>JAOPSE010000342.1:0-600000 GCA_029449295.1 Zea luxurians
GCTTTTGGTCGGAAGCCGTGAACACGGCTTGCCACGCCATCAACAGGGTCTACCTTCACCGCCTCCTCAAGAAGACGTCGTATGAGCTGCTAACCGGTAACAAACCTAATGTATCGTATTTTCGTGTTTTTGGGAGTAAATGCTACATTCTAGTAAAGAAAGCAGGAATTCCAAATTTGCTCCCAAGCCGTAGAAGGGTTTTTATTAGGTTATGATTCAAATACAAAGGCGTATAGGGTCTTCAACAAATCATCGGGTTTGGTTGAAGTCTCTAGCGACGTTGTATTTGATGAGACTAATGGCTCTCCAAGAGAGCAAGTTGTTGATCTTGATGATGTAGATGAAGAAGACGTTCCAACGGCCGCGATACGCACCATGGCGATTGGAGATGTACGGCCTCAGGAACACTTGGAGCAAGATCAACCGTCTTCCTCAACTATGGTGCATCCCCCAACCCAAGATGACGAACAGGTACCTCAAGTGGAGGCACATGATCAAGGGGGCACAGGATGTTCAAGAGGAAGAAGCACCTCAGGCACCTCCAACCCAAGTTCGAGCGACAATTCAAAGGGATCATCCCATCGATCAGATATTGGGTGATATTAGCAAGGGAGTAACTACTCGCTCAAGATTAGTTAATTTTTGTGAGCATTACTCTTTTGTCTCTTCTATTGAGCCTTTCAGGGTAGAAGAGGCCTTGCTAGATCCGGACTGGGTGTTGGCCATGCAGGAGGAACTCAACAACTTCAAGCGCAACGAAGTTTGGACACTGGTGCCTCGTCCCAAGCAAATGTTGTGGGAACCAAGTGGGTGTTCCGCAACAAACAGGACGAGCACGGGGTGGTGCCGAGGAACAAGGCTCGACTTGTGGCAAAAGGTTATGCCCAAGTCGCAGGTTTGGACTTTGAGGAGACTTTTGCTCCTGTGGCTAGGCTAGAATCAATTCGTATCTTGCTAGCATATGCCGCTCACCATTCTTTCAGGTTGTACCAAATGGATGTGAAGAGCGCTTTCCTCAACGGGCCGATCAAAGAGGAGGTGTACGTGGAGCAGCCCCCTGGCTTCGAGGATGAACGGTACCCCGACCACGTGTGTAAGCTCTCTAAGGCGCTCTATGGACTTAAGCAAGCCCCAAGAGCATGGTATGAATGCCTTAGAGACTTTTTAATTGCTAATGCTTTCAAGGTTGGGAAAGCCGATCCAACTCTTTTTACTAAGACTTGCGATGGTGATCTTTTTGTGTGCCAAATTTATGTCGACGACATAATATTTGGTTCTACTAACCAAAAGTCTTGTGAAGAGTTTAGCAGGGTGATGACGCAGAAATTCGAGATGTCGATGATGGGCGAGTTGACCTACTTCCTTGGGTTTCAAGTGAAGCAACTCAAGGACGGCACCTTCATCTCCCAAACGAAGTACACACAAGATTTGCTAAAAAGGTTTGGGATGAAGGACGCAAAGCCCGCAAAGATGCCGATGGAACCGATGGACACACCGACCTCAACAAAGGAGGTAAGTCCGTTGATCAAAAGCATACCGGTCCATGATAGGTTCTTTGCTTTATTTATGTGCTAGTAGACCGGATATTATGCTTAGTGTATGCATGTGTGCTAGATTTCAATCCGATCCGAAGGAGTGTCACTTAGTGGCTGTGAAGCGAATTCTTCGATATTTAGTCGCTACGCCTTGCTTCGGGATCTGGTATCAAAAGGGGTCTAACTTTGACTTGATTGGGTACTCAGATTCCGACTATGCTGGATGTAAGGTCGATAGGAAGAGTACATCGGGACGTGCCAATTCTTAGGAAGGTCCCTGGTGTCATGGAACTCTAAGAAACAAACCTCCGTTGCCCTATCCACCGCTGAGGCCGAGTACGTTGCCGCAGGACAATGTTGTGCGCAACTACTTTGGATGAGGCAAACCCTCAGGGACTTTGGCTACAATCTGAGCAAAGTCCCACTCCTATGTGACAATGAGAGTGCTATCCGAATAGCGGAAAATCCTGTTGAGCACAGCCGCACAAGCACATTGACATCTGGCATCACTTTTTTAGAGACCACCAGCAAAAGGGAGATATCGAAGTGTTTCATGTTAGCACCGAGAACCAGCTAGCCGATATCTTTACCAAGCCTCTAGATGAGAAGACCTTTTGCAGGTTGCGTAGTGAGCTCAATATCTTAGATTCGCGGAACCTGGATTGAAATGTAGCATACATGTGTTTATGCCTTTGATCATGTTCATTCTGCATTTTGTTGCTTATTGTGGTGCTCAAGTTGTACAAACACTCCCTGGACCTCACAAGTCCTGTTTGCAAGTAATGCACATATTTAGGGGGAGCTGTGCTACAACTTGACCCTTTGAGACTAACCATGTACTTGAGTTTCGTTGTTTTAGTCTCCAAGGAAAATTGAAAGGGAAAAGGTGGACTTGGACCATGCAAGACTTCCACTGCACTCCGATGAAAAGAGTAACTTTTCCAAGTTCATCTTCATACTCTTATTGCCTTTGTGTTCTTATTTGAAGATTTTGGTGAGGCAATGGGGTTAAAGGGCCAAGATTGATCCCGTTTTGGTGCTTGATGCCAAAGGGGGAGAAAATAAAGGCCAAAGCGATAAATGGATCAGCTACCACTTGAGAGATTTTGAAAACAGTAGAATAGAGCTTTTGGTTTGTCAAAACTTTTTGTTGTCTCTCTTGTCAAAAGTTGGCTTCTTGCGGGGAGAAGTATTGATTATGAAAAAAAGGGGGAGTTTTTAAAATCTTAAATCAATTTCTCTTAGAATGACTCTCTTTATGTCTTAACATGTGTGTTTGACTTAGAGATAGAAATTTGAGTTTGATTTGCAAAAACAAACCAAGTGGTGGCATAGAGTGATCCATATATGTCAAAATTGAGTCAAAACAATTTTGAGTTCTTATTTGATTTGATTTTGTACTTGTTCTACTTGCTTTATGTTGTGTTGGCATAAATCACCAAAAAGGGGAGATTGAAAGGGAAATGTGCCCTTGGGCCATTTCTAAGTATTTTGGTGATTTAGTGTCCAACACAAGTTACTAAGTGTAAAAAGGTGGACAAGGTACAAATCAAGAATTAAGGTATGTTTCTCAGACTTAGTACATTGTTTTATGGACTAATGTATTGTGTCTAAGTGCTGGAAACAGGAAAAATTTAATTGGAAATGTCTTGGCTCGAGCAGCCAAGAATCTGCTGAGTCTGCAAGCACCGGACTGTCCGGTGGTGCACCGGACAGTGTCCGGTGGTGCACCGGACAGTGTCCGGTGCGTCAGGCTGGCTCGAGCGAAGTGGCTGCTCTCGGGAATTCACCGGCGACGTACGGCTAAAATTCACCAGACTGTCCGGTGTGCACCGGACTGTCCGGTGAGCCAACGGTCAGCCGGGCCAACGGTCGGCCGCGCAATCTGCGCGGGACACGTGGCCGAGCCAACGGCTAGAAGACGGCACCGGACTGTCCGGTGTGCACCGGACATGTCCGGTGCGCCAATGGCTCTCAGGCTGCCAACGGTCGGCTTCGCTATTTAAGGAAGGAAATCAGGCACCGGACAGTGTCCGGTGTGCACCGGACTGTCCGGTGCCCCCGATGACAGAAGGCAAGAATGGCTTTCCAAACTTGTGCTCAACGGCTCCTAGCTGCCTTGGGGCTATAAAAGGGACCCCTAGGCGCATGGAGAAGGACACCAAGCATCCTTTGAGCATTATTGATCACTCACACTTCATTCTCGCGCACTTGTTTGACATTCTAGTGATTTGAGCTCCGTTCTAGTGTGCTAGTCTCTTGAGCTCAAGTCTGGGTTTTGCGTGTGCGTATTCGCTGTGATCTTTGTGTCGTGTGTGAGTTGCTAATCCCTCCCTTGCTCTGTGATTCTTCGTGAACATCTTGTGTAAGGGCGAGAGGCTCCAAGCTGTGGAGATTCCTCGCAAACGGGATTAAGAGAGCAAAGCAACATCGTGGTATTCAAGTTGGTCTTTGGACCGCTTGAGAGGGGTTGATTGCAACCCTCGTCCGTTGGGACGCCACAACGTGGAGTAGGCAAGCGTTGGTCTTGGCCGAACCACGGGATAACCACTGTGCCATCTCTGTGATTGATATCTCTTGGTTATTGTGTTGTGTTGAGATCCTTCTCTAGCCACTTGGCATATTACTGTGCTAACAAGTAACCAAGTTTTGTGGCTTAAGTTTTTGAAGTGTTACAGGATCACCTATTCACCCCCCCCCCCTCTAGGTGCTCTCAGGGCCACCGGACAGTCTGGTGCGCCTTCTGGTGCTGCTCTGACTCTGACGCGCGCTGTAGCGCATTGAATGCGTTTTGCAGACGACCGTTGGCGCGAAGTAGCCGTTGCTCCGCTGGCACACAGGACAGTCCGGTGCAACACCGGACAGTCCGGTGAATTATAACAGAGCGGCTCCTAGAATTCCCGAAGGTGGCGAGTTTGGAGCTGAGTTCCCTGGTGCACCGGACACTGTCCGGTGGTGCACCGGACAGTCCGGTGCGCCAGACCAGGGCACACTTCGGTTGTCTTTTGCTCTCTTTGTTTGAACCCTTTCTTGGTCTTTTTATTGGTCTATTGTGAACCTTTGGCACCTATAAACTTATAATCTAGAGCAAACTAGTTAGTCCAATTATTTGTGTTGGGCAATTCAACCACCAAAATCAATTAGGAAAAGGTGTAAGCCTATTTCCCTTTCACTAGCAAATCTGCGTGCTCGTTTTCTTCTCTCAGAATGTTTTTTACAGGAAAAACCTTCGAAAGAAGCCTCCATCCTTCGGACTGCATCCAAATATTTTTCTAGCTTTGGGTCTCTTGCTTTGCTGCTTTTGTCAACATGACCTGAGATGACCTGTGAGTCAGATTTAAGTATTGCCCTTCTTATTCCCATTGCTTTAAGCTTTCGGAGCCCCAAGAGAAGGGCTTCGAATTCTGCAATGTTATTTGTGCAATTGAAGTCTAATCTTGTTGCATAGCAGGTTTTGATTTTTGATGGTGAAATCAAGACAGTTGCTGCTCCTGCGCCAAAGGTTCCCCAAGACCCATCACAAAATATTGTCCAGACTTCAGCATCAGTTGTTTTCTCTTTGTCCTGAGCCCCTGACGTCTATTCAGCAATGAAGTCTGCTAGCGCCTGGGATTGGATCGAAGATCTATGAACGAAATCAATAGTGAATTCGTTCAGTTCTGCAGCCCATTTTCTAACTCTTCCTGTGGCCTCTCTATTCCTCATTATGTCCTTGAGAGGTTGCGAAGAAGGTACTATGATGTGGTATGCTTGAAAATAATGTCGAAGCTTCCTGGAAGCCATTAATACAGCATATAGTACCTTCTCTATCTCTGTATAATTTTTCTTTGATGCATTAAGCACTTCGGAAACGAAGTAAACTGACACTTGTTTTCTTGTCTGGCTTTCCTGCTTCTCTTGCACCAGTGCTGCACTAACCGCAGCAAGGGAAGCAGCTACATACAGCAATAATGGAGTTTCTGCCGAAGGTGGAGTTAGGGTTATCGACTCTATCAAATATTGTTTTAGTTCTTCAAAGGCTTTTTGCTAATTTGGTCCCCATTGAAAGACTTCGTCTGACTTCAGCACTTCGAAGAATGGCAAGTTCCTCTCTACTAACCTTGAAATGAATCTATTCAATGATGCCAGCCTCCCTATCAATCTTTGGGCACCCTTCCTAGACTTTGGTGGCTCCATCCGAAGTATGGCTTCTACCTTGCTTGGATTAGCTTCGATACCCTTTGTTGATACCAAGCAGCCAAGAAACTTGCCCTTCTTCACTCCAAAGACGCATTTTTCTGGATTTAATTTAAGATCAGCTCGTCTGAAGTTGGCAAATGTCTCTTGCAAATCAGCAACATGGTTTTCTTGCTTTATGCTTTTTACTATGATATCATAAACATATGTCAGCATATTTCTACCAATCTGGGAGTAAAGAACTTTGGCGGTCATCCTGCTGAAGCCTCCTCCAGCATTCTTGAGCCACTTGGGCATCCGAAGGCAACAATAGGTTCCACTAGGAGTTATGAAGCTTGTCTTCAGTTCATCCTCCTTCTTCATCCAGATTTAATGATAGCCTGAGTAGCAATCCGATAAGCTCATGAGCTCCGAAGTAGCTGCTGCATCCACAAAGGAATCTATTCTTGGCAATGGGAATTCATCCTTCGGGCATGCCTTATTGAGATCTGTAAAGTCAATGCACATCCTCCATTTTCCATTGGCTTTCTTTACCATGATAGTATTAGCCAGCCACTCTGAGTATGTCACTTCTCTGATGACACCGGCACTTAGAAGTCTTTTCACTTCGTTTCGTGCACCTTCGGCTTTATCATTGGACATTTTCCGAAACCTCTGCTTCCTTGGTCTGAAGGCTGGGTCCACATTGAGTGAGTGCTCAATAATATCTCTATTAACACCGCAGAGATCATTGGCCGACCAAGCAAAACATCTTTATTGTTGAACAGAAATCTCAGCAAGGTCTTCTCTTGTTCATCATATAATTGAGATCCCAATAGCACTTTTTGCTCGGCTATGTCTTCACACAAAAGCATGGGCTTTGGTTGATCTGCTGAAGCAGCCTTTTCTCTTTTATGCTTATATTGATGATGAGCTTCGGCTTCATCTATATTATAGATGGCCTTCGAATTCGTCTAGCTTCCTTCGACTCTCCTGGCAGCCTCTTGGCTTCCATGCACAGCAATGGGCCCTTGCTCCGAAGGTATCTTCATGCAAAGATATGCAGGATGAAGTATTGTTTCAAAGGCATTCAATGTCCCTCGTCCAATGATTGCATTGTAATGATAGTCCATATCGACAATGTCAAGACAACGTGTTCTGTCCTTGTGTTGTGAACATAGCCAAAGGTGACTGGCATAGTTATCTTACCGAGCGCCACAATCTGTCTTCCTCCAAAGCCACAAAGGAGGTATGTTGCATCTTGTATCTTGTCATTCGGCTCTTGCATTTGCCTGAAGGCCTTCGCATAAATGATATCTGTCACACTGCCTGTGTCCACCAGGACATTATGGACCAAGAATCTCTTGATGACACAAGATATGACCATTGTATCGTTGTGAGGATAATCTTTGAGCTGAAGATCCTCCTGGGAGAAGGTGATTAGTATGTGAGACCATCTGGACTTGATGAAGGATCCTTGCACTCCAACATGTTGCACCCTTCTCCGTGCTTCCTTCTTCTGCTTCTTGTTGGCTGGTTCAGAACTTGACCCGCCTGTGATTGGGAGCATCAGCTTCGTAGCCGAAGGTGCCACAGCTTGGTTGACTTGCGAAGCCATTGTCGCAGTTGTGGAAGTGAGTTCACCGGAGGTGGGCGCCAATGCTGGTTACGTGTTCTCAAATGTTGTTAGTTAAGAACAAGACAACACAATTGTTAATCGTTAAGGACCTTCGTCCCTCGAAGCATTATCTCCTTACGGGTATAATGCTTCTCGGACGAAGGTCAAGATGGACACACCTTCATCATATTAATATAAGGATAGGAATGCGAGGGAGTGAATATGATAGTCATATTATAGTAATTCATTTATTCTTTCGTTCCAGAAAACATATATATGAATATAAACAATGTTAATATTACATTGATACCTTCGGCTTGCTCGAAGTCGAGGATGCGAGAGAGTGGGTACAATCCAGCGTGAACAGTACGGGGGTATTGTTCATCTATTTATAGGTATGGGACGCAGCCCGAGTAAAATTACATCCATGTCCTCAAACATTAGTTTACAAACAATTTAAACTAAGAAGGTCTAATTAGTCTTTTTTTCCTTATTTGCTTGGTCCGAATCGAAGCTACCGAGCTTCGGCATTCCGCATTGTAACTTCTATGCAAGATCTTCGTCTTGAGGACCTTCGGTAGAGTAGAAGACCCCTAACAATTTTAAACTAAAACAGGATAAATAAAAAAGAACGGAAGAAGTACATTGTAATGCCTTATTTTGTTTGGTTAAAGTGGAAAACGTAATCAGCTCCCTTTACAGTTTTTGGTTTCCATATTTCAGACCACCGTGGGGCAGACGAAGCATCAATTCACAAATGCAGGATGTAAGGAAGGTCCCAAATGCAGTAAACAATACAAGCAACAAAAATAATAGAGGCACTGTTTGGTTCCATTAGTTCTAGAACTAAAGTTTATTTCAGGGACTAAACTTTAGTCTTACCCTGTTTGGTTTACCATGACTAAACAGATTCTCAACACATTAAATATAGTATACAATGACTGAAATACCTCTTGCCTTGTTTATTGTGTATGGCGCCAATGAAAAAGTAAGGGCAACAAGTGAAAAAAATGTCCTTTAGTCCCTTTTAGCACCTCTTTGAGAGACTAGAGATTAAAACCAATTAGTCTCTACTTTAATTCTTCCGTTTGAAAAAAAAAACACTAAAAATTAGGGACTAATCTTTAGTCCCTCTAACCAAACGGGTCAAAATGGTTCTTCCATATTTTAGACCATTATCCATGGTGCATCACCATGGTGCATCACCTTATGTCTAATGAAGAACACGAAGTTAAGAAAATACTTCTAAAAATTTATGGAACTTGCACATGGTTTCAGAAATTTACAAAAAAAAATACTTCAAATTGTTCCAGAAATCACAAAAGAAGCTACTTTCATAAGGCATTATTCATGCTGTAAAATTGTTCCAACTTCAAATGCTTCACAAATGAACATTAGCTTATCAGAACCGATCATCTCTTCAGGTCTCACTTCTTTTGAGCCTCATCTAATGAAGGACAACAAAATACAAATATAAGCAAAGTCATAGTCAAACCATACATGTAGTAATTTGTACATGCACATTTATATCCATGCAACAAGCATCAGATATGATCCATATTTTAATACATACAACAAGCATCAGATATGATCTAGCTTTTTAATTAAATTTGACCGAGTCTATATAAAAGAGTGTTAGGATCTATTGAAACAAATCAGTATTATTAGGGCTAACAGCTAGACAAAACAGCCAATAGCTAGAAAGAACAGCTAGTACAAAAGGCTTAAGAATGCTGCCTCCTAATGCACTAATAGCTACTACAAAAAGCTTGAGAACTTACTGGCGAGCATGTTCACTAGCTATGAGCTCCCTCCTTAGTAGGCATGGACATTCGGTTTCTCGGTTCTTTATAGAATTCGGTTCCTAGGAAATGAGGACCAAAATATACGTACAAATAAGTAGAACCGAGAGTTTCGGTTTTCGGTTATTTGGGTTCGGTTTCGGTTTTAACCGAATTAACTGAGGTTTAGTAAATGCAGGAAAACTGCACCAGTTTCAAAAAAAATGCATCACCTAAACACCTAGTTCCGATAGTCTATCGAAGCTGCTAGCTGCAAGATTAAATTATTGCTTGATAACCCATGGAGTAATTTCCTTCCCACATGCAACACCATCGTTAATTCTCAGCAAACACCACTAAAGAACTGTAGGAGGCCTGGCCGCGTTGCCCAGCAGAAGAGATGGCGGCCTGGCTGCATAGCTGCTGTGCGCCCCGTCCGCTATAGCCTGTGCGGCTGTGCCGCCCGCCAGCCTGTGCAAAATCTGGATACTGGATTGGTATGAGGATTTTGGAATTGAGGAAGACGCCACACGGTGACATCCGCCTCATGCCCTGTTCTTCACATCGTCGTATCTAACCCAGTTCTAGCAACAGATACACGCGCAAGCTCCTCCCACGTGGAAAAAAAAGCTTGACCAGGACAAAAAATGGAGGGAGTATCTTAAGCTTTTGAAGACAACAAATCTGGGTTGCTATGTTTCACTCAGTGCATCCCAAGTATGTGCAGCAAACTGCCTGGCCATCAATTGCAACTTCTATTTTGTGTCTTGAACCGATTGTTGACCCCACTCTTTCTGTATCTATGCCGAGAAAACTCCCAAACCTCTAGGATTTTTTGAAACCACGGTTTAAAATTCACTCCCACGGAGAGTCGAACCCAAGACCTAGAAGTGCTACTCAGACCATCTAACCAACTCGGCTAGAGGCCCTTTCGCTAAACCCTAAACTCTTTCTGTATCTACTATCTACAAAACTATGATGGACAATAGAGTAATAGACCTGGAGCAGTCGGATACAAAACAGGAGCTATGTGACTTATAAAAGGAATGTACTGTGAATCCCCAAGAGGAAGGTAAATTAGATTTTTCTAAATTTTCTTTGATAAATTAAAAACTATTAGTAAGTTAAATTTCATCTCGTTTTGCCTAGAAGTGTTTCTATTTATCAATAAAAAATTGTATTGTTATTAGCATGACAATTCTAATAATCTAAATACTTAAAAGTAATTGCTCAAAGTCAAAGTAAAGTAAGGATTAGTAACTTCTTGGTTTTCCCTAAGTATCAAAGAGTCAATAATCTTCACTACTCCTTGTTGGAGAACTCATGCAAATATGTCGTTTTTATTTGATCCACGCAAAGCCCAACTGCTCTCTACGAGGCACGATGACCAAGAGATAGGGTGAATTAGGTTTCTCTAAATTTTCTTACATAAATTAAAAACTATTACCAAGCCTAACTTTATTTCATATGCTTAGAAGTGTTTCTATCTATCGATAAAATTGTGCCTTCCGATCGTAGGTCGTGTCGGTTAGCACAACTGGTTTGCTCCAAGCCGGCCAGGGATCAAATGCCAACGCGTGCGCTTCGGCGCCGCTAGGGAACCCTGAAGCGCCCAAAAAAATCCCCTCGCTCGCCCCACACCAAAGTGCAGGTCTGTGGTCAGCCCTTCTCATAGGGTTGCGGTGTCGCTGCGTATGGGTGGGAGCCATGGTTCGGGGGTTATCTCGGCCTGTGTGAGAAAGTCGTCTTCTTCTTAGCCCTTAACGGTTGTGTGCGCTTCAGTGCCAACTAGGGGACATTTTGCGGGATGGCTAGGCCCTATAGGCTGAGTTTTTAAGTTCCAATCCTATACTAGCATGACAATTCTAGCAATGTAAATACTCAATAGTACTTGCACAAAGTAAAGTAAGGATTAAGAATACCTCGATGTTTTATCGAGGTATCAAAAAGAGTTGATACTCTCCGCTAGTCCTCGTTGGAGCACCCAAACAAGGGTGTTTCTCCCCCTTAAAACATGTAAGGATCAAGTGTTCTCTACAAGCTAGTTTTTTGCCTATATGGCACGGTGAACCACTCACAACCATAGACACCCTTGAGTTGGATCACCCACAAGCTCTTTAGGTGATCATTACTAGGGAAGGCTCTTGAGTTGGGGGTATAAATAGCACCAAGCAAAGAAACTAGCAATTACCCTCCACCCACCCTAGTTAACTACATCTGACATGTCCAATGTGCACTCACTCTCTTCACTAGACCCTTGAGTTGGGGGTATAAATAGCACCAAGCAAAGAAACTAGCAATTACCCCTCCACCCACCCTAGTTAACTACATCTGGCATGTCCAATGTGCACTCACTCTCTTCACTAGACACGTCTAGTGCCTCTTCAATGGTTGGTTTTAGAAACTAGCCAACATTGTACTGGCATCTGATGCTTAGGCTATCTCTAGCAGCATTACTCATCACATCTCCTATTTCAAACTACAATCTGTAAATAATGCAGTCTATAGAACAAAACAGTGTTTTGCATGTCCATATGCACGATCTGATGTCAATAGCCTTACACCAGCACCACACCAAACATGTTTAGTGAGTACAACACTCGAGTACATGGATGCAAAACTCTCTGAGTACATTATTCAATGCCACACTAGACATGTTACTAAGTCTCTTAGACATAGTTTACAACCCCTTTGAGTACCCTGTCCGGTGGTACATCAGACACGTCCGATGATCATATTAAGTCTAAGATTAATCTGCAAACTCTCTAGGTGCCCATATTCGATGCTGAGAGCACCTAGAGGGGGGGTGAATAGGTGATCCTGTGAAAACTTAGAACTTAAGCCACAAAAACTTGTTAAGTGTTAGCACAATAATTTCCAAGTGGCTAAAGAGAAGTCTCAACAAAACACAATACCACAAGAGATCAAGCACAGAGGTGACACAGTGGTTTATCCCGTGGTTCGGCCAAGACCAACGCTTGCCTACTCCACGTTGTGGCGTCCCAACGGACGAGGGTTGCAATCAACCCCTCTCAAGCGGTCCAAAGACCCACTTGAATACCACGGTGTTTTGTTTTTCCTTTCACTATCCCGTTTGCAAGGAATCTCCACAAATTGGAGTCTCTTGCCCTTACAAGTATATGATCACAAAGAAGCACAGAGTAAGGGAGGGAAGCAACACACACAAATCCACAGCGAAACGCGCACACACACGGCCAAGACTCGAGCTCACAAGAGTATCACAAAGTTCACACTAGAACGGAGCTCGAATCACTTAGAATGACAAACGAATGCGCAAAGACTGAGTGTGGATGATCAAGAATGCTCAAAGGTTGCTTGTGTGTCTCCTCCATGCGCCTAGGGGCTCCTTTTATAGCCCCAAGGCAGCTAGGAGCCGTTGAGAGCAAATCCGGAAGGCCATCCTTGCCTTCTGTCGTCGGGGGCACCGGACAGTCCGGTGCACACCGGACACTGTCCGGTGCCCGATTTGTTTCCATAACTGGCGCTTCTGACCGTTGCCGACCGTTGGAAGATCTGGAGCCGTTGGCGCACCGGACATGTCCGGTGCACACCGGACAGTCCGGTGCCGTCTTCCGACCGTTGGCTCGGCCACGTGTCCCGCGCAGATTGCGCGGCCGACCGTTGGCCCCCCGACCGTTGGCTCACCGGACAGTCCGGTGCACACCGGACAGTCCGGTGAATTTTAGTCGTACGCCGTCGGCGAATTCCCGAGAGCGGCCAGTTCGCTTCGAGCCAGCCTGGCGCACCGGACACTGTCCGGTGCACACCGGACAGTCCGGTGCTCCAGACCGAGCTGGGTCTTGGCAGCACACAGCCAAGTCTTTTCTCCTCTTCTCTCTTCTTCTTCTTTCTGTTTCTAACACTTAGACAAATATATTAGTACACAAAACCAATGTACTAAGGCTTAGAAACATACCTTAACTTCATGATTTGCACCTTGTTCATCCATGTACATAAATTCACAATTAAGCACATGTGTTGGCACTCAATCACCAAAATACTTAGAAATGGCCCAAGGGCACATTTCCCTTTCAATCTCCCCCTTTTTGGTGATTTATGCCAACACAACATAAAGCAACTCGAACAAGTGCAAACTCACTTCAAATAAAACTTAAATTTATTTTGAATCAATTTTGGCATATATGGATCATCCTTTGCCACCACTTGGTTTGTTTTTGCAAATCAAACTCAAATCTCTATCTCTAAGTTAAACACACATGTTGAAGCATAAAGAGAGTCATTCCAAAAGAGATTGATCAAAGATTTCAAAAACTCCCCCTTTTTCCCATAATCAATACTTCTCCCCACAAGAAGCCAACTTTTGACAAGAGAGACAACATAAGAATTTTGACAAACCAAAAACTCTATTCTACTATTTTCAAAATCTCTCAAGTGGTAGCTGATCCATTTATTGCTTTGGCCTTTATTTTCTCCCCCTTTGGCATCAAGCACCAAAACGGGATCAATTTTGGCCCTTTAACCCCATTGCCTCACAAAAATCTTCAATTAAGAGCAAATGGCAGTAAGAGTTCATGAGATGAACTTGGAATAAGTTACCCCTCATCGGAGTGCAGTGGAAGTCTTTCATGGTCCAAGTCCACCTTTTCCTTTTCAATTCTCCTTTGTGACTAAAACAAGCAAACTCAAACATATGGTTAGTCTCAAAGGGTCAAGTTGTAACACATCTCCCCCTAAACATGTGCATCACTTTGCAACGGACTTGTGAGGTCCAGGGAGTGTTTGTACAACTTGAGCACCATAATAAGCAACAAAATGCAGAATGAACATGATCAAAGGCATAAATACATGTATGCTACAATTCAATCCAAGTTCCGCGAATCTAAGACATTTAGCTCACTACGCAGCCTGCAAAAGGTCTTCTCATCTAAAGGCTTGGTAAAGATATCGGCTAGCTGGTTCTCGGTGCTAACATAAAACACTTCGATATCTCCCTTTTGCTGGTGGTCTCTCAAAAAGTGATGCCGGATGTCAATGTGCTTTGTGCGGCTGTGCTCAACAGGATTTTCCGCTATTCGGATAGCACTCTCATTGTCACATAGGAGTGGGACTTTGCTCAGATTGTAGCCAAAGTCCCGGAGGGTTTGCCTCATCCAAAGTAGTTGCGCGCAACACTGTCCTGCGGCAACATACTCGGCCTCGGCGGTGGATAGGGCAACGAAGGTTTGTTTCTTAGAGTTCCATGACACCAGGGACCTTCCTAAGAATTGGCACGTCCCCGATGTACTCTTCCTATCGACCTTACATCCAGCATAGTCGGAATCTGAGTACCCAATCAAGTCAAAGTTAGACCCCTTTGGATACCAGATCCCGAAGCAAGGCGTAGCGACTAAATATCTAAGGATTCGCTTCACCGCCACCAAGTGACACTCCTTAGGATCGGATTGAAATCTAGCACACATGCATACGCTAAGCATAATATCCGGTCTACTAGCACATAAGTAAAGCAATGACCCTATCATGGACCGGTATGCTTTTTGATCAACGGACTTACCTCCTTTGTTGAGGTCGGTGTGTCCGTCGGTTCCCATCGGAGTCTTTGCGGGCTTGGCGTCCTTCATCCCAAACCGCTTTAGCAGATCTTGCGTGTACTTCATTTGGGAGATGAAGGTGCCGTCCTTGAGTTGCTTCACTTGGAACCCAAGGAAGTAGTTCAACTCGCCCATCATCGACATCTCGAATTTCTGCGTCATCACCCTGCTAAACTCTTCACAAGACTTTTGATTAGTAGAACCAAATATTATGTCATCGACATAAATTTGGCATACAAAAAGATCACCATCGCAAGTCTTAGTAAAAAGAGTTGGATCGGCTTTCCCAACCTTGAAAGCATTAGCAATTAAGAAATATCTAAGGCATTCATACCATGCTCTTGGGGCTTGTTTAAGTCCATAGAGCGCCTTAGAGAGCTTACACACGTGGTCGGGGTACCGTTCATCCTCGAAGCCAGGGGGTTGCTCCACGTACACCTCCTCCTTTATTGGCCCGTTGAGGAAAGCGCTCTTCACATCCATTTGGTACAACCTGAAAGAATGGTGAGCGGCATATGCTAGCAAGATACGAATTGATTCTAGCCTAGCCACAGGAGCAAAAGTCTCCTCAAAGTCCAAACCTGCGACTTGGGCATAACCTTTTGCCACAAGTCGAGCCTTGTTCCTCGTCACCACCCCGTGCTCGTCCTGTTTGTTGCGGAAAACCCACTTGGTTCCCACAACATTTTGCTTGGGACGAGGCACCAGCGTCCAAACTTCATTGCGCTTGAAGTTGTTAAGTTCCTCTTGCATGGCCAACACCCAATCCGGATCTAGCAAGGCCTCCTCTACCCTGAAAGGCTCAATAGAGGAGACAAAAGAGTAATGTTCACAAAAATTAACTAGTCGAGACCGAGTAGTTACTCCCTTGCTAATGTCACCCAGAATTTGGTCGACGGGATGATCCCTTTGAATCATCGCTCGAACTTGGGTTGGAGGTGCCGGTTGCGCTTCTTCCTCAATCACATGATCATCTTGTGCTCCCCCTTGATCACACGCCTCCTTTTGATGAACCTGTTCATCGTCTTGAGTTGGGGGATGCACCGTCGTTGAGGAAGAAGGTTGATCTCGTTCATCTTGTTCCTGTGGCCGAACGTCTCCAATCGCCATGGTTCGTATAGCGGCCGTTGGAACATCTTCTTCATCTACATCATCACAATCAACAACTTGCTCTCTTTGAGAGCCATTAGTCTCATCAAATACAACGTCGCTAGAGACTTCAACCAAACCCGATGATTTGTTGAAGACTCTATACGCCTTTGTATTTGAATCATAACCTAATAAAAACCCTTCTACAGCTTTGGGAGCAAACTTAGAATTTCTACCCTTCTTCACTAGAATGTAGCACTTGCTCCCAAAAACACGAAAGTAAGATACATTGGGTTTGTTACCGGTTAGTAGCTCATATGACGTCTTCTTGAGGAGGCGGTGAAGGTAGACCCTGTTGATGGCGTGGCAAGCCGTGTTCACGGCTTCCGACCAAAAGCACTCGGGGGTCTTGAACTCTCCAAGCATCGTCCTCGCCATATCGATTAGCGTCCTGTTCTTCCTCTCTACCACACCATTTTGCTGTGGTGTGTAGGGAGCGGAGAACTCGTGCTTGATTCCTTCCTCCTCAAGAAACTCCTCCACTTGAAGGTTCTTGAACTCGGACCCGTTGTCGCTCCTTATCTTCTTCACCTTGAGCTCAAACTCAGTTTGAGCTCTCCTGAGGAAGCGCTTGAGGGTCCCTTGGGTTTCAGACTTATCCTGCAAAAAGAACACCCAAGTGAAGCGGGAAAAGTCATCAACAATAACTAGACCATACTTACTTCCTCCTATGCTTAGATAGGCGACGGGTCCGAAGAGGTCCATATGCAGCATCTCCAGAGGTCTTGACGTGGTCATCACATTCTTGCTGTGATGTGCTCCTCCCACTTGTTTACCTGCCTGACAAGCTGCACAAGGTCTATCTTTTTCGAAATAAACATTTGTTAGACCTATCACGTGTTCTCCCTTTAGAAGCTTGTGGAGGTTCTTCATCCCCACATGTGCTAAGCGACGATGCCACAACCAGCCCATGCAAGTCTTAGCCATTAAGCATGCATCTAGACCGGCCTCTTCCTTTGCAAAATCAACTAAGTAAAGCTTGCCGTCTAGTACACCCTTAAAAGCTAGTGAACCATCACATCTTCTAAAGACAGACACATCTACATTAGTAAAAAGGCAATTATATCCCATGTTGCATAGTTGACTAACAAATAGCAAATTGTAACCAAGAGACTCAACTAAAAACACATTTGAAATTGAGTGCTCATTAGAAATTGCAATTTTACCTAACCCTTTTACCTTGCCTTGATTCCCATCACCGAATATAATTGAATCTTGGGAATCCTTATTTTTGACGTAGGAGGTGAACATCTTCTTCTCCCCCGTCATATGGTTTGTGCATCCGCTGTCGATAATCCAGCTTGAACCCCCGGATGCATAAACTTGCAAGGCAAATTTAGGCTTGGGTCTTAGGTACCCAACTCATGTTGGGTCCTGCAAGGTTAGCACAAATGTCCTTAGGGACCCAAATGCAAGTCCTGTCTCCCTTGCATTTTGCCCCTATCTTCCTAGCAACTATTTTCCTATCCTTTCTACAAATAGCAAAGGAAGTGTTTAAAGCACAATAAATTATAGAAGGTTCATTCACTATTTTCCTAGGAGCATGAATAACATTCTTTCTAGGCACATGAGCAATATTTCTCCTAGGCATATGTACAACCTTTCTCCTACGCATATCTCTATCATGCTTATAAGAAGAACTAGAAGCAAACATGGCATGAGAATCATAAACATGTGAATCAAAATCATTATAAGCATTTCTAGCATTTCTCCTATCATTATACATAAAGGCATGGTTCTTTTTCGCACTACTAGCCATAGGGGCCTTCCCCTTCTCCTTGACGAAGATGGGAGCCTTATGGCTTGTTAAGTTCTTGGCTTCCCTCTTGAAGCCAAGCCCATCCTTAATTGAGGGATGTCTTCCAATTGTATAGGCATCCCTTGCAAATTTTAACTTGTCAAATTCACTTTTGCTAGTCTTAAGTTGTGCATTAAGACTAGCCAATTCATCACTTAGTTTGGAAATTGAAACTAAGTGTTCACTACAGGCATTAACATCAAAATCCTTACACCTAGTGCAAATTGTAACATTTTCAACACGGGAATTTGATTTACTAGCTACTTCTAGTTTAGCACTTAAATCATTATTAACACTTCTTAAGGTAGCAATGGTTTCATGACAGGAAGATAATTCACTAGAAAGCACTTCATTTCTTTTAATTTCTAGAGCAAGAGAATTTTGTGCACTAACAAATTTATCATGCTCCTCATATAAAAGATCCTCTTGTTTTTCTAGTAATCTATTCTTATCATTCAAAGCATCAATCAACTCATTAATTTTATCTATCTTAGATCTATCTAAGCCCTTGAACAAGCATGAATAATCTATGTCATCATCATCACTAGATTCATTATCACTAGACGAAGCATAAGTGGAGTCTTGAGTACTTACCTTCTTCTCCCTTGCCATAAGACATGTGAGACGCTCGTTGGGGAAGAGAGCCGATTTGTTGAAGGCAGTGGCGGCGAGTCCTTCGTTGTCGGAGTCGGACGAAGAGCAATCCGAGTCCCACTCCTTTCCTAGATGTGCCTCGCCCTTTGCCTTCTTGTATTGCTTCTTCTTCTCTCTTTTGTTCCCCTTTTCCTGGTCACTTTCATTATCGGGACAGTTAGCGATAAAATGACCAAGCTTACCGCATTTGAAGCATGAGCGCTTCCCCTTTGTCTTGGTCTTGCTTGGCTGCCCCTTGCGACCATTTAGCGCCGTCTTGAATCTCTTGATGATGAGAGCCATCTCTTCATCATTGAGCCCGGCCGCCTCAACTTGCGCCACCTTGCTAGGTAGCGACTCCTTGCTCCTCGTTGCCTTTAGAGCAATGGGTTGAGGCTCGTGGAGTGGTCCGTTCAACGCGTCGTCGACGTATCTTGCCTCCTTGATCATCATCCGCCCGCTCATGAATTTTCCAAGTACTTCCTCGGGCGTCATCATCGTGTACCTGGGATTCTCACGAATATTGTTCACGAGATGAGGATCAAGAACGGTAAAGGACCTGAGCATTAGGCGGACGACGTCGTGATCCGTCCAACGCATGCTTCCGTAGCTCCTTATTTTGTTGATAAGGGTCTTGAGCCGGTTGTAAGTTTGAGTTGGCTCCTCTCCCCTTATCATGGCGAATCGTCCAAGCTCGCCTTCCACCAACTCCATCTTGGTGAGCAAGGTGACGTCGTTCCCCTCATGAGAAATCTTGAGGGTGTCCCAGATTTGCTTGGCGTTATCCAAGCCGCTCACTTTATGGTATTCATCCCTGCACAAGGAAGCTAGAAGAACAGTAGTAGCTTGTGCATTCTTATGAATTTGTTCATTAATGAACATAGGACTATCCGAACTATCAAAGTGCATTCCACTCTCTACAATCTCCCATATACTAGGATGGAGAGAGAATAGGTGACTACGCATTTTGTGGCTCCAAAATCCGTAGTCCTCTCCATCAAAGTGTGGGGGCTTGCCGAGTGGAATGGAGAGCAAATGTGAATGTGAACTTTGCGGAATACGAGAGTAATCAAAAGAAAAGTTCGAATTAACCGGTTTCCTTCTCTCGTAGTCGTTGTGGTCTTCGTCCTTTTGGGAAGAAGTAGACTCATCGCTGTCGTAGTAGACGATCTCCTTGATGCGCCTTGTCTTCTTCTTCTTCCCTTCCTTCCGTCTATGACCCGAGCCGGAGTCGGTAGGCTTGTCGTCCTTCGGCTCGTTGACGAAGGTCTCCTTCTCTTTGTCGTTGATCACTATACCCTTCCCCTTAGGATCCATCTCTTCGGGCGGTTAGTCCCTTTGTGAAGAGAACGGCTCTGATACCAATTGAGAGCACCTAGAGGGGGGGGTGAATAGGTGATCCTGTGAAAACTTAGAACTTAAGCCACAAAAACTTGTTAAGTGTTAGCACAATAATTTCCAAGTGGCTAAAGAGAAGTCTCAACAAAACACAATACCACAAGAGATCAAGCACAGAGGTGACACAGTGGTTTATCCCGTGGTTCGGCCAAGACCAACGCTTGCCTACTCCACGTTGTGGCGTCCCAACGGACGAGGGTTGCAATCAACCCCTCTCAAGCGGTCCAAAGACCCACTTGAATACCACGGTGTTTTGTTTTTCCTTTCACTATCCCGTTTGCAAGGAATCTCCACAAATTGGAGTCTCTTGCCCTTACAAGTATATGATCACAAAGAAGCACAGAGTAAGGGAGGGAAGCAACACACACAAATCCACAGCGAAACGCGCACACACACGGCCAAGACTCGAGCTCACAAGAGTATCACAAAGTTCACACTAGAACGGAGCTCGAATCACTTAGAATGACAAACGAATGCGCAAAGACTGAGTGTGGATGATCAAGAATGCTCAAAGGTTGCTTGTGTGTCTCCTCCATGCGCCTAGGGGCTCCTTTTATAGCCCCAAGGCAGCTAGGAGCCGTTGAGAGCAAATCCGGAAGGCCATCCTTGCCTTCTGTCGTCGGGGGCACCGGACAGTCCGGTGCACACCGGACACTGTCCGGTGCCCGATTTGTTTCCATAACTGGCGCTTCTGACCGTTGCCGACCGTTGGAAGATCTGGAGCCGTTGGCGCACCGGACATGTCCGGTGCACACCGGACAGTCCGATGCCGTCTTCCGACCGTTGGCTCGGCCACGTGTCCCGCGCAGATTGCGCGGCCGACCGTTGGCCCCGCCGACCGTTGGCTCACCGGACAGTCCGGTGCACACCGGACAGTCCGGTGAATTTTAGCCGTACGCCGTCGGCGAATTCCCGAGAGCGGCCAGTTCGCTTCGAGCCAGCCTGGCGCACCGGACACTGTCCGGTGCACACCGGACAGTCCGGTGCTCCAGACCGAGCTGGGTCTTGGCAGCACACAGCCAAGTCTTTTCTCCTCTTCTCTCTTCTTCTTCTTTCTGTTTCTAACACTTAGACAAATATATTAGTACACAAAACCAATGTACTAAGGCTTAGAAACATACCTTAACTTCATGATTTGCACCTTGTTCATCCATGTACATAAATTCACAATTAAGCACATGTGTTGGCACTCAATCACCAAAATACTTAGAAATGGCCCAAGGGCATATTTCCCTTTCAGATGCACACTGGTAGGCCCGTGCCGGCAAAAAGCGAGGCCCTGTGCAAAATTATTGAATAGAGGCTTCTTCTCATAAAATCACTAAAAAGTAATAGTGTAATAATATAAGTATTGTAATGTAATGTAGAAATAGAATTTATGAAAAGCATACCTATTAAACTCTTGGTTACATAAATTTTACTTAAACAACTTCATTCACCTTGTGTTACTTGATTCTTTTATAATAAATCTCTCCATAGCTCCCTTCTGAGATTGATTTAAATCATCTATTCTTTGTTTTTCTTACGTTTTTGGTAACCAGGATCATATTTTCTAGACCGATTAGCCGAAGACATGATGTTGATAATTAGATCTTGAAATGCTATAATACTTAATATGATAATCAATAAATTGTTTTATAAATAAAGTTAGCAAATAAATATACATGCATACTGATATATTAGAGATACCTTATTTGATTGGTTTGTTTCACAAATACGAAGAACGAGCAAGATCGACACGTTGTCGTGTTGGATGCCTACTGCCTGCACGATGGACAACCAGATGCCTACTGGCACGCTGACGACTAGTGGTAGGAAAACGAACGTCAGGCACAAGGGGCAACGGGCGCTCGCGGTGGTGAACTAGCAAATGTGTTGGTCAAGACTCAGTGGTAGATGAAAGACGAAATGACATATGGCATGTGAAACGCTCAGGCATAGAAACAATAGTGTATGGCATGTGAAACGATTTCCTTTTCACTTTCCCATGCTCCTAATACCAAATTAGTAGTACTAATGGGTTGGTACAATAAATTTTGGGGCCCCAAGAAAATGGGGGACCTGTTCCGTGGAACAGCCCGCACTGCCCTATGCACGGGCCTACACACTGGACACACTAGTGTTATGCCTATTCTCAATAGGGCATTCCCCTATGTGGTGCCAATTCATTTGTTTCAATCATTTTTTAGATAATTTTTGTTTCAAACTTTTCATGGTTCTCATGCATTTGACTAGCACTAGTTATCACAAGTGTGCATCACTGCTCCTAACTAGACTTCGTTTGTCAAGCTACTCATTCGTGTCATAAACATACCATGTTAAGTAACTTCTGAAATATTTTTCCTTCTTTTGATCAATAACTTAATTATAACTTGCTATACCCCTACCTTCGTTTAATGTCATGTACTCCTACGAGTTATGCTCACGAGCCATCTCAAATTTTCTTGAAGCAACAACTAGGGATACTTAAAGTCATATGCAAGGAAACGGCCAAAGAAGTCATATTCTCATATACCATTTGAGTTGTTTGTTGTTTCCATGGCTCTGTGCTGACTTATTATGGTCTGCTGATGCTTTTCTCTGTTCTGGACATCGGTGTACGTTATTGGTCGGGTTATGCATGAGTTCTGTTTGTTTCAACTTGTTTCATAGGATAGAAATCGAAAACTATGTTTGAGAATCTCACTAATGAGAAGTTGATGAGATCAAAGGAGGGAGATGAAGCACACATAGTGTGGTTTTAGATAGATCTATGCATGCTAATAGTTAACTAATAATCATAGTTAATATAGATAGATAATTATGGGTTTGTTTATGTCAACAGTGATCAAATATCAGCTAACAATTAACTAGACTAATAGTTAAGCATATTTGTAAAAGAATTAATTATTGTAGCTACTAACTATCAGCTATGGCATCACATTTGCCGGATGGCAACAAAACTCACGGGAACTGAACTTTGATCCTCTTGGGTCCCAAAAAGGATCCCCTCCATCGGCATAGGCGCTTAAGGGGGTGTTTGGTTCCACTCAACTAAAATTTAGTTTGTCACATCAAATGTGTTTGAGTAATAATTATGGATATTAAATTGGGGATTTACACTGTACATTACACTATTTATAAAGTGAAATTTAAAATAGTAGATGTGATAAGAATGAGATATGATAGTTGCTAGAGAGACAACATAAGTTTTGATAGGGAAGCAAGATTCAACCAACTCACATTCTAGGTTACATGCAGTTGCAAGTCGAAGGTATAGATGGCCAAATGGACCGTGCTAAATGGGTCGACACTAAGCACGGCACGACCCATAGTGCTTCGGCACGGCACGTGCACGATTCATATAGTGTTAGTATCGGCATGATACGGGTCTAGTGCAGTGCTTGGGCCACCACCCCAGCACGATGGGCTGCGACGAGCACGACACAATTAAGTGGCCAGCACGATTAGACACGACTTAGATCAACAGATGGTATTTAGATGTGATTGTCATATGTGCATGTGATTGTACATTGTTATTTATTATGATTTTAAACATAATGAATTCACTTTATAATGGTATAAATATTCTAGTCTTAAAATTATATATATAATCTTAAAGGTCTTCTAGATTTTTTAAGCTCTTAAAGTGAAATAGTGCTTGGGAAGGCACGAGCACTATTAGGTTTTAGTGTTGTATAGTGCCGGCACCGCACGATTAGGCACTATAGTTGTCGGATATCATAATTAGGGTATCCAAATTATGCCCCTAAACATGCTTAACACCTAACTACCAAAAAATCATAAGACACATTCCTAGAGGTCACGATTCGTCCGAGACCCCGCTCGAGGGTCGCTCAAAAACTCCACCTTGCCCAAGCCTGTCCTCGTGTGAGGGTAGCACTTAGAGAAATTGTCGTCTCACCCGAGGTCTCCTCTTCATGGAATAGCGGTTTCCGCCTCGCCTGAGCCCATCTCGGACAGGAGGACAACCTCGAGCCCAACTTCACACGATTTGAATACTACCCCACGTGACACCACAGCCACACAGGGAGCAATGGGACCACGGTCCCAACCACTTTCACTAACTATGATGACGCACACCCGAGAATAACGGCCACGGCTCCCCCCACGTCGTCTACTGTACTCAAACAACTTCGGATGGGACGTGGACACATCTGAGCATGGTCTCACCCTCGGGAGGGAACTCTGCTTGGCTTCGGCCAATTGCCCCAGCAATGATTCCGCACGAATCCCGCAGGAGGCCACTCCGACAACTGTAGTAATCCCTCCCCTATACGACTGCATGCCCCGAGGCAGTATCGACCAAGGCCTCGGGAGGAACCTCCGTCTCACCCGAGCTTGGCCTCGACCTCGCTAACATCGACCAAAGGACGCCACCAAACTCCTCCATGAAGGTTGCTGACAACGGGATGGCTATAGGATCAACGTCAAGTCTACTTTACACCATACGGGGAGAATTACCATGCGCTTTTCACCATACTTATCATTATTTCAACAACTACGACTCGGACAACACCTCCGTCTTGGTTCTCTGGTCGGTCAAGATGCAAATACAGGGACCGAACGTCCTCCTCCTGGTTCAAGTCAACAGCCAGTACAAAGGTCATATTGTCGGCCATACCGGCTACAGGGGCTCGTACTCGCCTCCTCTCCATACACGACAAACTGTGGCGCCCCTAGGATCCCTCCTTGAGGCTATAAAAGGAGGAGTCCATAGATTCATTAGGGGAGGGGAACAATTCACGGTTTTTTGACATCCACGAATGATATTGCCTATTGGCACTTGGCTCAATCACCACCGGGACTTAGGATCCACTATCTCTCCCGGCCAGCTTGTGTCCCCTACTATAAGCACTTAGGTGTAAGGTAATATAAGGGCCTATTTGTTTACCCCCATGGATTATATAATCTGGATTATTTTTGGAGGATTATATAATCTGGATTATATAATCTGAGTAGTCCTGTTTGTTTACCTAGATTATTTGAGTTGTTAATAGGATTCTTTTGTTGGGCGGCGGGCTTCTCCGATCCGATAGGCGCAAAAACGATTCGGTGGATTATAATGGCAATGGTGGGTAATTTCTAGGAAACTTGAAAGGGTAGTGGGGAAGTGAGAAAAAAATAATCTGAAATAAGCATCTCCTCACTTGCTTATGGATTATCATAATCCAAGGGGTTAGATTATATAATCTGGGCAAATAAGCTGGACTGTTTGTTTGCCTCTTAGGATTATTTAATCCAGATTATATAATCTAGGGGGTAAACAAACAGGCCCTAAGTCTCATCCATGCTCTGCTGAAAGTAGGATCTTCTTTTGCCCGAACCAAGATAAACATTTGTGTCTTCTTGTATCATCCATCTGGATTTGAGCACGCACCACTAATTTACTAGTTGGTATGACCCTCGGATCAAAATACCGATAATAGTGTAGCGCCTTGGCTGTTAATTAGGCACTAGTGTCGTTACGATACGATCAGCTTACTAATGGTGACTAATAGTATCGGTTCGAGTGTTACGATGGGTGGTCCGTTTGACCAAATACAGTGCATCCGTTCCGTTCCGCTCCGCTCCGCTGTACGCCGCCGCCGCCAGGTCCAATCCAACCAACCTGACAACGCAGCGTTCCACTGGCCGATGCGATGGCGATGCCACGACCGCGCGGCGGCAAGAGTACAAAAAATACTCCCGTCCTGGTACAGTACACCTCCAGCTTTTCGTTCCCGTCCTCGTTGTTATTCCGTTTCCCCCTTCCCTCTCTCGTCGCGTACAGCTGGACGCCTCCTTCCCTCCTTTCTTCTCGCTGTTGCTGTTGGCTCCTTTCTTCTCGCTGTTGCTGTTGGCTGTTGGCCTGTTGCCTGCCTCGCCTCCGTCCCCTCGTCGCCTCCACCTCCACCTCCTCGGTCACAGAGAGAGAGAGAGAGAACCCGGAGACCGCCACCAAGCGTGAGGCAGAGGAGGAGCATGGCGGCGCCGCCGTCGAGGTCCCGGGGCGACTACGACCACCTGATTAAGCTCCTGCTCATCGGCGACAGCGGTGCGTGTCCCTCCTCCCCTTAACCAATCCCCCGAGGAACACGCCGCCTCCCGACCCTCCGCGGCTCCGGTCTGGCTCTCTCGATTGGCTCGCGATGTAGGATGTTTCCTCTAGCGATTCTGCATCTCCGGAAGAGTCAGAGCGGTACGGAACGGGCTGTCTGGTGCCCAGGGTTCAAGGAACAGGGTCTCGTTTCTAGTAGTCTACTACCTTCGTTTCTAGTACTACAGCTACAACCCTTGGCTGAAGCTTAACGAGCGATGCGTGGCGGTTAATGCTTTATTATTGATGTAGAGTACATGCTGCTGCTTGGTACACTAGACTTGAGTTCTTGACACACCAGTCCTCCGGTCGGGTGAGAGCCATGCTGTAGACATGGATGAGCTTTTATGCATGCATCAGAGCTGAATTTGTACTCTTGCAGTCGTGCTTTCATTTACCTGTCCTTTGCAGGAGGCAACACGGGGCGAGAAATTCCCACAACAGATGCCATCCCCCCCCCCCCCCCCCTCTCCCTTTTGTACACGCTTCTGCTGTGATCATCCGCTATTTTTCTTGCTGTGCAAAGTTTACACCTTGCTTGAAGCCTTAGTTTGCTGAGTTTTTAGGTAGGCCAGAAATTTCGGGCGGTGTAAAAGTGGAGAGGTGTCAAATGTTGCCTATGTTCGGTTGTGGATTGAAGTGTATTGAAATGGATTGGGATGTATTTTGACTTTCTATAATTTAAACTGACTTAATACCATGCAATCCACATGGATTAACGGTGAAACAAACAAACCCTTAGTTATAGTCGTTCCAATCCAACTCCATAAAGAGGCTTGCAGTTGATTGGGTCGAACAGTCTAGTTAGGTTTGCTGTTTAGTTTTACTGCCCACTCCTAGCTCCTAAACACTCGAGAAAATTGGATTTCTTTTTTGGACTCCAAACAATATGCTTCACACTTTTGCCATTCGTAACATTTATTTTGCCAAAATAGGACTCAGGTTTCAATGCCATTTTGGACATTTCTGCCCTTCTACGCTATTCTGTCTTTTCCATGTACGTAGAAACAGTAGGACAAAAATATTTGAAATGTCATCGAAACCAACGGTGACATATTTTGAGTCCTAATTTTGCGAAATCAACATTACGAATGACAAGCGCGCAACATGATGTTTGGAGTCCCAAAAATCCAATTCTCCAATCTCAACCATGCGATAGAGCCCTTGAACACTTCCACAGGAGCATGCCAAATCATGAAGTTGGTTGTGTCAGTATGCTTAGTATTTGGTTTAGTAACTTCTATGACACTTGATACGGCCACTTACCCAGTATTCTCTGGATCAATAATTCAAAATTAGGTATATGTGGAAAGATAAATAAGAAAAAAAACAGGACAGTGATGATTTTTTCTTATTGAGACAATTGGGAGGACAAATGGTCACATCTTGTCTGCACATACCATCTGTTTAGTTGGGATAGAATCGTTCCTCATTCATCTTATGTTGTTTATCTACTTTCTATCAGGCAATTAAATGTGTTCCTCTGTTAATACATACACAAAATTGTGCATACTTTTTTCTCAATTAAAGTAGGTGTTATCTTCCTCTTAAATTTTGTATTGGACAGTCAGAACCCTGTGAAGTCTATTCCCTTGCTGTTCACTGTACTCAGTGATGATCCACATCCTTGCCGATGTGTTGTATTCTGTAGTTTCTCTCCTTGACGGATATCTTTTGCTCAAACTCTTATGTGTTGCAACAACTTTCCCTCACATAACATAAAGCCCAGTCTAACGGGAGCCCCATTTCTACTTCCAGGAGTTGGAAAGAGTTGCTTGCTGCTGCGCTTCTCTGATGACACATTCACAACAAGCTTCATCACCACCATTGGGTACGGACACCGGCAACATTATCCTCTCTTTTAGTCGTTCATGTCATGTATGGTAATATTCTAAACTTCACCTTTTTTTGTTTCCATCTTCTGTAAAGCATTGATTTCAAAGTTAGGACGGTTGAGCTTGATGGGAAGCGTGTAAAGTTACAAATTTGGGACACTGCTGGCCAAGAACGTTTCCGAACAATTACCACTGGTAATTATTTTTGTCGATCTTCAAGCAAAATACCTGTTCCTTTGATTTACTGTTCTTTTTTTTTTTCTTCTCTCTCCCCCATTTTGCAGCCTACTACAGAGGAGCCATGGGCATTCTGCTTGTATACGATGTCACGGACGAGTCATCCTTCAACAGTACGCAACATGCACCACGCGCATTTCCCATTCGCCGACAGAAGATGTGGAGATGCTAGCCACTTCATTCGTTTTTTTTTTCCTTCCTTCCTTCTTAATTAACTTGTAGACATTAGAAACTGGATCCGCAACATAGAGCAGCACGCGTCTGACAACGTGAACAAGATCCTGGTGGGCAACAAGGTCGACATGGACGCGAAGCGGGTACGTTATATGCGGCTTTCTTTACGATCACCTGCTGCTGCTGCTGCTGCTGCCGCCGCTGGGCGGCACCACCACGCGGCTGGTTTTCCTTTTTTTTTTCTTCCCCGTGCCCTAACAACTCCCCCGGCCCCCTGTCGTTAGCAGGTGGTGTCCATGGCTCAAGGCCAGAAGCTTGCAGACGAGTACGGGATCAAGTTTTTCGAGACGGTAAGAGTTCGTTGATTAACACAAGCTAGCAGGCCGGTGGTCGTATTACGTACTCGCTTCTTCGATTCATGGAACCGTCAGGCTTCTAAGCTGGTGAGTGTGTCTGTATGCAGAGCGCGAAAACAAACCAGAATGTGGAGCGGGTCTTCTTCGCCATGGCGAGGGACGTGAAGCGAAGGCTCACCGAGACCGTTGCCGCCGCGGCCGAGGTAGCTCCGTAGCTGTGTTATCCCCATCCCGTTGATTGATTGCCATGTTAAGTCGTCGCCCCTAATAAATCTTCACAAAACCATGCGCAGCCTCCGGCTATCCAGATCAGCAGGCCGGACTCGGGCCAGGCCGGCGCAGCCTCGTCGACGAGGTGGTCATCATCCTGCTGTAGCACCTGATCTGCCGCCGTGTGTGGCTGGCTGGCTGCTATAGGTTACTGCTTACCGCGTGGTGTGTGTGTGTTTTGTTTACTTCCTCCGGTGCCAAGCCAAGATTTGCCGGAGCAAACGTGTAGGCAGATAGCTAGGCTGGGCTGCTGGGTTTGCTTGCTCGTGTCATGTAAACAAAACCCTGGAGAGACGGCAGTGTCTGATTGTGTCGGAACATGACATGCTTGTACATTATTAGTGCATCACTGCTATATATATCCAGCTGTTGCTCCCATGTGCACATATGGCACAAGTTTGCGTTGGTAATTTTTTTTGTTTATGTTTTATTATACAGAAAATCGCTGCTTACGGGTTGCGCCTACGGGTGGAGCCCCAGTTTCGGCTGCAAATTCTTAAAAAAAATAATTCCAATCATTTGCCTATCCGATCCAGAAACCGAAACTCCTCCATATATATAGATGGCAATAGCAGGTACCCGATTAGTATTTACTCTCTATTATGTTATGTATACGGGTTAAACTCTATATATTATGCTACGTATACAGGTTAAATATTCTAACCATTGGTCTTTTATTGGCAAAAAAAATTCACTCAATGGGTAAATAAGTATTAGAACGTTCTGTCCTCACTCGTACCCATTAACTCGTGGGTATAAAATACTTAATACAAATTTAGCCAAAAAATATAAACTTAAGCGCTTGCCCTAGCCCAAAACAAATGAATCTCCAGATATATAATCTCTTTCTACCCTACAAGTCCATAGACAGACATGAATAGTCCATAGACTGTCATATTCCTTCTCATCCTGATCTCGTCCAATCAATCATGTAAGTATTGTTTCCAAATAGATTTTATAGTTGTTTCTTGTGCAACTATGTAACTAGATATTATTTCTATAGATCTGAGCACAATCCTAGCTATGTAGTTTGATTTTTGCAGCCACATGTGTCTATAATGTTAGAAATCAAATGTCGTGATGCTTAATTATGGCACATGGTTTATTTAAATTTGATGTTTAGTAGCTGGATTTTTATAATTCATTATATTTGTTGAATGATGCTTACCTGTTTACTGCATATGATATATGTCTAATTTTTATGGGTGCGGGTGACCCGACGAGTGGGTATGGGTATGGGCTAAATCCATACCCACCAGCGAATATGGGTAACTTGACATATTTTTTTTTTGTCGTGGGTATATGTATGAGATAGTAATACGCGATAGTGGTAGGTATTTACCAATTGCCATCAGTCCTCTATCTGTTTGATTTGCGTCATGGATCTACTTCGTTAGTCACTAGTACTAGTACTAGTAGTAGGTAGTGATTCCGCAGCCGAATGAGTTTATTCCGCAAAAATGCCAGATCGACCCATTCTGATTGAACTCATGCAGCCGCTTGATGTCTTCAAATTTCACGGTGTCAAAAAGGAAAAACTAACCAAATTTGAAAAAAAATTATTTATCTAAATCAAAATGTTACACTTTTATAAATTTGGACACATTGTTGTTACGTTAGTGAAAACATTACTGCCCGAAATCAATAACTCCGATCAATCTGAAAATTTAACAGATTAAACTAGATAACATCATGAAACAAATCCAACTAAAATCATGTCGATTGGATATTCAGCTCTAAAGTTATTAACGGAACAAACTTACAGTTTCCAAAGAGTAACGAAAATTAATCGAGATCTAATTTCGAAATTAATCAATAATGAGAAAAGATTAGTATCTCAGACTTTGTAGGTCAGTAAATAGATGCATTAGTAATGATCTAGAAAAATCAAAACATCAGTAACAATTAAAAACCAAGATTTAATCTAGAATCAAAACTAAGAATGCAATTAGTCAACAAAGAGAGAGGAATAATGTTACCGTACTAATCTTGCATAATCAACTCTTTAATCATCAAGATTTGTGTACAATGAGTGCTCTCCAAAAGCACCAGAAAGTTATCTAACGAACTATCCAAAAAAAAACTAGACTAATATCTCAAATAGATCTACTCTTATGGTCTATCTACTCTAATCCTTGTCCTAAAAAGAACAGATTTGCTCTATATTTATAAGGACCAACAGTCCTAATGTGCCTCGGAGCCGAACCCTCTTTAGACTACTACAACTCTTATTTGATCTAGACTCTCTTTCGTCGACAGGTCCTATTCCAACTCGACCGAACTCTCTTTAGATGACCTATTTATAAGGACATTGGAGTCATATTCTATCTCAGTTAGACTCTTGAAACGTCATATGGGATTCATCTTGCCTGATGCCCTCTTGGTACACTCGTGTCACATCCATTGGGCCTACACCCATCTTAATTGGGCCTCCAACTAAGCTAGCTACCGCACTGGTCAAACACACTCCAACGCACGCAATCGCGATATGCAACAACACTTCGACCCAAACATCCTGCGCAGCAACCTCGACTAAGGATCCCCAGTTTCTCACTGAACTTAGTCTCACGAAGCCTAATTTCATACCTCGGTTCCTCCATGAAGTTTGTACCAAAAACTAGTTCCGTCGCCGTTGTCAACCATGTTTCACCTTGATAAACAAGTACGCATCAACAATACTTGCAACCGTATACGAGCACAGGGGTCCCCGATTTGATTTAAAGCTTAATTCATGCAACATCAGTCCACCATGTGCGTTACAACAATATCAAACGCATGCATTACTTTTAAAGGCATGTATGTAAATCACTTTGCTATGTCACTAACATTTAACCACAATGTCAGCTAACACAATATTTTCACACACAGTCTCGCATTATCTCTTGTCTGTTCTTTCTCTTTCGACCAAAGTTGATCATGACGTCTCCCGCGGTCCTGCGTGCTGTGCCGTGGTCCAGGCGCAATCGAGATCGCAGCAAACCTCTCCAGGCGATTTCAATTTCTCTGATTCCCACAGCGCAGAGCTATTGCAAGGTCAATGCTCCGACCTCAGCAGCTGCACTGCTCTGAACCCGTCTGGCGGCACCTCCCCCCGGCCGGCCGGCCGGCAACCCGTAGACATGCATCCAGGCGGGCCGGCGTCAGTGGCCGGACCACTGGCCGCCGCTCCACCATGTCCCCTCTGTGCGGCAGTTTTTATTACTAAAGGCTGCAGGGACGAATCGATCGGCAGCCATTCATGGTCCGCTGACGACGTACGGACGGCTGCAGGCAGGAGGCAGCTGATGCTTCCTGGCACAGCCACTCACTCACTGCCCGCACCAGGGCCGGGACCAGCTCAGGATTCTGGTGGTGGTAGGGATGGCGGAGAAGTGACAAATCCATCATATTGACTGAGAGAGTGGCAATGGTGTGTTTTCCGTTTTCTTGCTTCGCTCGCGCAGGCAGGACCCGGTGGCAAAGTAGGACTCAGGAGAGAGGATTGCGGCATGGACATTTCTTGCTCAAGGTGAAAGGGCTAGTTTGGAAATCTCAATTTTCCACGAGATTTTTTTTCAAAGAAAATTAGTTCATTTTTTCTTGAAAAAATAAAAATTCCTTTAAAAATGTAGCTCTCAAACTAGTCCAAAAGTAGTTTTGGTTTCATCTCAGAGAATGTTGAGGGCATGCAAGTACGTGCTCAACGTGGGAGTGGACAACCCATGGACCATACTGCGCTAGAGGTGATAATGGATTACGATATAAATGATTCTTCACAATAAGCTAGGACTCTTACTAAATTTTAGTTTAAAATAAATAAAAATAAAGTTCTATCCTAATCTAATCTAATCTAATCCTTAAATTTTATAGTGTAAAACCACATGTTGTTGTTGGAACGTGCAATCAAACATAGTGGTCGTACAATCTTCACGCGTAGCAAGTACAGACGTTCACCGAGCACTCATGTGATCAAGCGCCCCTTGTCAACACGGGTTCGAAGGATGTCATGCTTTGGTGTGGACATTGCAACCACCCTCATCGAGCTAGCTAAGACCGATGATGTTTGTGTTAGATATATTCTATGATTCATGCTTATCTTCCTTGTATGCTTATCCCCTTGTAACTTGTAACAAACCAGTAGAGTCGGCCAAGGAATAGATTAGATTGGTTTATTTGTTAGCCCTTATCTTGGACCGAAGATATCTCATGGTTTGTTACGTTAATGTAAATCTGAAGTGCGCTTTGTCGCTATAAGTAACACGCAGGCAGCCACAGCAAAGGTGAGCTGCTTCACCCCAATCTTCCGCGCCTCTGATTTTCTATATGGTACCAGAGCCAAGAAATAAGATCATGGCCGGCAGTTCCTCCTCCCTAACATCCAGCTTTACTCCCATGATTACTCATCCCATCTCAGAGAAGCTTGCCAAAACAAACTACTTAACCTAGAAGGCTCAAGTTGTTGCCACCATGCGTGGTGCTCGCCTAGAAGGTTTCCTCACCGGCAAGGCTATAATGCCTGATGCCGAACTCTAAAGCAGAGATGGAGACAAAATCATCAAGATCTCCAATCCTGCTTATGAAGACTGGGTGGCCTTGCATCAACAAGTCCTAAGCTTCCTGCTTGCTTCCATATCAAAGGAAGTATTAATCCAAGTCTCCTCCAAGACAACTGCTACGGAGGTATGGCGTCATATTGAAACTATATTTTCATCTCAAACACGAGCTCGTGCTGTAAATACTCGGCTAGCTCTGTCCACCGCCCGGAAAGACAGCAGCTCTGTGGCCGACTATGTCGACAAAATGAAGGCCCTCCGCGACAAAATGGCTGCAGCCGAGCGACCTCTTGAAGATGATGAACTAGTGGAGTATATCCTCACCAGTCTTGACGAAGAATACGATTCTGTGGTGTCATCTATCCTTGGCCGAACTGAACCAATCTCTGTTAGTGAATTATATTCACAATTACTTGCATTTGAAACAAGGGTGAATCTGCGTAACAATGGGCAATCGTCTGGATACTCGGCCAACTCTGCAAATCGCCGTGGTCAGGGTAGTACAGGACGCCACAATCGCGGCAGAGGCCGAAATGGGAGAAACTTCAACTCTCGTGGCAATAACAGTTCGCGACAGGCAAATCAAGGACCCCGAAACAACAACACCATTCTGTTTGATCCATGTCAAGTGTGTTTCAAGAAGGGACATACTGCCAACAAATGCTGGTACAGGTATGATGAGAATTTTGTTCCTGATCCAAGGCATGTTGCTGTCGCTACCATGACATCCTATACCGTGGATACTAATTGGTACACGGATACGGGTGCTACTGATCATATAACCGGAGATCTCAATAAGTTGGCCCTCCGGGAGAAATACAATGGCGATGATCAAATCCACACAGCCAATGGAGCAGGTATGAACATTAATCATACTGGTAAAACTATTATTCACACCCAGACTCGTAATCTAAATCTAAATCATGTCTTACATGCTCCTCAAGCCACAAAAAATCTTATTTCTGTTCATCGTCTCACTTCAGATAATAATGTCTTTCTTGAATTTCATCCTACTTATTTCTTGATAAAGGATCGGAGAACGAAGCACACTCTTCTTAAAGGAAGATGTCACAAGGGGTTGTACCCTCTACCTTCTGCATCAGCAAAGCAAGCCTTTGGAGCAGTCAAACCGTCTTTTGAACGATGGCATAGTCGCCTAGGTCATCCAGCAACACCCATAGTTCAAAAAGTAATTAGTAGTTTTCATCTCCCATGTCAAATCAAGTCAAATAAAGAGTATGCGTGTGGTGCTTGCCAGCAAGCCAAAAGCCACCAGTTACCCTATCCTAAATCTTCGAGTGTCTCGAAACATCCTTTAGATCTCGTGTTTTTCTGATGTTTGGGGGCCTGCACCCGAGTCTGCTGGCAGAAATAAATATTACATAAGTTTTATTGATGATTTTAGCAAATTCACATGGATTTACCTTCTCAAATTAAAGTCTGAAGTGTTTCAGAAATTTTGTGAATTTCAAAATCTTGTTGAAAGAATTTTTGATCGGAAAATCATCACTGTTCAAACTGATTGAGGTGGAGAATATGAAAAACTTCATCCCTTCTTCACCAAAATAGGAATATCTCATCATGTTTCATGTCCTCACACTCACCAACAAAATGGATCCGCAGAAAGAAAACATCGTCACATTGTTGAAGTAGGATTATCTCTCCTTGCCCAAGCCTCCATGCCACTTAAATTTTGGGACGAAGCATTTCTTGCTGCAACCTTCCTCATCAATCGCACACCAAGCAAATTTATATCCTACCAGACACCTCTAGAACGCCTGTTTCATACCAAACCCGAGTATTCATCCCTTAGAATCTTTGGTTGTGCCTGCTAGCCCAACCTCCAACCCTATAATCAACACAAGCTTCAATTTCGTTCCAAGGAATGTGTCTTTCTTGGGTACAGCAGCCTCCATAAAGGTTTTAAATGCCTTGATATCACAACTGGGCGAGTCTATATTTCTTGTGATGTCATATTCGATGAGGAAATTTTTCCCTTCGTCAAACTTCATACAAATGCTGGCCCCCGTCTCCGAGCTGAAATTCCTCTAGTACCCACCAAATTATCAATGTCTAGGGATGAATACATAGTTGAATCGGTAATTAATGATCCTACCGCTAACATTTTTCCTGCAGCAAATAAATCTCCACAGGATCTGCCGTTTTTATCTCCAGAATCAGATTTTTTGGTGGATAATCAGCTTGGGTCGGTACATGCGCTTGTTCCATTGGATAACGTGGGGCATGCTCCTATTCCCATAGGTGACGTGTGGCACTCACCAATCCAAGACTCCTCTTTGGCTCAGGAGGTGACATGCCATGGGGATCACGGTGTTGCCATGCCTTCAGCCGATGACGCCACGTCTCCTGGCTCACCCTCACCTATCGAGTATGGGGGGCATCACAATGACACGGCAGCGACTAGTACAGCAGCGGCTAGTGGTGATATTGCTCCGTTGACAGAAGTTGCAGACGCTACAGCTCATGCTCCTGCATTGACTGGGACACGTCCTACCACCAGACTGCAAGCAGAGATCAGGAAGCCTAAGGTATATCATGATGGCACAATTCGGTATGGTTTATTTACTGCAGCTAGTGAACCACGATCTCTGGTAGATGCACTAAAAGATAAAAAATGGAAGAATGCAATGGATAATGAATTTGATGCTTTGATCAAAAACAAAACATGGCACTTAGTTCCATCTCAGAAAGGCAATAATATAATAGATTGTAAGTGGGTTTACAAAATCAAGCGAAAAGCAGATGGGAGCCTAGATAGATACAAGGCCAGACTTGTTGCAAAAGGTTTTAAACAACGATATGACATAGATTATAAAGATACCTTTAGTCCAGTTGTCAAACCAGCTACCATCAGAATAGTCCTCTCGCTAGCTATTTCCAGAGGGTGGAGTTTGAGACAGTTGGATGTTCAAAATGCTTTCTTGCATGGATATTTGGAAGAGGAAGTTTACATGAAACAACCTCTAGGGTATGAAGATAAAACCAAACCCCATTATGTGTGCAAGTTGGATAAAGCATTATACGGCTTGGAACAAGCTCCACGAGCTTGGTACTCCTGTCTAAGCTCTAAATTACAAAGTCTAGGGTTTAATTCCTCAAAGGCAGATACATCGTTATTTTACTTCAATGAGGAAAATGTGAATATATTTGTTCTAATATATGTGGATGACATAATAGTAGCCAGCTCAACACATGATGCCATGGCATCACTGCTACGACAACTCGGTCAAGAATTTGCCCTCAAGGACCTAGGTAGGCTGAATTATTTCTTGGGAATTGAGGTAAACCATGTTCACAATGGTATTATCCTGACACAAGAAAAATATGCATCTGACTTACTAAAGAAAGTCGGCATGAACAATTGTAAAGCCGTGTCAACACCTTTAGTAGTCAGTGAGAAGCTCTCGGCATCTAAAGGGACTCCTCTGGGTCAAAATGATTCAACTCAGTATCGAAGTATTGTGGGTGCTCTTCAGTACTTAACACTTACAAGACCAGATATTGCCTTTCCTGTAAACAAAGTTTGTTAGTTCTTGCACTGCCCAACGACAAATCACTGGATGGCTGTAAAAAGGATTCTTAGATATTTGAAACAATCAGTGAAGACTGGACTCAAGATTGAAAGATCTAGTTCCTCTTTAATCACTGGTTTCTCAGATGCAGATTGGGTAGGATGTCTTGATGGTAGAAGATCCACCGGAGGATTTGCCGTGTTCCTAGGATCTAATCTGTTTTCATGGAGTGCACTTAAGCAGCCCACAGTGTCAAGGTCAAGTACTGAATCTGAGTACAAAGCAGTAGCTAATACTACAACTGAGATTATGTGGATCCAAACTCTTCTTCGTGAGTTAGGAGTTCAAACTCCACGAGCAGCTAAACTCTGGTGTGATAATATTGGAGCTAAGTATCTCTCGGCAAATCCTGTGTTCCATGCTAGAACAAAACATATTGAAGTTGATTATCATTTTGTGAGAGAACGTGTTACACAGAAATTATTGGAGATTGACTTTATTTCTTCAAAGGATCAAATTGCAGATGGTTTTACCAAACCTCTTCCCGCAAGACAGTTAGAAAACTTCAAACACAATCTCAACCTCATACGGTTGTGATTGAGAGGGGATGTTAGATATATTCTATGATTCATGCTTATCTTCCTTGTATGCTTATCCCCTTGTAACTTGTAACAAACCAGTAGAGTCGGCCAAGAAATAGATTAGATTGGTTTATTTGTTAGCCCTTATCTTGGACCGAAGATATCTCATGGTTTGTTACTTTAATGTAAATCTAAAGCGCGCTTTGTCGCTATAAGTAACACGCAGGCAGCCACGGCAAAGGTGAGCTGCTTCACCCCAATCTTCCGCGCCTCTGATTTTCTATAGTTTATGGTCGGCCTCAGGATGAAGTACACCCTTGTAAGTATGAGGTGCTCATAGGTCTTGCCCTCCAACAGCATAATGTTGGATCCTTCGATTCCGACCTTCAAGCCATCATCAAATTTGATGGTGATGTGGTTTGTTGTGTTGATGTCGATGAAGGCATCTCGGTAGCACAGTATATGATTGGTTTCCCTGCTATCGAGGAACCAAAGGTTGTGATCACGCTCTATCTCGCCGTCGAGCTACGTGAAGACCTTCTCCTTGATGACGTGTAGGGGCAGGAGCTCGGACAGAGATAGATCCATAGCAGCTTGTGGTGACGACGACACATTAGGGAAGACAGCGGCTCACGCCATTAGTATTGGACCTCTTCTTTAGCTTGCACGATGTGGGCCTTGCCCTTGGACTAGCTTGCAACGATAATCCCTGGTCCAATAGTTGTATTTTCCGCAGTTCTTGCATTGGTCGTGGTTCAGGGATTGTCCATCATTGAACTGGCCCTTGTTGCCATCGCGAGATACGGAGCTAGAGCTCTCGCCTTTGTCATGCCCATGACCTCACTCGCGACCACCGTGCTTCTTGTCGTTGGTGCCACTAGAGCTTCCTCCCACTAGTACAATTTGGCTCTATACAAGCGGTAGGATTTTTACATCACAGGCGGTTCGGTTAGAAAACCGCCTGTGATGTCCCAGGCGGTTCAGTACGCCTGTGATGTAATAGTATCACAAGCGGTTTTTGTTTAGGACCGCCTGTGGTGCTCTATCATTTTCACAAGCGGACCCTAAGACAAAACCGCCTGTGATTGTAAAAATATGAAAATACAATTTAAATATGAAAATAATTTTAATTTTTAACAGAAATATGCAAATACAATTTAAATGAATTAATATTTAATTTTTAACAATAATATGCAAATACAATTTAAATGAATTATAATAGCACACATAGATAACTAGAGAGATTTTAAATTAATTGGCAACCACAATTCATAGTCGATCATACATGATAACAAATACAATTTGATTCATACAATTTTTCATGAACTACCATTTTTCCGCATGTATGGCTTTAAGTTCTTATCAATTTTCTTTTCCACACGCTTGATTCTCTCTGGACCGTTAAAGACGAACATCTCTTCATACTTATTGTATTCCTCATCTTGGTCTCCCACATTCTCAACTCCAACAATTTTTTGCTTTCCAGAAATAACTACATGCATCTTCTCATCTGCTGGATCGAGTACATAGAACACTTGTGCAACACATTCGGCGAGAACCCACGGGTCATCTTTATGTCCTACTTTCTTTAAGTCTACCAGTGTGAGTCCGTAGTTATCCACTATCACCCCCACGGGATGTTGTACCCATTGGCACTTAAATAAGGGTATTTTCATGCTTGGGCCATAATCAAGTTCCCATATTTCCTCTATGAATCCAAAATATGTGGTCTTCTGTCCATGTAGGTCAAAAGCATCGATACGAACACCGCTATTTTGTGCAACACTTTTCATGTCTTTTGATTTAGTGTAGAATGTGTACCCATTGATGTCATATGCTTGCCATGATGTCACAAAACACGATGGCCCAGAAGCCAAATTCTTCATTGTTTTCTCATCCGAAGAGTCTCCGAATGGGATGTTTTTGTCCATTAACCATTCGCTGAAACGATGTTTGTGCTCCCTCATGATTCAGTCCTCTGTGCGGTTCTGATTTTCTTTACGAAGCTCATTCAGGTGTTCCTCTATGTAAGGCTCGGCTATCGTGAGATGTTGTAGTACACTACCATGAGCACAATGTACTAGCTTGTAATCCTCAACGCGAAAAGTTTTCTTGTCCATTCTCCCTCTCCCACATAGTTTACCCTCATGTTTAGGTACAGACACACCTATCATTGTTCCGTCACTGATGTAATCTATACAACTCTCAATCACTTCTTCTGTAGTGTATCCCTCCATGATTGAACCCTCTGGGTGAGCGCGATTTCGCACATAACCTTTTAATACTCCCAGGTATCGCTCCAACTGAAACATATGATGTAAATATAGTGGCCCTAATATTTTTATCTGATCCACGAGATGTATGATTAGGTGTACTTGCATATCAAAAAATGATGGAGGAAAACACATTTCAAGCTTGCACATAGTCTCGATGATGTATGCCTTTAGATAGTCCAAGTCTTCTAAAGCTATTACTTTTTGTGAAACCGCATTGAAAAAGTAACACAAGCGTGTGATGACAACTTTGACATGCTCTGTTTCGAGGGCTCTTACCGCAATTGGGAGGAACACCGTCATCATCACATGGCAGTCATGAGAGTTGTAGCCAAATAGAGACAAGTCCTTCATCCTGACTAGTCTGCTGATATTGGATGAGAAACCTGTGGGCACTTTGACCCCACGCAAACATTTGCAAATTTTTGTTCTCTCCTCAACTGACAAGTTGTAGCTAGCTGGGGGGAGGTAAGGCTTCCCTTTGCCACTATCCACTGGATGAAGTTCCGGTCTAATTTGAAGATCTACTAGATCATTGCGTGATTTAAGTCCGTCTTTTGTCTTACTCGGCATGCCCAGCAAGGTTCCAATGATGCTGTCAAAAACATTTTTTGTTACATGCATCAAATCAATGCTGTGGCAAATTTCCATATCCTTCCAGTATGGGAGGTACTTGAAAAATATTGATTGCTTCTTGAAAGTTGTGTAAGTTGAAGGGTCAGTTCTCTTTCTCTTTTCTCCTTTGTTTTTTCCCTTTCCGAATACAACATGAATGTTCTTTACAATTTCAAAAACAAGTTTCCCACTATAAGGCTTTGGTGCACCTTCACTTTCCAGTTGATTGTTAAATTCCTCTTTCATCTTTTGGTACTTATGCTGCTTCATCAAGAACCGTCTGTGTCCCATGAACACCAACTTCTTGGATGATTTAAGGTACATGGAAGCAGTTCCATCGACGCACACTACACAACCATTCTTTCCTTTAGTCTTTTGCCCTGATAGTGTGGCGCCACCGGGAGAATCATGGATGGTAACAAATATAATTGCTCTTAAGTTGAAATACTCACGGCAATACTCATCCCATATTCTAACTCCTTCATTCCAGAGCTTTGTCATATCTTCCATAAGAGGTTCTAGGAACACATCAATATCAACACCAGCTGATTTCGGACCTTGAATAAGAATAGTCAACATAATATACTTTCTTTTGTGACACAGCCATGATGGAAGGTTGTACATCGTTAAAGTCACGGGCCAGGTGCTATGTACACTTCTTTTTTCACCAAATGGATTCATTCCGTCTGTACCCAAAGCAAATCTTACATTTCTGGTTTCTTTGGCAAACTCAGGATACATAAGATCGAAATTTTTCCATTGTGATGCATCAGCAGGGTGTCGAATCTGTTTGTTATTCTGCTTGCGATTTTCAGCATGCCAACGCATAAGCTCAGCCTCCCTAGGGTTTGAGAACAAACGTTTTAAGCGATCAATTACTGGAAGATACCATATCACCAAAGCTGGGTTCTTTGACTTCTTTTTCCCATCCATGTCATCAAAAGTGTCATCGTCACTTTCAGGTCCAATAGTGGATTTCTTGTTTTTATTTTTCTTCGGGAATTTTTTTACACAGTCTTGATTGTAGCTCTTCTTGTATCGACTGACATTGCAAACTGGGCATCTTGATGCGTTCTCAAAATCGCCACGATACAGAATACAATGGTTCGGACATGCATGAATTTTTTGCACACCCAGAGCTATGGGAGATATAAGCTTCTTCGCTTTATAAGTGCTTGTTGGTAGTTTGTTGGGTTTTGGTAGTAATTGAGACAGAAAATTCAAAAGATCTATGAAGCTAGTATCAGACCATCCAGCGCTAGCCTTCAACTTCAGAAGTTCTAGAACTGTACGCAGTGTAGTAAACTCTTTGTCACAACCCTTTGATTCATCATATAAAGGTTCTTTTGAGGCACTTTCCAGTCCCTCCATTTTAGATAGCCCTTTCTGCGATCCCACAGAACTTAACATTTCTGGTTCCATATGGCGCAACATCTCTTCACAATCAAATTCTTCAAAATCTTGATTAGCATCCACATTATCCACTTTACCATCAACTTTAAGATCTAAAATTCCGACAACTCTCTCGTCATTACCAGGCACTTCACACGGATCCAACTCACAATGTTCTGACCATATCGTGTAATTGTTTTTAAACCCTCTTTTTAGCAGATGTGATTGGATTACTCTTATATCTCTCCAAGCTATCTTATTATCACAATCGATGCACTGACATAATATCTCCTTGCTCTTTCGCAAATTCGCGTGCTTGTTGGCCGCTTCAATAAAGCTTCTCAAATTTCGAATGTACGACGGATGTGGTCTTGGCACATTGTACATCCAACCTCGGTCCATTACCTATCCCTATATTGATTAACGTCAATATCGAGATGTAACATGAAAAAATAAATGTTCATGAAAGTGAAACAAGATCATATCGAGATGTACCTAGCACATGAGACAAATTTTTTTTAAAATATCCCTAATTAATTGAATTTAATCCCTAAATCATGAACGAATTAATGTGCATGAAAATGAAACAAGATTGCAGCAATATAGGTACCTTGAGGTGAGACAACTCTTCAAAAAAAATCTTTAAATTAGATCAACTACAAGTCCAAATCTTGGAATTCCTGAGTTTTTCTTCAATTCCGGTCTATATTACAAAATTGAGGCAAAAAATCGTATCAAAATGAGAAAGAAAACAAACGGAGATCATATATATGCATAAACTCTTGAAATCAAGCCCGAAAATCAAAAATAAAACCTTCTCCCCGTAGATCAAAAAAATCCGCCGCCGCTACAGTAGTGCGCAGCCTAGCGGCGTGTCGGGCTCCGGAAGTTAGGGTTCCTGCGCTGGAACCACCGAGCCTTTTATACTACATACACATCACATGCGGATTTTTAGAAAAACCGCTTGTGATGTATAACATCACAAGCGGTTTTCTATTTGGACCGCCTGTGAAGTTTACATATCACAGGCGGTCGAAATAGAAAAGCGCTTGTGATGTTATACATCACAAGCGGTTTTTCTAAAAATCCGCCTGTGATGTGTTTACTATATAAAAGCCTCGGTACGGTGGCTTAGGGTTTAGGTTTCGCCCGGAGCTGATACTACGCCGCCAGACTGCTGCGCTGCTGTTCCCGTCCCCGTCTCCGAGCCGTGAGCGCCCGCCACGCCATCGCCGAGCCCGAGCCCAAGCGCCACCATCTCCGAGCTGGGCGCCCGCCAGGCCGCGCCGTCCCCGAGCCCAACTCCGCCGTCCCCGTCCCCATCTCCGAGCCCGAGCGTCGCCGTCTCCATCTCCGAGTCCGAGCGTCGTCGTCTCCATCTCCGAGCCCGAGCGCCTCTGTCCCCGTCCCCGAGGCCAAGCGCCGCCGTCCCCGTCCCCGAGCCCGAGCGCCGCCGAGCCCGAGCGCCGAGTGCGCCGCCGTGCCCATCTCCGAGCCCTCGGTGCACTCCTTGATCATGCCTTAATTACTTGTTACAAATTCATGCCTTGATTACTTGTTTTTGCTAGTCATGCCTTGATTCCTCGGTGCACTCCTTGATCATGGTGCACTACATTGCAGATAGTGTACATTAGATTAATTATCAGTGCTTAGATTAATTATTGTTAATCTTATATTGTTAATGTTGGTCATTATGCTTATATTGTTGGTGTTTTCACTTACATATTTTGTTAAGGTCACCATTTTTGCTTTAGTAGCTTGTATCCCTTGTGATTAAATGTTGGTCATTATGCTTATGAAGAATTTTGTCATGGATAGTTGATGCAACTACTAGGACCCCTTCTTGGTAGAAAATCTCCATAGTGATTGGGGCAACAAGTCTATTTTTAGTGCTTATGGCCACATACATCATGGAAGTACATAGCCATGGCAATGTTATTATCTCCCTATGTTATAAGACTTGTTCTTATCTCCCTTCTTAGTTTTTTGACTACCTATCTTTGCTTCCCAACCCTATGTTATAAGACTTGTTCTTATCTCCCATCTTTGACTTGTTCATAGCCATGACAATGTTATTTGGACCCCTCTTTTTGCCCTATAAGCCACATCCTTGTTTTCCCTCTGATCCCTACCTTTGTTGCGATCTCAATTTTGATTGTGAGACTTGGCCATTTTCAGTTTTAGAGATGGAAAAAGAGCCACTTGACATGGTTGAGAGCTCAGTTCGAGTCATCGAGACACATGTTGACATCATTCGCAGTCTAGTGACTGATGGGGTTGTGGATACTAGTGAACCGGAATCAGTGTACACACTTAAGACCACTTTGTTTCAAATTGGAGATGTATGCGACATGCTTGAGAAGTGTGCTCTGTCCATCAAAAAGTATGCTGACTCCAAGAGGGCTAAAATTATTCAAGATGAAGCCCTGCAATATGCTGAAGATGGTGAAGCTGCAGATGATTTGGAGGAACTCCCAAGCCCAGATCTCCTTACTCAAGCCGACATATTGGAAAAATATTTTGGAATTGAGTATGATAGCGACCAGTCAAGGGGTTGTTGATGTTTAGTCCTAAACAACACGATATGAGTATCGTAGGTTTCACTCTTAGAGAGAATGTATTTTGTATGAACCTCTTAGAGAGTGTCAAGTCAATGAACTATCTTCGAGTACTATTGGGAAGTGGATCTCTTTGATGTATTTTTTTTTCTAGTGATATCGATGGTGCCGAGTAGCACCAAATTTGGACTTGTGTCCATATCTATAGATGCTAGTAGTTGAGCACTAGCGCCTACAATCTTGACTACCTCATCCCTATTCTCTGTTTGGTACTTATATGGAGAATGGCATCGGCGGAATGCCTGAATCGGCGGACCCCAAGAAGAGATTAAGTCCTGTAGTCTACCACCTCCCGTTATTTGTGGGCTTCACCGATGGCTGGAAACATTTGGTGATAGCAAACGACCTTCGGGTTGAAGACATCTGCGAGCTTGTTAAGGGGCCAGACGATGGTGAGCCGGTGTACTATGTCCGGATGTGTGGTCACAAAATTTAAAGCTGCCTCGGCTGCATGTGTGCGCTTCTCTTCTCTTAGGTGGGGTGCTAAGTGATCTTAGTAGCCGACATAAGAGAAGAGAAGCGCACAGATGAAGCCGGGGCAGCTTTAAATTTTGTGACCACACATCCGGACAGAGTACACCGGCTCACCATCGTCTGGCCCCTTAACAAGCTCGCAGACGTCCCCAGCCCGAAGGTCGTTTGATGTCACCAAATGTTTCCCGCCCTTGGTGAAGCCCACAAATAACGGGAGGTGGTAGACTACAGGGCTTAATCTCTTCTTGGGGTCCTACAGGGCTTAATCTCTTCTTGGGGTCCTTCAGCATGGCTGTGATGTTATAATGCTGAAGGACCCCAAGAAGAGATTAAACCCTGTAGTCTACCACCTCCCGTTATTTGTGGGCTTCACCGATGGCTGGAAACATTTGGTGATAGCAAACGACCTTCGGGCTGAAGACGTCTGCGAGCTTGTTAAGAGGCCAGACGATGTTGAGCCGGTGTACTATGTCCGGATGTGTGGTCACAAAATTAAAAGCTGCCCCGGCTGCATGTGTGTGCTTCTCTTCTCTTAGGTGGGGTGCTAAGTGATCTTAGTAGCCGACATAAGAGAAGAGAAGCGCACAGATGAAGCCGGGGCGGCTTTAAATTTTGTGACCACACATCCGGACAGAGTACACCGGCTCACCATCGTCTGGCCCCTTAACAAGCTCGCAGACGTCCCCAGCCCGAAGGTCGTTTGATGTCACCAAATGTTTCCCGCCCTCGGTGAAGCCCACAAATAACGGGAGGTGGTAGACTACAGGGCTTAATCTCTTCTTGGGGTCCTACAGGGCTTAATCTCTTCTTGGGGTCCTTCAGCATGGCTGTGATGTTATAATGCTGAAGGACCCCAAGAAGAGATTAAGCCCTGTAGTCTACCACCTCCCGTTATTTGTGGGCTTCACCGATGGCTGGAAACATTTGGTGATAGCAAACGACCTTCGGGCTGAAGACGTCTGCGAGCTTGTTAAGAGGCCAGACGATGTTGAGCCGGTGTACTATGTCCGGATGTGTGGTCACAAAATTAAAAACTGCCCCGGCTGCATGTGTGTGCTTCTCTTCTCTTAGGTGGGGTGCTAAGTGATCTTAGTAGCCGACATAAGAGAAGAGAAGCGCACAGATGAAGCCGGGCGGCTTTAAATTTTGTGACCACACATCCGGACAGAGTACACCGGCTCACCATCGTCTGGCCCCTTAACAAGCTCGCAGACGTCCCCAGCCCGAAGGTCGTTTGATGTCACCAAATGTTTCCCGCCCTCGGTGAAGCCCACAAATAACGAGAGGTGGTAGACTATAGGGCATAATCTCTTCTTGGGGTCCTTCAGCATTATAACATCACAGCCATGCCTTCTCTGTCTAACTGCATTGGAAAGTGCCCTTCTATCTGCGAGCTTGCTTCCCGACCCGATCCTGCCCCGTAGGGGGGTTTGGGCTCGATTTCTTTTGAATCACCTTTTCTCCAAGTTCCCTTATTGATGGAACCAGTATATCAGACTAACAGTATATCCCTTTATCGATGGAACCAGCTTGAATGGCAGACAACGAGCAGCCTAGTATGGATGTGGTCTGCACCGGTGCGTCTAACAAAGTTGATGAAGACGCGACCAAACTTGAATGGCAGACAACGAGCAGCTCCGGTGAAGGGAGCGGGGAGGATAGTTCTAGTGACGACAATCCTTGTACTCCTATACCTCCAAGGAAGAAAAAAACATCAGATGAGCTTGATGCCGACTATATTCCCAACGATGAAGAGGTAAATAGAAATATGCCGACTATATTGTAAAATAATGTTCATATATGAAAGGCCATTAATTTTTTCACTATATAGATTTCAAATGAAGAGAAGAAAGAGGATGCATCTTCTACACGAAACACGGAGGATGCTCCGATGCCTGAATCATCCGTTTCACATAAGCGGAAACGAGGGCGACGAGGTCCAAATCAGATGAAAGAAGGTGCAGTTATGTATGTAACAAAACTAAATGCAGAGGGGTTTCCTGAAGAACCACTTGACGTGGTTACAAAGTTTCGAAATTCCTGCGGGGCTACTGTTAGAGATATAGTGCCAATCACACTTCAAAAATGGAAGGATTTAGATGAAGACACCCGCAACAAGCTATGGGCTAAGTTGTCTGAGTCATTCAAGTTCCCAAAAGGCACAGAGGATGCAGTAAGGAAGTCGATGCTCTCTGCTATGGCCAAGATGTTTCGTGGGTGGAAGGCCGAGATGAATAGGGACTTTGTTAAGAAGAATAAGGTTCCTCCACCCAAGAAAATGGGGAAAATCACTCAAGCTCAGTGGGAGGAATTTGTTCGTCAGAAGACCGAACTGAAGGCCAAAGAACTGGGCGAAACTAATTCTCAGAGAGCGAAGATGAACAAACACCCCCATCGCCTGGGGTCAAGCGGATATCACCATAAAGTTGTGCAGTGGAACAAGATTATCGAGGAAGCTATAACTAACGGCACTTTGGACCCAATATTAAAAGATATCGATGAGAGAGCTATTCGTTGGATCTTAGGTCGAGCAGGTTTGAGTGAGGACGTCAAACTTTTGCATCCAGAATTGGTAGGCGAAGTTTCGACAAAAATTCAAGAATATGCAGATAAGAGAAAAAAAGGAGAATTTAAGCCTCGGAGGGAGAATGACATACTAACTGCAGCACTAGGCAATCCTGAACACACTGGACGGGCTCAGGGAATCTCTTCTAAGATTTCCTGGAGAGAGGCGTTTCCAGAGTATGCGTCGTCATATAGGAAACACGAGAAGTCGAAAAGGACCCTTGAAGAGACTATTGATGAAAGGGTACAAAAGGCTATTAATGACGTGATGAACAAAATGAAGAAAACAGAATGCATATCATTTGAACTCAAGCCAAGCCACATGAGTCCACCTATAGTCCCTAGCAGCGTTGGATCTGTGCAAGACTTGACCAAGTACCCTGTAGACGATATTGTTGAGGATAAGCCTTGCTTTCTTCATATTCCAATTAATCGATCTGGGACAAAAACAAAGCAAGCTGCTACTGGTTTGGTAAAACCAGGACTTGTTAACTACAAGGACAATCCTGTCCTGCCACACTATGCTGTGGTCCAAGTTCTAGAAATCACAGACAGTGGTTGTGAAGATTGGGAGATAGATTTTCCAGTTGAGGGGATCATAACTTTGCAGGAGGCAATGAACGAGTTGGTCCTTTGGCATCGACGCGACATCAAGTTTGGTGATGAGCCGAATTCAACACCAATGCAACAAAAAGCTAGTTCGATCATTCCACACCCCATGGTGCAGGAAGATATGACACCGACCTCCAAAAAAATCGTTGAAACAATCATATCGCCTCTTGCGAAGGAACTCGACGAGGGGGGCGTAGACAAAATTGTTCCTCAGAATGTCGACGTCAACATAAAAAAGGAACCAAAGGTTGGCACCAATGTTGAAGGGCCAACTATTTCAAAGAAAATTCATAAGCGAATCGCCACAGACGATGTCAAGAAACCGTCAGAATCAGTGGCACGCTACCTGCATAAATTGCAGAGAGTTATGACTAATCAATCAAAAGCAGTATCAGCATCTCATGGAGTAGGCACACGATCGGCCCAAATAGACAATTTCGAAGTATGGGAAGAAGATGGAATGATTCATAATCGAGAATCATTACGTCTTAAAACCAATATCTCGGTATACAAGAAGGAGGATGTTCCTCCTAAATTTGTGAATGGGAGGCCGTTCTTAACGACGGTGCAACTTTCTAAGTTGTCAACTCCGGAGATTAGAATGCATGAGTGGTACATGGTGGCTAGCAACAAATACAAACTCGAGGAATTCACATTTGTTGTGCCAGAAGATGCATTTTGGAGCAATGATCATATAAATCCTGTGCGGCATTTATTCTTTGACGATCTCTGGTCGTTGTACCACCGACAAAGGATGGAAACCAACTACTTAACCCTCTTTTGCTTGTAAGTACCTCTAAACTTTCATATTTGTTAGTTTTGTACACGCACACATAAACGAGAGTCTAACGATTAACACTATTACACGTAGGATGCAATACATGGATGATAAGAAGAAACAACTTAAGACAGGGTTTCTTGACCCGTTGATGATATCCCAAGCTCGCTACAAAGTAGTTGCTCTGAGGCAAGGAGAAGAATACAAAGACTTGGACGATGCTGAATTTGAGAAAGCCGTCAAACAGAATCAGAGAAAGAAAATGAAGGTAATGGCGGCATACACTGGACGAGCCATGTATAATCATGTACAACATGGCAAGGACTTAATAATAGCTCCGCACCACTTTAAGTAAGTTATCGACATGGTTTAATTTTGAACTATAAATTATGGCAATCGTGATATTAATATGTGTTTTCGTCTATGTCTATATAGTGACCACTACATTTGTATCATGATCTGGCCAAAGGATGGTAAAGTCGTGGTCTTCGACTCATTGAGAATGGAAAAGGCTACGTATAATGACTTCTTGAAGATTTTAGAGAAGTATGATTATTATTGCACACTTGTACTTATTACAACTTAACAAATGTATTCTTAATCTCACAATGCTATTCTTATATGCAGTGCATACCGTTTTTATTGGAAAGATCTTGGCGGCGAACATCCAGAGGACAAGCCTAATTTGTCAATATCATTATTTCCATATGGTGACAAACAACCTCCGGGTACTGTCCTGTGCGGTTATTATGTATGCGAATGGTGTTGTGTCACCTTCCATTACATGGTCAATCGTGAGGATGTAAGTTCGCTATCATTGTCTATGTTGCAATTTTTATGTTATATTGTTGCTCATCACATTACTCTTAGCACCGATTGCTTTTTGCTTTCATTGCAGGTTCCTAAATCTAAGATCAATGCTGAATGGTTAGAAAGAGATATGGTTTCCACTGGCGTGGCTAAGGTTGTAAGAGACTTGCTTTACTTTATGCGCCGTGAAGTTCTTCATCAACAAGGGCTATTCTACAATGTAAATGGAAATTTGCAAAAATTCCCAGAACTAAGTTTGTACACAATATCACACAGTGTTTAGGTCTTTAGTTAGGAACTTTAGATGTTTAGTTGTCTATGGAACTTTGAGATGTTGAGTTGTTATGCAACTTGATGTGTATAAATCTTGGTATGATGGAACTTTTGATATGTGGATGAATCTGTGTATGGAACCTGCTATAGAACTTGTTTGAATCTGTGTATGGAATCTTTGTATGATGAATATGTGTATGGAATATGTGTTTGAATCTGTGTTTGAATCTGTTATTAATTCTGTATTTGAATCTGTTATTAATTCTGTTATGTGTGCTTACAGTCGGACTTATAATTAAAACCGCTTGTGATGTGTGCTAACACAGGCGGTTCTTTTAAACCGGACCGCCTGTGATGTGTGTCTATCACAGGCGGTTCTTTTAAACCGGACCGCCTGTGATGTGTGTCTATCACAGGCGGTTTTTGATTGACCGCCTGTGATGTTGTTTTACATCACAGTCGGTGCACCACAAGCGGTTCCTGGAACCGCCTGTGTAGAGGCTAACCGGACCGCCTGTACAGAGGTTCCCTGTAGTAGTGTCCCATCACCCCTCTCCTCAGACTTGCGGAGCTTGACTCTGACGAGTCATTCCTCTTCACAAAGAAGTAGTCGACAACATTGATTTGCGTTGCTGCTCGACGGCGCGCAACCTGCTGGTCACCTCCTCGATAGAGATGTTGTTGATGTCAAGCATGATCTCGATGGAAATTGCCACCTAAGACAGGTGCTCTGGCACAACCTGCAACATCTTCTGCATTACCTCGGTGTCGATGACATTGTCACCGAGGGGACTAGATCAGCAACAAGCCCAGTGATGTGGTTCATGAAATATTTTCGTGTCCTTTTCCTTCTTTCAAACCAAGATGTTGAACTCACGGCGGAGCTGTTGCGCGTTGATCTTGTGCACCCGCTGGACCTTGACGTGGATCTGCTTAATTACTTTAGTACTAGATGTTAGTTGGAACTCTTCTCCTGCGATGATTGATGCTCCGATGAGGATGAACCAAGCACCAAGAACTCTCAAGAACACGATAAATACTTTGGAACTTTTGATGTTGTGCAACCATGACTGCTTTTCTCTTTGTAGTTGTAGTAGTCATTTCTTTATATATATTTGGACTCTAAAAAAAGAAAATCCAGAAAAAAAAAAAGGAAGAAATAAAAATGTGCTCGGGAGGATAACTTTCCAAACCGATCTGAACACTATATCTGTTAAAAAAAATACCAGAATTTAAAATTACATGCCTTGCTCACGTGTATGGGCAGTGCCGGAAGACCTGCAAGGTCTAGGCGGCTTTGTAATTTTTTTTTTCTTTCAAAATGCAGTTTTGAGATAACTACTGACAGTTTTCTATGCTTGATGTGCACATAGCTAGTGGAAGTTTTCTTCAGATGATGGCAGGAGACGGTAGTACCTCCAGTGAGTTTTCAAACGGTTAACAGTAGTAAAGACAGATGCCTCCTTTTCTTATGTTCTGATGAAGGGTGCCTTCAGATTTTACTGCATGGAAAGATGAGGTAAGTGCTGGTGTTTTACTGGTTCTTCAGAAGGAATGTAATGGAACCTGGCCTACCAGTACCACTGGCAGTGGCGGCAGCAGCAGCAGCAGCAATTGCAGCTCCATTGTCCACTTTAATTTTGTTGCCTTGCATAACAGTGGGTTCCAGGACAGACAGTGTGTCAGTGGCTGCCTCAAGGATAACAAACTCCTTTGGCACTTTCCACAGCATGGAAGTTGTGTGGACTTTCTCTCCGGCCTCAGCTCTGCTTCTGTTCAGACAAGCTTTGTTTTCCACCAAAAGAAGAAGAAAAAAAAGGTTGATAAATCCCATCGTATTACAAAAGCAGTTTGCATCCCTGTTTTGAACATGTGCATTCCATTCCTTGGTGGTGCATGTCACTTCGATGCTGCTTTTAGACCTCACTTTGCCAGTGCAGTGCAATCCCTCACCTGCCATGCCTACTCCTAGATTTGCTCAAAGATCACATCTCTCATCTCATCTGTTGATTGCTTTCATGTAATCTAGGTTATCCTCTAACCTTAGTTGTACCTGCTGAAGGATAACCAAGGTGCAGTGTAAACCAAGGACCAGAAAGCACTGCCAGTGTGCCATCTGAAACTCCTGGTCATTCTCTTTTACTACCATTGAAAGATCGATCTAAGAGGGGGGGAAGACACGACTCAAAAAGCAAAGGACAAAGGCAAGGCTGCAGGCTTTGCTTTGATTCTACCCTGACCCCCAGCAAAACATTAGGCCCTTCAAAAGCACATCAGAACCTGCTGCAGCAACAAGAAACTCTGAAGAAAGCACACAGCCTGTCCACAGCATATTATTGTGCAGGCTGCAGCGCAGAGAGAGGTGGCTTTGCACTTGGCTAGTTGCATGCACCACTCCATGACCATGATAAGCTCATAGGACTAGGAGGCTGGTGGCGGTGGCGGTAGTGCAAAAAAAGAAACTGGAGGTAGTATAGGATTATGAGCAGGCCAGCTTGGTCTGCGAGGGAGGCATTGGCGGCCTCAGCGGTGGCCGCCGTCCTGCTCGGAGGCCTTGTTCTGATGTCTTTGGTGGTGGGGAGGGACGCGAGGACGCCATCGCCAGCTAGCGCGGCTGCGCCTGCGGTGGGTTGTAGAAGGATGGTGATCGGAGCCAGTGGAAGGTTGGCTGGTCAGAGGAGGGCAGCGGAGGAGCTGAGGGGTGGTGATGATCCTTTGAGCAGCAGCAAGAGGAGGGTGCCCAATGGACCGGATCCAATCCACAACAGGTACCGTCTCTTTCTTGCGTGCAAATTAACATGGAATGATCTCTCTCTCTCTCTCTCTCTCTCTCTCTCTCTCTGAAAAACTTTCTGTTCATTTTTGACTCACTAAATTCAAGCTGAATACATGTAAAAAGAATCGGCCTCAATAGCAGCTTGAGATTTGGTCATGTTACAAATCAAGTCCCTATTTTTCATGCTCTTGCATGGGCCTCCTGACATCCTCTTTTGACACCACCCAATGGCAAAATGGTAGAAGGTGAGAAGAACATGATATCTACTTCTTTTGTCATGTTCCTCCAAGGATCCCTGAAGTGGATTGGAGTGAAAATCAAACTCAGTCCCACCCTAATCCACTCTAACACACACACACACATGAACCGAAATGGATACAATTGCACCTAAATAAGACCTAACTGTGGATGCAAATGCATCCAAACAAGGTCTAATTGTGTCTCTACCATATCATCAGTGTAAAACTGTAGACTAAATCAACGGTGATGAAGTAGAGTGCTAAAAATCTGATAGACTGAGGCAAAAAAGTAGATTGTAGAACATGATATATCTACTTAAATTCTGTCATTGAAAAGGATGATTACACACTTTGTCTTCATTGCACACCATCTCCCAAATTAAAAAGCAAAATCTTGAACAACACACTTGCATTGCATGGTGTTGTATTGCAACGCTTTCCCCTTCAATTCCCCTATTTCCCAAAGGCTCACAGCTCAGTCGTGTGTTCTTCCAGGAGAGCTGGAGAGTCTGGAAGCTCACCAGGCCGAGCGTAGGCAGCAGCGGTGAACGCCGGCCGCCCCCCCACCCCCAAAGAATGGAAGTTTCCCAAACACTTGGCGCTGGATCCCTCTTCTCATCTGTGGTAGGGGGGTCTGGCGCCGCGACGTCACGTTCTAAGCACTGCTATTTGTGATGGTTTCGGCACGAATTAAATTAAAGACACTGGCTTTTCCGAAAACAAAAGGCCACGTACTCTACTGATGACGGTTTGGAAAGACGGCACAAACGAAAGACAGCACTGTCAAGCTTCCCTCTCACGAAAGACGTACGCCGGATTAAAGTTTGAGCAGAGAGAGAGAGAGAGAGATGTGCAAGAGCTCCTTTGTTAATTTCACTGGTTGCTTTGCTTTGCACATGTGTGTAGTATTTATCCTTCTTCTTTGTTTTTCATGTTTGTTTCCTTGTTGTATTGATTGGAAGAGGATGTTGCAAGTTTGCGATATACTAGAGGAACAGGTAAAGAGATAAGGTGGCAATATAATTCCCAGAGGCTTTGTTTGTGATCTGTACTGTGATGAGATGTGAAATCTGTTTGCGATGTATGGCCCTAGGACTAGCTCCTTTTGGAACGAAGGATTTTAATTCCTGTTTCCTGCGTTTTTTTTTTCTATGGAAATGAACTAATTCCTGTAAAATTACTATATGATTTCTATAAAATTCCCGCATTTCAAATGGGTGCTTTTGATTTGCCTATCTGTTAGCATATTCATGCAAATAACCACATCGTTTTCGCATATGTTAAGACTGTAGTAGAATGTGTACACAATACTACCATAGCCAAGAAGAACAAGTAGGTATAGTGAAAGTAGTTATACGTTCTCGCATACCAGCAGCAACATATCCACTCGTGCTGGTCAACACTGCAACACAGCAGCAGTAGCATCTTCATGGTATCTACACGGTGGGAATGAAACACACAACATCGCTATGCTAGCACGCGCGTGCAGCGAGAGATATGGCGTCTCCGTCTTGGACGCTCGCAACACTAGGAAGAGAGGTGGCGACTGTGACTTGGATCAGATGTATCTTTCTCTCTTTAGCATGCCTACTCCTCCATATATATATATAAACACCTGCTAATGGGTTTTTACCCTAAACGGTCATTAGTGTTCTCATGGATCACAGTTACATCTTGGGTATATATTCAACAATCTCTCATTTGTACCAGAGTCAATCATCTATGTGTGTTCCAACACTGTAAGTGTTTAAGCCGTTAGGTTCATGTGTAGTCGATCATGATCGAAAACTATTTTTAAGCTATTAGTCAATAGGGGCGCCTAACAACATAACTTGAATCATATATATATATATATATATATATATATATATATATATATATATATATACGGCGCTGCTAAAATGCACCTGGGTGCATTCTCTATATTGAATGCACCCAGGCGTTTTCGCGCGCCTCCTAGCCCCCCGCCGCTGCGCGCATCCCTTCCCCCGCGCCGCCGCCGCCTCCTCGATGCTCCTCCCCTAAATCCCACCGCCGCCGAGCGCCTCCCTGTCCTCGCGCCGCCGAGCGCCTCCCTGTTCTCGCGCCGCCGCGCGTCTCCCTGTCCCCGCGCCGCCGCGCGCCTCTCTGTCAGCGTGTCTCTGTCCCCCGCATTTGAATAACTCTGAGAAATTTTGTTAAAAAATATGATTGCAACTGCTGGTCTGATGTAATTGCAACTGCTGGTCTGGTGTGATTGCAACTTCTATATAACTATGTCCAAAAATCTATTAAATAAACAAGATTGCAACTGCTGGTCTGATGTAATTGCAACTGTGGGTCTGGTGTGATTGCAACTTCTATATAACTATGTCCAAAAATCTATTAAACAAACAAGATTGCAACTGCTGGTCTGGTGTAATTGCAACTTCTGGTCTGGTGTGATTGCAACTTTTATATAACTATGTCCAAAAATCTGTTAAACAAACAATGATTGCAACTGCTGTCTGGTGTGATTGCAACTGCTGGTCTGGTGTGATTGCAACTTATGTGAAGAGGTTGAGTCGTTCGTAGAGAAAGAGGGGCGTGGGCGGGAAAGTGAAAAAGTTCTGTCGGGAGCGGGCGGGAGCGACGAAGACGTGCGGGAGGGACGAAGACGACCTGGGTGGGACGGTTGGCTCGGACCTGGCGCGTAGGTTCGGTCTGGGTGCATTCTCTATATTGAATGCACCCATGTGTAATATATAAAAACAGTATATATATATATATATATATATATATATATATATATATATATATATATATTACACAATATCCATCGAACTCAAGATGAGATTTATGTCATGCTTGGAGCTAAATATAATCTAACTATAAATGTCCATCGAACATAAATTTAAATAGGCACAAATTGGAGCTAAATCTGAGAGACAAACCCAAGTTTCGCAACAAAATCCACAAAAAATCAACGGATTTGGATCGAGAAACACAGTTTCTTGTCGGTGTGCAAGACGAGGCGGGCGCAGGTTAACGGGTTTGGTTTTTTTTACTAACTATGGGCCTGTTTGATTATATAATCTAACTTATGCCATGGTTGTTTAACCTCTAGATTATATAATCCAGCTTAAATAATTTAAGAGGCAAACAAACAACATAACTATTGGTGTAGATTATATAATCTAGATGTCGGTGTTTCGATCCTTCGCTCCGACAAGTAAATTTCTATGTGCGCGTCCGGGGCTCCGGAAGGTGTGCTCGGTCGGCGCAAGGTTTATACTAGTTCAGGCAGAATCCATACATCTAGTCTTAGACAGCTCTACCGGTACCTCTATTGCTAGATGCTCGTAGTAGGGGTTACAATCGGGTGAGAGAGAGGAAAGGCTCCCAAGTCTCTTATGCGGGAGTGACCCTAAAGACTACGGAACTGGAGCCCTACGCTAAACCTTGGATTCGACCTCCAAGTCTTCAAATCTCTCCGGGCATGTGTGGTTGCCTTCACTCGAGTGTCTTCTGTCTTGGGTCGTCTGTGTCACCCCGGTCCATCTTCATCCGTCTGTCCAACCCTCGTCCTCATGGCCGACCTCCTCCTTTTATAGGCCAAGGCGGGGGTCGGCGGTCGGTGGCTCCTTTGAGAAGGAGCCATTATTCCATGGTAAAACCGAGTGTCTTATTGTGGCAAGGTCGTTTGTCCGCATGCGCCTTGTCATCTCTGTCTGTGCTCATTATGATGGCTGGCGTGGGGCGGTGTGGGCCTTGGCACCATCATTACTATCTCTGCGCAACGCCGACCCTTGGCCTCCACAGCCTGGGTCTCAGCGTGGCTTGTCGCGTTGTAGGCTTTGTGGACGGTTCGCGCTCTCAGGCCTAGGCTCGATAGACCATGAGTTCTCCGCGGGTCGAGGGGCTAGTAGGTCATGAGTGTGTCGATGACCAGATGGCTACGCATGTCATGAGTGTACTGTAAGATGAGGGGCTGCGCAGGTCATGAGTGGGGGGCAGACCGGCTCTCTACTATGACCTGGTGTCAATCGTAATTAATGCGGCCATCCACTTATGATGGGTCAGTCTCAGGCCAGGCGAAGAACCCACTCGAGTGGTTTCCTTCTGGTTCGCCTCCCCCCCCACTCCGTCGCTCTGCTATGTTGGACCCCGGGCTCGGTGCCTAGGGGTTTATCCGGGTGCGGGTGCTTTTCTGGGTAGACGATTCCCTTGCCTCCTCACTGACGGGTGGCCCTGACAGCCGGAGGTCCTTCCCTCGTGCGCACTCCCTGATCGATGGACCCTAGGGGACTGGGGATCTTTTCCACGACACTCGGTAACTAGGTTGAGATACTTCATAAACAGGTCATTAGGTGCTTGTTTTATATTATTGTTTGGCTTTTAATCCACTAATAATTTGTGTAAACAAACATCTCTAATAGGATTATATAATATATATATAATAAGCTAGATTATATAATCCTGCAAAGAAACAACACATGCTCTTATTTAGAACTAACGGTTCAAAACAAGTTAGATTATATATATAATCTAAGTAGATTATAATCCCAAACAAACAACCATAAATGCTCTTCAATTTATATGTGAAAAAATTCTAGTTTTTATCATGTTTTTTCCTGAATTTATTTAAAAATCGGATTTTTAAAATTTAAAACGGAATTTATCGAAATCGGACAAAAAAAAAGAATTTCCCGGACTTTACCGGGAACGGAAAATTTCACCGGGCGAATTTGGGTCGGGAAATTACTCCCTGGCGCACGCATGGCTCGCACAGGCTGCCGTGTGGTCAAAGGCTGCTGGTGCTGGCTCAGCGTGGCCACCGAGGTGCAGTCTGGCCACAGCTCACTGCAGGTCTTCGCCGTTGCATCCCCAGGAGTAGGTAGCAGGTGGCGCGGCCAGTTGGACCTTGCCAGATAGGAGTCGTATAGTATAGCGGAGCGAACGCAGCCGGCAGCCACGCCTGCCAAATCCCGCTCCGAATTCCGATCTAGGTTATGTCCGTACGGCTGGACTCATCTCTACAATAGCAGTAGCAGCTATCCTATCACATCTTATAAATACTATATTTTACAGCCCTAATCCCTATCACCCAAGGCTTCTGTAATCCAACATACGGTAATTCTTGGTCATGGGTAATGCTCAGCCACAAGTCCACAACCATGTCGCTGTTCGAAACCACGGATGGCCAAAGGCCACCGCCCCATCAAAAACTTCCTAGTATTTTTATTGGTGACGTACCGTGTGCGAGGCGACTACACATCGAGATCGCACCAACCTGATGTCCCTGCAGATCCTGATTCAAAGTGGCAGGTGCCGCCTTTGCAGACCCGCATACACCCCACCCCATCCCCGGGGTCAGAAGCAGAAAATAGACACACGACCCGGCGGCCTCCAGAACTGCCTTGCCTAATAGGAGATCAAAGCGCCTTCAGTTTATTCTCGCAACGGTAAGTGGAGAACGAGCATATTATCCAAGAGTTGCCTGCAAGCTGGGGATCAAACGTAGTAGTACGTAACATCTACTGACATAGAAGTAACAAACAGCATGGAACAGGGTAGCACACAAGCTATACATGCACAACAGTAGCATCCAAAATTACACGACACAACCCCCTCCCCCCTTCCCCCGGTTCACCGTCACTTCCCAACCAACAGCAATCAACACCGACATCAGGAATAACTCCCTCCGACGATCACCAAGAATAATCAGCGCCAGGACTCAACAACACGACGACCAAAAAAGAGCAAAACTCCCCATGGTCTTTCTCCTCGCCGGTGCCAGGACACACCAGCCATCTGTAAGTCACGGCCCCGTCCTCACTTGCTGCCGCACTTGAAGCCGTGGCACACCGACAGGATGATGATGAGGATCAGCGCGATGATGATGCCCAGGACGATCAGCTTGATCTTCATGTTTTGGAGCCACATCTTTCGCCGCACGTTGGTGCCCTGCTGTCTGAAATCCTGTGCCTGCAAACCGGTTTTTTTTTATTTTCACAAGTTACGTGTACGCAGATTGGCTTGCTTCCATTGATCCTAGTTTGCATAAAGAAGCTGCTTTCTTTCTTATTGTTATTACTTCCCCTATTTCTCAGCATTGGATACCTACCAGGTGTTCTCATTGTAGGAGATAAATGGATAAACACGCACTCATCAGTAGTAAAAGATTTGGGGGCATTGGGGTCTAAAATATCTATGTGCAACTCGAGATTACTATAGGGTACAGATTTACAGGGTCAGTAACAAATGGGTTAACAGGATTACCAAGTTACTATGCTTCATGGTTCACCAACGCTATGATAGGAACCACATATATTCTCAAGCAAGCAGCCTGTGCAGCTAATGCCAATACACAGAAAGAACCATTAACATAGCAGCTAGTCAACTACCAAATCTGTGGAAATAATTATATTGGTATGTCGATGCCATTTTTCCATGTCGACAGTTCAACCAGATATCAACTATATATGCATAATAATTTAGTTTTGTTTTTCTGCTAACAGCATGATAGTCATCTAACATAAGCCGCTTCACCTTACAAGCACAGCAGTGTTCCTACAAACATGATGGCTTGCTAGTTGTCTGACAAAAAAAATGTTAGTCCAGACTACAGGATCTGTTGACATTCAAGACAGCGTTTTCGCAGCATGCTGTTCCGACCAGTTAATTTAATCAAATCATCATGCTTTCACTTTTAACTTATAAAGCAACACCTGATACTTGCTCTAGTGAGAATTATTTAACAAATGATGCAATCCTACTACGTGATAATGACATTTCAACGAACAAGGTCACTGACACTTTAGGTGGGTTGAGTAGCACATGCATCAGGCTTCTACAACATACCGAGTCAAATTCATTGTACACTTAATGTTAAGGGTCAAGAAGCTATAGACATGTTTTCTTCTCAGGGTGAAAGACCTATGCTAACTTTTATCACCAATTTTCCCTAAATGCTACGTAGAGTTATATATTCTATAGATAAAATGAGTTCATCTTTGCTTTATTGGATCTACACACATGCAAAATTAAATTGCTAATGTGGACATCCTAAAAGAATCCTTTACCTGAGAACGCAGATTTTCAGTTTTGTCAACTAGCAGCTCAATCTTCTCACCACGGTCAAGAACCTGAACATCAAAATAGTAATAAGGAATCAGAAATAATGTTTGAGGTGCACTGTCTTTTTCATTATAATGCAGATATGTGGATTTTCAGATTATTAAATATAGTACCTTCTCAATGTTTTCCATCATAACTCCTTTGACTTCGGAGACTTGGGCCTTCACCTTGGCAAGCTTGCTAACCTCCTCAGGGTGGTCCACACAGTACTGCATGTTCTCTTTAAGCTTTGGTCTTTAATAGTAAAACAAATAGACGTTAGTCAACAAAGTCAAGGGAGCTTAATGATTTATCAAAGATTATATAAAACAAACAAAGGGGACAGACCCAAACTCCCTCTTCAAGCTGTTCGCTGCAGCAGTAGCTGCTTTCCCGCCTCCATACTTTTTGGTGAAGTCTTCCTTAACTCTGTCCAGGAAAGCTATGGGGATTTGTCGCCCGACTGATTCAACAGCAACTACACAGTACGCTGTAGAAAAGTAAACAATATTTATCACTTAGATGTTCTAGAACATTGGCTGATTGATAAAGTAAGCATCAAAGCACAAATATATTAGCCAATGTTTCATGTTAAACTAAGAACTTTCACAAGGGATAGATAAGTAAAAACAAATAGTCATATTTGCTTAAGGTTAACCAAAGATGACTTCAAGAAAAAAGAAAGTAATGGACGTTCTACATTTGGACAGCCATATTGAGGCTGTCAGATACATGCAGAGACATTATTCAGTCAAAGTATTATAAAGATTCACATCTAACTGGCTAACTCACAGGTCACGATGGCAATGCAAACCCTCCATTATGCACACATGCAGTGTTACTTGCAGCATGCTTCTATTGCATAATAACTCGGTATATTTGATCTAGAACAACACAATCTATTGAAATGGATGCCTAACTTATATCAGGCACTAGGAACTTGTACATCAATCATCATCACATGATACTATAATATGCTGGAACCCCTTATGTGATAAAAGAGTACCAAATGAAAGCGGAATTGAGCTACACAACTATGGAATCAACTGGCACCAGTAGAATCGGCAAAGTGGCGACCACTTGCAATGGCTAGAAACAGGAGAAATATATCCCACGTGGTTCCATCCGACAGATATATGCCAGTTGAGACACATGAATCTGTGATAAGGTTCCCTGAGTCAAGGACGGTCGAGACACCTCGAAGCTGTATCCATAACGCATCATTCTCAGCAAACGATATAGGTGGAAATAAAAAACATCCGAGCAGGCCGCCCCCCTAAAAATAGCCATCTATTAAAGCAACTCCCGACCCTCAAGGAAAACACACATCTCATCTCAACTCAAGGTGGAGTCCAAACAGCTGCTCCGATCGATGAGCGTAAAGCCACAGCCCGCTTCGCTCAGATTAGGCTCGAAGCAACCGTCGAACCTAACCCCACCTAACAACACCTCGGTACGGCCGAACCTGAGACCCCACGAGGCGGATCGAGGCGAACCCCGCGAGATCCAAGCGAGGCGAGCCCCGATTCGAGGCCGCGGCTGCGCGGATCCAGGCGGTACGGCGCGGATCGGAGCCGGAGCGACGGAAGGGATGGGGAGGGGGGAAGCTACTCACTGAATCCGTCCTCGACGAGGTAGTTGAAGGTGTGGCCGTCGCAGTTGTAGGTGAACTTGTTGTTGCTGGCGGGGAGCTTCTGCAGGCACTGGGCGGCGATGGTGGTGAAGTTGCCGGTGAACTCGGTGTACTCGGCCAGCACCACGGTGCCCCGCGCCACGAACGCGTAGATCAGCGACTGCTGCCCCATCGGCTCGGCTCGGCTCCTCCTCCGCCTACAGTATTAGCCCCCTCGCCCCTCGCTGCCGCCGGTGGAGAGGTGGAGCTCGCCGGAGGCGCTGTGGGCGTCGGAGTGGTCGAGGAGGCCGAGGAGGGAGGGGAAAGGGGGGTCTGTCTGGGAGTGGTGGGAAGGCGTGGAAAGGAAAAAGGGGAGGAAGAAATGGAATTCGGGTACGGGTGGGGACACGGCCCGCGGGGTGTTTTGCGCGGCGGCGAGGGCAGCAAGCCCATGGTTACTTTGACCCGTTTTCATTTTGTGATGTTTTTCATTTGTGATGTGATTGTTTTTTCTCTCCTCGCGCTTATTCGCCCCCTGACGTATAAACGCGTATTCAGTGTGTGGTAAGTATACGAGCATGGGTTAGCCTCCAGCTGTTCGTTAATGCTTATGTGAATCCGGATCTCCAGAAGCTATAGAAGTCACCAGATATGGCTAGCACGTAGAAATTGTTAGGTTACCAGAGCGAAGTTGAATCTAGAACTACAAATGTCACGATCAGAAATAAGTTCTGTAAGAAAAAACAATAGGAGAAATTAGGGCTGAATTTCCAGCAACGTGATCCTTACTCTTTGCTGAGACAGAGGTATCCTAATAATTGTAATGTTAGGATGGCGATCTTTCTCTAGGACCTATTTTGTTTCCTACATAAGACGTCGTAACTTATCTTTACTATACTTAAAAGCACCAATTTCAACAGTCGTTCTGCATTATTTTTTTACAAAAAGATCCTTCCATTGGTTCCAAATCAACCCGCAATCATAAGTCACCATCTCTCGCACTCGCCCGCCTCGCTATTAGCCCATGTCGTCATCCAACCCTCACCGCCATGAGCTCCGCGTTAGCCGCAAGTCCACAACAAACACCTGCCTCATCACTCTACGTCTCTACTGCCTCTCGCGTCCGCTCGCCTCGCTATTGGGACGCACTGTCATCCAACCCTCGTCACCACAAGCTCTGTGTTAGCCAAAAGTTGCAACAAACACTTGCCTCTTGGGGATAACGTCGTGCCGCCTCGGATCAGAGATCAAAGCAACAGAGAAGCGTCGTGATCAGGGAACTGGGAAGCGCTGCCTCGGCCAGGGCTTCCTCGCAGTCCTGATGATCTGGAGCAAGAAGGTGGTTGCAGTCTTCACTGTCGCCTCATCACTCTTCCTGCTCGAGTCCGACGGACCGAGCATCTACAGGAGCCACACGCGCGAACCGCCAGGGAACAGGGAAGCGCGTCCATGGAACCGGTGATAGGATCGATGGCGTGGATCGAGAGGGGCTCTCCTGCGTCTGCGTCGATGGGTGCCTCTCCTTTGATTTGACAGCTATGCAGATGGGATTCGTTTGTGTCTTGTCGTTACATTTTGAGTCCTATTATACTCTAAAGCGGTGACAGATTCTCGACCCTTTCAATGGAATCGTTGAATCAGTGGTGATGGGGAATGGACGGTTCAGGGGATAGTCCCACACTGCAGTTTTCTTTAGGTCTGTCCTCTTTGTCTTCTTGTCTCCTCTCCCACAGTAGACTGAGCAAGTGTAAATTGTTGGGGGCTTGTTCTCAAATGCTAAGAATTAAGAACAAGGCAACATAGAAAATGTTAAGTGTTAAAGTCCTTCGTCCTCTAAAACCTTATATTCCTTCGGGATATAAAGAATTTCGGACGAAGGTTGCGAAGGACGTACCTTCGTGAGCATAATAACAAAGGATGAAGGATTCATACAAATCATGAAGTATAAAATAAACATTTAAATATTATCATAAAATTATCTCCATTTTATTATCATGAATGAATATAAGCGACTTCAAATTACAAATGTACCTTCGGTCTTGAAGAAGGCAAAAAGTGCAAGCGTGATGCGAAAGCAAAATGCCAAGTTCGCGTGAACAGTACAGGGGTACTGTTCATCTATTTATAGACACAGGACGCAGCCTGTGACGAATTACAATTATGCCCCTTACAAAAGTTTACAACATTAACTTAGACCTCTATGGATAAAAAGGTCATTCTATCTCTATGTCGGTTTGTAACGCCGAAGCTCCATAAAAAGGAACCTTCGGCCATCCCCTGGGGACAACTTCGGTCGAAGCTGCTTCTTCGTGTAAGACCTTCGGCGCAACGAAGCATGGCCCCAACAGTAGCCCCTTTCGCGGCGCTAGATCGTTTTTCGTGACGAGCTTGATCCGTGAAAAATGCCTCTTAAGCTTCGGGAAGCCGAAGGTCCAAAAAACACCTTCCCTGAGCTCGTTGCCGAGAAACGATTCAATTCCCGAGCTCGTGTCGGTCCCACCTTGCAGAGTTACTGTTTGGTCTTTGCGGTCCACTGCGCAGCGAGTTCGAGTGACTGCCCGCCTGGTGTAAAAATCCTGCCGCTTCGCCTTCTTACCTGCAGCACTATATAAACAGACGAGTAGGTGTGAAGTTACCACAGCATTCATTGCTATTTGCACTGTTTTGCTGCCAAAATTTTTAACTATAGCCGAAGCTTGATTCTCAGAATCGAACGAAGGTCCATCTCGAAGCCTGCTTCGTCAGGAAGAAAAGCTTCGGGAGAAAAGGAAAAAAAAAAGTATCTAACTTCCCCAAACTCAAAATCAAATGGCCAGAGTGCGATCTACTGCTAGAGTTGAACGTGAAGGAGACGAAGCCGAAGGTTCGAATACTGTGCCCATCTCCGAAGCGATGCAGCGTTCCGGACTGGTGACTGCGGAAGAAATGCCCGCTGCTGAAGCAGACCCGACACCTGCCGAAGAAGAAGAGAACATTGAAGAAACTGACCCCGAAGATGACTACCGCATTGCTATGCCCAGCAAGCCCAGCCACCTAGACTTCGGGAAGTCGACTGTTTCAAAGGCTGATCTTTCCAAGATGGTGAAAGCAGGTTATTTCAGTGAAAATCAGAAGAAGCTACTTCGCTTCGGGGGAGAAGAAACTACCCCGAAGCCAGAGAAGGACAAGATTGTCATTTTCAAGAGTTTCTTAAAGGCTGGGCTAAGATTCCCTCTTCATGGAATCATTGCAGATGTACTGAAAAAATTTGGTATTTACTTTCATCAATTGACTCCTAACGCTATCGTTAGGCTTAATGTTTATATCTGGGCCCTCCGAAGCCAAGCAGTGGAGCCATTTGCCGACAGTTTCTATCGAGTTCATGAGTTACATTATCAAACGAAGGCCAGAAAAGACGGATTACATGACAACTTCGGCTGCTACAATTTTGCCTACCGGAAGACAACAAAGTCTCCTGTTATCAGCTACCGAAGCAAATGGCCAGCAGGCTGGAAATCTGAGTGGTTTTATGTAAAGGTTGACGAAGATGAAGAGAAGTTGGTACAAAGCCCACTTGACTTAATCTTCGGAGAGACAAGGCCGCGGTGCCACATGAAATTGGAGGGTCCCACCTGGGCTGCACTGGGTGAGTTTGAAATTATTTCAGAGCATATCGGTACCAGGGATCTGGTCCAAGAATTCTTGGCGTTCAGAGTCTTCCCTACTCTGAAAGAATGGGAAATGCCAAAGCTAGAGGGAGAGAAGAAGAAGGTGGAACTTGTCCGGCTTCCTTACCACTTCAAATTCAAGAAATACTTTAAGAAGCCCTGCCAAGAATGGCTGGACACAGTTGAGGTGATGTGCAATGAAATTCTTGGGAATTATTCCAAAAAAGAAGATCAACTGATGACCGCGGCCTTCGGCACTCGTCCGAAGCGAAGGCTGAACCGAGTGCTTGATGCCCTGGGCTTCGAGTACCCTGACTATGAGCGGCTGAACAAAGGTGCTGAGGGCCAAAAAAGGAAAAGAGTGGCCGAAACCTTGAACAAGGATGAAGAAAAACCACCAACAGAGAAGAAAATTCCCAAGAAGAGAAAAATATCAACTCCAAAGCGAAAATTATCCGATGAAGAGGGGTCCCCCGCACCACCTTCTACCAGCGACGTGGAGGAAATTTTAAAGGTAATGACTGAACCCGTGCCCACGAAGCTAAGTCCATTAGGGCCTCAACTGACGAAGCTTTTTCGAAAGGTGGAAGAGCCGGAACAAACGAAGATAACCAAACCAAAGCGGCAAAGAATTATTGCAGTAACCGAAGTTATCGACAAGACGCCGCCGAGGGCGTCAATTCAGAAAACACCAGCTGTTGAGGGCACAACAAACGTCGAAGTCGCACCTTCGGAGGTCGCGGCTACCGAAGCCGCTACAGCCGAAGATGTGAACTTAGAAACTACCATTGAGGACATCAACAAAATTTTGCAAGACATGGCTGCAGAAGAAGCTGCTACCGCTGCTGAAGAAACCATGGCCACGGTGCCTGGGAAGGGGAAAGAAATAGCCGAAGACACTTCGGACGACGAAGCCTACACATTTCAAAACTTAGTTGGGCAAAAACTGTCGAAGGCCGAAATAGAAGAGCTCAAGGAATATGCCAAATCTTGCGGATACAAGCCAGGAGCTCTTCTATTTGGAGGCATTGATGATGAAAAATTGGGCTGCATTCGTGATCAGGCTGGGGCTAAGGTCATCGGTACTCTATCAAAGAGTATCGGTTTTCCGAAGCTAGAAACAGACATCAGCCGCTACCGACGACAACATATCGTCGGCAACTTATTTTATTCCAATTTCAAGGTAAACAACTTTTCTCTGACTTCTATTGTTTTTTAATAATGGAAATATTCCTAACAAAGGTTGTTTATTTGCAGAGCATGCTTCTGAGCAAAGCTCTGAAGATGCAGCAAGATTTGGAGGACAAAAAACACGAAGCTATAATTGAAAATTTAGAGAGCAAGATAAAAGAACAATCAGCTATCATTGAAAAGAAAGACTTCGAGCTCCAATCAACCGAAGGCTTGCTGGCAGAGACTGAAGCTAAAGTATCAGAATTGAATTCGAAGCTTATCGGTCAATCAAAACAATTTGAACAGGAGAAGCTAGAGCTTAATTCGAAACTTGAAGCCGAAGTCCAGACCAACTCAGACTTGAAGAAATCATTAACAAGCCTTCAAGACAAGTGCTTGAAATTTAGTAACAACTGTATCCAACAATTAAAGAAGATCTTTCACTCAGTTGGAGCCAGCAGCGGGAAGTTTAACCCTTCAGCTGAAAATTTACCAAAAGCCTTCGATCATATTGAAGCTGAAATTGAAGAACTTGACGAAGTTATAGCCGGGCACGGTGACTTCTGTGCCTGGGTAGCTTCTCGGGGTACCGCTGCAGCGTTCTTGAAGGCCGGCTGCGAGCATGGAAAAATCGTCAACAGGCCCAACTTCACCCTGTCTCCATCAATCCTGGACGATATTCCTGACCTCGCCCGAAGCATCTCAAATAGATTTATAAAAATGATATGGACAAAAGGCGGGCGGGAGAAGGCTGGAGACGAAGCTCGAAGTCATCTTGAACCAGTAAGAAATGATACTTCGTACTTACCTTCTCCTTCACACTTGATTTTTACCCATGATACCTTGATTCATGTAGGATGACGAAGCTGAAGGTAATACTTAAAGAATACGCCGCCGAAGCGGAAACCTGACGAAGATTAGTAGGAGTAGACTAGAAAAAACTCAGGAGAATTTGTAACGACTTTTTGTAAATACAATTAAACTGTTCTCAAGGAACTTTGTACATACCTTGCAATATATTCTTACCCTTCTAATGAGGCGCTTTGATGTGGACGAAATTAGTATTTTGAGCCGAAGGCGAAAAAACACCTTCCCTTCTTTTCGTACACAACGAAGCATAAAAGACCAGTTCTTTTTGCCGAGGCTTTTTCCTTTTTTGTACACAACGAAGCATAAAAGACCAGTTCTTTTTGCCGAGGCTTTTCTTTTTTGTACACAATGAAGCATAAAAGACCACTTCTTCTTGTTGCCGAAGCAACCACTTAGGAACACAAATGCTATGAATGAATGCTTATGAATGCAAATGCTATGATGTAATGTAATGTGCGAATGAATGTCCAAAGCATATGTCCAAAGCCACACTCTCAGCCATTATTTCCTTAGAAACAACCACACATCAGCTCTGCATTCCCTTAGGAACGACTTTGGAGCTTCTTCGCCTTTTACTTAGACGGTATAAGCTCTGCATTCCCTTAGGAACGTCTTTGGAGCTTCTTCGCCTTTTACTTAGGCGGTATAAGCTCTGCATTCCCTTAGGAACGTCTTTGGAGCTTCTTCGCCTTTTACTTTCGGCGGAATCAGCGTTGACTTTTCGCTGTGAGCTCTGCATCCCCTTAGGGACGTCTTTGGAGCTTTTTCCCTTTTTTTTCAGTTTCGGCACTCGATGGTGCGTTCTCAGCTTTTACATTTACATTCTTTGGGGGATTTTGCTCTTATAAAACTAAAAAGGAAATTACATATGATGGCCCCATTAAAAACCTTTCTCCCCCTTTAGAAAGGAAAAGGGTGCCATGAAAAAGAAAAGAAAAAACATAAAAAGTTACATCAAGTTATACATAATATCGCCGAAGCTCATCCGCATTCCAAGACCTTGGAATTTCGTTGCCATCCATGTCCTTCAATCTGTACGAACCAGGCCTTGACGAAGATGCTACTAAGAAAGGCCCTTCCCATTTCAACTGTAGCTTGCCCACTGTGTCTGGGTTGGCTACTCTCCGAAGCACCAAGTGTCCCGGCTCAATATTTTTTAGCCGGACCTTTCTATCTCGCCACTTGACTGTTTCAGCTTGGTATTTATTTATATTCTCCACGGCCTGAAGCCTGATCCCTTCTAAGGCATCTTTTTCCACAAGGCAAGCATCTTCAGGACCTGATTCTGCCGAAGCTACTACCCTTATTGATCCAGCTTTAGCTTCTTCCGGAGTTATTGCTTCGTCACCGAATAATAACTTAAATGGGGTAAAGCCTGTAGACCTTGATGTTGTTGTATTGTGGCTCCACACCACTTTGGTCAACTGATCTGGCCACTTTCCCCTGGGTTGATTGAAGATTAACTTCATTATTCCTGTCATTATAATGCCGTTGGCCCTTTCAACGAGCCCATTCGACTCTGGATGCCTGACTGATGCAAAATGGATCTTCGTTCCAATTTGATCACAGAAATTTCTGAAAGCTTCGGAGTCGAACTGCGTTCCATTATCTACAGTGATGGCCTTCGGTACCCCGAAGCGACAGACAATATTCTGCCAGAAAAACTTTTGGACAGTGGCCGAAGTTATTGTGGCTAATGGCTTCGCCTCAATCCACTTGGAAAAATACTCCACGGCCACTATAACATACTTTAGATTTCCTTGAGCCGGTGGTAATGGACCCAACAAGTCAAGGCCCCACCTTTGCAATGGCCAGATGGGTTGTATCAGCTGTGTCAAAGACGAAGGTTGCTTTTGGTCTCTTGCACATTTCTGACAACTTTCGCATTTTTGAACTAACTCCGCTGCATCCGAAGCTGCCTTCGGCCAATAAAACCCTTGGCGGAAAACTTTTCCAAGTAACGGCCTAGATCCGATGTGGGATCCACACAGGCCTGCATGTATTTCTTTCATTAATTCTATACCTTCGGCCCTAGACAAGCATTTGAGCAGCGGGGCACAAACTCCATGCTTGTATAATTCCCCTTCTATCATGACATACGGACGAGCTCTTGCCTCTATTCTTTTATTGTAAGCTTCGTCATCTGAAAGGAACTTACCCTGAAGGTAAGAGATTATTTCAGTCCTCCAATCTTCGCTGTAAACAGGAGATATGTTGAGGACTGCTCTTTCGAGAAGCTCCACTGAAGGTGCCTTTATTGTTTCGAAGAACACATCCGAAGGTAACGGCAGCCCCTGTGCTGCAGACTTGGCTAGCAAATCAGCATGCTCATTTTGTCCTCGAGGAATATTCTTGACAGAAAATCCTTCGAAGGAGGCTTCGATCCTTCGGACCGTGTCTAGATATTTTTCAAGCTTCGGATCTTTGGCCTTGCAACTTTTGTCAATATGACCCGAAACAACCTGGGAATCAGTTTTAAGAATCGCCCTTCTGATTCCCATTGCCTTTAATTTCCAAAGGCCCAGGAGCAGGGCTTCGTACTCAGTAATATTGTTTGTACAGCTGAAGTCAAGTCTTGCTGCATAACAAGTTTTAACCTTGGATGGTGAGACCAACACAGCAGCTGCACCTGCTCCGAAGGTTCCCCAAGAGCCATCACAAAACACTGTCCACACTTCGGCATCTTTATTTGCTTCTTCATCCTGAGCCCCTGGCGTCCAGTCGGCAATGAAATCTGCCAATGCTTGAGACTGGATCGAGGATCTATGCACATAATCAATGTAAAATTCATTGAGCTCTGCAGCCCATTTTCCAATCTGTCCAGTAGCTTCTCTATTTCTCATGATATCCTTCAACGGCTGCGAAGAAGGAACAATAATATTGTATGCCTGGAAATAATGCCGAAGCTTCCTGGATGCCATTAAAACGGCATATAATACCTTCTCCAGCTCTGTATAATTTTTCTTTGATATACTAAGGACTTCAGATACAAAATATATTGGGACCTGCTTCTTGACTTGGCCATCAAACTTCTCCTGGACAAGCGCCGCACTTACTGCTGAGTGCGAAGCTGCCACATATAACAACAGAGGAGCCCCTGGCGTTGGTGGAGTTAATGTTGTTAGATCTATCAAGTATTGCTTCAGCTCTTCGAAGGCTTTTTGTTGACTTGGGCCCCATTGAAAGACTTCAGCTGACTTCAGCACCTCGAAGAATGGTAAATTTCTTTCTGCTGATCTGGATATGAATCTGTTGAGAGATGCCAGCCTTCCTGTCAATCTTTGGGCCCCCTTTCTTGTAGTTGGTGGCTCCATTCGAAGTATAGCTTCGATTTTATTTGGATTGGCTTCAATTCCCTTTGTTGAAACCAAGCATCCGAGAAATTTCCCCTTCTTCACTCCGAAGACACATTTTTCTGGATTCAGCTTCAGACCAGCTTGTCTGAAACTGGCGAAGGTCTCCTGCAGATCAGCAATATGATTTTCCTGCTTCGTGCTTTTTACAATGATGTCATCGACATAAGTCAACACATTTCTGCCTATCTGAGACTGGAGGACCTTCGCTGTCATTCTGCTGAAACTTCCTCCAGCATTTTTGAGCCCCTCAGGCATCCGAAGATAGCAATATGTGCCACTTGGGGTTATGAAGCTAGTCTTCGGCTCATCTTCCTTCTTCATCCAAATTTGATGATAGCCTGAGTAGCAGTCCAGGAGACTCATGAGCTCTGAAGAAGCTGCTGCATCGACTAAAGAGTCTATCCTTGGCAGCGGGAATTCATCCTTCGGACAAGCCTTGTTGAGATCTGTGAAATCGATACACATTCTCCACTTGCCATTGGCCTTCTTCACCATAACAGTGTTAGCTAGCCACTCTGGATACTTTACTTCTCTGATAACTCCTGCACTGAGGAGTCTTTTTACTTCATTGCGAGCCCCTTCGGCCTTGTCATCCGACATCTTCCGAAGCCTCTGCTTTCGGGGTCTGAAGGATGGGTCAACATTGAGCGAGTGTTCAATAACATCCCGATTTACTCCACAGAGATCATTAGCTGACCATGCAAAAACATCTTTGTTGTTGAATAAAAACCTTATCAAGGTTTTCTCCTGGTCTTCAGATAGTTGCGAGCCCAACAACACCTTCTGCTCTGCTATGTCCTCACACAATAGCATAGGCTTCGGCTGATCTGCTGAAGCTGCTTTCTCCCTTCTGAATTTGTACTGTTCACAAGCTTCAGCTCCATCTATGTTATGGATTGCTTTGGAGTCAGTCTAGCTTCCTTCGGCCCTTCTAGCAGCTTCCTGACTTCCATGAATAGCGATGGGTCCTTGGTCCGAAGGTATCTTCATGCAGAGATAAGCTGGGTGAAGAATTGCTTCGAAGGCATTAAGAGTACCTCGACCAATGATAGCATTGTAAGGATACTCCATGTCAACAATATCAAACACAATTTGCTCAGTCCTTGTGTTGTTAACAAATCCGAAGGTTACCGGCATGGTAATCTTCCCAAGTGCTACAATCTGCCGCCCTCCGAAGCCACAAAGAGGGTGCGTAGCATCATGAATCTTGTCTTCAGGCTCTTGCATTTGTCTGAAGGCTTTAGCAAATATAATATCAGCTGCACTACCTGTATCAACTAAGACATTGTGGACCAGAAATCCTTTGATCACACAAGAGATAACCATGGCATCATTGTGGGGATAATCCTTAAGCTGAAGGTCTTCCTGAGAGAAAGTAATTGGAATGTGGGACCATTTTGACTTGATGAAGGGTCCCTGCACTCCAACATGCTGCACCCTTCTCTGGGCCTCCTTCTTCTGTTTCTTGTTAGCCGGCTCTGAGCAAGAACCGCCTGTTATCGGGAGCACCAGCTTCGAAGCCGAAGCAGCTCCAGCTTGATTGTTGAACGAAGCCATCAGCTCAGAAAAGTGGAAGTGAGTTCACCGGAGGTGGGCGCCAATGTTGGGGGCTTGTTCTCAAATGCTAAGAATTAAGAACAAGGCAACATAGAAAATGTTAAGTGTTAAAGTCCTTCGTCCTCTAAAACCTTATATTCCTTCGGAATATAAAGAATTTCGGACGAAGGTTGCGAAGGACGTACCTTCGTGAGCATAATAACAAAGGATGAAGGATTCATACAAATCATGAAGTATAAAATAAACATTTAAATATTATCATAAAATTATCTCCATTTTATTATCATGAATGAATATAAGCGACTTCAAATTACAAATGTACCTTCGGTCTTGAAGAAGGCAAAAAGTGCAAGCGTGATGCGAAAGCAAAATGCCAAGTTCGCGTGAACAGTACAGGGGTACTGTTCATCTATTTATAGACACAGGACGCAGCCTGTGACGAATTACAATTATGCCCCTTACAAAAGTTTACAACATTAACTTAGACCTCTATGGATAAAAAGGTCATTCTATCTCTATGTCGGTTTGTAACGCCGAAGCTCCATAAAAAGGAACCTTCGGCCATCCCCTGGGGACAACTTCGGTCGAAGCTGCTTCTTCGTGTAAGACCTTCGGCGCAACGAAGCATGGCCCCAACATAAATAAAGTTTAAAACTCAGCCCATAGGATCACCAATATATTTATGTAAACAGAAACCAAAACGGATTGCACCCCCCAATTGGGTTCTTAACCAGAGAGTGAAATCATGAAGCTAGCTTTGGGCATTAGAATTTCAAATTCTGAATTGAATTTATGATTAGTTACGAGTGTCTTCTTGGAAGTACATGCGTGAGAAGCATGCATCTTTGACAATTTGTATTAAATATAGTGAAGCAGAAACAAGTGTTGACAACAGCTGTGAGGCCAGTGGCATCATAGATAGGTCGAGAGATTGAGCTAACTGCCTTGTTTGGCACTCACTCCTGACACCATGTCAAGTAGATCAGTTCATAGGTAAAGCTTTAATAATCCATTGCAGTACAGTAGTAGTTTCCAAAGCAATTCAATTTTGATCATCTTGACGACTTGTCCTTAGATTATATGAGAAATCATGCAACTATTATATTATATATATGTTTATAAAGGTGATACAGTTTAAGCCAGACATCACGAATACAAGCGTGTCAATTTGAAGATGTTAGCTTCTTCACCTACAATTAATTAGTTATGACCACTAGCAATAACCTCAAGCTGACACAACTAGATTATATAGTAGTAGTGCAGATCATTCAGCCCACAGTTGATTATCACCTCATCTTCTTGTATAACAATGTTTTACTGCATAATAGTGACCTAGGTTGTTTGTACTATCTACATCCTGAACTATGTTTAATTAAACAACAACCGCGAAACAAGGAAGTGTAGTTTGACAAGACGTACACTTTGGATGTTTTCTTTGGACATAGGTAGCAGCTTTTCCATGCCATATTGCTAAGTTAGCAACGGATCCCTTGCATAGAAAGTATCTAATTAGCAACCATTTGCTGACTGGATGTTTCAATATAGGCTCATCAATCTACTTCACCATCTTGCTGGTTATATTTATAATATCTTTGAATGAAGATTTTCTCATGTAGCGATACATTAATGTAATCCAGAAAATGCAGGGTTTTTACCATAATGCTTGATTGGGCTATCTCCATGTCCAACTGTCTAGATTATTTAGCTAATTTTACTCGATGCTTGATTGGGCTACCATTCCATTGTCCTAATTGCTTGTCCTTATTGCCCAATTGTGAATTGGCAAGGTTGGCGCAACTCCGTTCTTCTGGGCCTAGGGTGTTTTTTCTTATCAGTTTAATAACCTTTTATTCGTTTCTGGTTTAGAGGGTGTTTGGGATGGCTCCAGGTTCTAGCTACACTATGGAGTTGTAGTTTATAATATTAATTTAAATAATTTTAAAAATATATTTTTAATATAAATATTAAACAAAATAACTTATCTAAATGTCTTCTAAAGGATTACAATTCTAGCTTCACGATTTTTTGAAGCACCTAATGACCTACTCTACCAACTCCACCAAATTTCTTGGAGCTAGAGTTATCCCAAACAGGGCCCTTAGTTCATATGAGCATCTAGAAGGGGTGGGGTTGTTAGCAAATCTTTAGTTCCCAATAATCTAGAAACGGGGATTCATTATTTGATAGATTCTGGTTACATTTTTTTTACTCAAAAGTTTAACCATGGTTCATATAGACCACGAGGGGAACCAAAAGAAACATACCTGCTGAACAAGGAAATATGTCAGTCGTGAAAATGTGAGGAGGATCCCACCACATTCATTCTCGCAAGCCGTTCAGGACTTTCAGATGCTTACTCTGGTGGAGGCAAGATGGAGGGGAGGAGAAAGGGGCAGCGGTAAGGTTTGTTGCCACCGAGCCACCTCACAAGAGCGAGCATTGAAAGTGTGGTTTCTCACTCGGTTTATAAAATGAATTTATACAAATTATATGTTAGATGTGTTGATATCGGACACAACGACCAATTCAAATGAAGCACAAATCATTGTAAATGTTTGAAATGTGTTTAATTTAAATAAGATTTATCTATGTAGTATATAGAAACCGTAGCAACGCACGGGCAGCTAACTAGTCTATAGTTAATAGTTCGAAATTAAGAACTAAGCTTCGATAAAATAAAGTTAGACGGGTTCATGCGTCTTAGACTCTCTTCGACAGTCTCATCTATATTTCTCTGCATATATCTCACTATTATGCCACGTCAACAATATCTTCTCTACAACACTATCCTCTACAGCGGTTTCTCCTAAATTCTCCCCATATACCCCAATATAACCATATATATCATTTTTCATGCATATTCATCATCAATTACCATTTTTCCCAACTAACAATCAAAGCTACACACATAAATCAAGAGTAGGGGGGCGGCAGCCGCAGCTTCAAATGCAGTGGTTCGTTGTACAAAACACTAACATTGTAGCTATTGTAGGGGAAACGATGAACACAAATTGTGTATAAAGTTGACACCATAGTTAGGGGAGGGGCATTAGGCGGTGACCATTAAAGACAATATTAGGAAAGGAACCAAACAGATCCTTAGAGCCTTTGTCATCCGGACCATGGCTCGGAATCTGACCCATCTAACTAGAATAGGCTCGTATCTTCTCTGGATCCTTTTTCTCATTTTCCTTGGCGCTCAGGGGAGGATTCAGACCTTAGGCCACCCAGACATGGCAGGAGCATGGTCCATCTAACTAGAATAGGTTCATGTTCCTTGGCCATTTTTCTCATTTTTCTGGCACCTTTCAATCCTTCGTCCTCCATCAACCGCCACTGCACAGGCCTCACACCCTCACCAAATCGGTCACCGCCCACCAGCCACATCCTCCTGCCTCCGACCTCTAGCTCCCTCTCGCTCTAACCAGTCATTAGGGCTAGGCGTTTGGGTATACCCAAAAATTCGAGTTGGGTTGTTCGCGTTTCTAAAATTTCGGATATCCAACGGCTAAACCCGAACTCCACCCGATATTACTTGATACACAATTTTTTGGGTACCAAAAAATTGGGGTCAGGTTAAACCGAGATATCCGACATTCCTAGCTTCTTCATTGTTGGTGCCACTCTTTAGTGTTAGCTTCACCACAGTTCTCTTGCCCCTACTGGATCCTGCTGGCATCCCGCAATGTAGTCCTGCATGGCTGACAGATAGGGGCGATGAGGGACTAAGGGAGATAGGGGCATCGGGCGACTTGTTAGCGTGCAGGCACTGGGTGGCTTGCTGCTTGGGCGGCGACGATGCACAAGCTAAAGGAGCAAGGCACAAGTGGATCGACAACGCAGGCTTAGGCGGCTCGATGGGGCAGCAGGCGACAAGCGATGAGCTAACATGCAGGCGTCAAGCGAAGAGTTGGCAAGCGGGCACCGACTGTGGCATATTTTGTGCGTGAAAGTCACCTAGAGGGGACTGAATAGGCGAAACCTTAAAATTATAAACTTTGAACACGCACTTCACCTGAGGTTAGGGTTAGAAATAAATAATATTGAATTCGAAGTGCGAAAGATAGTTCTTCTTGTTATGAGTTACTCAATCAATGCAGATAACTTTGGGAGTCAACTCAAAACAATATGAGCAAGAGAACTTTTAGAGGGAGAGGAGAAGGGATAAACAAATCGAGTGATGAAGATCAACACAAATGAACATGGTGATTTGTTTCTCGAGGTTCGGTTCCAAAGAACCTACTCCCTATTGAGGAGGCCACAAAGGTCGGGTCTATTACAACCCTTCCCCTCTCTCAATCGGTCACTTAGACCGATCGAGTGCTTCTTCTTAATCACACGGGTCACTAAGACCCCACAAGGATTACCACACAATTAGGTGTCTCTTGCTAGCTTTACAAAGCACTTGGAAAGATTAGAATGAGAAGAAGAAAGCAACCAAAGAACAAGAGCAACAAAAGAAACATAAATCACCCTCTCAAGTCACTAAACACTTTTGAGCACTTGACTTGATTTTTGGAACTTGGAGATGATTGATGTTTTGATTGTGTTTTGGAATCTATTCTTTTGCTCTAGTATTGAATGAGGAAGTCGGAATGCTTGGATGTCTTGAATGATGGTGGTTGGGTGGTATTTATAGCCCCAACCACTATTCTAGCCGTTGCTATCGATGGGGACACCAGACAGTACGGTGGTGCACCGGACACAACACTGTTCACTATCCGGTGCGTGCCACGTCAACCGACAGTTGGAGTTTGGAGCTGTTGACCGTGAAGTCTTCTGTCTTCTTGCGGCACCAGATAGTCCGACGGCACACTAGACAGTCCGGTGCGATCTAACATCGCAGACTATCTTCTGACTTCTGAGGTCAGAATGTTCCACAGTCGACCATTGGCGAAGTTGGTCATTGCTCCGTTGTCTCACCAGATAGTCCGGTGGCACACCAGACAGTCCTAAATTTTAGTGGACGAGCTCTGAGAAAACCCGAGAGCGGCCAGTTCGCGGAGGTCTCCAGCCTGGGCACTGGACAGTGTCCGGTGTGCCACAAGCTACACCAATTTCTGTTTTTGCTCCAACCGTGTAGAATTATCCAAATCATTTTCTTTGTTTGTTTATGTGAACTTTATGCACCTAAGAAAATATTCACTGGGTAAACTAGTTAGTCCATATGGTTTGTGATGGACATCAAACACCAAAATCGATTATAGGAAATGTTGAGGCCATTTTCCTTTCAGTGCGGTGTGGGCATGATGGCCTGTTGTGGACTGGAGGTGGTGCATATCCGATCTAGTTTAGAGAGCATGAGGGATTGAGAGGTGGGACTTCTTATTTCTAAAGTACACTATGTATGTGGTTGTTCGGGTAGATCAGGATACTTCGGGTACCGGTTTGTTTGACCCAAAACTGTCTTAATAATTTCAGGTACCGAAGTTGCTACCTTAATTGTTATTCAAGTTTTTTTGGGTTCGGGGTATTCATGTATGGGGTCAGGGTTTTCGAGTTTGAGCGTCGGGTATCGGGTCTTTTTGTGCAGCCCTACCGGTCGTCCAATCTCTGGTGTGCCGCCTCGTCGTCTAGATATGCCTGCCATCGCCCCCTCTGTACTCGTGAACTCGCCCTGCTCGTCGTCTCCATGCCTCGCCTAGGCAACCAGGCCTAGGGTCGCCGTCTCTACCCTCCGCATTGCCCCAACGCCTCATAGTCCCCCATCACCCACCAACGGCTAATGAACCAGCCCTGCGAATTACCATCTCCGCTCTTCCGCGTCCGACGAACCCGGACCCCCACTCGGTCATTGCAATGGGCATTGTCCACTTCCACAGCCTACAGGTGAACATAATTAGACCAAGCAAAGGCAAAGGCAATCGCTAACATTGCCTTTTCGGTCAGAGAGTCATCGAAATACATGGTCCAACACTCCTTTCCACCAAAGCAGGCAACGTCTGATCGTCGGTCCATTCTGCGATGAAGTCAACGAGGGCCTGTGACTTGATTGTCGTCTAGGGGGCATATGCAACATCGTGTCCCATCAACTCAAGGTCCCACTTCGCGATTCTCCTGATGGTCTCTGGGTTCTGGGTGACCTCGCCTAAGGGGAATGAGGTGACCACAGTCACAAGGTGCGATTCAAAATAGTTCATGAGTTTTTGCTTGGTTATGAGGATGGCGTAAAGGAGTTTTTGTATTTGAGGGTAGCGGATCTTAGCACCAGTCAGGATCTCGCTCATGAAGTAACAGGTGTTGCACTAGGTGCACGTGCCCTTCCTCCTATCTTTCTACCATGAGCACGAAGCAGACTGAAAGTCGCCTAGAGGGGGGGTGAATAGGCGTAATCTGAAAATTATAAACTTAAGCACACACTACAAGCCGGGGTTAGCGTTAGAATTAAAATCGAGTCCGAAAGAGAGGGTGAAAACAAATAAAAAGCAAAGATGACATGGTGATTTGTTTTACCAAGGTTCGGTTCTTGCAAACCTACTCCTCGTTGAGGTGGTCACAAAGACCGGGTCTCTTTCAACCCTTTCCCTCTCTCAAACGGTCACCTCGACCGAGTGAGCTTTTCTCCTTAATCAACGGGTCACTTAGACCTCTTACAAGGACCACCACAACTTGGTGTCTCTTGCTTGATTACAAGTTGCTTGAGAACAAGAATGAATGAAGAAGAAAAGCGATCCACGACAAAACTCAAATGAACACAAATGTCTCTCTCTCATAATCCACTAAGTCTTTGGAATGATATTGGAACTTGGAGAGGATTTGATCTTTTGTTTTGTGTCTTGGAGTGAAGTATAGAGCTCTTGTATTTAATGCAATGGCTGAAAACTTGGATGCCTTGAAGTGTGTGAGAGCACCTAGAGGGGGGGGGTGAATAGGTGATCCTGTAACACTTCAAAAACTTAAGCCACAAAACTTGGTTACTTGTTAGCACAGTAATATGCCAAGTGGCTAGAGAAGGATCTCAACACAACACAATAACCAAGAGATATCAATCACAGAGATGGCACAGTGGTTATCCCGTGGTTCGGCCAAGACCAACGCTTGCCTACTCCACGTTGTGGCGTCCCAACGGACGAGGGTTGCAATCAACCCCTCTCAAGCGGTCCAAAGACCAACTTGAATACCACGGTGTTGCTTTGCTTCTCTTAATCCCGTTTTGCGAGGAATCTCCACAGCTTGGAGCCTCTCGCCCTTACACAAGATGTTCACGAAGAATCACAGAGCAAGGGAGGGATTAGCAACTCACACACGACACAAAGATCACAGCGAATACGCACACGCAAAACCCAGATTTGAGCTCAAGAGACTAGCACACTAGAACAGAGCTCAAATCACTAGAATGTCGAACAAGTGCGCAAGAATGAAGTGTGAGTGATCAATGATGCTCAAAGGATGCTTGGTGTTCTCCTCCATGCGCCTAGGGGTCCCTTTTATAGCCCCAAGGCAGCTAGGAGCCGTTGAGCACAAGTTTGGAAAGCCATTCTTGCCTTCTGTCATCGGGGGCACCGGACAGTCCGGTGCACACCGGACACTGTCCGGTGCCCGATTTCCTTCCTTAAATAGCGAAGCCGACCGTTGGCAGCCTGAGAGCCGTTGGCGCACCGGACATGTCCGGTGCACACCGGACAGTCCGGTGCCGTCTTCTAGCCGTTGGCTCTGCCACGTGTCCCGCGCAGATTGCGCGGCCGACCGTTGGCCCGGCCGACCGTTGGCTCACCGGACAGTCCGGTGCACACCGGACAGTCCGGTGAATTTTAGCCGTACGTCGCCGGTGAATTCCCGAGAGCAGCCACTTCGCTCGAGCCAGCCTGACGCACCGGACACTGTCCGGTGCACCACCGGACAGTCCGGTGCTTGCAGACTCAGCAGATTCTTGGCTGCTCGAGCCAAGATATTTCCAATTGGATTTTTCCTGTTTCCAGCACTTAGACACAATACATTAGTCCATAAAACAATGTACTAAGTCTGAGAAACATACCTTAATTCTTGATTTGTACCTTGTCCACCTTTTTACACTTAGGCACTTGTGTTGGACACTAAATCACCAAAATACTTAGAAATGGCCCAAGGGCACATTTCCCTTTCAATCTCCCCCTTTTTGGTGATTTATGCCAACACAACATAAAGCAAGTAGAACAAGTACAAAATCAAATCAAATAAGAACTCAAAATTGTTTTGATTCAATTTTGACATATATGGATCACTCTATGCCACCACTTGGTTTGTTTTTGCAAATCAAACTCAAATTTCTATCTCTAAGTCAAACACACATGTTAAGACATAAAGAGAGTCATTCTAAGAGAAATTGACTTAAGATTTCAAAAACTCCCCCTTTTTCCCATAATCAATACTTCTCCCCACAAGAAGCCAACTTTTGACAAGAGAGGCAACAAAAACCAAAAGCTCTATTCTACTATTTTCAAAATCTCTCAAGTGGTAGCTGATCCATTTATAGCTTTGGCCTTTATTTTCTCCCCCTTTGGCATCAAGCACCAAAACGGGATCAATCTTGGCCCTTTAACCCCATTGCCTCACCAAAATCTTCAAATAAGAACACAAAGGCAATAAGAGTATGAAGATGAACTTGGAAAAGTTACTCTTTTCATCGGAGTGCAGTGGAAGTCTTGCATGGTCCAAGTCCACCTTTTCCCTTTCAATTTTCCTTGGAGACTAAAACAACGAAACTCAAGTACATGGTTAGTCTCAAAGGGTCAAGTTGTAGCACAGCTCCCCCTAAATATGTGCATTACTTGCAAACAGGACTTGTGAGGTCCAGGGAGTGTTTGTACAACTTGAGCACCACAATAAGCAACAAAATGCAGAATGAACATGATCAAAGGCATAAACACATGTATGCTACATTTCAATCCAAGTTCCGCGAATCTAAGATATTGAGCTCACTACGCAGCCTGCAAAAGGTCTTCTCATCTAGAGGCTTGGTAAAGATATCGGCTAGCTGGTTCTCGGTGCTAACATGAAACACTTCGATATCTCCCTTTTGCTGGTGGTCTCTCAAAAAGTGATGCCGGATGTCAATGTGCTTTGTGCGGCTGTGCTCAACAGGATTTTCCGCTATTCGGATAGCACTCTCATTGTCACATAGGAGTGGGACTTTGCTCAGATTGTAGCCAAAGTCCCTGAGGGTTTGCCTCATCCAAAGTAGTTGCGCGCAACACTGTCCTGCGGCAACATACTCGGCCTCAGCGGTGGATAGGGCAACGGAGGTTTGTTTCTTAGAGTTCCATGACACCAGGGACCTTCCTAAGAATTGGCACGTCCCCGATGTACTCTTCCTATCGACCTTACATCCAGCATAGTCGGAATCTGAGTACCCAATCAAGTCAAAGTTAGACCCCTTTGGATACCAGATCCCGAAGCAAGGCGTAGCGACTAAATATCGAAGAATTCGCTTCACAGCCACTAAGTGACACTCCTTCGGATCGGATTGAAATCTAGCACACATGCATACGCTAAGCATAATATCCGGTCTACTAGCACATAAATAAAGCAAAGAACCTATCATGGACCGGTATGCTTTTTGATCAACGGACTTACCTCCTTTGTTGAGGTCGGTGTGTCCGTCGGTTCCCATTGGCGTCTTTGCGGGCTTGGCGTCCTTCATCCCAAACCTCTTTAGCAAATCTTGTGTGTACTTCGTTTGGGAGATGAAGGTGCCGTCCTTGAGTTGCTTCACTTGGAACCCAAGGAAGTAGGTCAACTCGCCCATCATCGACATCTCGAATTTCTGCGTCATCACCCTGCTAAACTCTTCACAAGACTTTTGGTTAGTAGAACCAAATATTATGTCGTCGACATAAATTTGGCACACAAAAAGATCACCATCGCAAGTCTTAGTAAAAAGAGTTGGATCGGCTTTCCCAACCTTGAAAGCATTAGCAATTAAAAAGTCTCTAAGGCATTCATACCATGCTCTTGGGGCTTGCTTAAGTCCATAGAGCGCCTTAGAGAGCTTACACACGTGGTCGGGGTACCGTTCATCCTCGAAGCCAGGGGGCTGCTCCACGTACACCTCCTCCTTGATCGGCCCGTTGAGGAAAGCGCTCTTCACATCCATTTGGTACAACCTGAAAGAATGGTGAGCGGCATATGCTAGCAAGATACGAATTGATTCTAGCCTAGCCACAGGAGCAAAAGTCTCCTCAAAGTCCAAACCTGCGACTTGGGCATAACCTTTTGCCACAAGTCGAGCCTTGTTCCTCGTCACCACCCCGTGCTCGTCCTGTTTGTTGCGGAACACCCACTTGGTTCCTACAACATTTTGCATGGGACGAGGCACCAGTGTCCAAACTTCGTTGCGCTTGAAGTTGTTGAGTTCCTCCTGCATGGCCAACACCCAGTACGGATCTAGCAAGGCCTCTTCTACCCTGAAAGGCTCAATAGAAGAGACAAAAGAGTAATGCTCACAAAAATTAACTAATCTTGAGCGAGTAGTTACTCCCTTGCTAATATCACCCAATATCTGGTCGACGGGATGATCCCTTTGAATTGTCGCTCGAACTTGGGTTGGAGGTGCCTGAGGTGCTTCTTCCTCTTGAACATCCTATGCTACCCCTTGATCATGTGCCTCCACTTGAGGTACCTGTTCGTCATCTTGGGTTGGGGGATGCACCATAGTTGAGGAAGACGATTGATCTTGCTCCAAATGTTCCTGAGGCCGTACATCTCCAATCGCCATGGTGCGTATTGCGGCTGTTGGAACGTCTTCTTCATCTACATCATCAAGATCAACAACTTGCTCTCTTGGAGAGCCATTAGTCTCATCAAATACAACGTCGCTAGAGACTTCAACCAAACCCGATGATTTGTTGAAGACCCTATACGCCTTTGTATTTGAATCATAACCTAATAAAAATCCTTCTACGGCTTTGGGAGCAAATTTGGAATTCCTACCCTTCTTCACTAGAATGTAGCATTTACTCCCAAAAACACGAAAATACGATACATTAGGTTTGTTACCGGTTAGCAGCTCATACGACGTCTTCTTGAGGAGGCGGTGAAGGTAGACCCTGTTGATGGCGTGGCAAGCCGTGTTCACGGCTTCCGACCAAAAGCACTCAGGGGTCTTGAATTCTCCAAGCATAGTCCTCGCCATATCTATGAGCGTCCTGTTCTTCCTCTCTACCACACCATTTTGCTGAGGTGTGTAGGGAGCGGAGAACTCGTGCTTGATCCCCTCCTCCTCAAGAAACTCCTCCACTTGAAGGTTCTTGAATTCGGACCCGTTGTCGCTCCTTATCTTCTTCACCTTGAGCTCAAACTCATTTTGAGCTCTCCTTAGGAAGCGCTTGAGGGTCCCTTGGGTTTCAGACTTATCCTGCAAAAAGAACACCCAAGTGAAGCGGGAAAAGTCATCAACGATAACTAGACCATACTTACTTCCTCCTATGCTCAGATAGGCGACGGGTCCGAAGAGGTCCATATGTAGCAGCTCCAGGGGTCTTGATGTTGCAATCACATTTTTGGTGTGATGAGAGCCTCCCACCTGTTTCCCTGCTTGACAAGCTGCACAAGGTCTATCTTTTTCGAAATGAACATTGGTTAGACCTATCACGTGTTCTCCCTTTAGAAGCTTGTGGAGGTTCATCCCCACATGTGCTAAGCGACGATGCCACAGCCAGCCCATGCAAGTCTTAGCCATTAAGCATGCATCTAGACCGGCCTCTTCTTTTGCAAAATCAACTAAGTAAAGCTTGCCGTCTAGTACACCCTTAAAAGCTAGTGAACCATCACATCTTCTAAAGACAGACACATCTACATTTGTAAACAAACAGTTATATCCCATATTGCATAATTGACTAACAGATAGCAAATTATATCCAAGAGACTCTACTAAAAACACATTAGAGATAGAGTGCTCATTTGAGATTGCAATTTTACCTAACCCTTTTACCTTGCCTTGATTCCCATCACCGAATATTATTGAATCTTGGGAATCTTTATTCTTGACGTAGGAGGTGAACATCTTCTTCTCCCCCGTCATATGGTTTGTGCATCCGCTGTCAATAATCCAGCTTGAAACCCCGGATGCATAAACCTGCAAGGCAAATTTAGGCTTGGGTCTTAGGTACCCAACTCATGTTGGGTCCTGCAAGGTTAGCACAAATATCCTTAGGGACCCAAATGCAAGTTTTATCTCCCTTGCATCTTGCCCCTAATTTTCTAGCAACTATTTTCCTATCCTTTCTACAAATAGCAAAAGAAGCATTTAAAGCATGATATATTGTAGAAGGTTCATTAACTTTCCTAGGAACATTAACGACATTTCTCCTAGGCATATTATGAATAACATTTCTCCTACCAACATTTCTATGCACATATGAAGAACTAGAAGCAACCATGGCATGAGAATCAAAGGCATTATATCCATTACAACTCCTATAAGCATTTCTAGGTTGTCTTCTATCATAGTACATAAAGGCATGGTTCTTTTGCACACTACTAGCTATAGGGGCCTTCCCTTTCTCCTTGGCGGAGATGGGAGCCTTATGGCTTGTCAAGTTTTTGGCTTCCCTCTTGTAGCCAAGTCCATCCTTAATTGAGGGGTGTCTACCAATCGTGTAGGCATCCCTTGCAAATTTTAGCTTGTCAAATTCATTCTTGCTAGTCTTAAGTTGGGCATTAAGACTAGCTAATTCATCATTTAATTTGGAAATTGAAACTAAATGATCACTACAAGCATCAATGTCAAAATCTTTACACCTATTACAAGTTTCAACAATTTCTACACAAGAATTAGATTTACTAGCTACTTCTAGTTTAGCATTTAAATCATCATTAAAACTTTTTAACTTATCAATAGTTTCATGACAAGAAGATAATTCACTAGAGAGCATTTCATTCCTCTTAATTTCTAGAGCAAGAGATTTCTGTGCCTCTAAAAATTTGTCATGTTCTTCATACAACAAATCCTCTTGTTTTTCTAAAAGCATATTCTTGTCATTCAAGGCATCAATTAATTCATTAATTTTGTCTACCTTGGTTCTATCTAATCCCTTGAATAAGCATGAGTAATCTATCTCATCATCATCACTAGACTCATCTTCACTCGAAGAAGCATAAGTACTAGTATGAGTGCTTACTTTCTTCTCTCTTGCCATGAGGCAAGTGTGACGCTCGTTGGGGAAGAGGAATGACTTGTTGAAGGCGGTGGCAGCGAGTCCTTCATTGTCAGAGTCGGAGGAGGAACAATCCGAATCCCACTCCTTTCCGATATGTGCCTCGCCCTTGGCCTTCTTGTAATGCTTCTTTTTCTCCCTCTTGTTCCCTTGGTCCTGATCACTATCATTGTCGGGACAGTTAGCAATAAAATGACCAAGCTTACCGCATTTGAAGCATGAGCGCTTCCCCTTGGCTTTGGTCTTGCTTGGCTTCCCCTTGCGACCTTTAAGCGCCGTCTTGAAGCGCTTAATGATGAGGGCCATCTCCTCATCATTGAGTCCGGCCGCCTCAACTTGTGCCACCTTGCTTGGTAGCGCCTCCTTGCTCCTTGTTGCCTTGAGAGCAATGGGTTGAGGCTCATGACTAGGACCGTTCAACGCGTCGTCCACGTATCTTGCCTCCTTGATCATCATTCGCCCGCTTACGAACTTCCCAAGAACTTCTTCGGGCGACATCTTGGTGTACCTGGGATTTTCACATATATTGTTCACCAAATGAGGATCAAGAACGGTAAATGACCTTAGCATTAGGCGGACGACGTCGTGGTCCGTCCATCGCGTGCTCCCGTAGCTCCTTATTTTGTTGATAAGGGTCTTGAGCCGGTTGTATGTTTGTGTCGGCTCCTCACCTCTTATCATCGCGAACCGTCCAAGCTCGCCCTCCACCAACTCCATTTTGGTGAGCAAGGTGACGTCGTTTCCCTCATGAGAGATCTTGAGGGTGTCCCAGATCTGCTTGGCATTGTCCAAGCCGCTCACCTTGTGATACTCGTCCCTGCACAAAGAGGCTAGCAACACAGTAGTAGCTTATGCATTTTTATGAATCTGTTCATTAATAAACACAGGGCTATCCGAGCTATCAAATTTCATTCCACTTTCCACAATCTCCCAAATGCTTGGATGGAGAGAAAACAGCTGAGTACGCATTTTGTGGCTCCAAAATCCGTAATCCTCTCCATCAAAGTGAGGGGGCTTGCCAAGTGGAATGGGGAGCAATTGAGCATTTGAACTATGCGGGATGCGCGAATAATCGAAAGAAAAGTTTGAGTTAACCGTCTTTCGTTTATCGTAGTCGTCGTCGTCCTTTTGGGAGGAGGAAGATTCGTCGCTGTCGTAGTAGACAATTTCCTTGATACGCCTTGTCTTCTTCTTCCTTCCGTCTTTTCTTTTGTGGCCCGAGCCTGAGTCGGTGGGCCTGTCATCATTGGGCTCGTTGACGAAGGACTCCTTCTCCTTGTCGTTGATCACCATCCCCTTGCCTTTAGGATCCATCTCTTCAGGCGGTTAGTCCCTTTCTTGAAGAGAACGGCTCTGATACCAATTGAGAGCACCTAGAGGGGGGGTGAATAGGTGATCCTGTAACACTTCAAAAACTTAAGCCACAAAACTTGGTTACTTGTTAGCACAGTAATATGCCAAGTGGCTAGAGAAGGATCTCAACACAACACAATAACCAAGAGATATCAATCACAGAGATGGTACAGTGGTTATCCCGTGGTTCGGCCAAGACCAACGCTTGCCTACTCCACGTTGTGGCGTCCCAACGGACGAGGGTTGCAATCAACCCCTCTCAAGCGGTCCAAAGACCAACTTGAATACCACGGTGTTGCTTTGCTTCTCTTAATCCCGTTTTGCGAGGAATCTCCACAGCTTGGAGCCTCTCGCCCTTACACAAGATGTTCATGAAGAATCACAGAGCAAGGGAGGGATTAGCAACTCACACACGACACAAAGATCACAGCGAATACGCACACGCAAAACCCAGATTTGAGCTCAAGAGACTAGCACACTAGAACAGAGCTCAAATCACTAGAATGTCGAACAAGTGCGCAAGAATGAAGTGTGAGTGATCAATGATGCTCAAAGGATGCTTGGTGTTCTCCTCCATGCGCCTAGGGGTCCCTTTTATAGCCCCAAGGCAGCTAGGAGCCGTTGAGCACAAGTTTGGAAAGCCATTCTTGCCTTCTGTCATCGGGGGCACCGGACAGTCCGGTGCACACCGGACACTGTCCGGTGCCCGATTTCCTTCCTTAAATAGCGAAGCCGACCGTTGGCAGCCTGAGAGCCGTTGGCGCACCGGACATGTCCGGTGCACACCGGACAGTCCGGTGCCGTCTTCTAGCCGTTGGCTCTGCCACGTGTCCCGCGCAGATTGCGCGGCCGACCGTTGGCCCGGCCGACCGTTGGCTCACCGGACAGTCCGGTGCACACCGGACAGTCCGGTGAATTTTAGCCGTACGTCGCCGGTGAATTCCCGATAGCAGCCACTTCGCTCGAGCCAGCCTGACGCACCGGACACTGTCCGGTGCACCACCGGACACTGTCCGGTGCACCACCGGACAGTCCGGTGCTTGCAGACTCACCAGATTCTTGGCTGCTCGAGCCAAGATATTTCCAATTGGATTTTTCTTGTTTCCAGCACTTAGACACAATACATTAGTCCATAAAACAATGTACTAAGTCTGAGAAACATACCTTAATTCTTGATTTGTACCTTGTCCACCTTTTTACACTTAGGCACTTGTGTTGGACACTAAATCACCAAAATACTTAGAAATGGCCCAAGGGCACATTTCCCTTTCAGTGTGGTGGTTGGGGGTATTTATAGCCCCACCCACCAAAATGGCCGTTGGGGAGGCTGTCTGTCGATGGGCGCACCGGACAGTCCGGTGCGCCACCGGACACTGTCCGGTGTGCCAGCCACATCACCCAACTGTTAGGGTTCGACCGTTGGAGCTCTGTCAGCCTGGGCCACCGGACAGTCCGGTGGTGCACCGGACAGTCACTGTTCACTGTCCGGTGCGCCTTCTGGCGCCTGCTCTGACTCTATGCGCACTGTCCACGCACTGTAGCGCTTTTCATGTTTTTGTTGGAGTCGACCGTTGCGCTGTAGCCGTTGCTCCGCTGGCACACCGGACAGTCCGGTGAATTATAGCGGAGTGGCTTTTCCAGAAACCCGAAGCTGAGCAGTTCAGAGTTGATCTCCCTGGCGCACCGGACACTGTCCGATGGCACACCAGATAGTCTGATGCGCCAGACCAGGGCAGCCTTCGGTTTCTTTGCTCCTTTTTGTTTTGAACCCTAACTTGTTCTTTTTATTGGTTTGTGTTGAACCTATGGCACCTGTAGAACATATAATCTAGAGCAAACTAGTTAGTCCAATTGTTTGTGTTGGGCAATTCAACCACCAAAATCATTTTAGGAAAAGGTTTGACCCTATTTCCCTTTCAATCTCCCCCTTTTTGGTGATCGATGCCAACACAAACCAAAGCAAATACATAAGTGCAGAATTGAACTAGTTTGCATAATGTAAGTGCATAGGTTGCTTGGAATGAAACCAATATAAACTTTCATAGGATATGCATGGATTGCTTTCTTTCTTTTAACATTTTGGACCACATTTGCACCACTAGTTTTGTTTTTGCAAATTCTTTGGATTTTTTTTTTCAAAAATCCTTTTGCAAATAGTCAAAGGTATATGAATAAGATTGAAAGAAGCATTTTAAAGATTTGAGATTTTCTCCCCCTGTTTCAAATGCTTTTCCTTTGACTTAAAATAAAACTCCCCCTAAATGAAATTCTCCTCTTAGTGTTCAAGAGGGTTTTACCAATTGAGATAGAATTTCTTAGAGGAATGCTAATTTCAAACATACCAATTGAAAAAACATTTAACAAATTAAACTTCGAAAATTTTTTAAATTGGCGTGGTGGTGCGGTCCTTTTGCTTTAGGCTAATACTTTCTCCCCCTTTGGCATTAATCGCCAAAAACAGATACTTTGAGTGAAATATGAGCCCTTAGTAAATTCTCTCCCCCTTTGGCAAACAATATATGAGTGAAAGATTATACCAATGTGGAGAGATGGCGGAATACTGACAAAGAGTAGATAATACCGATGGAGTTGAGTGAAAGCGTCGTCTTTGCCGAATACTCCATTTCCCTTTCAATTCTATGACTAAGCATGAGAATACACTTGAAAACACATTAGTCATAGACATAAAAGAGATATGATCAAAGGTATATAAATGAGCTATGTGTGGAAAGTATCAATCAAAGTTCCGAGAATCAAGAATGTTTAGCTCATTCCTAAGTTTGGTAAAGGTTTTCTCATCTAATGGCTTGGTAAAGATATCGGCTAATTGTTCTTTGGTGTTAATATAGGCTATCTCGATATCCCCCTTTGTTGGTGATCTCTCAAAAAGTGATACCGAATGGGTATGTGCTTAGTGCAGCTGTGTTCAACGGGATTATCTGCCATGCGGATTACACTCTCATTATCACGTAGAAGAGGGACTTTGCTAAATTTGTAGCCATAGTCCCTGAGGGTTTGCCTCATCCAAAGCAATTGCGCGCAACAATGGCCTGCGGTAATATACTCGGCTTCGGCGGTAGAAAGAGCTACTGAGTTTTGTTTCTTTGAAGCCCAAGACACCAGGGATCTCCACATAAACTGACAAGTCCTTGATGTGCTCTTTCTAGCAATTTTACACCCTACCTAATCAGCATCTGAATATCCTAATAAATCAAAAGAGGATCCCTTGGGGTACCAAAGACCAAACTTAGGAGTATAAACTAAATATCTCAAGATTCTTTTCACGGCCCTAAGGTGAACTTCCTTAGGATCGGCCTGGAACCTTGCACAAATGCATACGGAAAGCATAATATCCGGTCGAGATGCACATAAATAGAGTAGAGATCCTATCATCGACTGGTATACCTTTTGATCTACGGATTTACCTCCCGTGTCGAGGTCGAGATGCCCATTGGTTCCCATGGGTGTCTTGATGGGCTTGGCATTCTTCATTCCAAACTTGGTGAGTATATCTTGAATGTACTTTGTTTGGCTGATGAAGGTGCCCTCTTGGAGTTGCTTGACTTGAAATCCTAGAAAATACTTCAACTCCCCATCATAGACATCTCGAATTTTTGGACCATGATCCTACTAAACTCTTCACAAGTAGATTTGTTAGTAGACCCAAATATGATATCATCAACATAAATTTGGCATACAAACAAATCTTTTGCAATAGTTTTAGTAAAGAGAGTAGGATCGGCTTTTCCGACTTTGAAACCATTAGTGATAAGAAAATCTCTTAGGCATTCATACCATGCTCTTGGGGCTTGCTTGAGCCCATAAAGCGCCTTTGAGAGTTTGTAAACATGGTTAGGGTACTCACTATCTTCAAAGCCGGGAGGTTGCTCAACATAGACCTCTTCCTTGATTGGTCCATTGAGGAAGGCACTTTTCACGTCCATTTGATAAAGCTTAAAGCCATGGTAAGTAGCATAGGCAAGTAATATACGAATTGACTCAAGCCTAGCTACGGGTGCATAGGTTTCACCGAAATCCAAACCTTCGACTTGCGAATAGCCTTTGGCCACAAGTCGTGCTTTGTTCCTTGTCACCACACCATGCTCATCTTGCTTGTTTCGGAATACCCACTTGGTTCCTACAACATTTTGATTAGGACGTGGAACCAAATGCCATACCTCATTCCTCGTGAAGTTGTTGAGCTCCTCTTGCATCGCCAGCACCCAATCTGAATCATTAAGTGCATCCTCTACCCTGTGTGGCTCAATAGAGGAAACAAAAGAGTAATGTTCACAAAAATGAGCGACTCGAGATCGAGTGGTTACCCCATTATGAATATCGCCGAGGATGGTGTTCACGGGGTGATCTCTTTGAATCGCCTGGTGGACTCTTGGGTGTGGCAGTCTTTGACCCTGTTCATCTTCCTTGTCTTGATCATGTCATCTCCCCCTTGATCATTGCCCTCCTCTTGAGGTGTCTCATTGAAAGGGAATTAGGCTTACACCTATTTCCTATAACTAATTTTGGTGGTTGAATTGCCCAACACAAATAATTGGACTAACTAGTTTGCCCAAGTTTATAAGTTCTACAGGTACCAAAGGTTCACCATAAGCCAATAAAAAGATCAAGAGAAAGGGTTCAAACAAAGGAGCAAGGGCCAACCGAAGGCACCCTGGACTGGTGCACCGGACTGTCCGGTGCACCACCGGCCAGTGTCCGGTGCACCAGGGAAGACCGACTTCAAACTCTTCACCTTCGGGAATTCTCGGAGCCGGCGCACTATAATTCACCGGACTGTCCGGTGTACACCTGACAGTGTCCGGTGCTCCAAGAGGACGCGACTCTGAACTCGGCAGCCTTAGGAATTCGCTTCGGCTGCTCCGCTATAATTCACCGGACATGTCCGGTGTACACCAGACTGTCCGGTGTAACTGCAAGGCAACGGCTACTTCTGGCGCCAACGGTCACCTGCAAGCACATTAAATGCGTGCCAGAGCGCGCAGTCTGGCGCGCAGAAGTCAGGCACGCGCGTCATGACGCACCGGACACTGAACAGTGGATGTCCGGTGCGCCACAGGACATCCAGGCGGGCCCAGCGTCAGAGCTCCAACGGTCGGAACCCTAACGTTCGGGTGACGTGGCTGGCGCACCGGACTGTCCGGTGTGCACCGGACTGTCCGGTGCACCATACGACAGACTGCCTCCACCAAAACGGCTAGTTTGGTGGTTGGGGCTATAAATACCCCCAACCACCCCTCATTCAAGTCATCCAAGTTTTCCCACTTCAACTACTTACAAGAGCTCTAGCATTCAATTCTAGACACACCAAAGTGATCAAATCCTCTCCAAACTCCACACAACGCCCTAGTGATTAGTGAGAGAGATTTGCTTGTGTTCTTTCGAGCTCTTGCGCTTGGATTGCTTTCTTCCTTCTTTGATTCTTCATTGCGATCAAACTCACTTTTAATTGAGGCAAGAGACACCAATCTTGTGGTGGTCCTTGTGGGAACTTTGTGTTCCAAGCATTTGAGAAGAGAAAGCTCACTCGGTCCGAGGGACCGTTTGAGAGAGGGAAAGGGTTGAAAGAGACCCGGTCTTTGTGACCACCTCAACGGGGAGTAGGTTTGCGAGAACCGAACCTCGGTAAAACAAATCCACGTGTCACACTCCTTATTCGCTTGCGATTTGTTTTCCGCCCTCTCTCGTGGACTCGATTATATTTCTAATGCTAACCCGGCTTGTAGTTGTGATTATTTTTGAGAATTTTAGTTTCGCCCTATTCACCCCCCCCTCTAGGCGACTTTCAATTGGTATCGGAGCCCGGTGCTTCATTAGAGCCTAACCGCTCGAAGTGATGTCGGGAGATCACACCAAGAGGGAGATGGAGACCGGCGACAAGCCCACTACGAGCCACGGGAGCACTTCATCGGAAGAGTCCCGCACCAAGAGGAAGGAGAAGAAGAAGGACTCCTCCAAAGGGAAGAAGTCTTCTTCACACCACAAAGAGAAGAAGGAGAAATCTTCTTCCCACAAGCCGCATCAAAGTGGGGACAAGAAAAAGAGGATGAGGAAGGTGGTCTACTACGAGACCGATTCTTCATCGACATCCACCTCTGGCTCCGACGCGGCGTCCGTCACTTCTAAGCGCCAAGAGCGTAAGAAGTATAGTAAGATCCCCTTACGCTACCCTCGCGTTTCTAAACATGCACCTTTGCTTTCCGTCCCATTAGGCAAACCACCAACGTTTGATGGTGAAGACTATGCTAGGTGGAGTGATTTAATGCGATTTCATCTAACCTCACTCCACAAAAGTATATGGGATGTTGTCGAGTTTGGTGCACAGGTACCATCTGTAGGGGATGACGACTATGATGTGGATGAAGTGGCCCAAATCGAGCACTTCAATTCCCAAGCCACAACCATTCTCCTCGCCTCTCTAAGTAGAGAGGAATATAACAAGGTGCAAGGATTGAAGAATGCGAAGGAGATTTGGGACTTACTCAAGACCGCGCACGAAGGTGATGAACTCACCAAGATCACCAAGCGGGAAACGATCGAGGGGGAGCTCGGTCGCTTCCGTCTTCGCCAAGGGGAGGAGCCACAAGATATGTACAACCGGCTCAAAACCTTGGTGAACCAAGTGCGCAACCTCAGGAGCAAGAAATGGGATGACCACGAGGTGGTTAAGGTTATTTTAAGATCACTCATTTTCCTTAACCCCACTCAAGTTCAATTAATTCGTGGTAATCCTAGATATACACTAATGACTCCCGAGGAAGTAATCGGGAATTTTGTGAGCTTTGAATGTATGATTAAAGGCTCAAAGAAGATCAACGAGCTTGATGAACCCTCCACGTCCGAAGCACAACCGGTGTCATTTAAGGCGATGGAGGAGAAGAAGGAGGAGTCTACACCGAGTAGACAACCAATTGACGCCTCCAAGCTCGATAATGAGGAGATGGCTTTAATCATCAAAAGCTTTCGCCAAATCCTCAAGCAACGGAAGGGGAAGGATTACAAATCCCGTTCCAAGAAGGTTTGCTACAAGTGTGGTAAGCCCGATCACTTTATTGCTAAATGTCCATTATCAAGTGACAGTGACAGGGATAACAACAAGAAGGGCAAGAGAAGAGAAAAGAAGAGGTACCACAAGAAGAAGGGCGGCGATGCCCACGTGTGCCGCGAGTGGAACTCCGACGAGAGCTCCACCGACTCCTCCTCCGACGACGAGGACGCCGCCAACATCGCCGTCACCAAGGGACTCCTCTTCCCCAACATCGGCCACAAGTGCCTCATGGCAAAGGACAGCAAAAAGAAGAAGGTTAAATCTAAATCCTCCACTAAATATGAGTCTTCTAGTGATGAAAATGCTAGTGATGAGGAGGATAACTTGCGTACCCTTTTTGCCAACCTTAACATGGAACAAAAGGAAAAATTAAATGAATTAATTAGTGCTATTCATGAAAAGGATGACCTTTTGGATTCCCAAGAGGACTTCCTTATTAAGGAAAACAAGAAACATGTTAAGGTTAAAATGCTTATGCTCTAGAAATAGAAAAATGTCAAAAACTATCTAGTGAGCTAAGCGCTTGCCATGACACTATTGCCAACCTTAGAAATGAAAATGCTAAATTAATTGCTAAGGTTGATTCTCATGTTTGTAATGTTTCAACTTCCAATCCTAGAGATGATAATGTTGATTTACTTGCTAGGATTGATGAGTTGAATATTTCTCTTGCTAGCCTTAGAGATGAGAATGAGAAATTGTTTGCTAAGGCTAAAGAATTAGATGTTTGCAATGTTACAATTTCCAATCTTAGAGATAACAATGATATTTTGCATGCTAAGATTGTTGAACTTAATTCTTGCAAACCCTCTACATCTACTGTTGAGCATGTTTCTATTTGCACTAGATGTAGAGATGTTGATATTGATGCTATTCATGATCATATGGCTTTAATTAAACAACAAATGATCATATAGCAAAATTAGATGCTAAAATTGCCGAGCATAACTTAGAAAATGAAAAGTTTAAATTTGCTAGAAGTATGCTCCATAATGGGAGACGCCCTGGCATCAAGGATGGCATTGGCTACCAAAGGGGAGATAATGTCAAACTTAGTGCCCCTCCTAAAAGATTGTCTAATTTTGTTAAGGGCAAGGCTCCCATGCCTCAGGATAATGAGGGTTACATTTTGTACCCTGCCGGTTATCCCGAGAGCAAAATTAGGAAAATTCACTCTAGGAAGTCTCACTCTGGCCCTAACCATGCTTTTATGTATAGGGGTGAGACATCTAGCTCTAGGCAACCAACCCGTGCTAAGTTGCCTAGAAAGAAAACTCCTAGTGCATCAAATGATCATAGCATTTCATTTAAAACTTTTGATGCATCTTATGTTTTGACTAACAAATCCGGCAAGGTAGTTGCCAAGTTTGTTGGGGGCAAACACAAGGGCTCCAAGACTTGTGTTTGGGTACCCAAAGTTCTTGTTTCTAATGCCAAAGGACCCAAAACCGTTTGGGTACCTAAAGTCAAGAACTAAACTTGTTTTGTAGGTTTATGCATCCGGGGGCTCAAGTTGGATCATCGACAGCGGGTGCACAAACCACATGACAGGGGAGAAGAGGATGTTCTCCTCCTACGAGAAAAACCAAGATCCCCAACGAGCTATCACATTCGGGGATGGAAACCAAGGTTTGGTCAAAGGTTTGGGTAAAATAGCTATATCTCCTGACCATTCCATTTCAAATGTTTTTCTTGTAGATTCTTTAGATTACAATTTGCTTTCCGTATCTCAATTATGTCAAATGGGCTACAACTGTCTATTTACTGATGTAGGTGTCACTGTCTTTAGAAGAAGTGATGATTCAATAGCATTTAAGGGAGTGTTAGAGGGTCAGCTATACTTGGTAGATTTTGATAGAGCTGAACTCGACACTTGCTTAATTGCTAAGACTAACATGGGTTGGCTCTGGCACCGCCGACTAGCACATGTTGGAATGAAGAATCTTCATAAGCTTCTAAAGGGAGAACACATTTTAGGACTAACAAATGTTCATTTTGAGAAAGACATGATTTGTAGCGCACGCCAAGCCGGGAAGCAAGTTGGCACTCATCATCCACACAAAAACATCATGACAAGTGACAGGCCACTGGAGCTCCTACACATGGATTTATTCGGCCCGATCGCTTACATAAGCATCAGCGGGAGTAAGTACTGTCTAGTTATTGTGGATGATTATTCTCGCTTCACTTGGGTGTTCTTTTTGCAGGAAAAATCCCATACCCAAGAGACCTTAAAGGGATTCTTAAGACGGGCTCAAAATGAGTTCGGATTGAGGATCAAGAAAATTAGAAGCGACAACGGGACGGAGTTCAAGAACTCTCAAATTGAAGGCTTCCTTGAGGAGGAGGGCATCAAGCATGAGTTCTCTTCTCCCTACACCCCACAACAAAATGGTGTGGTGGAAAGGAAGAATCGAACTCTATTGGACATGGCAAGAACCATGCTTGATGAGTACAAGACACCGGATCGGTTTTGGGCCGAGGCGGTCAATACCGCCTGCTACGCCATCAACCGGTTATATCTACACCGAATCCTCAAGAAGACATCCTATGAACTCCTAACCGGTAAAAAGCCCAATATTTCATATTTTAGAGTTTTTGGTAGCAAATGCTTTATTCTTGTTAAAAGAGGTAGAAAATCTAAATTTGCTCCTAAAACTGTAGAAGGCTTTTTACTAGGATATGACTCAAACACAAGGGCATATAGAGTCTTTAACAAGTCCTCAGGACTAGTTGAAGTTTCTTGTGACGTTGTGTTTGATGAGACTAACGGCTTTCAAGTAGAGCAAGTTGATCTTGATGAGATAGGTGAAGAACAGGCTCCGTGCATCGCGCTAAGGAACATGTCCATTGGGGATGTGTGTCCTAAGGAATCCGAAGAGCCTCCACATGCACAAGATCAACCATCCTCCTCCACGCAAGCATCTCCACCAACTCAAAATGAGGACGAGGCTCAAGTTGATGAAGGAGAAGATCAAAGAAATGAGCCACCTCAAGATGACGGCAATGATCAAGGGGGAGATGCAAATGATCAAGACAAGGAGGATAAAGAGCCAAAGCCGCCACACCCAAGAGTCCACCAAGCAATCCAACGAGATCACTCCGTCGACACCATCCTCGGTGACATTCATAAGGGGGTAACCACTCGATCTCGTGTTGCACATTTTTGTGAGCATTACTCTTTTGTTTCCTCTATTGAGCCACACAGGGTAGAGGAAGCACTCCAAGATTCGGATTGGGTGATGGCGATGCAAGAGGAGCTCAACAACTTCACGAGGAACGAGGTATGGCATTTAGTTCCACGTCCTAATCAAAATGTTGTAGGAACCAAGTGGGTCTTCCGCAACAAGCAAGATGAGCATGGTGTGGTGACAAGGAACAAAGCTCGACTCGTGGCCAAGGGGTATTCACAAGTCGAAGGTTTGGATTTTGGTGAAACCTATGCACCCGTAGCTAGGCTTGAGTCCATTCGCATATTATTAGCCTATGCTACTTACCATGGCTTCAAGCTTTATCAAATGGACGTGAAGAGTGCCTTCCTCAATGGACCAATCAAGGAGGAGGTCTATGTTGAGCAACCTTCCGGCTTTGAAGATAGTGAGTACCCTAACCATGTCTATAGGCTCTCTAAGGCGCTTTATGGGCTCAAGCAAGCCCCAAGAGCATGGTATGAATACCTTAGAGATTTCCTTATTGCTAATGGCTTCAAAGTCGGCAAGGCCGATCCTACTTTATTCACTAAAACTCTTGACAATGATTTGTTTGTATGCCAAATTTATGTTGATGATATTATATTTGGGTCTACTAACGAATCTACATGTGAAGAATTTAGTAGGATCATGACACAGAAATTCGAGATGTATATGATGGGGGAGTTGAAGTATTTTCTAGGATTCCAAGTCAAGCAACTCCAAGAGGGCACCTTCATTAGCCAAACTAAGTACACTCAAGACATTCTAACCAAGTTTAGAATGAAGGATGCCAAGCCCATCAAGACACCCATGGGAACCAATGGGCATCTCGACCTCGACACGGGAGGTAAGTCCGTGGATCAAAAGGTATACCGGTCGATGATTGATTCATTACTCTATTTATGTGCATCTCGACCGGACATTATGCTTTCCGTATGCATGTGTGCAAGATTCCAAGCCGACCCTAAGGAATCACACCTTACGACCGTAAAACGAATCTTGAGATATTTGGCTTATACTCCTAAGTTTGGGCTTTGGTACCCTCGGGGATCCACATTTGATTTGATTGGTTATTCGGATGCCGATTGGGCGGGGTGTAAGATTAATAGGAAGAGCACATCGGGGACTTGCCAGTTCTTGGGAAGATCCTTGGTGTCTTGGGCTTCAAAGAAGCAAAATTCGGTCGCTCTTTCTACCGCCGAAGCCGAGTATATTGCCGCAGGCCATTGTTGCGCGCAATTGCTTTGGATGAGGCAAACCCTGCGGGACTACGGTTACAAATTAACCAAAGTTCCTCTTCTATGTGATAATGAGAGTGCAATCCGCAGGCGGATAATCCCGTTGAGCATAGCCGCACTAAACACATAGCCATTCGGTATCATTTTCTTAGGGATCACCAACAAAAGGGGGATATCGAGATTTCATACATTAACACTAAAGATCAATTAGCCGATATCTTTACCAAGCCACTTGATGAACAATCTTTTACCAAACTTAGGCATGAGCTCAATATTCTTGATTCTAGGAATTTCTTTTGCTAATTTGCACACATAGCTCATAAGTATACCTTTGATCATGTCTCTTTTATATGCTATGACTAATGTGTTTTCAAGTGTATTTCAAACCAAGTCATAGGTATATTGAAAGGGAATTGGAGTCTTCGGCGAAGACAAAGGCTTCCACTCCACTCTACTCCTCATCCTTCGCCGTCGCTCCGCATTACTCTCCGTCCTTGGTATAATCTTCACTTATATATTTTATTTGCCAAAGGGGAGAATATAGTTAGAAAAGGGCCTATATTTCATTCCAAGTATCCGTTTTTGGCGATTCATGCCAAAGGGGGAGAAAGTATTGGCCCAAAGCAAAAGGACCGCACCACCACCCTAATTTTAAATTGATGATTTTCAATTGGAAAATTTCAAATTAGTATCTCTTTGTGTTCTAAAGGGGGAGAAAGTAGCATATTCAAAATTGATATCTTAAAACCCTCTTGAACACTAAGAGGAGAATTTATTTGAGGGGGAGTTTCGTTTAGTAAAAGGAAAAGCATTTGAAACATGGGGAGAAAATTTCAAATCTTGAAAATGCTTCTCAAAATCTTATTCATTTACCTTTGACTATCTTGCAAAAGGACATTGAAAAGAATTTACAAAAGAATTTGCAAAAACAAAACTTGTGGTGCAAGCATGGTCCAAAATGTTAAAAATGAAGAAACAATCCATGCATATCTAGTAAGTAATATTTATTGGCTCAATTCTAAGTAACCTTTGCACTTACATTTTGCAAACTAGTTCAATTATGCACTTCTATACTTGCTTTGGTTTGTGTTGGCATCAATCACCAAAAAGGGGGAGATTGAAAGGGAATTAGGCTTACACCTATTTCCTATAACTAATTTTGGTGGTTGAATTGCCCAACACAAATAATTGGACTAACTAGTTTGCCCAAGTTTATAAGTTCTACAGGTACCAAAGGTTCACCATAAGCCAATAAAAAGATCAAGAGAAAGGGTTCAAACAAAGGAGCAAGGGCCAACCGAAGGCACCCTGGACTGGTGCACCGGACTGTCCGGTGCACCACCGGACAGTGTCCGGTGCACCAGGGAAGACCGACTTCAAACTCTTCACCTTCGGGAATTCTCGGAGCCGGCGCGCTATAATTCACCGGACTGTCCGGTGTACACCGAACAGTGTCCGGTGCTCCAAGAGGACGCGACTCCGAACTCGGCAGCCTCAGGAATTCGCTTCGGCTGCTCCGCTATAATTCACCGGACATGTCCGGTGTACACCGGACTGTCCGGTGTAACTGCGGGGCAACGGCTACTTCTGGCGCCAACGGTCACCTGCAAGCACATTAAATGCGCGCCAGAGCGCGCAGTCTGGCGCGCAGAAGTCAGGCACGCGCGTCATGACGCACCGGACACTGAACAGTGGATGTCCGGTGCGCCACAGGACATCCAGGCGGGCCCAGCGTCAGAGCTCCAACGGTCGGAACCCTAACGTTCGGGTGACGTGGCTGGCGCACCGGACTGTCCGGTGCACCATACGACAGACTGCCTCCACCCAAACGGCTAGTTTGGTGGTTGGGGCTATAAATACCCTCAACCACCCCTCATTCAAGTCATCCAAGTTTTCCCACTTCAACTACTTACAAGAGCTCTAGCATTCAATTCTAGACACACCAAAGTGATCAAATCCTCTCCAAACTCCACACAACGCCCTAGTGATTATTGAGAGAGATTTGCTTGTGTTCTTTCGAGCTCTTGCGCTTGGATTGCTTTCTTCCTTCTTTGATTCTTCATTGCGATCAAACTCACTTGTAATTGAGGCAAGAGACACCAATCTTGTGGTGGTCCTTGTGGGAACTTTGTGTTCCAAGCATTTGAGAAGAGAAAGCTCACTCGGTCCGAGGGACCGTTTGAGAGAGGGAAAGGGTTGAAAGAGACCCGGTCTTTGTGACCACCTCAACGGGGAGTAGGTTTGCGAGAACCGAACCTCGGTAAAACAAATCCACGTGTCACACTCCTTATTCGCTTGCGATTTGTTTTCCGCCCTCTCTCGCGAACTCGATTATATTTCTAACGCTAACCCGGCTTGTAGTTGTGAATATTTTTGAGAATTTCAGTTTCGCCCTATTCACCCCCCCTCTAGGTGACTTTCACTCATCTTCTTGATCTTCTTCTTCATCATCTTGAGCCTGTTCCTCATCTTGAGTTGGTAGAGATGCTTGTATGGAAGATGATGGTTGATCTTGTGCTTATGGAGGCTCTTCGGATTCCTTAGGACACACATCCCCGATGGACATGTTCCTTAGCGCGACGCACGGAGCCTCTTCATCATCTAGCTCATCAAGATCAACTTGCTCTACTTGAGAGCCGTTAGTCTCATCAAACACAATGTCACAAGAAACTTCAACTAGTCCAGTGGACTTGTTAAAGACTCTATATGCCCTTGTGTTTGAATCATAACCAAGTAAAAAGCCTTCTACAGCCTTAGGAGCAAATTTAGATTTTCTACCTCTTTTGATAAGAATAAAACATTTGCTACCAAAGACTCTAAAATATGAAACATTGGGCTTTTTACCGGTTAGGAGTTCATATGATGTCTTCTTGAGGATTCGGTGGAGATATAACCGGTTGATGGAGTAGCAGGCGGTGTTAATTGCCTCAGCCCAAAACCGGTCTGGTGTCTTGTATTCATCAAGCATGCTTGTTGGGGACTTGTTCTCAAATGCTATGAATCAAGAACAAGGCAACACAAAAAAGGTTAAATATCAAATGTCCTTCGTCCGCTGAAGCATTATTCCCCCAAGGATTTAATGAACTTTGGACGAAGACCAGGGATACAATATTACGAAGGTTTCACCTTCGTAATCAAACTTACAAAGATAATATAAAGTAATGCAAAATATCAAGAGATAAATATGTCGGGAATAAATGATACCATTCGCATATTTTATTATATGAATATAATATTTAAGGTATGATTATACCTTCGCCTTGACAAGCAATAATTCCCGAGTGATGCTTTTGCAATTACAGGAATGCGTGAACAGTAAAGGAATACTGTTCACTATTTATAGGCACAGGACACAGCCTGTGAACAATTACAATCATACCCCTCATAAAAGTTTACAACATCGACTCAAACTCTTATGGACTAAAAGGTCATTCTATCTTTAAGTCGGTTTGTGATTCCGAAGCTTCATGGACAACACCCTTCGGCATTACGTATAGACAACTTCAACCAAAACTGTTTCCTCCTGTAGGACCTTTGGCGACGAAGCATGGTCCCAACAGTAGCCCCTTCGCGGTGCTAGATCGTTTTTCGTAACGAGCTTGATCCGTGAAAAAAGTCTCTCAGGCTTCAGGAAGCCGAAGGTCCAAAAAACACCTTCCCTGAGCTCGTTGTCGAGAAACGATACAGCTTTCGAGCGCGTGGCGGTTCCACCATGCGAGTTCACTATTCTGGTTTTTGCGGTCCACCGTTCAGCGGGTGCGAGCAACTGTTTGCCTGGTGTAAAAATTCCCGACGATTCACCTTCCTACCTGCAACACTATATAAACAGACTGGTAGGTGTAAAGTTACCACAGCATTCATTGCTATTACACTATTTTGCTGCCAAAATTTTTAACCATAGCCGAAGCTCGACTCTCGGATTCAGACGAAGCTCCAATTTGGTGCCTGCTTCGTCAGAAGAAAAGCTTCGGCAGAAGAAGAGGTTATTTAGTTCTCGAGAAGTCTTTCAAGAAATTTAAAATTAAATGGCCAGATTGCGCTCTACTGCTAGAGTTGAGCGTGAGGGAGGTGAAGTCAAAGGTGCAGAGACTGTTCCTATCTCCGAAGCAATGCAGCGATCCGGATTGGTGACTTCGGAAAGAATCCCTACTGCCGAAACAGAACAGGCTGCTGCCGAAACAGAACAAGCTGCTGCCGAAGCAGAACGAGGAGATATTGAGGAAGCTGGTTCTGACGATGATTACCATATCGCAGTACCGAGCAAGCCTAGTCATTTGGACTTCGGGAAGTCGACTATCTCCAAGGCGGATTTCTCCAAAATGGTAAAGGCGGGCTATTTCAGAGAAGATGAGAAGAAGCTACTTCACTTCGGGGGAGAGGAGACTACCCCGAAGCCGGAAAAGGATGAAATAGTTATTTTCAAGAGTTTTTTAAAGGCTGGGTTAAGATTTCCTTTGAATAGAATGATTTCTGATGTGCTGCAAAGATTTGGGATCTATTTTCACCAACTGACTCCTAACGCCATTGTCAGGCTTAGCGTCTATATTTGGGCTCTCCGAAGCCAGGCGGTGGAGCCGTTTGCCGACAGCTTCTGTCGAGTACACGAGCTGCATTACCAGACTAAGGCCAGAAAGGATGGGTTACACGAAAATTTTGGCTGTTACAATTTTGCTTATCGGAAGACCATAAAATTTCCTGTGATTAGCTACCGAAGCAAATGGCCGGTAGGCTGGAAATCAGAATGGTTTTATGTTAAAGTTGACGAAGATAGAGAGAAGCTAGTACAGAGCCCTCTTGAATTGATCTTCGGAGAAACAAGACCTCGTTGCAGAATGACAACCGAAGGTCCAACTTGGGCCGCGCTGGCTGAATTTAAAATTATTGCAGAACAGATTGGCACTAGAGATTTAGTGCAGGAATTTCTGGCCTTCAGAGTATTTCCGACTATGAAGGAGTGGACTATGCCGAAGCGTAAAGGAGAAAAGAAAGAAGGGGAGCTTGTCCGACTACCCTATTATTATAAGTTTAAGAAGTATTTTAAAACGCCCTGTCAAGAATGGCTTGATACAATTGAAGTAATGAGTAATGAAATCCTTGGAAATTACTCCAAAAAAGAAGACCAGCTAATGACAGTAGCCTTCGGCACTCGGCCGAAGCGAAGGCTGAACAGGGTGCTTGATGCCATAGGTTTTGAATATGCTGATTATGATCGCCTGGGCGGAGATGCTGGAGGCCCAAAGCGAAAAAGAATTTCCAGCGCTGCTGACGAAGAGGTCGCCAAGGTAACCAAAAAGAAAAGGGGAGATTCTGAAAAACCTAGCCCTGAAGAATTGAATCCTGAGCCGGAGGTGGCCACTGGAGGAAAGAGGAAAACTGCATCTCCAGAACCAAGATCGTTGGTTCGAGAAGAAGATACTCCTGCAACACCTTCTGTTGTTGAAGTAGAAGAGATTATGAAGGTAATGACTGAACCCTTGCCTGTGAAGCTAAGTCCGCTGTCGTTGGAACTGACGAAGTTTTTTCAGAAGGACAAGGCAGCTTCGGCAGAAGAAGGTCCTGCACTGCCGAAAAAACGAAGGATTATTCAAATAGCAGATGTAATTCATGGGACACCGTTGCCGACACCGGCATCAAGAATTGCTATTGACCAGACTGCCGAAACTGCCGAAGCCAAGGGCGCCACAGCCGAAATCACCACCAGAGCGAAAACCTCCGAAGCTGAAACTGGTGCAGCCGAAGCTGCCGGAGTTGAAACTGAAGCCGGAGAAGATCTGAACCTGGACGAGACACTTGAAGTTATTGATAACATACTCTTAAAAATGAATGAGGAAGAATCTGCTGTGGCCGCGGCGAGCACAGGCACTGAAAAGGGGAAAAAACAAGCTGAAGACATTTTGGAGGGTGAAGATTTTGAATTTCAAGATCTACTTGGGCAAGAGCTGACAGACGCTGAAAAAGCAGAGCTTAAAAGATGTGCCATAGCCTGCGGATATAAGCCAGGGGCTACACTATTTGGTGGGGTTAACGAAGGAAAACTGAGGTGCCTTCGAAATCGTAGCGAAGCTAAAATTGTCAGAACTCTCTGCAAAAACATTGGCTTGCCGAAGCTGGAAGTGGACCTCTGCCGTTACCAACGGCACCATATCGCCGGAAGTTTGCTTTATGCCAACTTCAAGGTAACAAATATTTTTGTTATTTTATTATTATTATTATTATCTTTTAAGTCATTTTCTAACGAAGATCTTTTCGACAGAGCATACTGTTAAGTAAGGTTCTAAAAATGCAACAAGTTCTCGAAGAAGAAAAGAACAAAGCCGTCATCCAAAATTTGGCTGAAAAAGTTGAAAACTACGAAGCTGATTTGAAAAAGAAGGATTTCGCGATCCAAGATCTTGAAATGATGGTCAAAGAGCACGAAGGTGCATTAGAAAAGAAAGATTTTGTTATTCAGACTATGGAGGGTTTTTTGGCTGAAGTCCAAACTGAGAATGACAGCTTAAAGAATGAACTGCTCCAACAGTCAGAAAAATTTGAGCAAGAAAAGAAATATCTCGAAGCAAGGCTGAAAATTGAGGTGGATAAAAATTCAATTTTGCAGAAATCCTTTAAAGAACTTCAAGAGAAATGCCTTAGCTTCGGCAGCCGATGCGTGCAACGGCTGAAGGATGTGTTTCATTCTGTCGGAGCCAGCTCTGCAAAATTTACACCTTCAACTGATAATCTGCCCAGCACGTTAGAATATATTGAAGGCGAGGTTGATGCCCTTGACGAAGTTATTGGTGGGCATGCCGACTTCTGCGCCCTGGTAGCTTCTCGGGGCACAGCCACCGCTTTTCTGAAGGCTGGCTGCACGCATGGAAATATTGTGAACAGACCAAACTTCAGCTTGTCAGCATCAGATCTAATAGATATCCCAAGCCTAGCCCAAAGCATTGGGAATAGATTCATGACCCAGATCTGGGTAAGTGGCGGGCGAAAAATGGCGGGTGACGAAGCTCGAAGTCATCTTAAGCCGGTAAGAAACTTATTTTTGTTACTTTTACCTTCTCCTTGAAATTTGCACCTTCCTTACTTTGCTGTTTGATATACGCAAGATGACGAAGCTGAAGAATGACAAAGTTGAAGTTTGACGAAGCCTAGCCTGAAGCTTGATAGTTGTTTACAATTTATTTTCCTGCAAAAATTCTGGAGAAACTTTTGTAATATAGTTATGGAATAACTTATGTAAATTTGTACATACCTTGTAATATATTTTGTTTCTGCCATCTGCGTACAAGCTGCTTTGCTGTGGACGAAACTTCTTTTTTGAGCTGAAGGCGAAAAACACCTTCCCTTCTTTTCATACACAACGAAGCATAAAAATTTTCCTTCGAGTTTCTCCTCATCACCGAAGCATCTGCGTTTTTGTGTGGTATAATGATGATTCTATATATGTCTAAATGCATGTTTATGAATGCAAATGACATGATGAGATGTATTGTGCAAATGAATATGAAAATACATAATTGTCGGGGACCATAATTAGGGGTACCCTCAAGACGCCTAATTCTCAGCTGGTAACCCCCATTAGCATAAAGCTGCAAAGGCCTGATGGGTTTGATTAAGTCAGGGATCAGTCCATACGAGTGACTCGATCACGCCACGCCCGAGCCTAGCCTCGGGCGAGGGCAGCCGACCCTAAGATGACTCCGTCTCGCCTGAGGTCTCCTCTTTCACGGCAGACGCATCACCGGCTCGCCCGAGGCCCCGCCTTCGATAAGAAGTAACCCTGACTAAATCACCGCGCCAACCGACCGAGTCACCAGGGCGTTTAACGAAAGGTAAGACCGACGGGCGACCAAACTCCGCTCCGCCCGACCCAGGGCTCGGACTCGGGCTAAGGCCCCGGAAGACGGCGAACTCCGCTCCGCCCGACCCAGGGCTCGAACTCGGGCTAAGGCCCCGGAAGACGGCGAACTCCGCTCCGCCCGACCCAGGGCTCGGACTCAGGCTAAGGCCCCGGAAGACGGCGAACTCCGCTCCGCCCGACCCAGGGCTCGAACTCGGGCTAAGGCCCCGGAAGACGGCGAACTCCGCTCCGCCCGACCCAGGGCTTGGACTCGGGCTAAGGCCCCGGAAGACGACGAACTCCGCCTCGCCCGACCCAGGGCTCGGACTCCGCCTCGGCCTCTGCCGAACGACCTCCGCCTCGCCCGACCCAGGAGTTCGGGCTCGGCCTTTGTCTTGCAGGACGGACTCGACCTCGACTTCGGAGGAGCCTCCACGACGCCCGACCTAGGACACAAGACCGCCACGTCAACAGGAAGCGTCATCATCACCCTGCCCTGAGCCGACTTGGGTCGCAGAGAACAAGACCGGCGTCCCATCTGGCCAGCTCCGCCAGATAGGCAATGATGGTGCCTCACTAGACCATGACGACGGCGGCTCCCAGCTCCCTTACGAAAGCAGGAGGACGTCAGCAAGGGCCCAGCCACTCCGACAGCTGTCCCTCCGTCCGGCTCCGTTACTCCTCCAACAGCCACGACGCCACACCAACAGGGTGCCAAGATCTCTCCGGCTGCCACCTTGGCATGTACTTAGGGCGCTAGCTCTCCCTCGCTAGACACGTAGCACCTTGCTACACCCCCATTTTGTACACCTGGATCCTCTCCTTACGACTATAAAAGGAAGGACCAGGGCCTTCTTAGAGAAGGTTGGCCTCGCGGGGACGAAGGGCAGGGGCAGGCACTCTCTCGGGGCCGCTCGCTCCCCTCACCTCGCGCGGACGCTTGTAACCCCCTACTGCAAGCGCACCCGACCTGGGCGCGGGACGAACACGAAGGCCGCGGGAATTCTCCGACTCCCTCGTCGCGACCCGGCTCCGGCCACCGACCTCTCGCTCTACTCCCCCCTTCGCGCTCGCCCACGCGCTCGACCCATCTGGGCTGGGGCACGCGGCACTCTCACTCGTCGGCTCGGGGACCCCCCGGTCTCGGAACGCCGACAGTTGGCGCGCCAGGTAGGGGCACGCTGCGTGTTGACGAGCAGTTTCCCGTCAAGCTCCAGATGGGCAGTCTCCAACGACCTCTTCAACCCGGATCGGTGCTCCGTTTCGGGAGTCTCGAGTTCATGTCCCTCGATGGCAACTACGACATGATACTCCTTCCACCGCCGCGCGACAGCGACAATGGTGGCAGACAGCCCGCTCGCCGGCGGCGGAATCGACGACGTCTTTCCCGCGTGGGGGAAGGACAACTTTCGAGCTCGCCCCATCCTCTCCCTCGCCATCGGAGGAGGAGGAGGCGGGGCAACCAGGGCCGAGCGAGAGGTCGCGCTCCGACGGCTGTCGAGCAAATCGACATCCCCGGCGCCCCGACGGAGGACACGCCAAGCGTCGCCCTCGCGTTCGAGGCAAAGGCGAGCGCCATCCCCCCGCAGCACGTCGACCCCGAGCAGGCGGACGACGCCAACACGCTCGCGAAGGGCCTGCAGGATGTCGCCCTCATACCCAGGACGACGGCGCGATCAGCCCCCGACGTGACTTCATCGCTCCTCGTCGACAAAAAGGTACCGACTGCTACCCATCTTTCGTCATTTCGACTCGGCCTCAACCCGCCTGGCGACCTCGCTTTGGCGGGCGCTCACGTTGAGGCGAGTGCAACCTCTCTGGGGTTTTGTGTGCGGTCGCCTTGGGACCGATTGACGGGTGTCTCGACCTACGGACCCTCTGGGTCCGAGGAAGATGACGACCCCAGCATCTGCTGGGATTTCTCCGGATCTGGCAACCCCAGTGCCATGCGGGACTTCATGACCGCATGTGACTACTGCCTCTCCGACTGTTCCGACGGCAGCCGCAGCCTTGACGACAAGGACTGCGGCCCGAGCCGCGAATGTTTCCACATCGAGCTAGGGGATCCCTCCGGAGGCGGCTGTCTCGGCATGCCGGAGGATGGTGATCCCCCTAGGCCAGCGCCTCGCGCCGACATCCCGCGGGAGCTAGCTGTGGTCCCCGTTCCGGCGGGGGGTTACGACCCACAGCTCGAGCAAGTCCGCGGGGCGCAGGCCGGGCTCTATGAGGGAGCAGGAGCGCTCGAGGCAATCCGCCAGAACATCGGGCAGGTATGGGCGAGCCAGCCCCCGGCCGGAGGAATACGTCACCTGCCCCAAGGTCTCCAGCACCGCATCGCCAACGATGCCAGGGACAGACCGCCACCCGCATCCGGCGGAACCGGTCAGGACCTGGCCGCTGCAGCGATGCTCCTCCGCGCGATGCCGAAGTCATCAACCACCGAGGGTCGGCGAATCCAGGGAGAACTCAAGCATCTCCTGGAAGGCGCTGCGGCCCGGCGGGCCGAGAGCTCTGCCTCCCGAAGGCAGGGATACCCCTCGGAACCTCGTGCCGCGACTTCCCGACTCACGCTGGAAGCCTCGGTCTGCACCGGGCGCACGCGCAACACCGCGCCTGCGGCCCCGGGCCGCCTCGGCGACGAGCACCCTCATCGTGATCGTCGGGCACGCCTCGACGAAAGGGTGCGCCGAGGCTATCACCCTAGGCGTGGGGGACGCTACGATAGCGGGGAGGATCGGAGTCCCTCGCCCGAACCACCCGGTCCGCAGGTCTTCAGCCGAGCCATTCGGCGGGCGCCGTTTCCGCCCCGATTCCGACCCCCGACTACTATCACGAAGTACTCGGGGGAAACAAGACCGGAATTGTGGCTCGCGGACTACCGCCTGGCCTGTCAACTGGGTGGGACGGACGATGACAACCTCATCATCCGAAACCTCCCCCTGTTCCTCTCCGACACTGCTCGTGCCTGGTTGGAGCACCTGCCTCCGGGGCAGATTTCCAACTGGGAGGATCTGGTCCAGGCTTTCGCCGGCAACTTCCAGGGCACATACGTGCGCCCCGGGAATTCCTGGGACCTCCGAAGCTGTCGGCAACTGCCGGGAGAGTCTCTCCGGGACTACATCCGGCGGTTCTCGAAGCAGCGCACCGAGCTGCCCAACATCACCGACTCCGATGTCATCGGCGCGTTCCTCGCCGGCACCACCTGCCGTGACCTGGTGAGCAAGTTGGGTCGCAAGACCCCCACCAGGGCGAGCGAGCTGATGGACATCGCCACCAAGTTCGCCTCCGGCCAGGAGGCGGTAGAGGCCATCTTCCGAAAGGACAAGCAGCCCCAGGGCCGCCCATCGGAAGATGCTCCCGAGGCGTCTGCTCCGCGCGGCGCCAAGAAGAAAGGCAGGAGGAAGTCGCAAGCGAAACGCGACGTTCCCGATGTAGACCTTGTCGCCGCCGCCGAGCACAAGAACCCTCGGAAGCCCCCCGGAGGTGCTAACCTCTTCGACAAGGCACTCAAGGAGACGTGCCCCTACCATCAGGGGCCCGTCAAGCACACCCTCGAAGAGTGCGTCATGCTTCGGCGCCACTTCCACAGGGCCGGGCCACCCGCAGAGGGTGGCAGGGCTCACGACGACGGCAAGAAGGAAGATCGCCAAGCAGGAGAGTTCCCAGAGGTCCGCGACTGCTTCATGATCTACGGAGGGCATGCGGCGAATGCCTCGGCTCGGCATCGTAAGCAAGAGCGTCGGGAGGTCTGCTCGGTGAAGGTGGCGGCGCCAGTCTATCTAGACTGGTCCGACAAGCCCATCACCTTCGACCGGGACGACCACCCCGACCACGTGCCGAGCCCAGGGAAGTACCCGCTCGTCGTCGACCCCGTCATCGGCGACGTCAGGCTCACCAAGGTCTTGATGGATGGGGGCAGCTGCCTCAACATCATCTACGCCGAGACCCTCAGGCTCCTGCGCGTCGGTCTGTCATCCGTCCGAGCAGGCGCTGCGCCCTTCCATGGGATCATCCCCGGGAAGCGCGTCCAGCCCCTCGGGCAGATCGACCTTCCTGTCTGCTTCGGAACGCCCTCCAACTTCCGAAGGGAGACCTTGACGTTCGAGGTGGTCGGGTTCCGAGGAACCTACCACGCAGTGTTGGGAAGGCCATGCTACGTGAAGTTCATGGCCGTCCCCAACTACACCTACCTAAAGCTCAAGATGTCGGGCCCCAACGGGGTCATCACCGTCGGCCCCACGTACAAGCACGCATTCGAATGCGATGTGGAGCGTGTGGAGTACGCCGAGGCCCTCGCCGAGTCCGAGGCCCCCATTGCCGACCTGGAAAGCCTCTCCCGAGAGGTGCCGGACGTAAAGCGACATGCCGGCAACTTCGAGCCAGCGGAGACGGTTAAGGCCGTCCCACTCGACCCTAGTGGCGACACCTCCAAGCAGATCCGGATCGGTTTCGGGCTCGGTCCCAAATAAGAAGCAGTACTCGTCGACTTTCCTCGCGCAAACGTCGACATTTTTGCGTGGGGTCCCTCGGGCATGCCCGGCGTACCGAGGGATGTCACCGAGCACTCGCCGGATATCTGGGCAAGAGCCCGACCCGCCAAACGGCCTCTGCGCGAACGGCGCCCGGGGGCTCCGCCCTTTCCCCACTCACACATAAGAATCAGTCATGAAGGAAGGGTCGGCCTCGCCCCGGCAGAGCCCGACCCTCCCTCGGGGGCTAAAAAGGGGGAACCCCTCTCGTCGAGTTTGGACGTACCGTTCCGCGTCAAAGAAACTCTTTTTTCGGTCAAGAAGGGTTTTTCGCGTTCTCCCGGATGCGTCAGAAGCAGGGTCCCGAGGAGCGAACTTGGGTACGAGTAAATGGCGAGACCGACTGAGCTGGGGAACACCTATGCCTCCGGGCTAGGGACACCTCACTCGTCGCCTGCCACGAAAAAGGACCTAGCTCGGGAAATCACCCTGTTGTCGACACTACAGGCCAGGCGCGAAAATCGAAACGAAAAGGAGCATGACTTCACGGAAGAGAAGTAAAATGTCCAGGCCTCGGAGGCCGCGGCAAATCACACATCTAACGGAAATTGTCCCAACAAAAATCAAGCGTCGCCTCGGGAAGGCGCCGCGCCCTCAACTCCACCCCCGCCGTCGGTAAGGTCCACCTCCGCTTCCGGCGGCGGCGCAGGAGGAAGAATCTCCGCTTCGAAGACAGTCGCCAGCGCCGCGCTCGGACCCGCAGCGACCGCGTCGAGCCGCTGAACTTCCGCCAGGGCCGCCTCGTCTTCGTCAGGAAGGTAGTACCCCTCACTGACCCGCTCCAAGTCCACGACGTAGTGGGAAGCGAGCACGGCGAAGGCCCGCCTGACGCCGTGGTGCAGCGCCCCGCGGACTTTACCGCGCGCGTAATGACCTAGGGCTTGAAGACGGCTTTGGGGAGAGCTTCCTGAAGGGACGTCGCCGGGACCGAGTTTCCGATAGACCTCCGAGACGGCCTCGGACATGGTCGCGAGATCGACCTCCCTCTGCTCAGCAGCTCCAACGAGCGCCTCGGCGAGCGCTTTGGCAGACTCGTCAAGAGCAGACTCGAGCTCTGCGAACAACCAGAAGAAAGACCTCAAACTCAAGCGGAAGAAACGGACAAGAATGAGAACCAAGGACGGACGAGGCGCACCTCCGGCTCGGGCACATTGCTCCGAGGCTGCGACCTGGGCCGCGGCCAGATCGGCCGCGAGGGTCTTGGCCCGGTTTTTAGCCTCGGCGGCCCGGCTCCAAGTTTGGTCCCGCTCCTCGGCAACCTGGGCGAGCTCCGACCGCTGTTGTAGCACCTCCGCGCGCGCTGCCGCCGCCTCGGCCCTCAGGTCAGCGCAGAGCAACTGGAGGTCCGCTATCTTAGCGTCCTGCTGAGAAAGGCGCGCGGTAGCCCCGGCGAGCGAAGTCCTCAGGGACCGCAGCGAGCCCCAGACGTCGGCCTCGCGGCGGATGAACGACGACTTGGCAGCGCTCCGGTCCGTCAGATCCTGGAAAGGAAAGCAAGACATCACGACGAACGCCTCGCTCGCAGAAGCGAGAAGGTATGCCTGAAACCATTACCTGAAGGATTTTGGGGACGTCCCCGCAGAGAACCTCCAGCAACGATCGGAGCAACCCCACTGTCGCCTCCGCACGCTTGCGGAGCTCGTCCCAGGACTGGTCCTCCTCTTCGTCGTCAAGAACGAAGATAGGGCCCGAAGCCTCGCGGGTCCGGAATCGGAGCAACTGGCCCCGGGCCTCGGGGCTCCACCGCACAGCGATAAGGCTGCCGCCCGCCTGGGAGCACTGCGCGTCCGCGCCCACCTCTTCCGAGGCTCCGGGCGCCGACGCCGCGGCCGTCTCGACGCCGGCGACAACCATACGTTCTCCGGCGGGGACGGTGCCAACTGCGGTAGCGGCAGACGCCGGCATGGCCGACATGGCAGGCGAGCTCGGGACCACGTCGGCGCCGGCCGCCTCCCCGATCACGATGGCCACCTCGGCAGAGGAGCCCGCCTCGGGGACCTGCTCCCCCGGAACATGCGACGCCCGAGCCCCGTGCGGCGGAGCACCCTGCGAAAGGGTCGGCTGGGCGGCGGGGCCCGAGGTGGCGCCAGCTGCCTGGACCAACGCCGTCTTGAGGGCCTTCCGAGGCGCCAGGTCGGTAGGCCCATGGCTCCGTTTGCTAGAAAAAACAAGAAAGGGAAAATCACGGCCAGACGTATGAATGAAGCGCCGGGACGGAGACATTCCAAGGTACCTACCCGCTCCGGACCATGATCCACGGTGCCTGGGGGGAGGTCTCTTGGCTCCCGCTTCCTGGAACCACCGCCGAGGTCCGCCTCGCCAACAGCCCCGGCGCCGCCCTCGCCTCGGACGCCCCTGAGGCCCGGGAGGCGGACTGCCCAGGCGCCGCCATGGCAACCTGAGGACCGCTCCCCCATGCTGCCGGCGCGGGCGACAGTTCCCGAGGAACGGACCCCTCGGCCCGGCTCCCTGGAGTCGCGTCAGCTCCTCCAGCCGAGGGGTCAAGAACCCTCTCGGGTTGCCCCCGCCCCTCAGGTCGGGGATCCGACGCCTCGGCTCCAGGGACCGACGACGTAGGCCCGCTCGGGGGCTGACTCGACGGCTCCCGGCCACGCCCCAAGCCGGGGCTGAGGCCGAGACGAGCGGCCATGTCGTCCTCCTCCTCTTCGTCGTCGTCGTCGTCGTCGTCATCATCGGACGTCTCCGGCGACGGCTCCCTGGGAAGTCCTTCCCTCTCCTGCTGGCGACGGCGTTTCTCCAGGGCGTCCCGAGCCCGCCTCCGCCTGTGGGCCCGGGCCTTCTCCGCATCCTTTTTCTTCTTCTCCTCCGCGGCGACCCGCCGCGCCGCCCGACCCACCGCGTCCTCCGGGACCGGCGGCAGGGAGGGTTTGTGCCGCCCCACCTCCTAAAAAGGGGGGAGAAAGAAACCCGATCGTGAGAATCAGAAGTAACCCAGTATGTGAAGAAGGAAGAGACGAACACTCACCAGAGCGACGCACCCCTGGTCGGGGCGCATTCGAGGCTGGGAGAAGGCGTGGGGGTCCGGCTTCCCCATCGCGGCCGACACCCGCCGGTAGAGGGCATCGTGGGGAAGAGGATCAGGGGACATCCGTGACCCCTCCCAGTCGGCCTCCCGGGTCATCTCCCAAAGCGACAGCCACCGCTCCACCAGGGGGAGCACCCTCCGGCGGTGGATGGCGGCAACCACTCCCGCGGCGGTGAGCCCTTCCTCCCGCAACGCTTTCAGGGCCTGGAGAAGAGGTTCGAGTTTCTTCTGCCTCTCGTGTGGAGTCCCGTGGCGCCAGGCGTCGGGGGCGGCGGTGACGACCCGCTGGGAGAACGGCGGGAGCGACCCTCCGTCATTCCGGAGGTAGAACCACCGGCGCTGCCAACCCTTGTTTGAGGATGAGAGGACGGCAGGGATATACTGCAACGACCGCGACTGCCTCAGCAAGAGGGTGCAGCCACCGGCCCGCACCGCCGCACGGACCTTCCTCTCCCCCGTCGACGAAGCAAAAAGCTCGGCGAAGAAGAGGTGAGTCCACAAATCCCAATGGGGGGCGATCCCCAGATACCCCTCGCACACCGCTACAAAGATAGCGGCTTGCGCGATGGAGTTGGGAGTGAGGTTGTGCAGTTCCACCCCGTAGTGGAGCAGGATGGCCCGCATGAAGCGGCTCGACGGCACACCAAATCCCCGCTCATGGAAGGAGATGAAGCTCACGACATACCCCGGCGGAGGGGATGGAGCGACTCCGCCCGCGGGAGGAATCCATTCCGGCCGCTCCTTATCGGTGAGGGGGCGGAGCAAACCCTCGCCGACGAGGTCCTCCAGATCACCCGCCGTCACCGTGGAAAAGGGCCACGGGTCGCGCGGCGAGATGATGGTCACCCGGTCAGCCATCGCTCAGGCAGAAAGGTTGGCGGCGTGAAGAACAGGGGAGGGCGGTTTTCCTTTCCTGACTAGATCTCTCAGGCTGCAAAGGACCCGAGAGGGAGGCGAGAAGCGGAGTCGAGAACCGTCACCGGACCCTCTCCGGGGTACATAAAGACCAAGGTCAAGACGGTTCCAACGTACCGCCCGAACCGGACGCGAGGTTCAAAAAACGCGAAGCGAAACAGCCGTTCCTCGAACGGCTCGCGCACGCAACGGCAGCTTCGCCGACCGCTTACCCTGGCGCATCAACTCCGCGGCTGGACAGGTGACGTTTCTGGCAGGGGCAGCTGGCAACGCTTCGCCTCCGCCAAAACGACCACACCAAAAAAGGTACGCCACGACGTTCAATTTCGCATCCTTTTTCCCTTTTCCTCTATCTCTTGCAACAGGGACCGAGAAGGGGGATAACCCCAAAGGGATCCTTCCCCGTGAAGGAACTAGGCTCCGAGCCTCCCTACTGATCAGGGGTTCGAAGGCTGGCCCCCCGAGGGGTTCAACAGCCGCCTCAGATCGCGTGGGCCCGACACCCACTACTGGTCAGGGGTTCGAAGGTCGGCCTCCCGAAAGGTTCCATGACCGCCTCAGGCTACTAGGGCTCCGCGCCCATTACTGATCAGGGGTTCGAAGGCTGGCCTGTCGAAGGGTTCACAGTCGCCTCAGACGCCGAGCGAGGGATGACCAGGGGTACGTTCGATACATAACCAAGGCTCGGGCTGCGCTCCCGAGGTACCCTAGGACATTTCCGAGACCAGCGGGAACGACTCTGTAACGGAATCCCATCGGAGGGAGGCAACGAGCCCTCGGACCCCGTCGCTAGGGGACCGGGTCCGGCAGATCACCCGCAGGTACTTTTGGGCGTGCCTCCGGGCCCCTAGCCGACCCCCAACGAACGGGGCACGGACGTCCACTCGGATTACCCGATTGCAGCTCACCGGAGACACCATGTTCGGTGCCCATCGAGGGTAACATGGCGCACTCCCCCCCTCCTCCTTGCGGAAAGGCGACGTAGGGGCGTATATAAAAAGCCGAGTCTGTCCCTGATCGTCCTCTCGCTCCGTGCGGAGGCTCGGGGGCTGCTCTCGCAAACCCGGCTCCGGCCAAACCGTTGACAGCGTCAACATACCAGCCCGAGAACTTGGGCCCCGACAGTGCACCTGGGCTATGCCCTGCTCGCATGAGGGAACCGCCAGACCAGCCGAGGCATTACGCAAGGCATTAAGACCTCGAAGGAGTGAAACCACTCCTCCGAGGCCTCGGGGGCTACACCCGGCGGGTGCGCTCGACGGAACAAAGTACCTCCGAGAAAGGCTGGTCCCCTTGCAAAAAAGTGCGACGCAAGCCTTCAAGCGAGTGTTAACACTCTCTTCGAGGCTCGGGGGCTACTGTCGGGGACCATAATTAGGGGTACCCTCAAGACGCCTAATTCTCAGCTGGTAACCCCCATCAGCATAAAGCTGCAAAGGCCTGATGGGTTTGATTAAGTCAGGGATCAGTCCATACGAGTGACTCGATCACGCCACGCCCGAGCCTAGCCTCGGGCGAGGGCAGCCGACCCTAAGATGACTCCGTCTCGCCTGAGGTCTCCTCTTTCACGGCAGACGCATCACCGGCTCGCCCGAGGCCCCGCCTTCGATAAGAAGTAACCCTGACTAAATCACCGCGCCAACCGACCGAGTCACCAGGGCATTTAACGAAAGGTAAGACCGACGGGCGACCAAACTCCGCTCCGCCCGACCCAGGGCTCGGACTCGGGCTAAGGCCCCGGAAGACAGCGAACTCCGCTCCGCCCGACCCAGGGCTCGAACTCGGGCTAAGGCCCCGGAAGACGGCGAACTCCGCTCCGCCCGACCCAGGGCTCGGACTCGGGCTAAGGCCCTGGAAGACGGCGAACTCCGCTCCGCCCGACCCAGGGCTCGAACTCGGGCTAAGGCCCCGGAAGACGGCGAACTCCGCTCCGCCCGACCCAGGGCTCGGACTCGGGCTAAGGCCCCGGAAGACGACGAACTCCGCCTCGCCCGACCCAGGGCTCGGACTCCGCCTCGGCCTCTGCCGAACGACCTCCGCCTCGCCCGACCCAGGAGTTCGGGCTCGGCCTTTGTCTTGCAGGACGGACTCGACCTCGACTTCGGAGGAGCCTCCACGACGCCCGACCTAGGACACAAGACCGCCACGTCAACAGGAAGCGTCATCATCACCCTGCCCTGAGCCGACTTGGGTCACAGAGAACAAGACCGGCGTCCCATCTGGCCAGCTCCGCCAGATAGGCAATGATGGTGCCTCACTAGACCATGACGACGGCGGCTCCCAGCTCCCTTACGAAAGCAGGAGGACGTCAGCAAGGGCCCAGCCACTCCGACAGCTGTCCCTCCGTCCGGCTCCGTTACTCCTCCAACAGCCACGACGCCACACCAACAGGGTGCCAAGATCTCTCCGGCTGCCACCTTGGCATGTACTTAGGGCGCTAGCTCTCCCTCGCTAGACACGTAGCACCTTGCTACACCCCCATTTTGTACACCTGGATCCTCTCCTTACGACTATAAAAGGAAGGACCAGGGCCTTCTTAGAGAAGGTTGGCCTCGCGGGGACGAAGGGCAGGGGCAGGCACTCTCTCGGGGCCGCTCGCTCCCCTCACCTCGCGCGGACGCTTGTAACCCCCTACTGCAAGCGCACCCGACCTGGGCGCGGGACGAACACGAAGGCCGCGGGAATTCTCCGACTCCCTCGTCGCGACCCGGCTCCGGCCACCGACCTCTCGCTCTACTCCCCCCTTCGCGCTCGCCCACGCGCTCGACCCATCTGGGCTGGGGCACGCGGCACTCTCACTCGTCGGCTCGGGGACCCCCCGGTCTCGGAACACCGACAATAATCATAGTCCTTCAGCGTTGACTTTTCGCTGTAAGCCTCCCTTAGGAGCTTCTTCGCCTTTTACTTTCAGCGGAATCAGCGCTTATTTTTCGTTGTAAGCCTCCCTTAGGAGCTTCTTCGCCTTTTACTTTCAGCGGAATCATCGCTTATTTTTCGCTGTAAGCCCTGCATTCCCTTAGGAACGACTTTTGAGCTTCTCCCTGTTTCCTTTTCTTTTTGCTTTTGCATTTACATTTACATTTTTTGGGGGATATCACTCTCATAAAATTGAAATAAGGAAAATTACATGTTGTGGCCCCATTAAAAACCTTTCTCCCCCTTTGGAAAGGAAAAGGGTACCACGAAAAAGAATATAAAAAATTACATCAAGCTAAACATAATATCGTCGAAGCTCATCCGCATTCCATGATCTAGGAATGTCGTTGCCGTCCATATCCTTCAACCTGTAGGAACCGGGTCTTGACGAAGATACTACCAAAAATGGGCCTTCCCACTTTAGCTGTAATTTGCCTGCTGTCTCAGGGTTGGCTACTCTTCGAAGTACCAAGTGTCCTGGTTCAATGTTCTTCAGCTTGACTTTTCTGTCACGCCATTTTATTGTTTCAGCTTGATATTTATTGATGTTTTCCACAGCTTGAAGTCTGATCCCTTCAATAGCATCTTTTTCTACGATGCAATCAGCTTCGTCTTCGCCCTCTGCCGAAGCTACTATCCTTATTGATCCTGCTTTAGCCTCTTCTGGGGTTATTGCTTCGTCACCGAACAATAGTTTAAAGGGCATAAAACCTGTTGACCTTGACATGGTTGTATTATGGCTCCATACCACTTTGATTAACTCGTCAGGCCATTTTCCCCTGGGCTGATTGAAGATTGACTTCATTATTCCTGTCATTATGATCCCATTAGCTCTTTCGACAAGTCCATTTGACTCTGGGTGTCGAACTGATGCAAAATGGATCTTCGTGCCAATTCGATCACAAAATTCTCTGAAGGCTTTAGAATCAAACTGTGTCCCATTGTCCACAGTAATGGCCTTCGGCACTCCGAAGCGACAAACAATGTTCTGCCAGAAAAACTTTTGAATAGTAAATGAAGTTATTGTGGCTAAGGGCTTTGCCTCAATTCATTTGGAAAAATACTCCACTGCCACTACCACATATCTTAAGTTCCCCTGTGCTGGTGGTAATGGGCCTAGCAAATCAAGGCCCCACCTTTGCAACGGCCAAGTGGGTTGTATTAATTGAGTTAAAGACGAAGGTTGTTTTTGATCTCTTGCACATTTCTGACAACCTTCGCACTTTTGGACTATATCCGCTACATCCGAAGCTGCCTTTGGCCAATAAAATCCTTGGCGAAAAACCTTCCCAAGCAAGGGCCTAGATCCAATGTGAGATCCACACAGGCCTGCATGTATTTCCTTCATCAATTCTATGCCTTCGGTTCTAGATAAACACTTGAGCAATGGGGAACAGACCCCACGCTTGTATAGTTCCCCTTTTATTATGACATATGGTTGAGCTCTTGCTTCTATTCTCCTGTTATAAGCTTCGTCATCTGAAAGAAAATTACCCTGAAGGAAAGAGATGATTTCAGTTCTCCAATCTTCACTATAGACAGGGGATATGTTGAGGACCGCTCTTTCAAGAAGCTCAACCGAAGGTGCTTTTATTGTTTCGAAAAATACTTTCGAAGGTAAAGGCAGCCCCTGTGCTGCTGACTTGGCTAATAGATCAGCATATTCATTTTCTCCCCGAGGAATGTTTTTAACAGAGAATCCTTCAAAGGAAGCCTCAATCCTTCGGACTGTATCTAAATATTTTTCAAGCTTCGGATCTCTTGCCTTATAGCTCTTGTCAATATGACCAGAAATAACTTGGGAATCAGTTTTAAGAATGGCCCTTCTGATTCCCATTGCCTTTAACTTCCGAAGACCCAAGAGCAGAGCTTCATATTCAGCGATATTATTTGTGCAACTAAAATCAAGTCTTGCCGCATAACAGGTTTTAACTTTGGAAGGTGAAACCAACACAGCAGCCGCTCCTGCTCCGAAGGTTCCCCAAGACCCATCGCAAAACACTGTCCATGCTTCGGCATCTTTATTTGTTTCTTCCTCCTGAGCCCCTGGCGTCCAGTCGGCAATAAAGTCTGCTAACGCCTGGGATTGAATCGAGGATCTATGAACATAATCAATACAAAATTCATTGAGCTCTGCAGCCCATTTTCCAATCCTTCCAGTAGCTTCTCGGTTTCTCATAATATCCTTCAGAGCTTGCGAAGAAGGAACAATTATGTTGTAAGCTTGAAAATAATGCCGAAGCTTCCTGGAGGCCATCAAAACAGCATACAGTACCTTCTCCAATTCTGTATAATTTTTCTTCGATAAACTAAGAACCTCGGATACAAAATATATTGGGGCCTGCCTCTTAACTTGGCCTTCAAGCTTCTCCTGGACAAGTGCTGCACTTACCGCTGAGTGCGAAGCTGCCACATATAATAACAAAGGAGCCCCTGGCGTTGGTGGAGTTAATGTTGTTAGATCTATCAAATATTGCTTCAACTCTTCGAAGGCTTTCTGCTGGACTGGTCCCCATTGAAAGACTTCGGCTGACTTCAGCACTTCGAAGAATGGTAAGTTTCTTTCTGCTGATCTGGATATGAATCTGTTGAGAGATGCCAACCTTCCCGTCAATCTTTGAGCCCCCTTTTTTGTGCTTGGTGGTTCCATTCGAAGTATAGCTTCGATTTTACTTGGATTATCCTCAATTCCCTTTGTTGAAACTAGGCAACCAAGAAATTTCCCCTTCTTTACTCCGAAGACACATTTTTCTGGATTCAGCTTTAAACCAGCCTGTCTAAAATTAGCGAAGGTCTCCTGTAAATCAGCAATGTGGTTATCTTGCTTCGTGCTTTTTACAATAATGTCATCAACATAAGTTAGTACATTCCTGCCTATCTGAGAATGGAGAACCTTCACTGTCATTCTGCTGAAGCTTCCTCCAACATTTTTAAGCCCCTCAGGCATCCGAAGGTAGCAATATGTCCCACTAGGGGTTATGAAGCTGGTTTTCGGCTCATCCTCCTTCTTCATCTAGATTTGATGATAGCCTGAATAGCAATCCAGCAAACTCATAAGCTCTGACGAAGCTGCTGCATCGACTAAGGAATCTATCCTTGGCAATGGAAACTCGTCCTTCGGACAAGCCTTATTGAGGTCAGTAAAATCAATACACATTCTCCATTTACCATTGGCCTTCTTCACCATAACAGTGTTAGCCAACCATTCTGGGTATTTTACCTCTCTAATAACTCTGGCACTGAGAAGTCTTTTCACTTCATTCCGAGCACCTTCAGCTTTGTCATCAGACATCTTTCGAAGCCTCTGCTTTCTGGGTCTAAAGGATGGATCGACATTGAGTGAATGCTCAATAACATCCCTGTTAACTCCACAAAGATCATTAGCTGACCAAGCAAAAACATCTTTATTGTGGAACAGAAACCTTATCAAGGCTTTTTCCTGCTCTTCAGACAATTGAGATCCCAATAGCACCTTCTGATCTGCTATATCCTCACATAAGAGCATGGGCTTCGGCTGGTCAGCTGAAGCAGCTTTTTCCCTTCTGAACTTGTATTGCTCACAGGCCTCAGCTCTATCTATGTTATGGATTGCTTTTGAATCTGTCCAATTTCCTTCGGCCCTTCTGGCAGCTTCCTGACTTCCATGAATAGCAATAGGCCCTTGGTCCGAAGGTATCTTCATGCAGAGGTAAGCTGGGTGAAGAATTGCTTCAAAGGCATTGAGAGTACCGCGACCAATGATAGCCTTGTAAGGATACTCCATGTCAACAATATCAAACACAATTTGCTCAGTCCTTGTGTTGTTAACAAATCCGAAGGTTACTGGCATGGTAATCTTCCCAAGTGCTACAATTTGCCGTCCTCCGAAGCCACAAAGAGGGTGCGTAGCATCATGGATCTTGTCTTCGGGCTCTTGCATTTGTCTGAAAGCTTTAGCAAATATGATATCAGCTGCGCTGCCTGTGTCAACCAAAACATTATGGACCAGAAATCCTTTGATCACACAAGAGATAACCATAGCATCATTGTGTGGGTAGTCCTTGAGTTGAAGATCCTCTTGAGAGAAGGTAATTGGAATGTGAGACCATCTTGACCTGATGAAGGGTCCTTGCACCCCAACATGTTGTACCCTTCTCTGTGCTTCCTTCTTCTGCTTTTTGTTGGCTGGCTCTGAGCATGAACCACCTGTTATCGGGAGTACCAGCTTCGGGGCCGAAGCAGGTCCAGCTTGATCGTTGGACGAAGCCATCAGCTCAAAAAAGTGGAAGTGTGTTGACCGGAGGTGGGCGCCAATGTTGGGGACTTGTTCTCAAATGCTATGAATCAAGAACAAGGCAACACAAAAAAGGTTAAATATCAAATGTCCTTCGTCCGCTGAAGCATTATTCCCCCAAGGATTTAATGAACTTCGGACGAAGACCAGGGATACAATATTACAAAGGTTTCACCTTCGTAATCAAACTTACAAAGATAATATAAAGTAATGCAAAATATCAAGAGATAAATATGTCGAGAATAAATGATACCATTCGCATATTTTATTATATGAATATAATATTTAAGGTATGATTATACCTTCGCCTTGACAAGCAATAATTCCCGAGTGATGCTTTTGCAATTACAGGAATGCGTGAACAGTAAAGGAATACTGTTCACTTTTTGTAGGCACAGGACACAGCCTGTGAACAATTACAATCATACCCCTCATAAAAGTTTACAACATCGACTCAAACTCTTATGGACTAAAAGGTCATTCTATCTTTAAGTCGGTTTGTGATTCCGAAGCTTCATGGACAACACCCTTCGGCATTACGTATAGACAACTTCAACCAAAACTGTTTCCTCCTGCAGGACCTTCGGCGACGAAGCATGGTCCCAACAATGCTCCTCGCCATGTCAAGTAGAGTTCTATTCTTCCTCTCCACTACACCATTTTGTTGAGGTGTGTAGGGAGAAGAGAACTCATGCTTGATGCCCTCCTCCTCAAGGAAGCCTTCAATTTGAGAGTTCTTGAACTCCGTCCCATTGTCGCTTCTTATTTTCTTGATCCTTAATCCGAACTCATTTTGAGCCCGTCTCAAGAATCCCTTTAATGTTTCTTGGGTTTGAGATTTTTCTTGCAAAAAGAATACCCAAGTGAAGCGAGAATAGTCATCCACAATTACAAGACAATACTTACTCCCGCCGATGCTTATGTAAGCTATCGAGCCAAATGAATCCATGTGGAGTAGCTCAAGCGGCCTATCGATCGTCATGATATTCTTGTGTGGATGGTGGGTACCAACTTGATTTCCTACTTGACATGTGCTACAAGTCTTGTCTTTCTCAAAGTGAACAATGGTTAGTCACAAAATGTGCTCTCCCTTTAGAAGCTTATGAAGATTCTTCATCCCAACATGGGCTAGTCGGCGATGCCAGAGCCAACCCATATTAGTCTTAGCAATTAAGCAAGTGTCGAGTTTGGCTCTATTGAAATCAACTAAGTATAGCTGACCCTCTAACACTCCCTTAAATGCTACTGAATCATCACTTCTTCTAAAGACAGTAACACCTAAATCTGTAAAAAGACAGTTGTAACCTATTTTGCATAATTGAGAAACTGAAAGCAAATTGTAATCTAATGAATCTACAAGAAAAATATTGGAAATATAATCGCCAGGTGATATAGCAATTTTACCAAGTCCTTTGACCAAACCTTGATTTTCATCCCCGAATTTGATAGCTTTTTGGGGATCTTGGTTTTTCTCATAGGAGGAGAACATCCTTTTCTCCCCAGTCATGTGGTTTGTGCACCCGCTATCAATGATCCAACTTGAGCCCTCGGATGCATAAACCTACAAAACAAGTTTAGGCCTTGTTCTTAGGTACCCAAACGGTTTTGGGTCCTTTGACATTAGAAACAAGCACCTTGGGTACCCAAACACAAGTCTTTGAGCCCTTGTGTTTGCCCCCAACATATTTAGCAACTACTTTGCCAGATTTGTCAGTTAAAACATATGAAGCATCAAAAGTCCTAAATGAAACAATAGGCCCATTTGATGCAGTAGGAGTTTTCTTCTTATGCAATTTAGCATGAGTGGATTGCCTAGAGCTAGATGCCTCACTCTTATACATGAAAGCATGATGAGAGCCAGAGTGAAACTTCCTAGAATGAATTCTCCTAATTTTGTGTTTGGGATAACCAGCAGGATATAAAATGTAACCCTCGTTATCCTGAACCATGGGAGCCTTACTCTTAACAAAATTAGACAATTTCTTGGGGGCATTAATTTTGACATTGCCTCCCTGTTGGAAGCCAATGCCATCCTTAATGCTAGGGCATCTCCCATTATAGAGCATGCTTCTAGCAAATTTAAAATTTTTATTTTCTAAGTCATGCTCATTAATTTTAGCACTAAGTTGAGCTATGTGATCATTTTGTTGTTTAATTAAAGCTAGGTGATCATGGATAGCATCAACATTAATGTCTCTACATCTAGTACAAATAGTAACATAATCAACACTAGATGTAGAGGGTTTGCAAGCATTTAATTCATCAATCTTAGCATGTAATATGGCATTCTCATTTCTAAGATTGGAAATAGAAATATTGCAAACATTTAAATCCTTAGCCTTAGCAATTAATTTGTCATTCTCAATTTTAAGGCTAGAAAGCGTTTCATTCAACTTGTCAATCTTAGCAATCAAACTAACATTATCATTTTTAAGGTTGACAAGAGAATCATCACAAACATTTAACTTCTCAACCTTAGCAATTAATTTAACATTCTCATTTCTAAGGTTGGAGATAGTATCATGGCAAATCCTAAGCTCGCTAGTTAATTTTTCACATTTTTCTATCTCTAGAGCATAAGCATTTTAAACTTTAACATGCTTCTTATTTTCCTTAATAAGGAAGTCCTTTTGGCTATCCAAAAGTTCATCCTTCTCATGAATAGCACTAATCAATTCATTTAACTTCTCCTTTTGTTGCATGTTAAGGTTGGCACAAAGTGTAAGCAAATTATCCTCATCATCACTAGAGCTAGCCTCATCACTAGATGTTGTATATTTAGTAGAAGCTCTGGATTTTACCTTCTTCTTTTTGCCGTCCTTTGCCACGAGGCACTTGTGGCTGACGTTGGGGAAGAGGAGACCCTTATTGACGGTGATGTTGGCGGCGTCTGTAATACTCAAATTGTAAGGGAGAATAAAAGGAGGAATTGTCTCCTTTGAATATATGTGCATCTCCATTTATCATCACATGTGACTGGTCATGTTTAAAAATGAGTAAAACTTCACTACGACACAAATAAACCATTGCATCATTTTGGGATTTTTGTTTGTGCATTAAAAGCAATAATAATATGAATAAAATGTAATGATAATGGGATGAGGATTTAAAGTAAACCCTAAATCGAAAATTGATTTGAAAATAGAAAAGGAAGATAGAGATATTATAAAATATAAAACAAAGTCTATAAAAATATAAACCCAACCATACGGGTATGATTAAAGTTTACCTTTAATTTGGGTACTAGATTCACATTCATATTTGAAGTTCAAATTGGGAATTGAAAAATAAAAAGAAAAGAAAACAGAAAACAGAAAAGATAAAAAGAAAAGAATAAAAAGCTACCTGGGCCGCGGAACACCAATCTGACCCAATACTCATTTTCCTCCGCGTGGCCCAACCGCCCTCCTCTTACCGTGCACCGACAATAGGGCCCCACCGGGCAGCGGTGTCTTGCGCGTCTTCCTTACTCCGTTCGCTGATCTGCGGGACCCACACGAGAGTCGCTCACCGCGCCCGCCACGCGACTGAGACACTGCGCTTGCGCATGGGCCCAGGAGGTCAGTACCATCCTTCCCGGTCAAATCGCGCCGCGCACCTGACGCCGAGATCGTCGGCACGGGTAGCCTTCAGTTGGCGCGTTATTTGCGGCCTATTTATAATGGAGCACCTGCCCTCTCGCCCTGCTAAACCGCTCGCCGCTCCATCACCGCATACCGCGCCACCGCCGTAGCAGAGAGAAGGAATAGAAACCCGCTGCCGCTACCGCTGCGGGAATTGGAATTGGTGGCGCCTCTGGCCCCAAACTGGGTCTCAGGTGACTCGCCGGTGTGGGTCGAAGCCATCGATGGGAGTAATCGCATTGGGGATTGCTGTGGAGCTGGGAATCGCTCGTCAAAGCCGAGCTCCACCCTGGATCTGCAGCTCATCGTCGACTGCTCGCGTCGCTGCCTCAACTCCTAGTAAGTTTCCTCGGGATGAATTGCCTAGTCCTACTCGCCATAGTTTGCTGGTATGGATGAAGGTTTGGGCGCTAGGGCGTAGTTTGCATACGGGCAGCAATGGCGCCGCCGTAGGGAGTTTCGCTCGCCGCTGGAGTCCGACCAGCGGGGGCAAGCAGATCTCGGGCGTTGATAGGTCGTCGAACGGACCAGATTAAACCAGAGTACTGTTTCGCTCTGGCTCCATCTCGGTCGTAGATCATCCGATGTGTGGTCAGTGGGCTGATCGCATAAACATTAAACCTGAGCCGTAGATATCTCATCCGGCGCTCGTCACTGTGTACCGGTTCGGTGAATGCTGGATCTAATCTCGTGCGCCCATCTCAGATCGCGCGGCTGAGATTCAAACACACCCTTCGCTGCGCGAGTTTTGCAGAATAACCCTTACACTTTTAAAGAATCAACCCGCGATCCATAGATATAGTGCACTGAGTCTTAGAAAACTGTTGCACGGAAGCCCCTGCGCTTTCTGGTATTTGAGGCCCACTCCGGAGAATTATAAAACCAGAGAAAATAAATCAGAAATGTATTTTTAATACAAAAACAATTCCTAGAATTTGTATAATTCATAGAAAATGTATATGAACTCCAAATTGGTCCATTCCAGTTCCTAAATTTTTGTAATATTATTGTCTATCCATTTGTGCCACTGCTTTGGCATGAAAACACATTAAAATTTATCTAGTACTTAATCATGTATTAAATACATAAAACCTTGGAAAATTTATAACTTAAAATCATGTGTGAGCTCACTCTTGTTGTCTCACACCCCCCCCCCACAGGAGAAGAACAGGTGGTCGAAGAGGAGCCGCCTAACACCGAGGCTTTCGACTTGATCTAGGTGGCGTCTCTTAGTCAACTTTCTGGCGCCAAGGATAGATTTTAGTTCCTGCTATATTCATCCTTTATTTTGTAAGACTTCCGCTATGTAATAAGTACTCTGATATTATTGTGACATTTATCTCTATACACTCTGTTATTATATATGTTGTCTTCTTTGGCGCATGTATGAGATGCACCCGACTTTGTTCCTTAAAGCTTGGGTGTGACAGCGTCCTCGTTGGAGGAGGAGTCGGTGGAGCTCTCATCGGAGTCCCACTCCCGGCATACATGGGCATCGCCGCCCTTCTTCTTGTAGTATTTCTTCTTTTCCTTCCTCTTTCCCTTATTGTCGTCGCCCCTGTCACTATCACTAGATAATGGACATTTAGCAATAAAATGACCGGGCTTACCACACTTGTAGTAAACTTTCTTGGAACGGGGTTTGTAGTCTTTTCCCTTCCGTTGCTTGAGGAATTGACGGAAGCTCTTGATGATGAGAGCCATCTCCTCGTTGTCGAGCATGGAGGCGTCGATGGGAAGCCTACTTGATCTAGACTCTTCTTTCTTCTCTTCCGTTTGAAAGTCGCCTAGAGGGGGGTGAATAGGGCGAAACTGAAATTGACAAAGTTAATCACAACTACAAGCCAGGTTAGCGTTAGAAATATAATCGAGTCCGAGAGAGAGGGTAAAAAACAAATAGCAAGCAAATAAGGAATGAGACACAAGGATTTGTTTTACCGAGGTTTGGTTCTTGCAAACCTACTCCCCGTTGAGGTGGTCACAAAGACCGGGTCTCTTTCAACCCTTTCCCTCTCTCGAACGGTCACTTAGACCGAGTGAGCTTCTCTTCTCAATCACACGGGACACAAAGTCCCTGCAAGGACCACCACACGATTGGTGTCTCTTGCCTTGGTTACAATTGAGTTTGATCACAAGAAGAATGAGAAAGAAAAGAAGCAATCCAAGCGCAAGAGCTCAAATGAACACAACAAATCATTCTCTCTAATCACTAAAGGTTTGTGTGGAGTTGGGAGAGGATTTGATCTCTTTGGTGTGTCTTGTATTGAATGCTATAGCTCTTGTAAGGTGTAGAAGTGTAGAAACTTGGATGCCATTGAATGTGGGGTGGTTGGGGTATTTATAGCCCCAACCACCAAACTAGCCGTTTGGTGGAGGCTGCTGTCGACGGGCGCACCGGACAGTCCGGTGCGCCACCGGACACTATCCGGTGCGCCAGCCACGTCACCCGGCCGTTAGGGTTCGACCGTTGGAGCTCTGACTGGTGGGGCCTCTGGGCTGTCCGGTGGTGCACCGGACATCTCCTGTAGACTGTCCGGTGCGCCAACTGCGCGTGCTCTGCCCTCTGCGCGCGCAGGCGCGCATTAAATGCGTTGCAGTCGACCGTTGCGCTTGAAGTAGTCGTTGCTCCGCTGGCACACCGGACAGTCCGGTGTGCTACCGGACACTGTCCGGTGCCTCACCGGACGGTCCGGTGAATTATAGCGGAGCGCCCTCTGATTTTCCCGAAGGTGAGGAGTTCAGTGTCGAGTTCCCTGGTGCACCGGACACTGTCCGGTGGTGCACCGGACAGTCTGGTGCGCCAGACCAGGGTGCCTTTGGGATTTCTTTAGCTCTCTTTGTTTGAACCCTTTCTTGGTATTTTTATTGGTCTATTGTGAACCTTTGGCACCTGTAAAACTTATAGACTAGAGCAAACTAGTTAGTCCAATTATTTGTGTTGGGCAATTCAACCACCAAAATCTATTTAGGAAAAGGTGTAAGCCTATTTCCCTTTCAATCTCCCCCTTTTTGGTGATTGATGCCAACACAAACCAAAGCAAATATAGAAGTGCAGAAATGAACTAGTTTGCATAATGTAAGTGCAAAGGTTTCTTGGAATGAAACCAATAAATATTACTTACTAGATGCGCATGGATGTCTTTTCTTTTTATTAACATTTTGGACCACGCTTGCACCACATGTTTTGATTTTGCAAAAAGTTTTAGAAATTCTTTTCAAAGTCCTTTTGCAAATAGTCAAAGGTAAATGAATAAGATTTTGCAAAGCATTTTCAAGTTTTGAAATTTTCTCCCCCTGTTTCAAATGCTTTTCCTTTGACTAAACAAAACTCCCCCTTAATGAAATCCTCCTCTTAGCATTCAAGAGGGTTTTAGATATTAATTTTGAAGAGGGTGTACGAATTTGAAATTGTATCAAAATAAGATGCCAATTGAAAAATCTTCACCAATTAATAGACTCCATACCAAATAAATTTTTGAAATTGGTGGTGGTGTGGTCCTTTTGCTTTGGGCTAATACTCTCTCCCCCTTTGGCATGAATCGCCAAAAACGGATATTTGAGTGAAATATAAGCCCTTGTTAAACTACTTTCTCCCCCTTTGGACAAAAATAAAGGAGTGAAGATTATACCAAAGTTGGAGAGGTGGAGCGACGGCGAAGGATGAATGAGTCGATGAAGCGGAGTGGAAGCCTTGTCTTCGCCGAAGACTCCTTTTCCCTTTCAATCTATGACTTATCATGAAATGGACTTGAAAGAACACATTAGTTATAGCACATGAAAGAGATGATCAAAGGTATATATATGAGCTATGTATGCAAGACATCAATAAAAATTCCTAGAATCAAGAATATTTAGCTCATGCCTAAGTTTGGTAAAAGTTTGTTCATCCAATGGTTTGGTAAAGATATCGGCTAATTGTTCTTTGGTGCTAACATATGCAATCTCGATATCCCCCTTTTGTTGGTGATCCCTTAGAAAATGATACCGAATGGCTATGTGTTTAGTGCGGCTATGCTCAACGGGATTATCCGCCATGCGGATTACACTCTCATTATCACATAGAAGAGGAACTTTGGTTAATTTGTAACCATAGTCCCTAAGGGTTTGCCTCATCCAAAGCAATTGTGCGCAACAATGACCTGCGGCAATATACTCGGCTTAGGCGGTTGAAAGAGCCACATAATTTTGCTTCTTTGAAGCCCAAGACACCAAGGATCTTCCCAAGAACTGGCAAGTCCCTGATGTGCTCTTTCTATTGATTTTACACCCTGCCCAATCAGCATCGGAATAACCAATTAAATCAAATGTAGATCCCCTGGGGTAGCAAAGGCCAAACTTAGGAGTATAAACTAAATATCTCAAGATTCGTTTTACGGCCCTAAGGTGAGCTTCCTTAGGATCGGCTTGGAATCTTGCACACATGCATACGGAAAGCATAATATCCGGTCGTGAAGCACATAAATAGAGTAAGGAACCTATCATCGACCGGTATACCTTTTGATCTACGAATTTACCTCCCGTGTCGAGGTCGAGAGGCCCATTTGTTCCCATGGGTGTCTTGATGGGCTTGGCGTCCTTCATCCCAAACTTGTTTAGAATGTCTTGAATGTACTTTGTTTGGCTAATGAAGGTGCCCTCTTGGAGTTGCTTCACTTGAAATCCTAAGAAGTACTTCAACTCCCCCATCATTGACATCTCGAATTTTTGTGTCATGATCCTACTAAATTCCTCACATGTAGATTCGTTAGTAGACCCAAATATAATATCATCAACATAAATTTGGTATACGAACAAATCATTTGCAAGAGTTTTAGTAGATAAAGTAGGATCGGCCTTGCCGACTTTGAAGCCATTAGCAATAAGGAAATCTCTTAGGCATTCATACCATGCTCTTGGGGCTTGCTTGAGCCCATAAAGCGCCTTAGAGAGCCTATAGACATGGTTAGGATACTCACTATCTTCAAAGCCAGGAGGTTGCTCAACATAGACCTCTTCCTTGATTGGTCCGTTGAGGAAGGCACTTTTCACGTCCATTTGATAAAGCTTGAAGCCATGGTAAGTAGCATAGGCTAATAATATACGAATGGACTCAAGCCTAGCTACAGGTGCATAGGTTTCACCGAAATCCAAACCTTTGACTTGTGAGTATCCCTTGGCCACAAGTCGGGCTTTGTTCCTAGTCACCACACCATGCTCGTCTTGTTTGTTGCGAAAGACCCACTTGGTTCCTACAACATTTTGGTTAGGACGTGGAACTAAATGCCATACCTCATTCCTTGTGAAGTTGTTGAGCTCCTCTTGCATCGCCATCACCCAATCCGAATCTTGAAGTGCTTCCTCTACCCTATGTGGCTCAATAGAGGAAACAAAAGAGTAATGCTTACAAAAATGTGCAACACGAGATCTAGTGGTTACCCCCTTATGAATGTCACCGAGGATGGTGTTCACGGGGTGATCTCATTGGATTGCTTGGTGGACTCTTGAGTGTGGCGGCCTTGCAACTTGCTCATCCTCCTTGTCTTGATCATTTGCATCTCCCCCTTGATCATTGTCGTCTTCTTGAGGTGGCTCATCTTCTTGATCTTCCTCTTCATCATCTTGAGCCTCATCCTCATCTTGGGTTGGTGGAGATGCTTGCATGGAGGAGGATGGTTGATCTTGTGCTTGAATGGGCTCTTCGGATTCCTTAGGACACACATCCCCAATGGACATGTTCCTTAGCGCGACGCATGGAGCCTCTTCATCATCTAATTCATCAAGATCAACTTGCTCTACTTGAGAGCCGTTAGTCTCATCAAACACAATGTCACAAGAAACTTCAACTAGTCCGGTGGACTTGTCAAAGACTCTATATGCCCTTGTGTTTGAATCATATCCTAGTAAAAAGCCTTCTACAGCCTTAGGAGCAAATTTAGATTTTCTACCTCTTTTAACAAGTATAAAACATTTGCTACCAAAGACTCTAAAATATGAAACATTTGGCTTTTTACCGGTAAGGAGTTCGTAAGATGTCTTCTTGAGGATTTGGTGTAGATACAACTGGTTGATGGCGTAGAAAGCGGTGTTGACCGCATCGGCCCAAAACCGATCCGATGTCTTGTATTCATCAAGCATGGTCCTCGCCATGTCCAATAGAGTTCTATTCTTCCTCTCCACTACACCATTTTGTTGTGGCGTGTAGGGAGAAGAGAGCTCATGCTTGATGCCCTCCTCCTCAAGGAAGCCTTCAATTTGAGAATTCTTGAACTCCGTCCCATTATCGCTTCTAATTTTCTTGGTCCTTAAGCCGAACTCATTTTGAGCCCGTCTCAAGAATCCCTTTAAGGTCTCTTGGGTTTGAGATTTTTCCTGCAAAAAGAACACCCAAGTGAAGCGAGAATAGTCATCCACAATAACAAGACAGTACTTACTCCCGCCGATGCTTATGTAAGCGATCGGGCCGAATAGGTCCATGTGGAGGAGCTCGAGTGGCCTGTCAGTCGTCAAGATGTTCTTGTGTGGATGATGAACACCAACTTGCTTCCCGGCTTGGCATGCTCTACAAATCCTGTCTTTCTCAAAATGAACATTGGTTAGTCCTAAAAAGTGTTCCCCCTTTAGAAGCTTGTGAAGATTCTTCATCCCAACATGTGCTAGTCGGCGATGCCAGAGCCAGCCCATGTTAGTCTTAGTAATTAAGCAAGTGTCGAGTTCAGCTTTATTGAAATCAACTAAGTATAGCTGACCCTCCAACACTCCCTTAAATGCTATTGAATCATCACTTCTTCTAAAGACAGTGACACCTACATCAGTAAATAGACAGTTGTAGCCCATTTTGCATAATTGAGATATGGAAAGCAAATTGTAATATAATGAATCAACAAGAAAAACATTGGAAATGGAATAGTCAGGAGATATAGCTATTTTACCCAAACCTTTGACCAAACCTTGGTTTCCATCCCCGAATGTGATAGCTCGTTGGGGATCTTGGTTTTTCTCATAAGAGGAGAACATCTTCTTCTCCCCTGTCATGTGGTTTGTGCACCCGCTATCAATGATCCAACTTGAGCCCCCGGATGCATAAACCTACAAAACAAGTTTAGTTCTTGATTTTTGGTACCCAAACAGTTTGGGTCCTTTCACATTAGATACAAGAACTTTGGGTACCCAAACACAAGTCTTTGCTCCCTTGTGTTTGCCCCCAGCATACTTGGCAACTACTTTGCCAGATTTGTTAGTTAAAACATAGGATGCATCAAAAGTCTTAAATGAAATGCTAGGTTCATTTGATGCACTAGGAACATTCTTCTTAGGCAATTTAGCACGAGTTGATTGCCTAGAACTAGATGTCTCACCCTTATACATAAAAGCATGATTAGGGCCAGAGTGAGACTTCCTAGAATGAATTCTTCTAATCTTATGCTCGGGATAACCGGCAGGGTACAAAATGTAACCCTCGTTATCCTGAGGCATGGGAGCCTTGCCATTAACAAAGTTAGACAATTTCTTAGGAGGGGCATTAAGTTTTACATTGTCTCCCTTTTGGAAGCCAATGCCATCCTTGATGCTAGGGCGTCTCCCACTATAAAGCATACTACGAGCAAATTTCAATTTTTCATTTTCAAGTTCATGCTCGGCAATTTTAGCATCTAATTTTGCTATATGATCATTTTGTTGTTTAATTAAAGCCATATGATCATGAATAGCATTAATGTCAACATCTCTACATCTAGTGCAAATAGAAACATGCTCAATGGTAGATGTAGAGGGTTTGCAAGTTTTTAGTTCAACAATCTTAGCATGTAAAATATCATTTTCACTTCTAAGATCGGAAATGGAAGCATTGCAAACATCTAATTCTTTAGCCTTTGCAATCAATTTTTCATTTTCACATCTAAGGCTAGCAAGAGAGGCATTCAATTTTTCAATCTTAGCAATAAAAGTATCATGATCATTTCTAAGATTGACATTTGAATCATCACAAACATTTGAATCAACCTTAGCAATTAATCTAGCATTTTCATTTCTAAGGTTGGCAATAACATCATGACAAGTGCTTAGCTCACTAGATAATTTTTCACATTTTTCCCTTTCTAGAGCATAAGCATTCTTAACCTTAACATGTTTCTTATTTTCCTTAATTAGGAAGTCCTCTTTACTATCCAAGAGATCATCCTTATCATGAATAGTGCTAATCAATTCATTTATTTCTCTTTGTTCCATGTTAAGGTTGGCAAAAAGAGTAAGCAAATTATCCTCCTCATTACTAGAGTTGTCTTCATCACTAGAGGATGCATATTTAGTTGAGGATTTAGATTTAACCTTCTTTCTTTTGCCGTCCTTTGCCATGAGGCATTTGTGGCCGACGTTGGGGAAGAGAAGACCCTTGGTGACGGCGATGTTGGCGGCGTCCTCGTCGGAGGAGGAGTCGATGGAGCTCTCGTCGGAGTCCCACTCGCGGCACAGATGGGCATCACCGCCCTTCTTCTTGTGGTACCTCTTCTTTTCCTTTCTTCTCCCCTTCTTGTCGTCGCCCCTGTCACTGTCACTAGAAATAGGACATTTGGCAATAAAGTGACCGGGCTTACCACACTTGTAGCAAACCTTCTTGGAGCGGGGCTTGTAATCCTTCCCCCTCCTTTGCTTGAGGATTTGGCGGAAACTCTTGATGATGAGCGCCATTTCCTCATTGTCGAGCTTGGAGGCATCGATGGGTTGTCTACTTGATGTAGACTCCTCCTTTTTCTCCTCTGTTGCCTGAATGTGACCGGTTGTGCTTCGGACGTGGAGGGGCCATCTAGCTCGATAATTTTCTTTGAGCCTTTGATCATCAACTCAAAGCTCACAAAATTACCTATTACTTCCTCGGGAGACATTTGTGTATATCTAGGATTTCCTCAAATTAATTGAACTTGTGTAGGGTTAAGAAAAACGAGGGATCTTAGAATAACCTTGACCTTCTCATGGTCATCCCATTTGGTGCTCCCGAGGTTTCGCACTTGGTTCTCCAAGGTCTTCAAGCGATTGTACATGGCTTGAGTGTCCTCGCCTTGGTTGAGTCGGAACCGTCCGAGCTCCCCCTCGATCGTCTCCTGCTTGGTGATTTTGGTCACCTCGTCCCCTTCGTGCGCGGTCTTGAGTACGTCCCAAATTTCCTTCGCACTCTTTAACCCTTGCACCTTATTATACTCCTCTCGACTTAGAGAGGCGAGGAGTATAGTGGTGGCTTGGGAGTTAAAGTGGTGGATTTGGGCCACTTCGTCGGAGTCGTAGTCTTCATCCCCTACGGATGGTACCTGTACACCAAACTCAACAACATTCCAAATACTTGTTTGGAGTGAGGTTAGATGATGCCTCATTTTGTCACTCCACATATTATAATCTTCACCGTTAAAAACCGGTGGTTTGCCTAATGGAACGGAGAGTAAAGGAGTATGCTTTGAAATACGGGGGTAGCGTAGGGGAATCTTACTATACTTCTTGCGCTCATGGCGCTTAGAAGTAATGGACGGCGCGTCGAAGCCGGAGGTGGAAGGCGATGAAGAATCGGTCTCGTAGTAGACCACCTTCCTCATCTTCTTTTTATTGTCGCCACTCCGATGCGACTTGTGGGAAGAAGATTTCTTCTCCTTCCCCTTCCCCTTGTTGCGGGACTCTTCTGATGAAGTCTTCCCGTGGCTTGTAGTGGGCTTGTCGCCGGTCTCCATCTCCTTCTTGGCGTGATCTCCCGACATCACTTCGAGCGGTTAGGCTCTAATGAAGCACCGGGTTCTGATACCAATTGAAAGTCGCCTAGAGGGGGGTGAATAGGGCGAAACTGAAATTGACAAAGTTAATCACAACTACAAGCCGTGTTAGCGTTAGAAATATAATCGAGTCCGAGAGAGAGGGTAAAAAACAAATCGCAAGCAAATAAGGAATGAGACATAAGGATTTGTTTTACCGAGGTTCGGATCTTGCAAACCTACTCCCCGTTGAGGTGGTCACAAAGACCGGGTCTCTTTCAACCCTTTCCCTCTCTCAAACGGTCACTTAGACCGAGTGAGCTTCTCTTCTCAATCACACGGGACACAAAGTACCTGCAAGGACCACCACACAATTGGTGTCTCTTGCCTTGGTTACAATTGAGTTTGATCACAAGAAGAATGAGAAAGAAAAGAAGCAATCCAAGCGCAAGAGCTCAAATGAACACAACAAATCACTCTCCCTAATCACTAAAGCTTTGTGTGGGGTTAGGAGAGGATTTGATCTCTTTGGTGTGTCTTGTATTGAATGCTATAGCTCTTGTAAGGTGTAGAAGTGTAGAAACTTGGATGCCATTGAATGTGGGGTGGTTGGGGTATTTATAGCCCTAACCACCAAACTAGCCGTTTGGTGGAGGCTGCTGTCGACGGGCGCACCGGACACTGTCCGGTGTGCCAGCCACGTCACCCGGCCGTTAGGGTTCGACCGTTGGAGCTCTGACTGGTGGGGCCTCTGGGCTATCCGGTGGTGCACCGGACATCTCCTGTAGACTGTCCGGTGCGCCAACTGCTCGTGCTCTGCCCTCTGCGCGCGCAGGCACGCATTAAATGCGTTGCAGTCGACCGTTGCGCTTGAAGTAGCCGTTGCTCCGCTGGCACACCGGACAGTCCGGTGTGCCACCGGACACTGTCTGGTGCCTCACCGGACGGTCCGGTGAATTATAGCGGAGCGTCCTCTGATTTTCCCGAAGGTGAGGAGTTCAGCGTCGAGTTCCCCGGTGCACCGGACACTGTCCGGTGCGCCAGACTAGGGTGCCTTTGGGATTTCTTTAGCTCTCTTTGTTTGAACCCTTTCTTGGTATTTTTATTGGTCTATTGTGAACCTTTGGCACCTGTAAAACTTATAGACTAGAGCAAACTAGTTAGTCCAACTATTTGTGTTGGGCAATTCAACCACCAAAATCTATTTAGGAAAAGGTGTAAGCCTATTTCCCTTTCACCGTTGCTTTGAAGGCAATGGGTTGCACCTCGGGTGTTGAGGTGGCACCTCGCTCGATGATTTGTTTAGAGCCTTTGATCATCAATTCAAAGCTTACAAACTTTCCTATAACCTCCTCGGGAGACATTAGCTTGTATCTAGGATCACCACGAATTAATTGAACTTGTGTAGGATTAAGAAAAACTAGTGATCTTAGAATAACCTTGACCATTTAATGGTCATCCCATTTTGTGCTCCCGAGGTTGTGCACTTGATTCACCAAGGTCTTGAGCTGGTTGTAATGGCTTTTGGCTCCTCTCCTTGGTTGAGCATGAATCAACCGAGCTCCCCCTCGATCATTTCCCGCTTGGTGATCTTGGTCACCTCATCTCCCTCGTGCGCGGTCTTGAGCACGTCCCAAATCTCTTTGGCACTCTTCAACCCTTGCACCTTATTATACTCCTCTCGACTTAGAGAGGCGAGGAGTATAGTAGTGGCTTGGGAGTTTAAGTGCCGGATTTGGGCGACTTCGTCCGAGTCATAGCCTTCGTCCCCCGGCGATGGTACCTGCGCTCCAAACTCAACAATGTCCCAAATACTAGCGTGGAGTGAGGTTAGGTGATGCCTCATTTTATCACTCCACATGTTATAATCTTCACCCTAAAAATGGGTGGTTTGCCTAGTGGGACGGAAAGTAAAGGAGTGCGTCTAGAGATACGGGGATAACGAAGTGGCATCTTACTATACTTCTTGCACTCATGGCGCTTAGAAGTGATGGACGGCGCGTCAGAGCCGGAGGTGGATGGCGATGAAGAGTCGGTCTCATAGTAGACCACCTTTTCCATCTTCTTTTTCTTGTCGCCGCTCCGATGCAACTTGGTGTGTGAAGGGGATCCCTTCATCTTGTTGCCGGACTCTCCCGATGGAGTCTTTCCATGGCTTGTGGCAGGCTTCTCACCGGTCACGACCTCCTTCTTGGCGTGATCTTCCGACATCACTTCGAGCGGTTAAGCTCCAATGAAGTACCGAGCTTTGATACTAATTGAAAGTCGCTTAGAGGGGGGGTGAATAGGCGAAATCTGAAAATTATAAACTTAAGCACACACTACAAACCGGGGTTAGCGTTCGAATTAAAATCAAGTCCAAAAGAGAGGGTGAAAACAAATCAAAAGCAAAGATGACACGATGATTTGTTTTACCGAGGTTCAGTTCTTGCAAACCTACTCCCCGTTGAGGTGGTCACAAAGACCGGGTCTCTTTCAACCCTTTCCCTCTCTTAAACGGTCACCTAGACCGAGTGAGATTTTCTCCTTAATCAATGGGTCACTTAGACCTCTTACAAGGACCACCACAACTTGGTGTCTCTTGCTTGATTACAAGTTGCTTGAGAACAAGAATGGAGGAAGAAGAAAAGCGATCCAAGCGACAAGAACTCAAATGAACACAAATGTCTCTCTCTCACAATCCACTAAGTCTTTGGAATGGTATTGGGACTTGGAGAGGATTTGATCTTTTGTTTTGTGTATTGGAGTGAAGTCTAGAGCTCTTGTATTGAATGCAATGGTTGAAAACTTGGATGCCTTGAAGTGTGGTGGTTGGGGTTATTTATAGCCCCACCCACCAAAATGGCCATTGGGGAGGCTGTCTGTCGATGGGCGCACCGGACAGTCCGGTGTGCCACCGGACACTGTCCGATGCGCCAGCCACGTCACCCAATCGTTAGGGTTCGACCGTTGGAGCTCTATCAGTCTGGGCCACCGGACAGTCCGGTGGTGCACCAGACAGTCACTGTTCACTGTCCGGTGCGCCTTCTAGCGCCTGCTCTGACTCTGCACGCACTGTCCGCGCACTGTAGCGCTTTTCAGGTTTCTGTTTGAGTCGACCGTTGTGCAATAGTCATTGCTTCGCTGGCACATCGGACAGTCCGGTGGCACACCGGACAGTCCGGTGAATTATAGCGGAGTGGCTTTTCTAGAAACCTAAAGCTGAGCAGTTCAGAGTTGATCTACCGGTGCACCAGACACTATCCGGTGGCACACTGGACAGTCCGGTGCGCCAGACCAGGGCAGCCTTCGGTTTCTTTGCTCCTTTTTGTTTTGAACCCTAACTTGTTCTTTTTATTGGTTTGCGTTTAACCTATGGCACCTGTAGAACATATAATCTAGAGCAAACTAGTTAGTACAATTGTTTGTGTTGGGCAATTCAACCACCAAAATCATTTTAGGAAAAGGTTTGACCCTATTTCCCTTTCACAGACCACTTGGGCAATTGCCACGATGTAGAGCAGTAGAGGTTCCTTATCAACCGGGGGAACTAGGACTGGGGCCCTTGAAAGGGAAATGTGTCTTTGGGCCATTTCTATAATGTTTTGGTGATTAAGTGTCCAACACATATTAAGTGAGTTGATTATGTGTCAAACAAGCAAGAAGTGCAAATCATGTAACAAGGTATGTTTCTAGACTTAGTACATTGTTTTGAGTACTAACATATATTGTCTAAGTGCTATAAACAGAGAAAAGAAGAGAAGAGAAGAAAAGAAATTCAAAAGACTTGGCTTGGTATAGCCAAAGTCCAGCTCGGCTTGGCACACCGGACTGTCCGGTGGTGCATCGGACAGTGTCCGGTGCGCCAGGCCAGCCTTTGGTGAACAAGCCACTCTCGGGAAAATCGGCGGCGTACGACTATAATTCACCGGACTGTCCGGTGAGCCAACGGTCTCCAGCGCAACGGTCGGCCGCGCAATCCGCGGGCGACGCGTGGCCCGCGCCAACGGTCGGCAGGGGGCACCGGACTGTCCGATGTGCATCGGACAGTGTCCGATGTGCCAACTGCCACGAATCTGCAACTGTCGTCTGCTCCAGAATAGGAAAGAAATCGGCACCGGACCGTCTACAGTGACTGTGAAGGAAACTGGTGACGCCTAAGAGGGGGGGGGTGAATTAGGACTTCTAAAACTTTTACTAAACTAGGCCACAAATAAGTCCCTAGAGCAAAACCTATGCAAATAATCAAAACTAGAATGTGCAAACTAGGTTTTGTCTAAGTGTTGCTATCTCTACCGCAAAGGCTAAGTTTCAATCTACACTAAATAAGTATGACTACAAGATTGAAACTTAAATGCTTAATATAAATGCGGAATGTAAAGAGCTAAGTAGAGAAGCAAACTCTCGTGGATGACGCCGGTATTTTTTACCGAGGTATCCGGAACCACGCAAGGTTCCGACTAATCCTCGTTGGTGCCCCTACGCAAAGGGAAGCCCACGCGAGGGCCAAGCACCACGGTCGAGTAACTCCGTAGAGAGCCGCGGGCCTTCTCCACGCGCAAGTGGTGCTCCGCTTCCGGCTCCTCTCGGACGCTCCCCGCCGTCTCCACTATCGAGCTTCCGGCCGAAACGCCGCGGGCCTCGTTCCCTCCGGTACACGGTGGCGGCCGTGACACAAACGCGGTTGTCACGGTCTCGCAAGACTCTCGCCCCACTCGGTACAATTACAACGGCTCGCGCAAGAGCCGAGGGGTTGTGTGGTTTTTCTAAACTCACTCAACTAACTAGGATTCACCTAGAGCAAGCGCTAAAGCGGTCTAACTAACCTAAGCACTTCGCAAAGCACCTACGCTAATCACCGAGTGATTCGATTAAGCACTTGGGTGTTTGAGCTCTTGGAAATGTGCACTATGTGCCTTGGTATGTTGCTTGGGCTCTCACACTTGAGAATGGCCGGTTGGGGTGGTATTTATAGCCTCCAAGCCCCCAACTAGCCGTTGGACAGAAAGCAGCAGCTTTCTGTCGTCGGGTGCACCGGACAGTCCGGTGCACACCAGACATCTACTGTTCAGTGTCCGGTGCTCGCCACGTCAGCCGACCGTTGGCGCCTGTAGCAGTCGACCGTTGGATCCGACCGTTGGATTCGACCGTTGCCATCTGCCCGTTGGCACACCGGACAGTCCGGTGCTACAGCCAGAGAGCGCCTGTCTGCGGCCTCTCTGCGCAGACTGTCCAGTGCCTCACCGGACAGTCCGGTGCACACCGGACACCGATGTCCGATGCGCCACCAGGCGCTGGCTGACAGCCCTTCTCTTTGGATTTCTTCGCTGATTTCTTCGGGCTTCTTTGTTGTTGAGTATTGGACTCCTATGCATCTTTTTATGTCTTCTTTTGAGGTGTTGCATCCTCATTGCCTTGGTCCAATTCTCTTCGCATCCTGTGAACTACAAACACAAACACTAGAAGACTTATTAGTTCACGGATTGTGTTGTTCATCGAACACCAAAACTCAATTAGCCAAATGGCCCGGGGTCCATTTTCCTTACAATCTCCCCCTTTTTGGTGATTGATGACAACACAACCAAAGCAAGCAAATAATACAAGAATTTGAGTGAAAATATGCAATCTACTTGCTAAGATGCATGATTGTCCCCACAATGTGATATTATGGACTTAAGCCTCCCCCTAACTCCATAATTCACTTACTTCCTATTTTTGGACCAAATAACCAAACCACTTAAAAAGCCATTTGAAGATATAAAATTTTAAATTGGTGGTGTTTGGTGTTTGATAGTTTTCATTGCTGGTGTTTGATAGTTTTCATTGCTTTGGTCCCTAAACTTCTCCCCCTTTGGCATCAACCACCGAAAAGGAAGACATTAAAAGCATGTAGGAAGTAAATAAAAGCTTGCCCTCATCAAGAGATCTATCAAATGATACCACAATTGAAGGATATTAAATTAAACAATATGAATGATACCACTTGAAAGAGTCCTCAAAAGGTTATTCCCCCTAAATGAGTATTCTCCTTTAGAAAGAGTTTTTCTCCCCCTTTAGAGATGAAGAAATACTCCCCCTGACAGAGATCCTCTACTTAGGAAAAAGCATGTGAAAATTTAGAGGTGCAAGACATGATTTGAAAAGACTAACTTCCCTTATGCATAGGTAACAGAATATGAGTTAACTACTTATGCATTTTTGCAACATGGAAGCATATGATATGAAATATAGTCTAATCAAATATTGGAGAAGACATGTAAATGATACTGAATGTAATCTCAAAAGATACCAATTGAAAGTCAATGGTGAGCTTGAGAGACATAAGAGTTCTTGGAGATTTTGCAGTGGAAGATTGTTGTCTTTCTCCGGGGACTTCATTTTCCTTACAATGAGACTATCACATGAAATAGACTTGAAAAGGTGTTAGTCTCAAAGTGTTAGATTATAGAGTAACCTCCCCCTAAAGGTATGCATACAAGTTTTGAATACTTGTAGGAGACATGCACTTTGATTTGATATCAAGAGGGGCAAATTATCCATAATCCAAACTTTGGCACATATAAGTTAAATGATACACTTTGTAGAAATCAAAATTTTCAATTTATGCATCATTTACTATGGAGTGATATAGAAGCTATGTGCCGTGCTTAAATAAACATTTTAAACCATGTAGGTTTGCTTTAGTATATGAATTGAAAGCAAGCAATCCTACCATATGATTTACCTAGTATGCATGATTTTAAACAAAAGTACATAACAAATGTAATACTAGGCAAGAAAGGTAAACTAGATAAAAAATAAATAGATACGCATATCTAAAAATGAAGAATACAGTAAAGCTAGTTACCTTAGTCATGGGTGGGAAATTTGGGTCCAAAATTTTCACTAACCCACTTGGCAATAAACTTGATCCAATATGATGTATCCCATGATATACATCCCAAATTTTGCCAAGTCTCCAAATTTCCCGTTTACCTTCGGTCCACTCACTTCCCTTTCGGGATCCAAACCTTCTTGGTGCTTTTCATGGTTGAGATTATCTCCTTTGGCACCCAGATGCGTTTGGCCCCCTTTCCTTTGTTGGCTTGCTTGTTGGCCTTGATTGCTATCACCTTTCCATTCTTTTTCTTCTTGATCAAATATGGTGTAGCATCCTTTTTGTTCTCCTTTTTGATGTAGGTGTTGGAGATTTTGCTTGATGGCTTTTGCTTGAGCTTTTGCCTTTGTTTATCCCCGGTCATCGCTTTGCATTGAAAAGACTTGTGGCCTTCCTTGTGACATAGCCTACAAATCACAGTTTCTCCCTCTACAGGCTTGTTCACTCCCGCAGTGGTGTTATCCTGTGGAGGTCGGATTTGTTTGGCTTTGCCTTTCTTGTCATACAAAGCCTTTCCAAGGCGAGCCACTTCTTGCTTTAATTGTTCATTTTCCTTTGCAACCTCATCCGAACATGTCTCTACAATAATATTCTCAACAACGACTTGATTGCAGGAGTTAGAATCATCAATTAAATCAAAGCAGGAAGTAGAAGCATCTTTCTTAATTATTTCAGGTATTTCAACTAAAGATGCTGCTGGGGTGCTACCAATGTTTTCTAGCTTAGTAGTTAGCTCATTATTGTGTATGCTAAGAATTTCCATTTTCTCTAGCAAATTTTCAATAGTTTCTTGGGAGCTAGCTAACTTAGCCTTAAGTTTTTCATTCTTTTTAATAAGGCTATTATCGGTAGCAGTGGATGGAGCACTAGATTCTAATAGCTCAATTTTAGTTGATAGCTCACTATTTAGATTTGCAAAAGTTTCAAATTTTTCTAGCAAACCTTTGTAATCATTTTGAGAGCTAACCAACTTATTTTTCAAAGTTTTAAGTTGAGCTTTTTGCTTAGTGCAAACATCCTGGAAAAAGTTCACGGCTTCCGCAAGCTCTTCTAGAGAGGCCTTTCCCTCACCTTCATCATCACTACTACTTTCATCACTAGAGGATGGAATGCTTTTGTTACCTCTTGCCATAAGGCATTTGTGTGATGACCGTGATGATCGTGATGAGGACCGGTGGCTGCGCGTCCTTGGAGGTTCATCTTCACTTGAAGAATCATCCCAAGTTCTAACACTTGTGAGCGCCTTGCCTTTGCTCCTCTCCTTTTTGGGTTTGGCCATATTTGGACAGTTGTCCCTGAAGTGGCCCTTCTCCCCACATGCGAAGCATCCTCTCTTCCTTTGCTTTTTCCTGTCAATGTTAAAGAGAAGATCCTCGACCTGCAGGGGCACACCCATTAGATTAATCTTGCGGATCATCCTCATTACCTTTCCGACGTGTCGGATTGTTTCTTCGTCCTCGGAGGATGATGTGCATGGTTGATTATCTTCATCATCATCACTTTCTTCTTCTTCCTCTTCTGCACTTGAGGAACTTGGAGTGGGAGCCTTCTTTTTGCCCTTCCTTTCATCACATGCAAAAGCATATGGCCTTGAGGAAGTTGGCTCCTCTCCCCGACTCATTTTTCGCGACATCTCAAAGGTCGCGATTTTCCCAATCACAATGGTCGGGGTCATGTTGCTCAAATCCTCCATGTTGTGAAGGATGGTGATGATGCTCCCATATCTTTGTTGTGGTAGCAGGGAGATAATCTTCCTCACAATGTCCGCATCACCTAGCTTATTAATGCCAATAGAATTGAGCTCATTGATAATTAGATTCAAACGAGAATACATGTCTCTAACAAGCTCATCATCTTTCATGGCAAAAGAATTATACTCATTTAAGACTAGGCAATGTTTTTGCTCACGGACATTGGATGTGCCGTCATGGAGCTCATGCAATTTTAGCCAAATCTCATTAGCAGTTTTCAAGGTAAATACTTGATTAAAAATATCCATGCTAAGAGATTCATACAAGCAATTTTTGGCTCTAGCATTCAAATGAATTTCTTTTTCCTCACTCGTGGTGGGTTTCTCGGGATTCTTGAGGGGTTTCATCCCGTCACGAGTGACTCTCCAAACACCTAGATCAACGGCCTCTAGGTAACAAGCCATTCTAGCACTATAATATGGGAAGTTAGTGCCGTCGAAGTGTGGTGGCCTATGGGTATCCATCCCTTCCTCAAAAAAAAGCGTCGGCTCTTTTAGCGGTGAAGCTAAAGCGTTTCAAATGAGCCAAACCGGCCTCTGATACCACTTGAAGGAAACTGGTGACGCCTAAGAGGGGGGGTGAATTAGGACTTCTAAAACTTTTACTAAACTAGGCCACAAATAAGTCCCTAGAGCAAAACCTATGCAAATAATCAAAACTAGAATGTGCAAACTAGGTTTTGTCTAAGTGTTGCTATCTCTACCGCAAAGGCTAAGTTTCAATCTACACTAAATAAGTATGACTACAAGATTGAAACTTAAATGCTTAATATAAATGCGGAATGTAAAGAGCTAAGTAGAGAAGCAAACTCTCGTGGATGACGCCGGTATTTTTACCGAGGTATCCGGAACCACGCAAGGTTCCGACTAATCCTCGTTGGTGCCCCTACGCAAAGGGAAGCCCACGCGAGGGCCAAGCACCACGGTCGAGTAACTCCGTAGAGAGCCGCGGGCCTTCTCCACGCGCAAGTGGTGCTCCGCTTCCGGCTCCTCTCGGACGCTCCCCGCCGTCTCCACTATCGAGCTTCCGGCCGAAACGCCGCGGGCCTCGTTCCCTCCGGTACACGGTGGCGGCCGTGACACAAACGCGGTTGTCACGGTCTCGCAAGACTCTCGCCCCACTCGGTACAATTACAACGGCTCGCGCAAGAGCCGAGGGGTTGTGTGGTTTTTCTAAACTCACTCAACTAACTAGGATTCACCTAGAGCAAGCGCTAAAGCGGTCTAACTAACCTAAGCACTTCGCAAAGCACCTACGCTAATCACCGAGTGATTCGATTAAGCACTTGGGTGTTTGAGCTCTTGGAAATGTGCACTATGTGCCTTGGTATGTTGCTTGGGCTCTCACACTTGAGAATGGCCGGTTGGGGTGGTATTTATAGCCTCCAAGCCCCCAACTAGCCGTTGGACAGAAAGCAGCAGCTTTCTGTCGTCGGGTGCACCGGACAGTCCGGTGCACACCGGACATCTACTGTTCAGTGTCCGGTGCTCGCCACGTCAGCCGACCGTTGGCGCCTGTAGCAGTCGACCGTTGGATCCGACCGTTGGATTCGACCGTTGCCGTCTGCCCGTTGGCACACCGGACAGTTCGGTGCACACCGGACAGTCCGGTGCTACAGCCAGAGAGCGCCTGTCTGCGGCCTCTCTGCGCAGACTGTCCAGTGCCTCACCGGACAGTCCGGTGCACACCGGACACCGATGTCCGGTGCGCCACCAGGCGCTGGCTGACAGCCCTTCTCTTTGGATTTCTTCGCTGATTTCTTCGGGCTTCTTTGTTGTTGAGTATTGGACTCCTATGCATCTTTTTATGTCTTCTTTTGAGGTGTTGCATCCTCATTGCCTTGGTCCAATTCTCTTCGCATCCTGTGAACTACAAACACAAACACTAGAAGACTTATTAGTTCACGGATTGTGTTGTTCATCGAACACCAAAACTCAATTAGCCAAATGGCCCGGGGTCCATTTTCCTTACAATCTCCCCCTTTTTGGTGATTGATGACAACACAACCAAAGCAAGCAAATAATACAAGAATTTGAGTGAAAATATGCAATCTACTTGCTAAGATGCATGATTGTCCCCACAATGTGATATTATGGACTTAAGCCTCCCCCTAACTCCATAATTCACTTACTTCCTATTTTTGGACCAAATAACCAAAACCACTTAAAAAGCCATTTGAAGATATAAAATTTTAAATTGGTGGTGTTTGGTGTTTGATAGTTTTCATTGCTGGTGTTTGATAGTTTTCATTGCTTTGGTCCCTAAACTTCTCCCCCTTTGGCATCAACCACCGAAAAGGAAGACATTAAAAGCATGTAGGAAGTAAATAAAAGCTTGCCCTCATCAAGAGATCTATCAAATGATACCACAATTGAAGGATATTAAATTAAACAATATGAATGATACCACTTGAAAGAGTCCTCAAAAGGTTATTCCCCCTAAATGAGTATTCTCCTTTAGAAAGAGTTTTTCTCCCCCTTTAGAGATGAAGAAATACTCCCCCTGACAGAGATCCTCTACTTAGGAAAAAGCATGTGAAAATTTAGAGGTGCAAGACATGATTTGAAAAGACTAACTTCCCTTATGCATAGGTAACAGAATATGAGTTAACTACTTATGCATTTTTGCAACATGGAAGCATATGATATGAAATATAGTCTAATCAAATATTGGAGAAGACATGTAAATGATACTGAATGTAATCTCAAAAGATACCAATTGAAAGTCAATGGTGAGCTTGAGAGACATAAGAGTTCTTGGAGATTTTGCAGTGGAAGATTGTTGTCTTTCTCCGGGGACTTCATTTTCCTTACAATGAGACTATCACATGAAATAGACTTGAAAAGGTGTTAGTCTCAAAGTGTTAGATTATAGAGTAACCTCCCCCTAAAGGTATGCATACAAGTTTTGAATACTTGTAGGAGACATGCACTTTGATTTGATATCAAGAGGGGCAAATTATCCATAATCCAAACTTTGGCACATATAAGTTAAATGATACACTTTGTAGAAATCAAAATTTTCAATTTATGCATCATTTACTATGGAGTGATATAGAAGCTATGTGCCGTGCTTAAATAAACATTTTAAACCATGTAGGTTTGCTTTAGTATATGAATTGAAAGCAAGCAATCCTACCATATGATTTACCTAGTATGCATGATTTTAAACAAAAGTACATAACAAATGTAATACTAGGCAAGAAAGGTAAACTAGATAAAAAATAAATAGATACGCATATCTAAAAATGAAGAATACAGTAAAGCTAGTTACCTTAGTCATGGGTGGGAAATTTGGGTCCAAAATTTTCACTAACCCACTTGGCAATAAACTTGATCCAATATGATGTATCCCATGATATACATCCCAAATTTTGCCAAGTCTCCAAATTTCCCGTTTACCTTCGGTCCACTCACTTCCCTTTCGGGATCCAAACCTTCTTGGTGCTTTTCATGGTTGAGATTATCTCCTTTGGCACCCAGATGCGTTTGGCCCCCTTTCCTTTGTTGGCTTGCTTGTTGGCCTTGATTGCTATCACCTTTCCATTCTTTTTCTTCTTGATCAAATATGGTGTAGCATCCTTTTTGTTCTCCTTTTTGATGTAGGTGTTGGAGATTTTGCTTGATGGCTTTTGCTTGAGCTTTTGCCTTTGTTTATCCCCGGTCATCGCCTTGCATTGAAAAGACTTGTGGCCTTCCTTGTGACATAGCCTACAAATCACAGTTTCTCCCTCTACAGGCTTGTTCACTCCCGCAGTGGTGTTATCCTGTGGAGGTCGGATTTGTTTGGCTTTGCCTTTCTTGTCATACAAAGCCTTTCCAAGGCGAGCCACTTCTTGCTTTAATTGTTCATTTTCCTTTGCAACCTCATCCGAACATGTCTCTACAATAATATTCTCAACAACGACTTGATTGCAGGAGTTAGAATCATCAATTAAATCAAAGCAGGAAGTAGAAGCATCTTTCTTAATTATTTCAGGTATTTCAACTAAAGATGCTGCTGGGGTGCTACCAATGTTTTCTAGCTTAGTAGTTAGCTCATTATTGTGTATGCTAAGAATTTCCATTTTCTCTAGCAAATTTTCAATAGTTTCTTGGGAGCTAGCTAACTTAGCCTTAAGTTTTTCATTCTTTTTAATAAGGCTATTATCGGTAGCAGTGGATGGAGCACTAGATTCTAATAGCTCAATTTTAGTTGATAGCTCACTATTTAGATTTGCAAAAGTTTCAAATTTTTCTAGCAAACCTTTGTAATCATTTTGAGAGCTAACCAACTTATTTTTCAAAGTTTTAAGTTGAGCTTTTTGCTTAGTGCAAACATCCTGGAAAAAGTTCACGGCTTCCGCAAGCTCTTCTAGAGAGGCCTTTCCCTCACCTTCATCATCACTACTACTTTCATCACTAGAGGATGGAATGCTTTTGTTACCTCTTGCCATAAGGCATTTGTGTGATGACCGTGATGATCGTGATGAGGACCGGTGGCTGCGCGTCCTTGGAGGTTCATCTTCACTTGAAGAATCATCCCAAGTTCTAACACTTGTGAGCGCCTTGCCTTTGCTCCTCTCCTTTTTGGGTTTGGCCATATTTGGACAGTTGTCCCTGAAGTGGCCCTTCTCCCCACATGCGAAGCATCCTCTCTTCCTTTGCTTTTTCCTGTCAATGTTAAAGAGAAGATCCTCGACCTGCAGGGGCACACCCATTAGATTAATCTTGCGGATCATCCTCATTACCTTTCCGACGCGTCGGATTGTTTCTTCGTCCTCGGAGGATGATGTGCATGGTTGATTATCTTCATCATCATCACTTTCTTCTTCTTCCTCTTCTTCACTTGAGGAACTTGGAGTGGGAGCCTTCTTTTTGCCCTTCCTTTCATCACATGCAAAAGCATATGGCCTTGAGGAAGTTGGCTCCTCTCCCCGACTCATTTTTCGCGACATCTCAAAGGTCGCGATTTTCCCAATCACAATGGTCGGGGTCATGTTGCTCAAATCCTCCATGTTGTGAAGGATGGTGATGATGCTCCCATATCTTTGTTGTGGTAGCAGGGAGATAATCTTCCTCACAATGTCCGCATCACCTAGCTTATTAATGCCAATAGAATTGAGCTCATTGATAATTAGATTCAAACGAGAATACATGTCTCTAACAAGCTCATCATCTTTCATGGCAAAAGAATTATACTCATTTAAGACTAGGCAATGTTTTTGCTCACGGACATTGGATGTGCCGTCATGGAGCTCATGCAATTTTAGCCAAATCTCATTAGCAGTTTTCAAGGTAAATACTTGATTAAAAATATCCATGCTAAGAGATTCATACAAGCAATTTTTGGCTCTAGCATTCAAATGAATTTCTTTTTCCTCACTCGTGGTGGGTTTCTCGGGATTCTTGAGGGGTTTCATCCCATCACGAGTGACTCTCCAAACACCTAGATCAACGGCCTCTAGGTAACAAGCCATTCTAGCACTATAATATGGGAAGTTAGTGCCGTCGAAGTGTGGTGGCCTATGGGTATCCATCCCTTCCTCAAAAAAAAGCGTCGGCTCTTTTAGCGGTGAAGCTAAAGCGTTTCAAATGAGCCAAACCGGCCTCTGATACCACTTGAAGGAAACTGGTGACGCCTAAGAGGGGGGGTGAATTAGGACTTCTAAAACTTTTACTAAACTAGGCCACAAATAAGTCCCTAGAGCAAAACCTATGCAAATAATCAAAACTAGAATGTGCAAACTAGGTTTTGTCTAAGTGTTGCTATCTCTACCGCAAAGGCTAAGTTTCAATCTACACTAAATAAGTATGACTACAAGATTGAAACTTAAATGCTTAATATAAATGCGGAATGTAAAGAGCTAAGTAGAGAAGCAAACTCTCGTGGATGACGCCAGTATTTTTACCGAGGTATCCGGAACCACGCAAGGTTCCGACTAATCCTCGTTGGTGCCCCTACGCAAAGGGAAGCCCACGCGAGGGCCAAGCACCACGGTCGAGTAACTCCGTAGAGAGCCGCGGGCCTTCTCCACGCGCAAGTGGTGCTCCGCTTCCGGCTCCTCTCGGACGCTCCCCGCCGTCTCCACTATCGAGCTTCCGGCCGAAACGCCGCGGGCCTCGTTCCCTCCGGTACACGGTGGCGGCCGTGACACAAACGCGGTTGTCACGGTCTCGCAAGACTCTCGCCCCACTCGGTACAATTACAACGGCTCGCGCAAGAGCCGAGGGGTTGTGTGGTTTTTCTAAACTCACTCAACTAACTAGGATTCACCTAGAGCAAGCGCTAAAGTGGTCTAACTAACCTAAGCACTTCGCAAAGCACCTACGCTAATCACCGAGTGATTCGATTAAGCACTTGGGTGTTTGAGCTCTTGGAAATGTGCACTATGTGCCTTGGTATGTTGCTTGGGCTCTCACACTTGAGAATGGCCGGTTGGGGTGGTATTTATAGCCTCCAAGCCCCCAACTAGCCGTTGGACAGAAAGCAGCAGCTTTCTGTCGTCGGGTGCACCGGACAGTCCGGTGCACACCGGACATCTACTGTTCAGTGTCCGGTGCTCGCCACGTCAGCCGACCGTTGGCGCCTGTAGCAGTCGACCGTTGGATCCGACCGTTGGATTCGACCGTTGCCGTCTGCCCGTTGGCACACCGGAGAGTCCGGTGCACACCGGACAGTCCGGTGCTACAGCCAGAGAGCGCATGTCTGCGGCCTCTCTGCGCAGACTGTCCAGTGCCTCACCGGACAGTCCGGTGCACACCGGACACCGATGTCCGGTGCGCCACCAGGCGCTGGCTGACAGCCCTTCTCTTTGGATTTCTTCGCTGATTTCTTCGGGCTTCTTTGTTGTTGAGTATTGGACTCCTATGCATCTTTTTATGTCTTCTTTTGAGGTGTTGCATCCTCATTGCCTTGGTCCAATTCTCTTCGCATCCTGTGAACTATAAACACAAACACTAGAAGACTTATTAGTTCACGGATTGTGTTGTTCATCAAACACCAAAACTCAATTAGCCAAATGGCCCGGGGTCCATTTTCCTTACAGACTGTACGGTGGCGCACCGGACTGTTCGGTGCGCCACCCGACAGAAGGCAACTTTGGCCTTTCGTGTTGGCCTCCAACGACTCCTAGCTGCCTTGGGGCTATAAAAGAGACCCCTAGGCTCATGGAGGAGCTACCCAAGCATACAAGAAACATTCTAAGACTTTAGGACTCCAACTTCGCGCATTTGATTCTTTGAGATAGTGACTTGAGCTCTATTTGAGTTGAGAATTCTGTGTGTTGTGTTTTGAGCTCGAGTTGTGACTTGTGTGTGTGATTGTACTGTAATTTGAGTCTTGTGTGCATTGCTCTCCCCTCCCTTACTTTTGTGCTTCTTTTGTGATCATCATTATAGGGGTGAGAGGCTCCAAGTTGTGGAGATTCCTCGCAGACGGGGGAAAAGACTAAGGAAGAAAGTCGTGGTATTCAAGTTGATCATTGGATCACTTGAAAGGGGTTGAGTGCAACCCTCGTCCATTAGGACGCCACAACGTGGAAGTAGGCAAGTTTCACTTGGCCGAACCACGGGATAAAAATTGTGTGTCTCTTTTGTTACTCCTCTCTGTGATTAATTGTGTTCGCAAGAGATCGCTTCAAGCCACTTAGCCGCACTAACACTTCTAACCAAGTTTTGTGGCTATTAGTTTTTTACAGGATCACCTATTCACCCCCCCTCTAGGTGCTCTCAATTGGTATCACAGCCGTTCTCTTCATCTAAGGGACTAATCGCCCGAAGAGATGGATCCTAAGGGAAAGGGGATGGTGGTCAACAGAAAGGAGGAGTCCCTCTTCAACGAGCCAAGGGACGACAAGCCCACTGACTCAGGATCGAGTCACAAGAAGAGGGACGGGAAGAAGAAGAGGCGGATCAAGAAGATCATTTACTACGACAGCGACGCCTCCTCTTCTTCACCAAGAGACGACGACGACGACTCGTCTAAGAACAAACCAGTTAATCAAAACTTTTCATTTGATTATTCTCGTATTCCATTCAATTCTAATGCTCATTTACTATCAATTCCACTTGGGAAACCTCCGCACTTTGATGGAGAAGACTACTCATTTTGGAGTCACAAAATGCGTAGTCACCTATTTTCTCTCCATCCTAGTATTTGGGAGATTGTTGAAAACGGAATGCATTTTGATAATACTGACAACCCCTTTTTCATAAATGAGCAAATTCATAAGAATGCACAAGCTACCACTGTGTTGCTAGCATCTTTGTGCAGGGATGAGTACAACAAGGTGAGCGGCTTGGACAACGCCAAGCAAATCGGGGACACCCTCAAGATATCTCATGAGGGGAACGACGCCACCATGATCACCAAAATAGAGTTGGTGGAAGGCGAGCTGGGAAGGTTCGCAATGATCAGGGGAGAGGAGCCAACACAAACATACAACCGGCTCAAGACCCTGGTTAACAAGATTAGAAGCTATGAAGCACAAGATGGACGGACCACACGTCGTCCAACTTATGCTAAGGTCATTCATGGTAATTGACCCCCATCTTGTTAACCTTATTCATGAGAATCCCAGGTACACCAAGATGACGCCCGAGGAGATTCTTGGAAAGTTTGTGAGCGGGCGCATGATGGTGAAGGAGGCCCGATATGTGGACGATGCTCTAAACGGTCCACTACCCCTCCACGAGCTTCAAACCGTTGCACTCAAAGCAACAAGCAGCCGGGAGGCGCTACCAAGCAAGGTTGCACAAGTTGAAGCTGCTGGGCTAAACGAAGAAGAGATGGTCCTAATCATTAAACGCTTCAAGACCGCTCTAAAAGGACGCAAGGAGCACCCCAACAAGAACAAAGCAAAGGGGAAGCGCTCCTGCTTCAAATGCGGTAAGACTGGTCATTTTATAGCACAATGCCCCGATAATGAAAATGATCAGGAACAAGAAAAGCATGGGAAGAGGGAGAAGAAGAAGGCTTACAAGAAGGCGAAGGGCGAGGCGCACCTTGGCAAAGAATGGGATTCGGACCGCTCTTCATCCGACTCCGACGATGAAGGACTGGCAGCCTCGGCCTTCAACAAATCTTCGCTCTTCCCCAACGAACTCCACACTTGCCTCATGGCCAAGGAGAAGAAGGTAAGTGGTCGTGATACCCCTAAATACACTACTTCGGGCGATGATGATCTAGTGATGATGAAGTAGATTATACTGATTTATTTAAGGGTTTAGATAGAACTAAAGTAGATAAAATCAATGAGTTAATTGATGCTTTAAATGAAAAGGATATATTGCTAGAAAAGCAAGAGGATATTTTGTATGAAGAGCATGATAAATTTGTTAGTGTGCAAAAATCCCTTGCGTAGAGATTAAAAGGAATGAAATGCTATCTTCTGAGTTATCTGCTTGTCATGAATCTATCTCTAGCTTAAAGAGTTTGAATGATGATTTAAATGCTAAGCTAGAGGTAGCTAATAAATCTAGTTCATGTGTAGAACATGTTGTAATCAGCAATAGATGCAAGGATTTTGATATTAATGCTTGTAATGAACATCTTGCATCCATTACTAAATTAAATGATGAGGTGGCAAGTCTTAATGCTCAACTTAATACTTGCAAGGTTGATTTTGATAAGTTAAAATTTGCTAGGGATGCCTACACCATTGGTAGACACCCCTCAATTAAGGATGGACTTGGCTTTCGAAAGGAAGCCAAGAACTTAACAAGCCAAAAGGCTCTCATTCCCAACAAGGAGAAAGGGAAGGCCCCGATGGCTAGTAGTACTCAAAGGAATCATGCTTTCATTTATAATGATAGAAAATATTCTAGGAATGCTTATAGGAGTTATGATCATGATGCCTTTAATTCACATGCTATGATTGCCTCTAGCTCTACTTTTGTGCATGGTAGGCCTAGGAAAAGTAATGTTATGCATCATGTGCCTACGAGAGTATGTAATGAACCTTCTACCATTTACCACGCTTGCAATACTTCATTTGAGCTCTTATGTAAAAATGAAAAAGTAGTGGCTAGAAAGTTGGGATCCAAATGCAAGGGAGACAAGACTTGTATTTGGGTTTCAAAGGCTATTGTGACTAACCTTGTAGGACCCAACAAGAGTTGGGTACCTAAAACCCAAGTGTAAATTACCTTGCAGGTTTATGCATCCGGGGGCTCAAGCTGGATTATCGACAGCGGATGCACAAACCACATGACGGGGGAGAAGAAGATGTTCACCTCCTACGTCAAGAACAAGGATTCCCAGGATACGATCATCTTTGGAGATGGGAACCAGGGCAAGGTCAAAGGCTTGGGCAAGATAGCCATCACCAACGAGCACTCCATTTCAAACGTATTTCTAGTAGAGTCGCTTGGTTACAATCTCCTGTCTATAAGTCAATTGTGCCACATGGGTTACAATTGTTTGTTTACAAATGTTGATGTTTCTGTCTTTAGAAGGAGTGATGGTTCATTAGCGTTTAAGGGTGTATTAGACGACAAACTCTACTTAGTTGATTTTTTGAAAGAGGAGGACGATCTAGATGCATGCTTAATAGCTAAGACTAGCATGGGCTGGCTATGGCATCATCGTCTAGCACATGTTGGGATGAAGAACCTTCATAAACTTCTAAAGGGAGAACATGTGTTAGGACTAACCAATGTCTGCTTCGAAAAAGATATACCTTGTGCAGCTTGTCAGGCAGGGAAACATGTGGGAAGCACTCATCACAACAAGAACGTGATGACAACATCAAGACCACTAGAGCTACTACATATGGACCTCTTCGGACCCATTGCCTACCTTAGCATCGGGGGAAGTAAGTATGGTCTTGTTATTGTTGATGATTTTTCCCGCTTCACTTGGGTGTTCTTTTTGCAGGATAAATCAGAAACCCAAGGGACCCTTAAGCGCTTTCTAAGGCGGGCTCAAAATGAATTTGAGCTCAAGGTGAAAAAGATAAGAAGCGACAACGGGTTCGAGTTCAAGAATCTGTAAGTGGAGGAGTACCTTGAGGAAGAAGGCGTCAAGCACAAGTTCTTCGCTCCCTACACACCATAGCAAAATGGTGTGGTAGAGAGGAATAACAGGACGCTTATCGACATAGCAAGAATGATGCTTGGAGAATTCAAGACGCCCGAGCGGTTCTGGTCGGAAGCTGTGAACACAGCTTGCCACGCCATAAACTGGCTCTACCTACATCGCCTCCTCAAGAAGACCTCGTACGAACTTCTTACCGGTAACAAACCCAACGTCTCATATTTTCGTGTATTTGGGAGCAAATGTTACATTCTAGTGAAGAAAGGTAGAAATTCTAAATTTGCTCCCAAGGCAGTAGAAGGGTTTTTACTAGGGTATGACTCAAATACAAGGGCGTATAGAGTCTTCAACAAATCATCGGGTTTGGTTGAAGTCTCTAGCGACGTTGTATTTGATGAGACTAATGGCTCTCCAAGAGAGCAAGTTGATCTTGATTAGAGATGGCAATGGGTACCTGAAACCCGAATACCCGATGGATTTTACCCGATATGAAGGCGGGTACGGGATGATTTCTCTACCCGCGGGTACGTTAATGGGTAAAATCCTCTACCCGTTGGGTACACGGGTACGAGTACGGGTTGGAACTACCCATACCCGTCTACCCATGGGTAAACTATACCCACATCAATACAACTATAACCATCTAATAGACAACATCTTAGCTAAAATAAAAACCCTTCTCTAGCTATCATTTGTCTAGATACCAAGTTATGTAATCATATGAATTGTTATATGTGAAGTTGAAGTTGTTTTTGTATGTTTATTTAATATTTTGAGTGATTGATATATTGGAATTTAAGACTTTCGTAGCGGGTACGGGTTACCCGACGGGTACAAATACCCGCGCGGGTACGGGTATGGGTAAGATTTTATACCCGCGAGCTTATATGGGTAACCCGACGGGTAGAATTTTTTTGATGGGTACGGGTATGGAATGGTACTACCCGACGGGTGTGTACCCGTTGTCATCCCTAATCTCGATGATGTAGATGAAGATGATGTTCCAACGGCCGCAATACACACCATGGCGATTGGAGATGTGCGACCACAGGAACAACAAGAGTAAGATCAACCTTCTTCCTCAACAATGGTGCATCCCCCAACTCAAGATGATGAACAGGTCCCTCAAGAAGAGGCACATGATCAAGGGGGAGCACAAGAAGAACAAGTTATGGAGGAAGAAGCACCACTGGCCCCTCCAACTCAAGTCCGAGCGACGATTCAAAGGAATCACCCCGTTGACCAGATTCTGGGTGACATAAGCAAGGGAGTAACAACTCGCTCACGTCTAGCTAATTTTTGTGAGCATTACTCGTTTGTCTCTTCTATTGAGCCTTTCAGGGTAGAAGAGGCCTTGCAGGATCCAGACTGGGTGTTGGCCATGCAGGAAGAGCTCAACAACTTTAAGAGGAACGGAGTTTGGAGCCTGGTGCCACGTCCCAAGCAAAATGTTGTGGGAACCAAGTGGGTGTTCCGCAACAAGCAAGATGAGCACGGGGTGGTGACACGAAACAGGGCTCGACTTGTGGCAAAAGGTTATGCCCAAGTCGTAGGTTTAGATTTCGAGGAGACTTTTGCTCCTGTGGCTAGGCTAGAGTCTATTCAAATATTGTTAGCCTATGCCGCTCACCACTCTTTCAGGTTGTTTCAAATGGATGTGAAGAGCGCTTTCCTCAACGGGCCAATAAAGGAGGAGGTGTATGTGGAACAACCCCCTGGCTTTGAGGATGACAGGTACCCCGACCATGTGTTTAAGCTCTCTAAGGCGCTCTATGGACTTAAGCAAGCCCCAAGAGCATGGTATGAAAGCCTTAGAGATTTCTTAATTGCTAATGCTTTCAAGGTTGGGAAAGTTGATCCTGCTCTTTTCACTAAGACTTGTGATGGTGATCTTTTTGTGTGCCAAATTTATGTCGATGACATAATATTTGGTTCTACTAACCAAAAGTCTTGTGAGGAGTTTAGCAGGGTGATGACTCAAAAGTTTGAGATGTCGATGATGGGCGAGTTGAACTACTTCCTTGGGTTCCAAGTGAAGCAACTCAAGGACGACACCTTCATCTCCCAAACGAAGTACACTCAAGATCTTCTCAAGCGGTTTGGGATGAAGGACGCCAAGCCCGCGAAGACACCAATGGGAACCGACGGACATGTTGACCTCAACAAATGAGGTAAGTTCATTGATGCATACCGGTCTATGATAGGGTCATTACTTTATTTATGTGCTAATAGATCGGATATTATGCTTAGCATATGCATGTGTGCTAGATTTCAATCTGACCCCAAGGAATGTCACCTTGTGGCCGTTAAGCGGATTCTTAGATATTTAGTTGCTACGCCTTGCTTCGGGATCTAGTATCTAAAGGGGTCTACCTTTGACTTAATTGGATATTCAGACTCCTATTATGCTGGATGCAAGGTTGATAGGAAGAGTACATCGGGGACGTGCCAATTCCTAGGAAGATCCCTGGTGTCTTGGAGTTCAAAGAAACAAACCTCCGTTGCCCTATCCACCGCTGAGGCCGAGTAGGTGTAACACCCTAGGTGTTACTCAGGGTGTCCACCCCAGGGTTACCCCTTTTAACCCATAATTGCATAAAGATTTGTGGGCAAAGTACTCCAATCTTGGAATTCAAGGTCCTAATCAAATGCAAACTATCTTGGATATCATGCCCTAGCTTGTAATGCACATCTAAGTGGGGATCTCCCAAAACCCTAGAGCAAAACCCCCATAGGCAATAATAACCCTAATTGAAGCCATGATCAAAAGATCATGTAAACCTCATGATCATGGGTTGGGCCAAATATAAAAGTGTAATATACTTAATAACCTACAATTAATAGTAAGGAAGTACCCCCAAAAAGTTTTCAGAAGAGTCCTAAAAAGATCACCAAAGGTTGAACACAAGGGAGAAATTCAGATTTTGCCTAAGTCAAAAACCAACCCTTGAGCAAAGATCACACATGTTCACCTTGATCCCCTTTTCAAAACCTGTCGACCCAATTGACAAAATTGCGCAAAATTAACCCTAGAACACCCTGGCAAGAGATGACACCTACCCTAGGGCGCTAGACACGACTTGACACCCCTTTTGTCTCGGTTTGGACCCAGCTGACACAGCAAACTTCTTCCCTCTCTATCTCCCTGCCCTGACCATATCTCGACTTGGAACTCATAGCAAAAGGGTAGGATTTGGAGCAGAGAAGTGACCGTACACAGTGACTTTGCCAAGATACGCACACTATGGCGCTCAAATCGGCCGTTGAACCTTGGCAGAAGCAACCTTCCACGTGTTCGACGCGAGCTGGCATCCGGGGGCGCGCTCAGAGCACGCCCGTGCGCGAACCCCCGCGCGCCCGCGGCCGCCCGTGACCACGCCCGCGCCACGGCTATAAAACCCGCCCTAGTGCTCGGCTGCCTTCCCCATTGCCTCCTCCGTACCTCGCCGGACTCGCCCGAGCCAGCCATTGCCTCCGGCGACCTCCCCGCGACCCGCCAGTGCCGCCCGAGAGCAACCACCGTGGCCAACCCCTCTCCCGTCCTCCTCCGTTCGATCCAAGCCCCCAGATAGCTTCCTGGTGAGGCCGGGGGCCTTGCTCAAGCTTAACCCAAGGGCCCGCGTCACCGGAGTAGCCAAATCGCGCTCACCGGAGTTCAAGAACCCGCCGGCGCACGTGGACCGGGTAAACCCCTTCACCATTTTCCAATTCGTTGCGCGCATGGCCTCTGTGTCACCCCATGAAGCTCCTCGTGCACCCTAATTGAACTCTACCGCCGTGGTTTGTCCGGAGCAGGCGCCGCCGTCGACTCCCGCCGCCTGTGCTCGTGGCCAGGGTGACTCCGACCACCTCCGGCGACGACCCGCACATCGACGTGACCGTCGCGACCTCCTGAACGTCACTGACCACCTCGCCAGACCTCCCTCGCCGTCGGTAAGCCGCGCCATCCTTTTCTCCCCCGCGGCTACTGTTTCAGTTGGGGGAAGGACTGCGGGTGAGAGGGAGAGAAAGCCAGGGGGTTAAGTGAAATGTCAGAGACTCAGGGGAATAGTGGCGCGAGGGTAGATCTGCGAGGTTTGATTCGGTTTAAACCCAGGGACCTCGGCGCAAACTGCTTTTTCAGGAAAACCTTATTAAAACCTGATTAAAATTCAAACAGAAACTTTGAAAACTCATAACTTCTGTTTGGTTTATTCAAAATTGGTCAAACTAATTTTGCCAGACTCTAAATAATGTAACATATCTAAGAAAAATATAAAACCCCATAAGTACTAGAGAAAAATATAAGGTTCTGATTTAATCTTAGTTTTGACCAAAAGCTTAATAATAGCAAGAAAAATAGTTGTACTATTTAACTAGGGTTAGAAAAATTTGGAGAAGTTTATATTTACCTACTGACCTAGTTAAAAATGTTAAACCCCTCTGTCCACTACATTAAGATGGTTTTACCCCTTATTCCATAATATGCTTAAGGTTAAGAAAAATAGAAAAGGTGACATAAATAATGAACCAGAGGGCACCCCTATTTTTATTGAGATACTTAGTCAATGTAGTTCACTGGAAAAATATATCATACCCTGTTGTAGTGTAAAATAAGAAAGATACCTTTTAAATTAATAAAATAAGGATAACTTAGAAAAGCCCTACAAAAATAACCCTAAGGTAAAACCTCCCCAAACCTTAGGATAACTACTGTTTTGATAATAAGAACTTAGGAAAAATCTGAAATCTGTTGTTTGATATTTTTCAAATGACAAGTTAGTTTTGAGCACCCTTTTTGCACCAAATTTTAAAAATCCCTCATTAATCAACCATCATGTTGCTCTCTGTCCTTTTTGGTACAAGAGCTTATTATCACTACTAGAGGCCAACAAAAATAACCCTCAGGTCAGGACCCACTTTAATAAAAGACTTGTAGTGTAAAGTGGCCCATTTTGCCTAACTATTGTTATTTTTTGCTTAAAGCCCAGCTTTTGTACTCTAAGCCACAAATTCTTAAAACAAGCTAGAATAGCCAGTGACAACCCACTGTAATTTTTACAGAATTTTTGGAAATTTTTAAAATACTGTCATAGTTCAAACCTATACTAGAAACCCTAGATGGAAATTAAAGAAAGGAAAATGGATGATGGAAATTAATGTCCTCCTAAGACCTTTGTAAATTGTCCACTGAAATCCACAAAGGCAATACAAATCCACTATGTTATCCTAAAAGAAAACCTAAACCTAAAAGGTAATAAGTCTATATATACCACTAGAGGACCCACGTAGCCAAGGAACCCTAAGTTAATTCTTGACTTAATTTCTGTAGCTTAATGTTCTTAAATCTTGCATAATCATGACATACATGTTCATTGCATTTCGATAGACTGTAATCTTGCTGACGGAGAGTACATCCTCGTGCCGGAGCAAGGAGCTGCCCAGGAGGTTGCCCCAGACCCAGCACCAGAGCCTGCACCAGAGGACCTGCCTGCCACTGCTTTGGAAGGCAAGCCCCGGTTTTATGCATAACCTGTTATTATGCTATTTTACTTCACTTAATGATTGTAGGATTGATTGTGCACTTAGGTGTAGGAATTGTTTGAAACCCTAGTTGCATGATCTCAGGAAATCCTTTTGAGATGAATACTAGCATGCTAGGTCGAGTAGCTGCCTTATTAATTAGGATCTCGGTGGAAGTCGAGTGATTTTTCTAGCACTCGCGCGAGGTCAGGAATTGGTTGTACTCACTTTCATATCATAACAAGGTTGGTTTGTGGGCAACAATCCATGGGGATTGGTTGTCTACGGGATAAAAAGTTGATTAAGGATTAAGGTGTGGTACCGTGAGTCAAGCGTTTGAACGTACTAAGCACATGCCGAGAAATATGGTAAATCGGTAAGCCTAGTACCTGAGTGAACCTGCCCGCAGACATATCCCCTCACGCGACCTGAGACGTAGTCTCCCATTCCGGTTATGGTGGGTACAAGTGCGGCCACTGCACGACGGCCAGTCGGGGTCAGTGGGGCATTGTACGCCAAGGCGGTGAGCCCTGATCTGTTGCCAGGGAATCGATGGGGACGGTTGATGTGTGTGGGGACGGAGTGCCTCGCCACGTCGTGTGTTTAGGTTTACCTTGCAAGGATAAAAACTCGACTCGAATCGTCTGCTTCTCGCAGCTAATGAGACTGCTTGATCCATGTTGCTACATTGAGTAACAAGTGGAACTGTGTTGAGATGATACAAGTTGTTGATTGCTAAAAATGCTTGCTACTGTGTATGAGTAGATAGTACACTTTTAGCCTTAAGAGAGTCACACTTAATTTTGACAAAGTTAAAATCTTGATCTAGAAACTCAGCTAGTGCTTTTGGCAACCAAACCCCACAGCCAAACAGCTGCATGTCTAGAGGTAGAGGAGTATAGACTCCTCACACCGGGTAAGTCTAGCTGAGTATTAGTATACTCAGCCTTGCTTGTGGCATAATTTTACAGGTTCTCTGGAGGAAATGGCTGCTGGAGTGACTTGGCCATCCACCCTGCCACCGGGTTGGACTGTCGAGTGGGACCCTGCCTCGGCTGAGGAGGAGCATGAGGAGTGATGGGACAGGCTTCCCCATCTCTCCATTTATTTACCGTTAGTTTATTTCCGCTGCACTTCGAACAATGATGACTCCTTTTGGTAAAACTCCGATGATGATGATGTAATAATTTAACACTCTTCCATGCATGGTTTTATGCTTTATTGTATTTGCTCTGTGACTCACCATCGAGTGAGACTGTGGTACTTGATCCTGTCAGTGGCCGTGTCGGACTAGATCCGAGGGATTGACGGGTTATTCCCATTTAAGTGTGGTCTAGCCTATAAGGCAGGGCTTAGGCACTTAAGTTGGAATAATTCGGGCAGTTCCGCCACAGCTGGTATCGGAGCTTGTACCACCACAGAGGAATCAATAAAATGTAAACACCATCAATTTTCCACGTAAAATTTGATAGAAACAATGTTGGATAGATCGTAGGACGAGCAGGATAGACCTAGGACGTGAAGCCTTAGGATAATAGAATGATAGCTAGGTGGCTAAGTGACTAGGCCCTACAGGCCACTTTTTCAAGGATGGGAGTTCTTCCCTAGTCCTTTTTATTTTCTGGAGAGGTGGTTCAGGACGCGCATGCATGCATTCTTAATTAAGCAAATGGATAACTAAGTAAAAGGACTTAAAAATGAGATAACAGCCAACTAGGTCCCCAATGCCTTTTCCTTTTAGCTACAGACAGGCTGAGTTTTATTTTCCTTATTCTTTTTGTAATTCTTTTTCTTTACTTACGCTTAACCGTGCACAGATGACTTCCCACGGATCCTCCGAGGACGGAAATGCACTGACCCACACTGACGGACTTGCACGAGAGGGTTTTCCCCGCATCTTGTGGGAGGTACTTCAGGGGGCAGGATACTTGACACCCCCTCAGTACGCGGTGCAGCAGTTCGAGAAGCACCGGGTACCTCGCTGTAGGGTGAGGATGACTTTGGAGCCTCATCCCCTGCAGCCAGGCTGGCGCTCCTTGGACTCTGAGTCTTTCGGGTACCGAGCGGAGGACACAATCGAGGCAATCGCTCTGCATGGATTGACTACCTTCTGCGGATTCCATCCCTTGGAGCTGGCTACCCACCCCATTGGGTTGTTCCCCGCGGAAAAGGAGGACGACCCGATGTGGAAGGATCGGGTGGAGCATACCAAGGACATCTGGGCTCTCTACCCAGGCCACACCGCTCACTTGTCGGTACGATGCATGAACGCTCTGTATCGTCTGCAAGTGATGCGTGGGGAGGCCATGTCTCATTTGATGGCACTACTGGAGGCAACCAAGATCACCCTGGACAACAGGGAGGAGCTCGTGGTGGACTTGTCCCAGGAGCTCGTGGAAAAAGATTTGCAAGTGGAGCAGCTGTCTGATGAGATTCAGGAGTTGGAGGAGCTAGTGGGCACCCGGGAGAACACCATCGAGGTTCTCGAAGATCAGCTCCTCAACACTCAGCAGCAGCTAGCAGAAGCAAACGAGCACCTAGACATGCATCACCAAGAGATCCATGATGAGGAGGCTGACGAGGACGTTGACATCGAGGGAGGGGAGGAGCCTGCTTCCAGTGTAGACACCGCTGGCTCAGGGAGACCACCTTCCCCCGAGTCAAGCGTTGCCTCGTTCGCTCATTAGATGTCAGGCTAATCCTAGAGGTTGATGATAGTTGGACTCCTCGCCGCTAGCTTAGCTTTTGCACCCTTAGGGTACTAGGCTAGGTAGAGTTAAGTCTTTTGGATCATTGATGTAACCGTGTTAAACTCTTTTGGAGGATCAGGGATGATTAATGGCAGTTTAAATTTGGACGGAAGGTTTATGTTTTTGTTTTGTTTTATGAGGAACCTACCAAATTGCTTTAACTCCCCTACCGTGTTTAAACCTTAAACTTGGAGATGTGTTGTTAAGCAACCATGTGATTTTTTCAGATGGCTGGGAGGGCGCGCCGTGGTCAGAATGAGCACGTTCCTCCACCGCCACCGCCTCCCACTCTGCAGGAGCTCATGGCCCAGCAGAACGAGATCCTGAGACAGCTAGCTCAGCGTCAGCCACCACCTCAGCATTATGGTGGAGACCATCAGCGTCACCCCGTCGCTGCTACCTACCAGGAGTTCCTCAGTACTCAGCCCCCATTGTTTACCAGGGCGGAGGACCCACTTGATGCAGATGTGTGGTTGAGGGTGGTGGAATCCAAATTCCCACTGCTCCATGGGGCTTGCTCAGAGGTCACCAAGGTCAGGTTCGCCACCTAGCAGCTTCGCGGACCCGCGAGGACTTGGTGGGACCATTTTCTTGCCATGCAGCCAGAAGGTAGAGAAGTGGAATGGAGGGAGTTCAAGGCAGCCTTCAGGGGGCACCATATCCCCGCTGGCATCATGGACCGGAAGCTCAATGAGTTTCTGGCACTCACTTAGGGCAACAAGACAGTGTTGCAGTATGCCCAGGCCTTTAATGACTTGTGCCAGTATGCTGGATACCATGCAGACACGGATGAGAAGAAGCGAGACAGGTTCAGAAGGGGGCTCAGCACCAAGCTCCGTGATCGTCTCAACACCGTCAGGGCCAACAGTTATAATGAGTTGGTCAACATGGCTATCTCCCAGGAGGACTGCATTTTAGCTCGGCAGGCAGAGAAAAAGAGGAAGACCCCTGTGGCAGGACCCTCAGCTCAGCCACAGCGCTTCAGGATTGTATCTGACACGCAGAACAAGGGACCCCAGCAACAGCAAGGGAGATGGGTGATCAGACCACCACAGCAGCAGCAGGCACCCAACCGCACCCAATTTCCCGCTCAGAGGAGCAACCAGCAGCAGCAGCAGTACCGTCAGGCCAATGACAACAGGTGCTTCACTTGTGGCAGCACTGGGCATTATGCCAAGAATTGCCCCAGAAACCAGCAGAGGTAGGGGCAGAATGTCAATCAGAACCAAGGCAAGAGACAGAAGGTGCAAGTGAGGCAGGGCAAACTGAACTTCACTACCATGGCTGACATTCCAGAGGGAGCACCCGTCATGACTGGTATCTTTACAGTTTTAAATTTCCCTGCTATTGTTCTTTTTGATTCCGGTGCTTCACATAGTTTTATCAGTGCCAAGTTTAGTGCCAAATGCCAGTTGCCCTTTCACCATATCGATGGGGGCATTACAATTTCAACACCCGGAGGCAGAGTTGCCACTTATCAAATCAACAAGAATGTGCCTCTAAAGTTTGGTAGTTTGATAATTAAAACCAACCTTCTTATCTTGGGACTGGATATTGTGGATATCATACTGGGAACTGATTGGTTGACCAAACATCAGGTAGTGATTGACATTGCAGCTAGGGCCATCGAAGTGCACTCACCAACCTGTGGTGAAATCACACTATATTTACCCAACCAGGGTTGTACCCGATCTTGTGCCTTTGTTATGGTAGAATCCCCGGTGGAAAAGATCCCAGTGGTCTGTGACTATCCGGATGTTTTTCCGGATGAATTGCCAGGGATGCCGCCTGATCGAGATATTGAGTTCGCCATCGAATTGCAACCCGGGACTGCTCCTATCTCCAAGAGACCCTATAGGATGCCTCCCGCGGAATTGGCAGAATTGAAGAAACAATTGCAAGAATTGTTGGACAAGGGGTTTATTCGTCCAAGTACTTCACCATGGGGCTGTCCCGCCTTATTCGTGAAGAAAAAGGATGAGAGTTTGAGGATGTGTGTTGACTACCGCCCTCTCAATGCGGTGACCATCAAGAACAAATACCCGTTACCCCGCATTGATGTTCTGTTTGATCAGTTAGTGGGAGCCAAGGTTTTCTCCAAAATAGATCTTCGCTCGGGCTACCATCAGATCAAGATTCGAACTAGTGATATTCCCAAGACGGCCTTCTCGACCAGATATGGGCTGTATGAGTTTTTGGTGATGTCTTTTGGGCTGACCAATGCCCCGGCTTATTTTATGTACTTGATGAACTCAGTATTCATGCCAGAGCTAGACAAGTTCGTGGTCGTTTTCATTGATGACATTCTGGTCTATTCCAAGAATGAAGCCGAGCACACTAAACATCTGCATACTGTACTTCAGAGACTCCGTGACCATCAGTTGTATGCTAAGTTGTCTAAGTGTGAATTTTGGCTGAAGGAGATTAAATTCTTGGGTCACACAATTTCTCAGGATGGGATATCAGTTGACCCTGAAAAGGTACAGGAAGTGATGGACTGGAAACCTCCGACTACAGTGAGGCAGATTCGGAGTTTTCTGGGATTGGCAGGGTATTACCGACGATTTATTCCGGATTTCTCCAGAATTGCCAAGCCAATGACTGAGCTATTGAAGAAGGGAGCCAAGTTCACGTGGAGCCAAAAGTGTGAAGATGCTTTTCATACCTTGAGGCAACATTTGACAACAGCTCCAGTGCTAGCTCAGCCAGATAATACCAAGCCATTTGAAGTTTATTGTGATGCTTCTGGTACAGGACTGGGTTGTGTCTTGATGCAAGATAACCGAGTTATTGCTTATGCTTCCCAAGCTCTCAGACCCCATGAGCAGAACTATCCTACACATGATCTGGAATTGGCAGCAGTGGTTCATGCTCTTAAGATATGGAGACACTATTTGATGGGAGCTCACTGTAACATTTACACTGATCACAAGAGCCTCAAGTACATTTTCACGCAAGCAGATTTAAATATGAGGCAGAGAAGATGGTTGGAATTGATCAAGGACTACGATTTGGAGGTGCATTACCATCCTGGCAAAGCCAATGTTGTGGCAGATGCTTTGAGCAGAAAGGCCCAGTGCAATTGTGTGAACATGGATGCAAGAGTTACCACTTTGTGTGATGAGTTGTGCAAGCTGAACCTAGAAGTGGTTCCTTCCGGCGAATTGAATTATATCTCAGTGGAGCCCACATTGCAAGAGCAAATAGTCAGGGCACAGATTGGGGACAAGGGAGTTCAGGTTATCAAAGAAATGCTCAAGCGAAAGGCAGAGAAATACAAGTGTTTTCGTCAGGACAGCAAGGGGATTTTATGGTTTGGAGATCGGTTGGTTGTTCCCAAGGACCCTGAGCTCAGGAAGAAGATATTGGATGAAGCTCACCTTTCCAAGTTCTCCATGCACCCTGGTAGCAACAAGATGTACCATGATCTTAGGTCTTTGTATTGGTGGACCAGAATGAAGAGGGAAATTGCCAAGTACGTCTCCGAGTGTGACACTTGCCAGAGGGTAAAAGCCAGTCACTTGAAGGCAGCAGGCCCTTTGCAACCCCTTCCCATACCATCTTGGAAGTGGGAGGACATTTGCATGGACTTCATAGTGGGATTACCCAATACCTCCAGGCACCATGATTCCATATGGGTTATTGTGGACAGATTGACCAAAACTGCTCATTTCTTGCCAGTGCACACCACCCACCGGGCGGAGAAGTATGCGGAGATCTACATCGACCAGGTAGTTCGTCTGCATGGGATGCCAAGGACTATAGTCTCCGACCGAGGAGCACCTTTTGTGGCACGATTTTGGGAGCAACTACAGGAATCACTTGGAACCCAGGTCATATGAAGCTCAGCATACCACCCCCAAACAGATGGTCAGACAGAAAGGGTAAATCAGATTTTGGAAGATATGTTGCGAGCATGTGCACTACACTATGGAAAGGATTGGGACAAGTGTCTTTCCTTGGCAGAGTTTTCTTACAATAACAGCTATCAGTCCAGTCTAAAGATGGCACCTTTTGAGGCATTATATGGGAGAAGGTGTAGGACCCCGCTAAATTGGTCTCAAGCAGGAGAAAGGGAAATTTTTGGGCCAGATTTGGTGCTTGAAGCAGAAGCAAAGGTTAGGATTATCAAGAAGAACCTAGAAGCTGCTCAGGCCAGACAAAAGAGTTATCATGACAAGAGGCGGAAGCCTCTACAGTTTGAGGTGGGAGATCATGTCTATCTTAAGATATCACCAACCAAGGGTGTCCAGAGATTCGGGATCAAGGGCAAGTTAGCCCCTCGTTACATTGGACCATATAAGATCAAGGCAAGTTGTGGACCTGTAGCTTACCAATTGGAATTGCCACCCTGCATGGCAGCAGTTCACAATGTGTTCCATGTATCTCAGCTGCGGAAATGTGTTCGTCTACCCACTGAAGTGCTACCGGAACCGGACATTGAGATAGAACCAGACTTGTCCTACCAAGAGTACCCCGTCAAGGTATTGGATCAAAAGGAAAGATCAACTCGGGCAAGATCAATCAGAATGTATAAGGTTCAGTGGAGTCACCATTCAGCAGAAGAAGCTACATGGGAGACGGAGGATTTTCTACGCTCTCGCTTCCCCGACTTTCTGCCCAAAGGAGTCGGTATGTAGCCCCAAAACCCCACCCCCACCTGCCCTTTGAAGTCAATTATAAGAAAAACTTAGATAACAAGGATAGTCTAAGTTGTGGATTTAACTTAAGAAGGGCTTCCTTCGGAAGTTGCAAAGAGGATGACATTCGAAGAACAGTTAAAAAGGTAAAACTTGAGTAGAAGGGGAAAGTAGCACCAACACACCCTCAAAGCATCCCTCCAAGGGACTCTACCTGAAATCTCGGGACGAGATTCCTTTAAGGGGGGAGGGCTGTAACACCCTAGGTGTTACTCAGGGTGTCCACCCCAGGGTTACCCCTTTTAACCCATAATTGCATAAAGATTTGTGGGCAAAGTACTCCAATCTTGGAATTCAAGGTCCTAATCAAATGCAAACTATCTTGGATATCATGCCCTAGCTTGTAATGCACATCTAAGTGGGGATCTCCCAAAACCCTAGAGCAAAACCCCCATAGGCAATAATAACCCTAATTGAAGCCATGATCAAAAGATCATGTAAACCTCATGATCATGGGTTGGGCCAAATATAAAAGTGTAATATACTTAATAACCTACAATTAATAGTAAGGAAGTACCCCCAAAAAGTTTTCAGAAGAGTCCTAAAAAGATCACCAAAGGTTGAACACAAGGGAGAAATTCAGATTTTGCCTAAGTCAAAAACCAACCCTTGAGCAAAGATCCCACATGTTCACCTTGATCCCCTTTTCAAAACCTGTCGACCCAATTGACAAAATGGCGCCAAATTAACCCTAGAACACCCTGGCAAGAGATGACACCTACCCTAGGGCGCTAGACACGACTTGACACCCCTTTTGTCTCGGTTTGGACCCAGCTGACACAGCAAACTTCTTCCCTCTCTATCTCCCTGCCCTGACCATATCTCGACTTGGAACTCACAGCAAAAGGGTAGGATTTGGAGCAGAGAAGTGATCGTACACAGTGACTTTGCCAAGATACACACGCTATGGCGCTCAAATCGGCCGTTGAACCTTGGCAGAAGCAACCTTCCACGTGTTCGACGCGAGCTGGCATCCGGGGGCGCGCTCAGAGCACGCCCGTGCGCGAACCCCCGCGCGCCCGCGGCCGCCCGTGACCACGCCCGCGCCACGGCTATAAAACCCGCCCCAGTGCTCGGCTGCCTTCCCCATTGCCTCCTCCGTACCTCGCCGGACTCGCCCGAGCCAGCCATTGCCTCCGGCGACCTCCCCGCGACCCGCCAGTGCCGCCCGAGAGCAACCACCGTGGCCAACCCCTCTCCCGTCCTCCTCCGTTCGATCCAAGCCCCCAGATAGCTTCCTGGTGAGGCCGGGGGCCTTGCTCAAGCTTAACCCGAGGGCCCACGTCACCGGAGTAGCCAAATCGCGCTCACCGGAGTTCAAGAACCCGCCGGCGCACGTGGACCGGGTAAACCCCTTCACCATTTTCCAATTCGTTGCGCGCATGGCCTCTGTGTCACCCCATGAAGCTCCTCGTGCACCCTAATTGAACTCTACCGCCGTGGTTTGTCCGGAGCAGGCGCCGCCGTCGACCCCCGCCGCCTGTGCTCGTGGCCAGGGTGACTCCGACCACCTCCGGCGACGACCCGCACATCGACGTGACCGTCGCGACCTCCTGAACGTCACTGACCACCTCGCCGGACCTCCCTCGCCGCCGGTAAGCCGCGCCATCCTTTTCTCCCCCGCGGCTACTGTTTCAGTTGGGGGAAGGACTGCGGGTGAGAGGGAGAGAAAGCCAGGGGGTTAAGTGAAATGTCAGAGACTCAGGGGAATAGTGGCGCGAGGGTAGATCTGCGAGGTTTGATTCGGTTTAAACCCAGGGACCTCGGCGCAAACTGCTTTTTCAGGAAAACCTTATTAAAACCTGATTAAAATTCAAACAGAAACTTTGAAAACTCATAACTTCTGTTTGGTTTATTCAAAATTGGTCAAACTAATTTTGCCAGACTCTAAATAATGTAACCTATCTAAGAAAAATATAAAACCCCATAAGTACTAGAGAAAAATATAAGGTTCTGATTTAATCTTAGTTTTGACCAAAAGCTTAATAATAGCAAGAAAAATAGTTGTACTATTTAACTAGGGTTAGAAAAATTTGGAGAAGTTTATATTTATCTACTAACCTAGTTAAAAATGTTAAACCCCTCTGTCCACTACATTAAGATGGTTTTTACCCCTTATTCCATAATATGCTTAAGGTTAAGAAAAATAGAAAAGGTGACATAAATAATGAACCAGAGGGCACCCCTATTTTTATTGAGATACTTAGTCAATGTAGTTCACTGGAAAAATATATCATACCCTGTTGTAGTGTAAAATAAGAAAGATACCTTTTAAATTAATAAAATAAGGATAACTTAGAAAAGCCCTACAAAAATAACCCTAAGGTAAAACCTCCCCAAACCTTAGGATAACTACTGTTTTGATAATAAGAACTTAGGAAAAATCTGAAATCTGTTGTTTGATATTTTTCAAATGACAAGTTAGTTTTGAGCACCCTTTTTGCACCAAATTTTAAAAATCCCTCATTAATCAACCATCATGTTGCTCTCTGTCCTTTTTGGTACAAGAGCTTATTATCACTACTAGAGGCCAACAAAAATAACCCTCAGGTCAGGACCCACTTTAATAAAAGACTTGTAGTGTAAAGTGGCCCATTTTGCCTAACTATTGTTATTTTTTGCTTAAAGCCCAGCTTTTGTACTCTAAGCCACAAATTCTTAAAACAAGCTAGAATAGCCAGTGACAACCCACTGTAATTTTTACAGAATTTTTGGAAATTTTTAAAATACTGTCATAGTTCAAACCTATACTAGAAACCCTAGATGGAAATTAAAGAAAGGAAAATGGATGATGGAAATTAATGTCCTCCTAAGACCTTTGTAAATTGTCCACTGAAATCCACAAAGGCAATACAAATCCACTATGTTATCCTAAAAGAAAACCTAAACCTAAAAGGTAATAAGTCTATATATACCACTAGAGGACCCACGTAGCCAAGGAACCCTAAGTTAATTCTTGACTTAATTTCTGTAGCTTAATGTTCTTAAATCTTGCATAATCATGACATACATGTTCATTGCATTTCGATAGACTGTAATCTTGCTAACGGAGAGTACATCCTCGTGCCGGAGCAAGGAGCTGCCCAGGAGGTTGCCCCAGACCCAGCACCAGAGCCTGCACCAGAGGACCTGCCTGCCACTGCTTTGGAAGGCAAGCCCCGGTTTTATGCATAACCTGTTATTATGCTATTTTACTTCACTTAATGATTGTAGGATTGATTGTGCACTTAGGTGTAGGAATTGTTTGAAACCCTAGTTGCATGATCTCAGGAAATCCTTTTGAGATGAATACTAGCATGCTAGGTCGAGTAGCTGCCTTATTAATTAGGATCTCGGTGGAAGTCGAGTGATTTTTCTAGCACTCGCGCGAGGTCAGGAATTGGTTGTACTCACTTTCATATCATAACAAGGTTGGTTTGTGGGCAACAATCCATGGGGATTGGTTGTCTACGGGATAAAAAGTTGATTAAGGATTAAGGTGTGGTACCGTGAGTCAAGCGTTTGAACGTACTAAGCACATGCCGAGAAATATGGTAAATCGGTAAGCCTAGTACCTGAGTGAACCTGCCCGCAGACATATCCCCTCACGCGACCTGAGACGTAGTCTCCCATTCCGGTTATGGTGGGTACAAGTGCGGCCACTGCACGACGGCCAGTCGGGGTCAGTGGGGCATTGTACGCCAAGGCGGTGAGCCCTGATCTGTTGCCAGGGAATCGATGGGGACGGTTGATGTGTGTGGGGACGGAGTGCCTCGCCACGTCGTGTGTTTAGGTTTACCTTGCAAGGATAAAAACTCGATTCGAATCGTCTGCTTCTCGCAGCTAATGAGACTGCTTGATCCATGCTGCTACATTGAGTAACAAGTGAAACTGTGTTGAGATGATACAAGCTGTTGATTGCTAAAAATGCTTGCTACTGTGTATGAGTAGATAGTACACTTTTAGCCTTAAGAGAGTCACACTTAATTTTGACAAAGTTAAAATCTTGATCTAGAAACTCAGCTAGTGCTTTTGGCAACCAAACCCCACAGCCAAACAGCTGCATGTCTAGAGGTAGAGGAGTATAGACTCCTCACACCGGGTAAGTCTAGCTGAGTATTAGTATACTCAGCCTTTCTTGTGGCATAATTTTACAGGTTCTCTGGAGGAAATGGCTGCTGGAGTGACTTGGCCATCCACCCTGCCACCGGGTTGGACTGTCGAGTGGGACCCTGCCTCGGCTGAGGAGGAGCATGAGGAGTGATGGGACAGGCTTCCCCATCTCTCCATTTATTTACCGTTAGTTTATTTCCGCTGCACTTCGAACAATGATGACTCCTTTTGGTAAAACTCCGATGATGATGATGTAATAATTTAACACTCTTCCATGCATGGTTTTATGCTTTATTGTATTTGCTCTGTGACTCACCATCGAGTGAGACTGTGGTACTTGATCCTGTCAGTGGCCGTGTCGGACTAGATCCGAGGGATTGACGGGTTATTCCCATTTAAGTGTGGTCTAGCATATAAGGCAGGGCTTAGGCACTTAAGTTGGAATAATTCGGGCAGTTCCGCCACAGTAGGTTGCCGCAGGACAGTGTTGCGTGCAACTACTTTGGATGAGGCAAACCCTCCGGGACTTTGGCTACAATCTGAGCAAAGTCCCACTCCTATGTGACAATGAGAGTGCAATCCGCATGGCGGATAATCCTATTGAACACAGCCGCACTAAGCACATAGACATCCGGCATCACTTCCTGAGAGACCACCAGCAAAAGGGAGATATCGAGGTGTACCATATTAACACCGAGAACCAGCTAGCCGATATCTTTACCAAGCCTTTAGATGAGAAAAGGTTTTGCAGGTTGCGTAGTGAGCTAAATGTCTTAGATTCGTGTAGCTTGGATTGATCTATAACATACATGTGTTTTATGCCTTTGATCATGTAACTTTATGCATTTATGTAATTTGTTGCTTATTTGTGGTGCTCAAGTTGTACACATGATCCTCGGACCTCACAAGTCCATTTGCAAGTGATGCACTTATTTAGGGGGAGACATGCTACAACTTGACCCTTTAAGACTAATCCTTGTGTTTGAGTTACTTGATGTAGTCTCAAAGATGCATTGAAAGGGAAAGGTGAACTTGGACCATGCAAAGACTTCCACTGCACTCCGGTATTAGTATACTCACCTCCAAGTTCATTCTTATGCTCTTATTGCCTTTTGCTCTTGATTGACAATTTTGGTGAGGCAATGGGGTTAAAGGGCCAAAAATGATCCTGTTTTGGTGCTTAATGCCAAAGGGGGAGAAATTAAGGCCAAAGCAAATGGATACACTACCACTTGGGAATTTTGAAAATAGTAGAGTTAGAATTTGTGATTTGTCCAAAATACTCTTATTACAAAATTTGGTCTCTTGTGGGGGAGAATTTATGATTATGGGAAAAAGGGGGAGTTTTTGGCTCTTGATAAATTTTTCCATTGGAATATCTCTCTTTGTGCCCAAACAAGTGAGTTTGACTTAGAGATAGGAAAATGAATTTGATTTGCAAAAACAAACCAAGTGGTGGCAAAAATGATCCAAATATGCCAAATTAGAGTCAAAAACAATTTGGTTCTTATTTGCATCGATGTTGCACTTATTTGTGTTGCTTTTTGATGTGTTGGCATAAATCACCAAAAAGGGGGAGATTGAAAGGGAAATGTGCCTTTGGGCCATTTCTATAATGTTTTGGTGATTAAGTGTCCAACACATATTAAGTGAGTTGATTATGTGCCAAACAAGCAAGAAGTGCAAATCATGTAACAAGGTATGTTTCTATACTTAGTACATTGTTTTGAATACTAACATATATTGTCTAAGTGCTAGAAACAGAGAAAAGAAGAGAAGAAAAGAAATGCAAAAGACTTGGCTTGGTACAGCCAAAGTCCAGCTCGGCTTGGCACACCAGACTATCCAGTGGTGCACTGGACAGTGTCCGGTGCGCCAGGCCAGCCTCCTGTGAACAGGCCACTCTCGGGAAAAATCGGCGGCATACGGCTATAATTCACCGGACTGTCCGGTGGTGCACCGGACTGTCCGGTGAGCCAACGGTCGCCAGCGCAACGGTCAGCCACGCAATCCGCGGGCGACGCGTGGCCCGCGCCAACGGTCGGCAGGGGGCACCGGACTGTTCGGTGTGCACCGGACAGTGTTCGGTGCGCCAACTGCCATGAATCTGCAACGGTCGTCTGCGCCAGAATAGGAAAGAAATCGGCACCGGACCGTCTACAGTGACTGTCCGGTGCGCCATCCGACAGAAGGCAACTTTGGCCTTCCGTATTGGCCTCCAACGGCTCCTAGCTGCCTTAGGGCTATAAAAGGGACCCCTAGGCGCATGGAGGAGCTACCCAAGCATACAAGAAACATTCTAAGACTCCAAGACTCCAACTTCGCGCATTTGATTCTTTGAGATAGTGACTTGAGCTCCATTTGAGTTGAGAATTCTGTGCGTTGTGTTTTGAGCTCGAGTTGTGACTTGTGTGCATGATTGTGCTGTGATTTGAGTCTTGTGTGCGTTGCTCTCCCCTCCCTTACTTTTGTGCTTCTTTTGTGATCATCATTGTAAGGGCGAGAGGCTCCAAGCTATGGAGATTCCTCGCAAACGGGGGAAAAGACTAAGAAAGAAAGTCATGGTACTTAAGTTGATCATTGGATCACTTGAAAGGGGTTGAGTGCAACCCTCGTCCATTAGGACGCCACAACGTGGAAGTAGGCAAGTTTCACTTGGCCGAACCACGGGATAAAAATCGTGTGTCTCTTGTGTTACTCCTCTCTGTGATTAATTGTGTTCGCAAGAGATCGCTTCAAGCCACTTAGCCGCACTAACACTTATAACCAAGTTTTGTGGCTATTAGTTTTTTACAGGATCACCTATTCACCCCCCTCTAGGTGCTCTCGGCCCTAGATAAGTGTAAATTCCCTTTGAGGGGAACATGGATCTGGATGTCGCCTAGAGGGGGTGAATAGACAAAAAATTATATATAAAACTAGAAGTTTCTTATTCTACCCAAAGCGCTGATTGTAGCGGAATGGAAATTTGCTCAAGTAAATCGCAACGGAATACCAGTATCAGTCTCACAATATCCTGCACTTTACAAACAACTGACACCAAGATGAGAGCAGAAGTGCAAATAGCAAAGAAAACAAGAATCAGAACAAGATACAAAGACATATGCTTTTTTCCTGTGGTTTGGCCATACCTGAATGCTTGCCTACATCCAAGTTGGAGTTAGCTAACCTAGCTTGGAGTCTATTTCAACTCCTTCCTCTGGTTGCTCAGGTTTGTCACCAGGTGACAGACTGAGTCTCCCATTATGTCGATGGTGGGTTACAGTAGAACCATGGTTATTTACAACTCTTGCTCAAGATTCTAGTTGCTATATGAGAGTCTCCTAGAGGGGGTGAATAGAAGATGCCTAAAAGTCACAACTTTAAACACAAACTTGATCCGAATCAATAGTAAGTGCAATAACTAGATCAAGAACAAGTTAGTAGGGATGGATCCGGATATCTATTCAGATGTTAAAATTTTAGTCTTTTTTCTTCGATTGCGAACAAATATGATATATAATTTGTTATGTAAATTTATATTCTTGTTCTTAGAATTGAGCTTGTTAAGATTCATAAAAAGTAAATCACAAATTCGTTCTATATATTTTAAAATAATTAATATAAAACCCAGATACGAATACTATTCAAATTCAGATTTTTTTGATCTTTTTAGTTGAGGGGAGAAAATAGTGCACAAAAAATTATACAAAAGATATTATTGTCCTTAATAATATGTTGAACAATATGGCTAAAGTTTAGTACAAAATTCTATTAATATTTATGTCAAAATATAAAATTTGTCATATAATTCGGATGTTTTAGGAACATCCCTACAAGTGAGAATTGAAGGTACAGAGAAGTTATTTCACTTGATTGCTCTCACAAGATGGTGGGTTTAATTTAGCACAATATTGCAAGTGAGATCAAAGAACTTAGAGAGAGAGGAAGAATAAAATTGTAAAGAAAGTAAATGCACAAGAGATACAAGCGATTTTATCCCGTGGTTCAACCAAGCCTGAAAGGTTTGTCTACATCCACATTATGGTGTCCCGACGGACAAGAATTGCTCTCAACCCCTCTCAAGCGTTCCTATGATCAACTTGAGTGTCATGATTTTCCTTATATCAATAGTAATCCTATCGCAAGGAATCTCCACAAATTAGAGTCTCTTATAGCCGTATAGATAAATTAGAGTTACAACTCGAATCGCAACACAAGAGAGATGAGAGATTATACACACAAGAGCAAATGCAGCCACACAACACAATTGTCAAGATCACAAGAGCGCGGTCTCACAAAACAATAAGAACGACTGAGAACAACACTCAGATCTCACTAGAGTCGCTAGAATATGTTCTGGTAGAGTGACAGAGTGATGTATTGCTCTTGGAGTGCCTGGATATCGAAATAGTGCATCACGGGGTCCTTTTTATAGCCCAAGGCAGCCCCACAATCGTTGCTCTTTCCTTCTAAAAAGATGTTGGAAATATGCTGTCTGTGGGGGCACCGGACCGGGTCCATGCACACTATCACCGAGATCTCTGATCGGCACTTACCAACTGGGGTGGCCAACATAGTGGTCCATTGCACAAGGACCCCACTGCCACACCAGCTAGTCATTGTGTTGATCTTCTCTGCCTGAAGTAGCCGTTGGACGACCCGACCGGTCTGATGGGCATCAGACCATAGTCCGATGACCCTTATCGAAGAAGCAATCTACAACCTTCTCTGGAAAAAGGGTCTAATGTGCATCGAACCATGTTCCAATGTTTTTTAAAACCTTTTTCCCGAAGATGGCGAGTTTGCTATACAAGTTGGTCCGTTGAAGCAGACCATGGTCCGTTGCTCCCTGACTGGTTCAGTTTAATCCTTTCTTTGCATAAGTTGCTCCATTTGAATTGAAAATTTTTATGAGCTTCTCTAAGACTTAGACAAACATAGTTAGCATGAGACTTAGACAAATATAGTTAGCACATATTCAAATTGACGAAGTCTATAAAACTCACATTTTACTTGTTCTTTCACCAGAATTTGCAGTTTAGCTCAAAACAAGCCAAAAAAGCACTTTTCTATATATAATGAGTTAGAGACCAACTACAAGTGCTAGAAACATATTAATACACCTATGCAACATGTCTAAGGGTGTAAACCTCACAGATTTACCATTTTACTCCAAGATGCATTTCTCGACACTTGTTTCACCTCTTTTAGACTTGAAACCTTTAAATTGCATAATAGTGATCCTGCTCTCATGCACTTACCACCTGCTTGGTTACCCGCACCATTCCATCCTGAATCATCGCGTGCGTTGACTTTGGCTGAGCGTCTGTTTGGTTGTCTGTATGCGAGGAACGGTGGCTGCATGGCATGAGTGGATCCAAAATAAGTCATTCTGAGGCCATTTATCTGCATTTGCATGTATGCCAGAAATGGTCGTACCTGGACGGCCAGGCTCGCGTGGGACTAGGTGTGTGGGCGCAGTAAACCAATCAGGCGCTTAGCAAATAAGTTAGTCCAGAGTGATGTGTTGGACATTCAATCACCAAACAGATAGAAATGGCTATCTAGATCATTTTCCTTTTAGTCTCCCTTTTTTTGGTGATTTATGCCAACACACCTAAACCAACTAGTAAATGACTAACTTAAAGCAATATGAGATAAAAGTTGCAATTTGAGACTCAGATTCAAACACTCAAAGTATTCAAATAAATTGGTATATTTGGATCATTTAGCCACCACTTTATTTTTATTTTGTAAAACAAAATATTTTTCTTACTTTTTCTTACTACTGAGTCAAAACACTCGAGTTTTGCAAATCAAATCAGCTTGAAAGAAATTCCCCCTTTTTCACAAGAATAATTTGTCCCTCCCATTCTTGTAAGAGAACAAATTTTCACAATAAGAGGGCTCCTCTTTGCTATTAAGAGACAAGTTTGAAGCTTAAAACTCAAGTGGTGGTTGATCCAATTGTTTTGGCCTCTAATTTCTCCTCTTTTGGCATTAAACATCAAAACAGAGAAACTAAGTGGCCTAACTCCATTGTCTCACTAAAAATAGCGAATGAAAACCAAAAGAAATGAGAAACCAAGGGAATTTGAAACAAAGAACATTGATACTTTATACAATAGAAGCGTCTTCTTTGTCCAAATTCAATTTTTCCCTTTTAATCCACCTTTGAGACTACACATCATCAACTCAAGCAAATTATTAATCTCAAAAGGGTCAAGTTATAGCATATCCTCCCCCTAAATATGTGCATCATCGCACTTGGACTTGTGAGGTATGGGGATGACATTCTACAACTTGAACACTAAGGTACGTGTGGTCTCGTGGTTAGCCCCAAAATTCTGGAGTAGGGGGAAAATGTGTTTGAGTGCTTGCTCTATACTATTTTTTGTGCGGTGTGGTAGCTGTGCGGGCGGGGTCAGGTGCTGGGCAGACGCAGTAGCTAGCTGCGTGGGTGCTAGGGGTCCACAGGGCAGTAGTTGAGTGAGCGTTGCGCGGGCGCTGGGCGTGGGGCCCTATAACACCCTAATATCCTATTTTTGGTATTTGGGAAAAATCCTTCTATAAGATTTTAAATAGATGACCCTCTTAAAAGAATTATTAAGATATCCCTTTTTGATAATAAATTTGAAGATATTGTTGATCATGAAAACTTAAATTAAAGTACCTTTTAATAAAGATTAGACATCATGAATTATTTTCTTAAAGTGAATAGGTATCTAATGATTGATTAGTTAAATTATATTCTTATTAGGTCATACATTCAAAGAGTAATTTCATTTACAAGAATTTTTATGTGTGTGCATCACCAATTTGAAGCATATACCTAAACAAAGAAAATAATAAAATATCTCAAACAAGAATAGCAATAATAAATATTCATATACTTTACACCATGCTGGACTTTTTGGTATGAGCATATTAGATTTAAATTCAAACTTGAAATTTAGACTTTGAAAATAGAAAATAGGAAAGAAAAAAGGGAACCCTGCCTGCGTCATGGGCCGATTCCTCCTTCCCGGCCCAGCTCCCCTTCGCTTCATCTGGCCCAATCTGCATGCGTCGCTCGCCTGATCCGGAGATTGGTGCGTGGGGCCCATCTCTCAGCCACCCCGCGTGCGGCCAGCCCGACTTACCTGGGTTACGCTGACATGCGGGCCCCTCTGATCGGCTTCACGGATACATGTCGCATCTGCCTTGGTCACCGGTTGGTGGGCCCTCGCGGTCAGATTCTTCCCTAACCAAGCTTCGCAGCAACCTCCGCAGCTTACGCTGATTCAGCGCGGGTGTTTCACCAGATCACCGCGGATCTCGTGGCTTGCTCCGTCTCGGACTTTGGGCGCCACCTGGGTATATAACCGGACCTCCCCACACACAAGCTAGCGCCAGGGAACTTTACTCCACCACCGGGAGCACCTTGCCACCACGATTCACGCCGCCGTCACAGTGAGATAGTGTTCCCATCGTCACCTCAACCTCGGCTTGTGGCATATGAGCATCGCCTGTGTGCACCGCACCCACCCGTGGCCTCATCGTGTCCGGATGAGGTTAATCATAAACAGGATTTCTCGCCGGAGCTCTTGCCCAACCTCTCACCCGCCCCCTCACCATGGCCAGCGTCCGACCCTGCGGCAAGACCGGTAAGAAGACTCCCTAGTCATTCGCCTCTACCTGCGCATCGTTTAGCACCAATTGGATTCGAGTTCGAGTGACAGATTCATCGTGCCGGCAATGGCGTTGCCGCGGTGAGCCAATGTGCCGCCGCCGCTATGCGTTGGGGAGGAGATGAGTGCATGGGCATATGATCATGAATGGACGTGCCAGATCGTACGACTCTTACCGGTTTGGGCTAGATGCATCTGATCCATTGGTTTGCGGATGAACAGCTACGACTGGAACATAGCATCCTAGCTTGGGTGTGGGATGGTGGTCGTCAATCTCGAGATCCACGGCTCGAGTGTGTTGGAGGGTTTGGATCTAATCCCGGTCCTCAATATCTGATCGTGCAACTAGAATACGAAGATACCCCTTCGCCATGACATTTTTCCTAAAGAGCCCCTGGTGTATTGCAATTTGACTCGCACTCCAGTCATAGGTATGGGGGCTCGCGGATTCTTGCAAGATAGACCCTGATCTTCTTATAAATAATGCCCACCATCCCTAGCTGCGGGATAATTAAATAAAATGAATTATATAATCTAGAAAATCACTAAAAATGAATGGATAATATTAAAATAATCCTAGAATCATAGAAAAATCATATATCCTAAGTTTTAGCTCTGATTTGATGCATTCCAGTTGCATTAATCTCATATTAATATTCTTTATCATATAGTAACTTTATTTTGTCATGGAATCTAGGAAACAATTTATGCGCTTAATTTCTTTTGTACCCCCACACTTAAAACCTTCCGAAAATCATAACTTATCCATTTTAGCTCTGAATGGACCCGTTCAAGTTGCATCAGTTTCATATAAATATTTACTATACATTAGCACACATTAATTAGAAATACCACATGGTTTATAATTAGATACTTACTTATCCTATGTATAGTAGGTTAATCCATCTAATTAAAGTAACATGTTCATAATGTGAATAAAAGATAATCTTTAACTAAGATATATAATTAAAGATTATCCTTAAGGTATATCTTACAGGATCTATAAAACCAATCTAAGACCCAGTTTTAGTTACTCAATCACTAAAATCTTCCGAAAACCATATCCTCTTAACCGTAACTTCGATTTTAATGGTTCTCGAACCTAGGATCTCGTAGCAACGCGTAGAATACTATTATGCAGTTTGTGCTTATGTTTGGTGTGATGTTAATTTTACCTATACCATGTTTGTTTGTATTGCTACGAATAGCAGTGAGGTCCCGAGAATCTGAAGAACATTCTGGTACCTGGAATCTCGAGTTCCAAGCAAGTTGTGCCCTTGATCACTTCTTTTTACCTAACAATGTTCGTTGTTAATCACTGTGACATGCTCAGTTTAATTTGATGGGACCTAATAGGTTTCTCTAGTATTGTTTATCCCTCACCTTGCAGACAGATGAATTATTGGGTAGATTTGATATTGCTCTACCTAGTTTTGGGAAGCTACTGGTTTATTATGATCATGCTCCAATTATGTTGTTGTTTAATTATTATTCATGATAAGATCATATTGTTAATTGGAATATGGAGCGACCACCCGGGAAAATAGTGCTACCACAAGGGTGGTATGGGACGCCCTTGGCTGACTAATTAGGAAAGCTAGTGGAGGATTGAAAGGGAAATGTGCTCTTGGGCCATTTCAATAATTGTTTTGGTGGTTAGAAGCCCAACACATTGTTTTAAATTCATATGTGCTAAGTAAGTGAGAAGTGCACATCAAAGAACAATGTATGTTTCTAGACGTAGTAAATTGTTTTTGTGCACTAACAACGTTCATCTAAGTGCTAGAGACATGACCAAGAAAAGAGAAAAGGGACTGAGGAATAAGTGGCTCGGTTCAGCCAAATCTGCACCAGCCTGTGGCGCACCGAACTATCCGGTGGTGCATCGAACAATGTCTGATGCCCAGGCTGGCCCGACGGCAAGCTCTCTACTCTTGGGAATCGGTGTGGCGAAGTGGCTATAAATCACCGGACTGTCCGGTGAGTCATCAGCGCCCGCGCCCAAGTCTTCGGCGACGAACTCGTCACTCTCGGAAAATGGAGAAGGCGCCGCGGCTATAATTCACCGGACTGTCTGGTGGTGCACCGGACTGTCCGGTGAGCCATAGGAGCCCACGGCCAACGGTCATCGGCGTGATCAACGGGCGACACGTGGCCAAGCCAACGGTCGGATAGTCGCACCGGACAAAGATCCAACGATCGGCTTCGCTAGAAAAGGAAAGTGATCATGCATCAGACTGGTACTATTCATGTCCTATTGCCTACCTCAGCATCGGGGGAAGTAAGTATGGTCATGTAATAGTCGATGATTTTTCCCGCTTCACTTGGGTATTCTTTTTGCAAGACAAATCTGAAACCCAAGGAATCCTAAAGCGTTTCCTAAGGAGAGCTCAAAATGAGTTTGAGCTGAAGGTGAAGAAGATAAGAAGCGACAATGTGTTCGAGTTCAAGAATCTACAAGTCAAAGAGTTTCTTGAGGAGGAAGACATCAACACGAGTTCTCCGCTCCATACACACCACAACAAAATGGTGTGATAGAGAGGAAGAACATGACGCTAATCGATATGGCGAGAACGATGCTTGGAGAGTACAAGACGCCTGAGCGTTTTTGGTCGGAAGCTATGAACACAGCTTGCCATGCCATAAACCGGCTCTATCTGCACCGTCTCCTCAAGAAGACCTCCTACGAACTCCTAACTGGTAACAAACCCAATGTTTCTTATTTTCGCGTATTTGGGAGCAAATGCTACATTCTAGTGAAGAAAGGTAGACATTCTAAATTTGCTCCCAAGGCAGTAGAAGGGTTTTACTAGGATATGACTCAAATACAAAGGCGTATAGGGTCTTCAACAAATCATCAGGATTAGTTGAAGTCTCTAGCGACGTTGTATTTGATGAGACTAATGGCTCTCCAAGAGAGCAAGTTGATCTTGATGACATAGATGAAGATGAGGTTCCGACGGCCCCAATGCGAACTATGGTGATAGGAGATGTGCGACCATAGGAACTACAGGAACAAGATCAACGTCCTTCCTCGACAATGGTGCATCCCCCGACTTAAGACGATGTACAGGTACCTCAAGAAGAGGGGTAGGATCAAAGGGGAGCACAAGAAGAACAAGTTATGGAGGAAGAAGCACCACGAGCCCCTCCAACCCAAGTTCGAGCGACGATCCAAAGACATCACCCCGTCGATCAGATTCTAGGTGACATCAGCAAGAGAGTAACTACTCGCTCACGATTAGCTAATTTCTGTGAGCATTACTCATTTGTCTCTTCTATTGAGCCTTTCAGGGTAGAAGAGGCCTTGCAGGATCCGGACTGGGTGTTGGCCATGCAGGAAGAGCTCAACAACTTCAAAAGGAATGAAGTCTAGAGCCTGGTGCCACGTCCAAAGCAAAATGTTGTGGAAACCAAGTGGGTGTTCCGCAACAAGCAGGACAAGCACGGAGTGGTGACAAGGAACAAGGCTCGACTTGTGGCAAAAGGTTATGCCCAAGTCGCAAGTTTAGATTTTGAGTAGACTTTTGCTCCTGTGGCTAGGTTAGAGTCAATTCAGATTTTATTAGCCTATGCTGCTCACCACTCCTTTAGGCTATTCCAAATGGACGTGAAGAACGCTTTCCTCAATGGGCTAATCAAGGAGGAGGTATACGTGGAACAACCCCATGGATTTGAGGATGACAGGTATCCCGACCATGTATATAAGCTCTCTAAGACGCTCTATGGACTTAAGCAAGCCCAAGAGCATGGTATGAATGCCTTAGAGATTTTCTTATTTCTAATGCTTTCAAGGTTGGGAAAGTCGATCCCACTCTTTTCACAAAGACTTGTGATGGTGATCTATTTGTTTGCCAAATATATGTTGATGACATTATATTTGGTTCTACTAACCAAAAGTCTTGTGAGGAGTTTAGCAGGGTGATGATGCAAAAGTTCGAGATGTAAATGACCTACTTCCTTGGATTCCAAGTGAAGTAACTCAAGGACGGCTCCTTTATCTCCCAAACGAAGTACACTCAAGATCTTCTCAAGAGATTTGGGATGACGGATGCTAAGCCCGCGAAGACACCGATGGGAACTGACGGACAACTCGACCTCAACAAATGAGGTAAGTCTGTTGATCAAAAGGCATACCGGTCAATGATAGGTTCATTACTTTATCTTTGTGCTAGTAGACCGGACATTATGCTCAGTGTATGCATGTGTGCTAGATTTCAATCCGACCCCAAGGAGTGTCACCTTGTGGTCGTTAAGCGAATTCTTAGGTATTTAGTTTCTACGCCTTGCTTCGGAATCTGGTATCCAAAGGGGTCTACCTTTGACTTAATTGGATACTCAGACTTCGACTATGTCGGGGGCAAGGTTGACAAGAAGAGCACATCAGGGATGTGCCAGTTTCTAGGAAGGTCCCTGGTGTCCTGGAGTTCCAAGAAACAAACGTCCGTTGCCCTATCCACCGCTGAGGCCAAGTACGTTGCCGCAGGACAGTGTTGCGCGCAACTACTTTGGATGAGGCAAACCCTTCGGGACTTTGGCTACAATCTGAGCAAAGTCTCACTCCTATGTGACAATGAGAGTGCAATCTGCTTGGCGGATAATCCTGTTGAACACATCCGCACTAAGCACATAGACATCCAGCATCACTTCCTGAGAAACCACCAGCAAAGGGGAGATATTGATATTTACCACATCCACATTAGCACCGAGAATCAGCTAGCCGATATCTTCACCAAGCCTTTAGATGAGAAAAGGTTTTGCAGGTTGCGTAGTGAGGTAAATGTCTTAGATTCGCGTAACTTGGATTGATCTAGAGCATACATGTATTCTATGCCTTTGATCATGTTACTTTGAGCATTTACATCATTCATTGTTTACTAGCTGAATGCCCGTGCGTTGCAACGGGAATATATAATACCAGTATACTACGATAACTTATATACAAAATGTGTGTTATATTGTTATGAGAAAATGTTTCATAATCAATTTGTGATCCTAGCCATACATAAATTTTGTTATTTTAATCTAATTATTTCACCACTACATTGCAACCATCAGTATCATGCAGACTTCGATATATGCCATGATTTGTATGGTCTCATCATTGGAGAGCACGTTCCACACATGCCGGAAAAATTCCCTCGTACATCATTAGTCATCAGACACGCACCACCATATGCTCTTGCTTAAACAAAAAGGTAAGTGTGTATGTGTTTGCGAAGAGAATTAAAGGCAGGCCGACACAAAAGCTACCCTGACGGTGACGAGGATGACGAACTGGTCACTGTTGTCGATCCTCCTCTGTGTCACCTCCGGCGCCAAGATGATGCCACAATCCTCGATATAGTAGTCATCGAACGCACGCGACATGACGAGTACCGATGACTCTTGGTTGGGCTGCCAAACGAAGTGCACCCCGGGCTCATCAGCGAGGTAGTACCCTTGGCCGTTGCACCACCGGATGCGCTATTCCACTACATACATCATGTTCGAGGACACTCACACAACGTCAGCAACGTCCATCATCCCAGCGCACAAGAATTTATGTCCGGTCAGTAGCGACTTATGTGGCAGGTTGAGCTTCAGGTGGACGATGAGCTGGACGGCGTGATGGCGTCGTCGTCGGATGCGGTGTCCAGAACAACCCGAGAGTCGTCGACGTTGGCGACAACCATGAGGCCCCCCTGCTTAACGATGGACAACGCGGTGCAGCTGCTCTGGACCGCGTCCAAGCGGCGGCTTCGCGGGAGCTTGTCGTACACAGCAGCGCATGCGACCACGTAAGACTGCTTTTAGAGGTCGAACTGACAGTCGCCAAGCTTCTTCTCGTCATCGATAAGCGACGACAACGTGAGTGCCTCCTGCTCATGGAGTTTGTTCGGGGTTTGAAGTAGGAAACATGGATTCATGTTTGGCGTTGGTTTATGAAAATGACACAAGTCTGATCCATAGAAAAAAATATTACGAAGAAAAAATGTCACACATGCAAAAAAGGGAATTTAAGTATAATGCATTATTCAAACAAAAGAAATAGCATGCAAAGCTCTTCTTTAAATAATATTACCTCCATCCAAAAATATAATTCAAAAATCTCGGTGATACTTATCTACTACTACGCATTGTGCAATGGTAGCAAGTGAGCTTGGAGAGAGATGTAGTAGATGTGTTTCCTGTCATAGATGTAGACATAAACACATATAGGTGGGTGCCCGTGCGTTGCAACAGAAACATTTAATATCATGATAACTTATGAACAAATGTGTGTTATACTGTTATGTGAAAATGTTTCGTAATTAATTTGTGATCCTAGCCATACATAAATTTTGTTATTTCAATCTAACTATTTTATCACTACATTGCAACCAACAGTACCATGCAGACTTCTATACATGATAGCTGAATGCCCGTGCGTTGCAACGGGAATATATAATACCAGTATACTACGATAACTTATATACAAAATATGTGTTATACCGTTATGAGAAAATGTTTCATAATCAATTTGTGATTTTGGCCATACATAAATTTTGTTATTTATAATCTATTTGTTTCACCACTACATTGCAACCATCAGTATCATACAGACTTCGATATATGTCACGATTTGCATGATCTCATTATTAGAGAGCACGTTTCACACATACCGGAAGAAATTCCCTCGTACATCGTTAGTCATCGGACACGTACCACCATACGCTTTTGCTTAAACAAAAAGGTAAGTGTGTGTTTGCAAGACTAATGGTCAAACATCGTATAACCATAAAGTTAGAATACTATATTAATATATTAAATAAATTAATCCAATAGACATAGATTAACCCAATTAACATAGGATAAATAAATATCTAATTATAAAAGTATGAAACATGATATAATCAATGTTGTTACTGCGTAGTAAATATTCATACGAGACTAACACAACTGGAACGGTTCAATTTGGAATTAAAATGGGGAAGTTACGAATTTCCAAAGTTTCTATGTATTTGATATATGATTAATTAGGAAATCAATTTTATTGTTGTTTTCATGACAAAACAGAGGTATTATGTGATAAAAATAATATTATAGAATTATAGAAATTGGAATGAACTCATTTGGATTTAATATGAAATTTCCATGAATTAAATGGGTTTCTGCAATTATTTTTAAACTATAAATCAATTTCTAAACTCCTTTTCCCTATTTTCTTTATTTCCTGGACTGCGTCCCAAACTCCAAAAAGATCAGGGGCTAAGCTATAAATGTTTTTCTAGACTCAGTGAGCATACAGAGTGGACGGCGGGTTAAACACAAAAGACGTTTTAGTTGAAGTTGTACACAATTCAACATGAGTCATGTTGGCTAGAGGGTGGAAGGCTAGGTATTCTGCTCAATAGATCCAAGGTTTGATTCCTGAGGAGCCACGGTTTAATTTTTTTTTCTGCGCGCGGAACGGGAGAGGGCAGAACGGCAGAACGGCAGACTACTATTGCTTACTTAATAAGTAGTAGAGATGTGTGTTTGCAAGACTAATGGTCAAACATCGTATAACCATAAAGTTAGAATACTATATTAATATATTAAATAAATTAATCCAATAGACATAGATTAACCCAATTAACATAGGATAAATAAATATCTAATTATAAAAGTATGAAACATGATATAATCAATGTTGTTACTGCGTAGTAAATATTCATACGAGACTAACACAACTGGAACGGTTCAATTTGGAATTAAAATGGGGAAGTTACGAATTTCCAAAGTTTCTATGTATTTGATATATGATTAATTAGGAAATCAATTTTATTGTTGTTTTCATGACAAAACAGAGGTATTATGTGATAAAAATAATATTATAGAATTATAGAAATTGGAATGAACTCATTTGGATTTAATATGAAATTTCCATGAATTAAATGGGTTTCTGCAATTATTTTTAAACTATAAATCAATTTCTAAACTCCTTTTCCCTATTTTCTTTATTTCCTGGACTGCGTCCCAAACTCCAAAAAGATCAGGGGCTAAGCTATAAATGTTTTTCTAGACTCAGTGAGCATACAGAGTGGACGGCGGGTTAAACACAAAAGACGTTTTAGTTGAAGTTGTACACAATTCAACATGAGTCATGTTGGCTAGAGGGTGGAAGGCTAGGTATTCTGCTCAATAGATCCAAGGTTCGATTCCTGAGGAGCCATGGTTTAATTTTTTTTTCTGCGCGCGGAACGGGAGAGGGCAGAACGGCAGAACGGCAGAACGGCAGACTACTATTGCTTACTTAATAAGTAGTAGAGATTTGTAATGCTCAAGTTGTATAAGTCATCCCCGGACCTCACAAGTTCATATGCAAATGATGCACATGTTTAGTGGGAGATGAACTACAACTTGACCTTTTTGAGACTAACTTGGTTGTTTGAGTACACTTGAAGTAGTCTCGAAGGAACATAGAAAGGGAAAAGTAACTTGGAAGACGAAAATACTTCCACTGCACTCCGGTATTAGTGTATTTAATTCCAAGTTCATACTTATGCTCTCATTGCCTTTTTACTCTTATTTGACATTTTGGTGAGGCAATGGGGTTAGAGGGCCAAAAGTTATCCTGTTTTGGTGCTTAATGCCAAAGGGGGAGAAATTAAGGCCAAAGCTAATGGATCAGCCAACCACTTGCGAATTTTGAAAATAGTAGAGTTAGAATTTGTATTTTGTCCAAAATCCTCTTATTGCAAAATTTGGTCTCTTATGTGGGAGAATTTTGATTGTGGGAAAAAGGGAGAGTTTTTGGCACTTGATCAATTTTTACTCTTGGAATATCTCCCTATTTGCCCAAACAAATGTGTTTAACTTAGAAATAGGAAAAAGAATTTGATTTGCAAAAACAAACCAAGTGGTGGCAAAAGTGATCCAAACATGCCAAATACTAAATGAAGAAATATTTGGTCTTAAATTTGCACTTCTTAGTTGCTTTTTAATGTGTTGGCATAAATCACCAAAAAGGGGAGATTGAAAGGGAAATATGCCCTTGGGCCATTTCAATAATTGTTTTGGTGATTAGATGCCCAACACATTGTTTTAAACTCATATGTGCTAAGTAAGTGAGAAGTGCACATCAAAAAACAAGGTATGTTTCTAGACGTAGTAAATTGTTTTTATGTACTAACAACCTTCATCTAAATGCTAAAGACATGACCAAGAAAAGAGAAAAAGGACTGAGGAATAAGTGGCTCGGTTCAGCCAAATATGCACCAGGCTGTGCGTGCACCGGACTGTCCGATGGTGCACCGGACAGTGTCCGATGCCCAGGCTGGCCCGACGGCGAGCTCTCTGCTCTCGGGAATCGGCGTGGCGAAGTGGCTATAAATCACCGGACTGTCCGGTGAGGTGAGTCATCAGCGCCCGCGCCCAAGTCTTCGGCGATGAACTCATCACTCTCGGGAAATGGAGAAGGCGCCACGACTATAATTCATCGGACTGTCCGGTGGTGCACCGGACTGTCCGGTGAGCCATAGGCGCCCGCGGCCAACAGTCGTCTGCACGATCAACGGGCGACACGTGGCCGAGCCAACGGTCGGATAGTCGCACCAGACTATCCGGTGCGCCAACGGATCCGAAGATCCAACGACCGGCTTCGCTAGAAAAGGAAAGAGATCGCACACCGGACTGGTACTGTTCATGTCCGGTGGTGCACCGGACTGTCCGATGCGCCACTCGACAGAAGGCAAGAATTGCCTTCTAAGTTGATCTCCAACGGCTCCTAGCTGCCTTGGGGCTATAAAAGAGACCCCTAGGCGCATGGAGCAGTACACCGAGCTTTCACTAATCATCCTAAGACTCCCAGACTCCGCAATCATGCAATCGATTCACTGTGTTAGAGATTTGAGCACCGTCTGAGTTGTAAACTCCTTGCGTCGTGTCTTGTGCTCACTTCTTGGCTTGTGTGCGTAGTTACTGCGATTTGAGTCTTATGTGTGTTGCTTTCCGTCCCTTACTTCTTTGCCTTTTTGTGTAATCAACATTGTAAGGGCGAGGGGCTCCAATTTGTGGAGATTCCTCGCAAACGGGAAAAGAACTCGAAAGGAAAAGACCGTGGTATTCAAGTTGATCATTGGATCACTTGAAAGGGGTTGAGTGCAACCCTCGTCCATTGGGACGCCACAACGTGGAAGTAGGTAAGTGTTACTTGGCCGAACCATGGGATAAATCACCGTGTCTCTTGTGCTATTTTTCTCTGTGATTGTTTTCTTCTCAAGAGTTCGCTCTCTAGCAACTTGGTCAATCGAACTAACATTTTGTAAACCGAGTTTGTGCTTTGAGTGTTGAATTTTGCAGAATCACCTATTCACCCCCTCTAGGTGCTCTCAAGGACTACCTTACCCGAAAGGGGCAAGGGCAGTAGGGGAGTGGTCAGTGTAGGGAGGTTCTCGGGTTGATTTTACTGCGATGGCGGTCAGACGAGGGATTCCTGCATTGGAGCTTCCTAGAAACTGTATCGAGTTTTCTGAAGCTAGTGGAACTTTGTAAATGCCTCGTAGTGGTACCCTGCCTCGCTTCTTTGGTAGAGGTGTATGGGGTCCGATCAACTCGGTGTCAAATGGGTAACACGACTTGTGGGTAAAGATGTGCAACCTCTGCAGAGTGTAAAACTGGTATATCAGCCGTGCTCACGGTCATGAGTAGCTCGGACACTCACATGATTAATTTATGGAATTAAACTTAATTTGTCATATGCATTGTATTGTGGGTGTTGTTATCAATTTTGATCTATTACTTATTTGAGTTGGTATCTACTTACACTTAGTAACTGCTAATGAAATTTTGACCAACTTTAAAAGCAATGCTTAGCTTTAGTCATCCTCTTTGGTAAGCCTTACACTTAACATGAGCTCACACCTTTGGTGAGTTCATGTACATTATTCCCCACAACTTGTTGAATGATAAAAATATATGAGCTTACCCTTGCTGTCTCACACCTCCTATAGGTCAAGAACAGATACCGCAGGATGAGGCGCATGGAGGATGCTGTGATGAGTTCGTGAGAGGTCTAGTCCGTCTTCTCCCAGCCAACTTTGGGTTGCTGGATGGTTGTCTCCATGTGATGTAATTATTTAATTATTTTGTACAGAACTCTGTTATATATTAATGTTATGACATCGTTTCTATACTATGAGTCATCATATGTGTAAGACTTGGTCATAGTACACTTGGTGATTATGTTCGTGCGAGGATCTTGGTGCCCACGAAACCCGGGTGTGACAGGCCCATAGGGCACGACGCCGAGACGAGACGCGTGGGACGGGCCCAAAGTGTCAGGACAGAGGTTGAAATCGTAGTAGCACAAGACACCCATATTAGGTTTTTAATAGAGTAGTATAGATATAGATTATATTAAGCCTAAGGAATCGGTCACTATAGGATATGCGAAATTTAATAATATTATTTTTTTGTAATAGATATCAATATCGTTAAAAGCTTCTTTGGAACACGGAATTTCAGAAACACGGGAATAGAAAAAACACAGGAAATAGAATGCATGTATTCTCCGATCCTATGAAATTTAAAACCAAAGGAAGTTGATGGAAAATTTGTTTGGCTACACCGGAAAAAGTAAAGGAACTAAAAAATTTGATTTATAATTTGTAAAGTTTCAAACTAACCTTCGGTCACGTGTGTTCAAGAGGCTCTCTAGCTGTTTTATAATGCTCATCATCTTGCTGTCTCTCACTTATTTTCACAACAGCAAGCACGGTCCGTATGGTATGGTGGAGAAAGCAAACAAGCAACGCGGGAGAGCGACAAACAAAGCGTGGGAATTTTTCCATGAGGTCCAATCTCCTTTGATTTTTCTTATAGCCTTGTTCAGTTATTTCCATTACATATGAATTAAAATAAAATTATAAAAAAAGAAAAATTTAACTTACTTAGAATTTAAACTCATCTAATTTTATTTAATTTATATGGATTAAGAGTTAACCGAATAAGCTGTAGAAATAAATCCTATGAAAATTTTCTTTCATTTTCCTATCAACCAAAGGAGCCTTCTACGATTTTTTTACCTTAGAAACTAAATCCTTTGAATAAAACTCCTTCAATCCAAATGAGGCCAAAACTCATTACGGTCTCTATACCCAACTGACCCCAAACGGGCCTGCCAACTCCCCGGGCCGGACTCCAATGCCTCTCACGTTGACGGCTTGACGCCACGGCCCCGCTGGTCGCCTTTCCCATCCTGCCCCTCTCCTCCCTCCTCTACCACGCGGAATCCCATTTTTACCCTTCTCAGCTCCTCCGCTGCCTCCCATGGCCTCCGCCTCCCCGCACCCCGCTTCTCCCTCCCACCCAAACCCTAACCATAGCCCCGACGCAGATCTCCGATCTGATCGCCCCATGCCCGACGCCGACGCCGTAAGCGGAGGCACCTCGCCCGCTTCCCCGGAGAAGCGGGAGGAGGAGGAAGAGGAGGCGCCGGGGAAGGAGGCGAAGCCGGCGGCGGCGGAGGAGGAGCAGCCGACCCCACGGAAGACGCGCCTTCCTCGCGCTTGCAACAATAAGCCCAAACTCCCGCCGCCGCCGCCGTCCGAGCGTCCGCGCCGCCGTGCCGCGGCGGCGTCGGGTGCCGGCGGCGCGGACGAGACGCCACAATGCCGCGTGGTCACGCCTCTCGTGTCGGAGCCCGAGGCGCCTGCTGAGCTTCCCCGCTGGCGGCTCCGCTGCATGTGGGAGCTCGGCTCCGTGCTCAACTTCCTCCACGTGCGTGCTCTGCCCTTAACACTCTCGCGCTCCGGCGGTGGACGGTCGCCGTGCCCTGGAGTTCGGGGGTTTAGGCTTCTGTGTCGTGGTTTGGACTTGGCAGCTAGGGTTTCAGTTTGACGCCGCCGTTGCACTGTTTTTTTGGTGGGTGCAGGTGTTCCGACCTCTGCTGAACATCACTGGGGAGTTCACGGCTGAGGACGTCGAGGCGGCGATTATCACTCCCAACGAGATTCTAGATGATGTGCATATGCCACTGCTAAAGGTGGGCTCCTTAGGTTGTTCGGCTTGAGCTTGTTTTCCCTTTCCTTCATCTCGCTGTGGTGTGGATCGAGGTGTATGTGTGTGTGCTCTTCCTCTTAGTCTACTTTTTTTACTTTTTTTGCTGCATGGTCCATGCTGTTAATTGCTTCATGAACAAATACTGAAATGCGAGTTTTTTTTTTCTGCAATGACCAAATTTGTTCATTTTTTAGGCTTGCCTGTATTGTGTTACCAAGTTTGGAATGGGCTGCTGCCTTCAGTTTATAGAAGCTTGCGGTTGTTTTTTCTGCTTTACTGGCCACATGCAATATTGGCATCATGTACCATTATTATGGTTTTGTGATTTTGTCACTCAATATATTCATGACCCCAAATTACATCTTTGTAACTGATCATACATACTAGCTGCTTTCTTAGAGCCCTTTAGACAGTTTTGTACAGTAAATTTTTTGCCATGCAAACATTTTCCTTGATTCTCATGCTTATTGGTCATATCTGCAGTCAATTCCTCCTGTAACTCGCATGGCTATGGGACGTGGAACCTGGGTGACCGTCCTATGCAGAAAGCTGAAGGATTGGTGGCATTGGGTACACAATATATCTCATATTGCAAACAACTTTAGATAGATATGAATAACAGTATTCCATTTGGTTTGGACCTAATAAGGATCTAAACTGCAGGTTGCAGAAGGTGATCTGCCAATTGTTGCATCTCATGGGTTAGCCTCGCACATTCTTGAGTAAAGCTTGTACTGCAGCTTCACATTAACAAAAATTTCCAATCGTTTCATCTTGCAGAACTGAAATTGAGACATACAAAACACTAGAACCAGCTATTCGTTTATTAATTTTGAAAGCGATATGTGATATCCGTGTTGAGGTATGTACTGATTTTATTTTAATTTAACGGTGAACCAAAAGAACTTTGGCAAAATGGATACTTCAGCCTTTCCATCTGTATATTTGTCTCATTTTTTGAAGTGTAGTACAGTCATAATTGTGTATATCAATTTTGATTGAGTCTCAGCCTCCCAGTGTCTCATATTCAGTTTTTCGGGAAGCTTATTTCTATATAATGGGTAAATATCAACATGGTGAATATCGATACGTTTTCAAAATTATTTAACGGTTTAGCCTAAACAACAACAGCAACAACAAAGCCTTTAGTCCCAAGATAAGTTGGGGTAGGCTAGAGTTGAAACCCAACAGGAGCCACAAATCAAGGTTCAGGCATGTGCATAGCTGTTTTTTATTTATTGGAATTTCAACAATATTTGCTGTCTATTGCTGTTTGTGCCTGTGTTACGAACTTGTGTTTGAAGAGAAGATGTCTTTAGAAAGTGTTTATAGCAAACATAAATTTTGAAGCATGTGTATTAAGTGCATTTGACATTAGCTGATTGATATGTGTATGGACATAGGAAAATTTGTATTTGACATTACCTGCACGCTAAATTTGGCAACCTTACTTATTATGAATGGATTTTGCAGCAAGAGGATATCCGGAACTTCATTGACAGTTCCCTTAAGCACGGACATGACCTTTCTACTTTTCGTAAAGAACGGATTGGAGGGGATTCCCTTGGAATCTCATACTGGTACTACTTTATTTATATTGAATGTAAAGAATTTCCATTATTTAATTTTCATGCAAGGCCATGCAAAACAGGTATGAAGATGACGAGATTCTTGGGCATAGATTGTATCGTGAAATTAGACGAGTAGAACAGGTTAAGAAGGAGCCAGGAAAGAGGTCCAGGGGAAAAGGAGGATCTTCAGCTATTTCAGTTGTGTCCTACCAATGGGAAACTGTTGCGTCCACCTTTGATGAGTTTGATGATGTTGCAGTAAGTTTTGTCATTTGGGTTCCTCATATCTGCTCCCATAGAGTATTTGTTTTTCTGCTTAATACAGTATTACTACTACTGTGGAAATCTTGGAGGTGACCAATGTAGAGGAACAATAGTGGAGGTAGACCTTGCTGTGTTAGCCAAAATTCACATTTTAGAGTTAGTCTGCATGAACACTAATAAAGAAATTCAGAGGGCAGACCCAATGTGGGAGGCTCCCACATGAGGATCTGGGGAAGGGATAAACTGAGGCAAGCCTTCCCCCGCAAATGATGAGAGGCTGCTTCGAAGACAGCTCTCACCACTGCACTAGGGCTGCCTTCTAATAAAACAATTCAGAGGAAATACAATAATTGACTAAAATATGCGAGTATTTATCTTGCTGGAGTGTTCATTTGTTCTATTTCTTTCTTGTATTGAACTAGAGCAGTTCTTTTCTATTGTGCTTAGATCTTATCAATGCCCACTTGACCACTTCAGCTGGTTGACATCTCTGTATTACTCACATGCAGCATTTTTTTAACACAAATGGATTACATATGCTCCAACCATTATTTATATGCAAGTAAAAATGGAAAAAAATTTGGTTGACTGATTTATAACACATTTTAGTAGCGCATGGAAATGGTACATGCATGACTATTTTGTGAAACTGCTACCTTAATAGTTGAACTTATTGTAACCATTTCTCATGGTGCCATCAAGTGTTTCACTGTCTATACAACACACTTATTTTTAAGACTTCATGCCAGCTACATTATAACCATGTCCTGCAGCCCATCCATCCACATATATGTGTCAATAACTCGGTCGGGGAGGGTACGACCACCCTCGCGGTATTATCTCAATAGAAGGCCGTGGCAATGGTCCTGGCCGAGAAACCCCTAAACTCTGTCCTCCCATCACTAACGGGCTGGTTCAAGCTGCCCACTCTGCAAAGGCCCACCCAGGCTCGAGGTTGGCATACGACCGAGCTGTAACCCGAGAGCGGGCGAGGAACAGCAAGGTTTTTTTGGTACAGAGCCAGGGGTTGAACCCGTGACCTGGTGAAAGGGATCCTGCCGCCTTCATAATTGGGGTATTACCCCATCTGCTAAATGATGTGTCAATAACACACCAACTTCTAGTTGTAAGCTTCAATCAACTAACAATAGGTTGGCTACTGAATATAATGTGCTTGGAAGAAAATGCTGGTGTGAAATACTGAAATGTTACTCGGTTGTTTGCATTCTTACCTGTTTTTTAAAAATTAGCTACTTTTATGTCCTTTGCTGTGTAGGAAAAACTCTTTTCAAGTCGAAACAGGACAGAGGTTTCTCTTGGAAAGAAGTTGAAGATTGAATATCTTCCAGAGATAGAAAAGATCCATAAAGTGTGTATCTCTATTACACAGCCTGGTAGATTTGTTTGGCCAGAGAATTGATTGTTTTGAGCTTGTTAATCAACCGTTTCTGATTCATGCAGAAGAAAGAGAGGTTGCTCAAAAAGCAACAGAGAGAAGCTCTTCTTCTTGATAGCTACTTGGCATCAGATGGACTTACCACCGGCCGCTCCCTCCGTGATAGAAAGCCTGTGACTTATACATTTGGTAAGCTTAAATACTAAATTAAGCATTTTTGGGGGGGGGGCAAATTGCTAAGTATTGCCATGGTCTATCTTGTGGAAAATAACATAAATGCTTCACTGACATGTGACTCTAGGTCTTATTTCAGCCTCACAATGGATGACATTTTTTATGTAGCATCTTGGTGGTGACACTGATATCTTTCTTCCTTGTGTTAAACACAATGTCACCTAAGTTCTTATCATTGATCAACCTCTGTTTCTTATCTTAATTAATAATAATCTATTGTTATATCAAATGCCCTTATCAGCACCTTAAGCATAGTTACTTGTTTTTTTCGTGAACGCGCAGGAGAGCTGCACATCATTAAATTAAGAGAAGAAACAGTCCAAAATGGACCAAAGTACAATGGCACAAAAGGCCAAACACAAGACCACCATATCCTGACCAAACACAAGACCACCAATTCCTGCTACGCACAGAGCATAGTTACTTGTTAGTATGAGACTATGAGTCATTGATCCTTACAGCAGATTGATCTCTGAATTGTAATGTAACCTTTGTGGTTCTTGGTAGTATAACAAAGTGCTTCTCTAATCAGAAGGCTGCAATTTAAAGTTAGGCACTTCTGAGTACAAATTTAATAGTGAATCTATGTTGGCCCAACATCCAAATCCAACTGAATTCTGGTTATGCTCAAATACAAACTTATCTACGTAGTAAAGGGAAATGCTTTTTGTACTACTCAAGTAGTGCCATGTATCTAAACCATCGATCACAATTATGATCATTCTGTCCAAGTGATTTCAACCATTAGATTATTGTGTTAAGAAGAAAAAGAGTATAAATACAATGCAGTCATGCCACACAAATCCTCAGCTATGTGTAGCAGCACTCATAAAGTGAACTTCAAAACTTTTTGCTGTAACTTATTGGAAAGATAATACAACAATTGTATAAGTATGGTGGAATGATCCTAAATTTTCCTGGTTCTGAACCCTTTTCCGCTGGTATCTGTAATCTAGTGTCAGCATACACTTCAGTTTGTGATGATTGGAATATGTCTTTTTGGTTTTACAATTTTGATTATTTGGTCAATTTCATCATCTGTTATAATTACAAGGATTGAATTTGTTTACAATGCAGATGACTATGATCGCTCAATAAATGAAGCCATCAAAATTACGAAGTATGCTAGCCATTCCTTTCTTGACAATCCTTATTCAGAAGGAATATACTATAATGTAATCATCTCTTTAACATTTTTGTATAGGAAAAGAGAGAGCTCAGCTGAGCCTGTTGCTACTACTGCCAATAGAAGGGCGCTTCCTCCAAGATCGGAGGCACCAAGCAATGGGAAGTTAAATAATGGTCCCTCACCAACAACCAATGACTCATCTGATGGAAATTCTTCAAAGTCAGATGACTACCGAGACAGTGATGCTGAACAAGAAAATGAGGCACTTGATCGCAGGTACTCTTAGCGTGTGGTTTTTATCATTACCCTACTCAAGGTAGCAGGTGGCTCATGTGCATTTGTGTTTTGTGTGGTTGTGTCACAGCAACCGGCGGAGGAAAAGATCTCAGAGATACACACAAGACTTTGTTGAGGCTGTCTCAGATGTTGATCCTAACTTTGACAGTGACGACGATATCATGGGAGAGGCAGTGTATGATGACGAATACCTGAGAAGTCGCAAACAGAATAAGCCATCAAGTGCTTCTGAAGAGGATGAAGAGTTCCGGTTGGAAGAAGATGCCGAAGATGATGAAGAAGAAGAGGAATATTCATTGAGTACCAGTGAAGATCTAGAGGAGCCGCAACGGCATAAAAAGCTGGAAACTCGTGGCCGGCGAGGTACCAAGCTGAGATCAGTTGGTGAAATCCAAACAGGTCTTAGACGCAGCAAGCGTTCTTCTCGTCCTCGTATTAACTATCGGCAATATGATTTTTCGGACTCGGATACGGAGCCTCGAAAGGCAAGGAAATCTGACGCATCAGATCCTGATGCTGGCTCCGATGCCGAGAACGACATGGAGCTCTCGACATCGAGTCAAGAGCAAGAGGAGGAAGAGGATGATAGTCATGATGAAGAAAATGGTAATAACACGAATGATAAAATGGAGGAGGACCACACTGCAGAAGGAAATAAAATAGAACCAGAGGAGGAGGAGGAGAAGGAGCAGCCACAGCAGCAGCCTGTAGAGAAGATGGATGCTCCCAGCAGGGAAAGTGTAGGAAGAACATTCCTAGATCTAAACGAGCTTGCACCTGGAGGTGGCTTTGATGATGGCCCAAGCTTGACAGTGAGAGATGACATGGACAACATCTAGGGAATAAAGTTTTGTTTTGATACATTTCGGGTGCTGTTGGCCAGTTTTCTGACTTCCAGGCAAGGGCAGATCCATGGTCCTGATGGCCTGTGATGAATGGTGCAACTATGGTTTGGCGGTGTGAGCTTTATGGTTATGGCTGCTTCACTGATTTGCAGCAGCAGGACAGGCGAGGTTCCACTTGAAGCGACTTTGAGCTTCTCCGGTGCTTATGTTATATACGTGGAGGCCATGAGGAGGCAGTTTTATGTATACTACATGAAGGTCGCAATCGATCATAGCTGTATTGCGGCCAGGCTGCTGCTGCTGCTGCGTTGCGGCCGGTCTCTAGACTCTAGGATATAAATTTATTGCCTCCATTTATTTAGTCTTAGGCATTGTGATGTCAATGAGAACATGGAGGGAAACCTGTACACCGAGTGCGGTCCGTCGGCATTCGCCCGACCTTTTCCACTTGTAGATTGTAGCTTTTTTAAAGTCCGGGCGGGATTAGTTCTGTATCTATACCTGACAGTCTTTTTTTCTGTCACACCTGTGTACTGACATTGAGCTTGTCCCTGAATGCACACCGGCACTGCCTCCCGTTCGCTCTATATGGAGAAGATGCTGCATGTATTCAGCTGATGTTGTAGCCTATGGACATGGCCATTACTCAGAGTGGCTGGCCTGGTGATTACTGATTTGCTGTATGGTTTATAAAACCCAATTCCTCTGTGCGTATTGGTTAGTTGCAAAACTATGCAAAGATGAATAATTTGGGGTGTTATGTTCTATTAAGCATTGCAAAATTATGTGAAATGTTTGGTGAATTGGGCTTCATGTCCCCAGTTGTGATTCGGAGAGGCTACTCATTTCTTACAAAGTAGCCTCATGGTGGATGTTTGATGACTTGTAGTGTTCCTGTAAAATAAAAGGGAAAGTACCAACATTTTATAACGATATATACGTATCATGATAGTCGTATTTTGGTGAAATTTACTCCCAACTCAAATAGCTGTAGTTTTGTGGAATTTACTCCCAGCTGTTCATCGATGTTTCCCTCTTGAACCGAGACAAAGATTGTCAAAGGACTACCAGAACAAAATCAAATGCTATTTGCTGCACATTTAGTTATGATACATTCATACATACGTTCATGTCTCAGCAGGACCATCTGAAAAATCAACAAATCGCTGTCAACCCCCAAAACAGAACACGCTCCTCAAAAGCTGAAGCTGAAGCAGAGGAAGCTGAGCAGCACGCCCGTGAGCAGCGTGGCTAACGCCGGCGCGCGTGCTCTGAGCGCCGAACTCGGGGCGGCGCCGGGCGGCGGCGTGCCGGCGCCCGGGGCCGAGCTCTTGACGGGGCACGCGTAGTCGCACTCGGCAGGGTCGACCACTCGGTACACGCCCTTGCTGGTGAGCAGGTAGACGTCCTTGGCGTTGTCCTCGCCGAAGGAGAAGATGTAGCCCAGCGACGGCAGCGAGCTCCCGGCGGCGAAGTCGCACGGGATGGGCGAGCTCTTGGAGCAGCCGAACGCCATCGTCGACACGTTGTACACGCCGCTGCCATCCGGCGTCTCGGTCCCCGCCCACATCGACTTGGCGTACAGGTCGGCGTACAGGTACCTGCCGTTGAGGCAGGGGTCCGTCATGGAGCGGTAGACGTAGCCGCCGGTGATGGAGGCAGAGCCGACGTTGCTGTTGACGGAGCTGTGGGCGTAGCCCATGACGGGGGCGATGGCGTCGATGGAGTCGGCGGAGGTGTTGCCGCCGGGGGTGGACGGCGGGTCGAACGGCAGGGTGCCCTCGAACACGCGCCACCCGTAGTTGCCGCCCTTCATCACCAGGTCCACCTCCTCGTACGCCGCCTGGAAATCCACACGGATGGCCGCGGTCAGACGCTTCAATCGATCAAATGAGCGGGAACTTTCTTGCCGGTGAGGGAGGATTCGTGGATTTCGTAAGAATCGTCAGGGATTTTGCACTGAATGAATCGAATGCACAAGAGTTGCCTACCTGGCCGACATCGGCGCAGTACATGTAGGACGGCTTGCCGGAGTCGAAGCTGCACCGCCAGGGGTTCTTGAAGCCGAGAGCGAAGACCTCCGGCGCGAAGCTAGGATCAGCGGAGGCGGGGTTGTCCTTGGGGATGGCGTAGTTGCCCCAGCCAGCCGTGGTGTTGCCACCTGCAGATGACATGGCACGCCTCTCTCGTCAGATCCAGATTCAGAGCTTGGCACCACATCATTGCACAATAGACTAGATTGTAGATTCTTCAGGGCTTGAGTATGCATGATGATCTACTTACTTTAGGATTGGTCAGTCCTACCAAAAACTGATTTCAAAGTACTGCATCACTCTTTTGGACCATTTCCTTTATTTTATCGTCAGTTTCGTGTCTTTATTAGTTGTTGGGTCTACTGTGATTTGTCACTGCGAACCAAACACTTGATGCAGTAGTAAGTCGAGTGGATTTACTCATGGTGTTGACGTCGACCCGGAGGATCTTGCCGAGCAGCGACTTCTTGTTCTGCGCGAAGTTCCAGGGGTCTCCGACGCTGCCGCCGTCGCCCATGGCGAAGTACATGTAGCCGTCGGCCGGGCTGAAGAGGATCTGCCCGCCGTGGTGCGTCGTGAACGGCAGCCCCAGCGTGATGATCCTCCTCACCTCCGCCGGGTTCGCCGAGGTCGCCTGAGTGATCGCCAGCAGATCAAACAAAAGTGGCACGTTAGCGCGCGGTGGTGGTGGTGCCGGCCGGCGGCGATGGTTTAGCAGTCAGTGGAAAAGAACTCGGCCAGCCGAGGATAGATAGACAGATAGATACCGTCGCCGGCGTTCCGGAGGTGGAGTTGGCGCTGTACTCGGCGACGACGCTGTGGTACTGGCACGGCTGCTTGCCGTTGTCGGCGCCGAGCTTGGACGGGTCGCAGCCGACGTCGGAGTTGCAGGCGCAGCGGCCGGCGCACGTGGCCTGCTGCGTCTTGTCGCAGTTGTAGGAGACGAAGAAGCGGCCGTTGGCGGCGAAGTCCGGGTGGAAGGCGAGGCCCATGAGGCCGAACTCGTTGTCCATGTGCACCTCGTCGGTGATGTCGAGGAACGGGTTGGCCGCGTCCATCTGCAGCGTCCTCCCGGAGCCCTGCGGCGGCACGGCGGCCAGGAACACCTTGCCGGCCTGGGTGCTGAGGAACACGCGGGCGGACCCGTCCGGGTGCGCCGCCATGTTGAGGTAGGAGCCGTTGCCGACGCGCTCCAGGCACATGCCGCGGAGCGGCAGCGCCGCCGTGCGGGTGGAGTTGAACGCCGCGCCGCCGCCGTCCAGGCACGGCGACCTGCCGGCGCCGCCCAGCGAGCCGCAGAACTCGCCCGCGGACTGCCACAGGTCGGTCAGCCGCGGCGCCGGGGACGGCGCCGTGCCCCTGGGCGCCTGGAACGGCGACCCCGGCACGCGCACGTCCTTGCAGGTGTCCCACACCTGCGTGCAGTAGTCCGTCGTTGCCGCCGCCGCCGCGGGCTTGGCGGCGCTGCTCAGGCGGCTCGACGCGCCGGTGGTGCTGCACAGCAGCGGCACCGTCCGCGGGGCCGTCGTCACGGTGAACAGCTCGCCGGCGTACGGGCTGCATCTCTGTACGTGCGCGCAGGGAACCTCAGCGGCCGGCAGGGCAGAGCACCCGCAACTCCCAAAGAAACCCACCCGAAAACAACAAACCGGCCGTACGTACCGCGCAGAGGACGTTCTTGACGACGTCGCCGCACGGCGTGCCGGAGATGTTCATGGCCGCGAACTGCTTCTGGACGGCGGCGTCGTCCGTGGCGTTGCAGCAGGAGGTGCCGTTGTAGCCGCAGAAGGAGGAGAGGGACGCGTTGGTCGCCCGCGGGAACGCTGCTCCATCACCATGACCACACACGCACACACATCGGCACATACGAATCAGTTGCAGCTTACAACGACAGATGAACACATCAATTAGGAGAGACTGTCAGACCGACGGCAAATGCAATAGATTCCAAGAAGTGTAGCGTGCTCTACTTGAGTCCATGCACAGTTGCGCGCAGTGGCCGTCCCGGACGGCGACGACGAGCAGCAGCGTGGCGGCGACGAGGATCGCCCCGGCCATCGTCGACGCCCTCATGGCGCCTCACACAGGAGGAGGAGGAAGAAGAGAAGAGGTGTGGAATCGTTGAGAGGCAGAAAATGGCGTGCGACAAGTTGCCCCTTTATGCAATGGCGGGCAAGCTGCTATAGCAGGCGTTGACCGAGAATTGGGATCAACAAGAGTTCAAGACAACCAAGTTGCTGTTTGAGTAAGATTAGAAATTTGAGCTACACATGCCGGGTGGCGACAACTACTGCGTGTACATGTATATATAATGCCATCAGAGGGGGAGGAGGCGAACAATGTACTACGTGCGCAGATTGCGAAAGCGACAAGGTGAAAGTGAAACCGATGGCAGGATTGTCAACGGTGAATCCGTTGAGGGGGGATTGTTCGGTTAGGTGCGGATTAGAGAAATTTCGTCTATCGTGCTTTGTTTGAGTACTCTAGTATTAACTCTAATCCACGTGCGTTGAGCTTGATTGGATTGTAAATTAGTTTAATTTATACTTCAATATACCTTAGTACACGTGGATTGAGCTCAATACGTTTCAAAACTAGACCTCAGTCTTTGTTTGGATACTTTAGTATAGATCCCAATCCACGTGTAAATCGAGATGTAAATTAGTTTAAATTACACCATAATCCATCTCAATGCATATGGATTGAGCTCAATAAACACCCAAACTAGGACTTAGGCTTTGTTTGGATACTCTAATATTAATATCAATCCACATATGTTAAGTTATATCCCAATCAATATATATGGATTAAGGTCAATATTAAAATACCCAAACTAGGTCTCAATGCATTTTAAAACCAAACCAGCCCTCACTATTCTCCACATCTTAAACGCTGGATCCGAAGGATTTTTAACTCGCCAATGCGCGACACAAAAGACGTGAGTATTGCCGTTTGCGGAAGTTTCGTGCTGTGCATGCAAGTGTATACAAATAATGTGCTTACCCTAAACCTGTCAGTTTCTTCAGGTCGCCGCACTCCATGCCCTGATTTGGACCAGCGGATTACTGGGGCGTCCAGAACACTCACACGGGTGGTTGATCTGCTGATCCAGCTCAGCTGCACTAGTTGACCTTGGGAGAAAAAAAAAAGATAGCTTGAAGTCGTCGCGTTGTAGATTGCTGGATTAATTGAAGGAACAAAAGGTGGTGGTTACTTTGTACAGTGCATGCATCCTGTGCTCTTTTATTAATTTGGCCCCCCAAGGGAGGTTTGTTTCTTTTAAAAAAATACATTTAAGTACATGGGAAATGCTCAAGTCAACGAGGATGCTAATATAGGTGCTAAAGAAAAAATATGCGATAATGTGTTGTTATATGTGCCAATTACCGCTCATATAAGACTTATAGTCTATCATTCTCCTACATGTCTTGTGTGGCGTCTAGGTCAAGACAAACTTATTGTCCACTGCTCCACCCTAAGCTCCACCGCTTTAGTGTCTCCACCAAAGAGATCACCTAGTAGTTGAGGTAGCCAAAGAATCTTGTTCTCATTGCCAAAAGGATGACAAATCATGTCGACTGGTAGATGTAGATCCTATTCAAGTCACCTTTCAAGAAGGCGGACTTTGACATCCCTCCTAGGCTACTAGTTCGAGGAGGACAGAGGCAAACTCCATTTGTGCAACTAGTGCAAAGCGTCATCAAATCAACTCCCTTGTACTGAATGAACCCACGCGATACTAGACATGCCTTGTGGTTGATCACCGCCCTAGACCCATCCTTCTTGAGCTTGAAGGCCCACTTAAGAGTGATGTCATGATGGTCAAGAGGAAGATCATTCAGCTCTGATGTCCAATTTCACTCCACGGCATGCATCTCCTGCTGCATCATGACACGTCAGACCTTATCTTCCTCTACCTCAATGAAGAATTGAGGCTCGTTTTTGTCGTGCTTGAGGTGGAGCTTTTCTTGTAGTCATGGTGCACTAGCCTAGGGACGGACTGCTCACTAAGGATGTTGTCCATGGTGTCGAATCGTTATGGTAGGCTTCAATGCGGTCCTCATCGACCATGCGCTTCTCATCATAGACCGAAATTTCCGGTACTGGTCCCGGAGGTGTGAGCACCATTGCAGGAGTGGGATGTGGTCGACGGTGTTGGTGGTGGACTCATCGAAACTGGTTCCAATCTAAGTGCTAAGGTAGGCGAGCTCGGTGAAGATCTGCTAGTTCCCCTGCTCCCTCAAAGTGGACATAGTCGATGATGAAGTCTTTGGTCGTTGAAGTCAAGCCATCATCTACTATCCTGTCCCATGTCTTGCGTTGCTCTTCGTCGAAGACGATGTCGTGCATGATGCACACGAAATGTGTCGCATGGTTGAGGATGCGGTAGGCCTTGATGTTGTCCATGTACCCGATGAATACTCCTAACGTACTCCAATAGTCTAGCTTGTTGGCGTGGTTGAGCAGGTGGATGGTTTGGAGACAGAGTGCCAAGAGATATTATATGGTGGGCTTATGACAAAATACCAAAGAATATTATATTGTGGGTTTTCATTGACTTGGAGGGCTTATAATATTGTGGGTTTTCATTGACTTGGAGGGCTTATAATAAAATACAAAGAAATGTTATATTGTGGGCTTTGGACAAACATAAAATTCCAATAAAATACCTTTCTTAGAAAATAAAAGGGATAATTATGATTATACCCTTTGTTGGCCTTGCAATTGTGATTTTACCATCTATTTTTCAACTTTATGATTTTACCCCTCCATTTTGAAAACGAAGCTCAGTCGTACCCTTGTGACGTTATCTGTAGTTGACGGTGTTAAATCTGATGTGAAAAGACAAAAAAGTACATGCAAAATTATTGTAATTTTACCCTTTGTTTAGATAACAAGATAAAAGTAGGGGTAAAATTACAATTACATAATATAACGAGGGATAAAATCACATATTTTTTTTTGTGTTTTAGCATCAGATTAGCACTGTCAACTGCACATAACGGCGCAAAGGAATGATAGACCTCCGTTTTTAAAATGAAGGAGTAAAATCACAAAATTAAAAAACAAGAAGTAAAATCATAATTGCAAGGAAGTCCTAAACTAAAAAAGAAGCGACTTCTATATCTCACAAATTGGAAATGCAGTTGTAAACTGCTTACAGCACAGCTCTCTTGCTGTCCCATCCCATGAGCGTTTCGCCCGGTGGCTGTAAAATACCTAGCAACTTTGCGACACAAATATGTTATGGATTGACTTGTCTAGGTTCAATTCATATGAAGGTGCCTAGAAAAATTTAATCATGCAATGCAGGAGCTCTGTCTGTCTCCATGCTCCCTTGCACAAGGTTAGGGAACCAAGGAATATTTTTCGGTTGCTCCTGGTCTAGATAAAGTCAAACTGGTGTACAGAACGTGAGTGAAAAAGATCAGTCTGGATATGCTCGGTTCAAACTTCAAATCGTCCTTGTTGCGCGATATAAAAGTCAACTGATCGGATGCCTTCTGTTGTTGTTTAGCAATGTCAACCCAACTATGAATACCATTTGCACCCTAAATCATGCAACAGAGCTCCCCTTTTTACATTGCAGTTGCAGCATTTCAATATCAGGAAATTGCGACACTCTGACTATACTCGTAGAAATAAGGGGGTGTTTGGTTTCTAGAGACTAATTTTTAGTCCCTTCGTTTTATTCTATTTTATTCACTAAATTGTCAAATATGAAAACTAAAATAGAGTTTTCATTTTCATATTTGATAATTTAGGAACTAAAATGGAATAAATGGAAGGGACCCAAGAAACAAAACACTCCCTGAGTTGTTACCTTCGTCCAGAAAAAGGTGCAATTCTAGCTCTAGCCTTAGCCAAATTTTCTGGAGCTTAACCAATATCATATATAAAAAGGATATCAAGATTTACAGCACAAAATATGTATATACCTGCTATATGGAGTGCTTGAAAGCCAAGCTGATTGATTGTTGATAAGGAATTGAATCGTAATAGTGTACTATAGGTTAAGTTAGCGGTGGCCTAATCTGCCCAGATTCATGCCAGCCCGAGTTTAGTTGATTGTGATATTCCCACACAGTTAAGACGATAATGTTCGAACTGACAAATTCTTCGACGATTCCTTCAGAAGACGTGGAGGCCTGAAACATGAATCTGCCAAGGCTTCATAGACTCATCATATGTTAGTGCGACTCACGTACAAAGATGGCCAGATGAGGCCACTTTGCAGGCATATCGCATCATACGTTACACAGTTTGCAAACAGATATTCCCATCTGGCCAAATAAAAAACTGTTAATTTCAGATTTCAGTACAGAAAGAACGAAACTTTTATATAGAAGCCGTGGCTCGTATCAGTAATGTCGCCGGACTATAGAACCAATACCGACATTTGTGAATGTCACAAGTTTACATGGGGTCCCAGGACAGCAACTCCGTCATGGTTTTCAAGGCAAATGCACCATACAAAAATTAAGGCACAACAGTAGTCCTCCCCACGACTGGTGTAATGGTATTATCTGCAAATCAGCCAGTGCGATCCTGGAACATGCACCTGGGAAATATCCTTCGCTAGAGTCAGCTATTCAAGTTCCAAATATCTCAAGCGTGTACAGTTGGGCCACAAAGAGCCTTTAGGTCTCCAGCTTGTACAGCTATTCAAGTGTGAAAAAGGTCTCCAGCTATTCAAGTTGGGCCACAAATATCTCCAGCTTGAGCTTGTACAGCTTGTTCAGACATCTCCAGCCAGACTACAATCGTTTTCCCTGTTTTCAATTAAACTACTGCATGATTTTCTTTCTCCGCGGCAGCTCCGGTTGACTGAGCAGAGACTATCCATTTACCACATTGCAAAAAAAAAATTGGTCCCATGTCCAGGTTTTCCATGAATTAAGCTGCTAAGTGCACTCAGGCAGTTACTCTGAGTTACCCATCAAGTGCCCCTAGTTCCTTCATATCTTCCAAGAATGCCATATAAGAGTCATCGATACTTGGCGGCTTGGGTGCCGCTGAAGAAGGCCGAGCATCACTTCTTATGAGGGTCACTGAAGGCCTTGAAATGGATGCTGTTGATAACTGCTGCTGCTGCTGCTGCACCTTTGGTTTTGGTTTGGGGAGCGCAGATTCTCTCTTGACCCGAACTGATGCAGGTACCTGTAATTATTCAAGGCAGAATGAGCAATCCTACTACAGATATGTGGAAAAAGCAGGCAAAAACATGAAGGCAGCTGGCATACCATAGCCGTCAGCTCAGGAGTGTGCTGTGCTAATGGTCTCTTAACAACTGTTGGGGCAGCCGACTTTACATATGATGGCTGCTGAGGTAACTGAGGCCTTGGGCAAAGGCAGCAAGCTCATCTAGTTGCATAGGGGGTCCTAGCAAAAATGGAGGCCTAAGCATCGGTGGCGGACCAGGGAGGACACCATACGGTGGTATTGGCATTTCAGATGGGGGGAATCCTGCAGGAGGTGGAGGGGGCCTGCTACCACCAGGAGCCATAAGAGATGGCCTTGAATCTGGTGGTGGCGGAGGTGGTGGTAATCTCATGACTCCAGGAGCTAGCATATCAGATTGCATTGGAGGTAAAGGCGGCAAACTAGGTGGAGGCGGTGGTGGTAAGACTCTCGCTGCAGTATCTTCTTTAAGTCCAGGAGTGTCCTTTGAAGTGCCAGCAGCCTCCATGTCATATGATTTTGGTGACAACCCAGGTGGCGGGGGTGGTGGAGGCAGCACAACTGAGGGCTGCAAACAAGGTTACATCAGACCAAGTCACAAAGGCCAGTACCCAAACATTTGAACAATAGGGAAAGGGGTTTGATGCATTAACAAATGGATTAGAAGCACTAGTAAATATGCAAAAGAGATCCAAAGTAGATACCCAAGCAGAATCTGTTTTGCTTTCATTCGCACTAGATGCTGGTGGTGGATTTGAAGATCTCTGTGATGGAGGTGGTGGCAGCGGAAGTACTGTATGACCTGATACAGATTCTCTCAGAGGTGGACCAGGAGGAGGCAGAGGTAAGCCTGGCAATGCTGCGTCACTGTTAGGTTTAGGTGGTGGTGGGGGCAGTGGCGGGAGTGGAGGCAAAGGGAAAGGAGGAGCAGATGGATCAATGGACTCTGAGGTGTCTGGCAATGGCGGTGGTGGTGGAGGGGGTGGCAGGGTCGATGGACCTGCTTCAGACTCTGACATGGAAGATGAGGCCCCAGTGCTAGATGAGGAAGGCGGTGGGATCCTTGGTCCTGCATGTCAACCAAGAAATGAAACCGAGAAAAAGCTAGTGATGATTACTAACTGTAACTGTAAAGAGATAATTTATGTGAACTTGATTTTTTAAAAGAATAACATATTTACAAGCAAAAGGGAGATGAATATAGGAACCTATAGATGATTTGTACATTGGAGGTTTTCCAGGTGGCGGTGCTCCAGATGGATTTAAGGTTGGATGATAGTAAACAGAGTCCTGCAGTATAAACATGATAATTGATAAGTATATGTTCAAATATGCAATAACCTTTACAAATAATTCTACATCTTATAAACAACGTACCATACCTCGGACTTAGGATTAGCTCTACCATCTTCATCTCCTGTAGGCCGCCTCTTTGGTGGTGCAAGATGGCTACGAGGAAAAAAAAGCATATTGGCTGAGAAGGTCAATAACATATCAATCTAATAGAATCAAAGCATAGTATATCAGTAAACCTCACCTGAACATAATCGGTTGCTCACCCTTCTCTTTCATTTTCAGTTCATATTCCTGGAGAAGATCATGATTAAGTTATGAAGTTCTATGCCTGAATAAGAATTAAAATTTATGGCTACGTTGCCTACACAGAAGTTTCCTACAAATTATAGAACTCCAAAATAGACTTTAGTGCATAACTTGTGTCGAACTCAAATCCAACAGTTAATAAAACACTCACTTTTATTATGCAACAGTGTGTAATTAATCGACAATTGCTTCACCATGAGTGCAAAACAGATTCGGGGCAAATAACTTCACACTTATAATCAAAATCCTTCGAGTTTCAAATCATCCAATGTTGTCGAATCAAAACATTCGGTCAAGATAATTGAAAGCATAAAGTGGAACAAAATCCTTATCATAGTTCATAGCAAAGAGTGTATTTTACTAAAATCATTCAAAATACCACTTTCCTATATCATGGCAAACTTTTACATAGAAAATTGTATGGCACAAAACGTCAGAGTGGGTAGCTGCCTTATAGGTTGGGATAAAATTGTTAGACCCTTTGAGCTTGGAGGTCTGGGTGTTCCTGATCTTCTCACCATGAGTTGGACTCTACAGTTAAGATGGTTGTGGCTCCAGAAGACGGAGCCTTCTAAAGCTTGGGCTGGTTTAAACCTCAACATTTCCTCTGAAGCAAGAGCTCTCTTTCAGGCTGCAGTGACTACCAATATTGGCAATGGAGCTACAACGTTGTTCTGGGAGGACAGGTGGATTCATGGCAGCTCTATTGCTGAGATTGCACATTTGATTGCTGCTGGGGTGGCAAAAAAGATTAAAAAGTGCAGAACTGTTCAGCAGGTCGTTCCTTCTCTCACCTGGGTGCAAGATATCGAAGGGAACCTGTCGCTGGCTGGCATTCTGGAATTTTTGAAGCTGTGGGAGATTCTGGAAGAATTCCAGCTACGAGATAGAGCTGACAAACATGTTTGGAGGTTCTCCAACTCCAATTCTGGGCTGTTTACATCTAAGTCAGCTTACAGAGCTTTTCTACATTGGTGCTGTAGTGTTTGAGCCTTGGAAGATGGTCTGGAAGAGCTGGGCGGCCCCTAAATGCAAGTTTTTTATTTGGCTAGCTATCAATAACAAGTGCTGGACTGCAGACATGCTGAAAAAAAGAGGGCTTGACTTCCCAGAGTGTTGCGTGCTTTGTGATCAAGAAGAGGAAACCGTGCAGCATATCATCTCCAGCTGTGTGTTTGCAAGGCAATTTTGGTACTCAATTCTCTCCCCTATTGGTTTTTCGGTTGTAGCCCCCAAAGAAGTGATACTTGTTTTGTTGACTGGTGGAGGGAAGCCATGTCCTTAATTCCCAAAGGCAATAAAAAGGGCTTCAACAGCGTTGTCATTCTGGGGGCTTGGAGTCTCTGGAAACATAGAAACAAATGTGTCTTTGATGGAGTTAGCCCTTGCCTTGCTAATCTGGTCAAGGGTTTCTGGGAAGAGCAGCAGAACTGGTCCCTTGCAGGTGCCAAGAACCTGAAGACTATTTGATCCAGGTTAAGAGGGAGGAGATCCTGTCTGAGTTGTTTTATTTTGTTTGTAGGCGGGCGTGTTGTGTTTGGGGGGGGGGGTGCCTCGGTTGTCTGTTCTGAGTGGGCTTTTGCCCCTCACCTACTTTTTGCTCCTTTAATATAATGATATGCAGCTCTCCTGCGTATTCAGAAAAAAAAATAAAACAGAACACCAACATTACATTGCACAGCAAATTGCCATGGCACTGCCCAAAAACATGTCCAAGCGAATGAAACATTTATGAAAAGGGAACAGTTTACAAATTATTTCATTGTTATGAGTAGGATAGGTTGAAAAAATAAAATATTAAAAAAATGCAAGTCTGGATTCCTGAAATCAAAATACCTTTCGTTTCTTAACAATAAGATTGTATGTATCCTCAAGCTGTCTTTTCTTATGCTTCCTAGCCTTGTCCAGAGCACCATCAGCTTCTGCACCAACAGAAAAAAAAATTCAAATTTAACAAGCCCTCGAACAGACAAAAGTAATCATCAGTGCTACACTTCCACAGTCCCCACATGCACGCAGATGTTTGAAAATATAAAATAAAATCAACAACACTGCAAATTTACTAGCTCAACTACAAGAGGCATGGAGTTATTATTCAAAAATGAAGTACTCATGATGAATTCCAAACAAAAAATCTGACCTAATAATCAACACAATATAAATTGTTGTAGCTCAGCCCTATAGTCGTACTGAGCTACTGATTAGAATGTTCAAGAATGAACCATTAGATTTCCTGTGCTAAAATGAGGATTGATCATAAGACTGATGACGATCAAGACTATCAAGGCCCCTACAAACAAAGCTCATGGGACATTAGAAAGTGAAATGAAATACCATGTTGAAAACAGGGCCAAAGTAGCTAGCAATTCAAAGAGGCAAAATGCTGCAAAATATAATGCTTCATGAGGTCAGTACATACATATTTGGTAATTCCATGCTAATACACTGATGCTTTAAGATGCCTGAGACATACAGTTGTTTCAACAATAGGGTCATACTAGAAACACCAGACCAGAGAGATAATTAGCCAACTGCAAGAGTCAAATCAATTAAAATTTGCATTCAAACTAAGTTAGGGGAAAAACAATAGTGTATGAGTGTTTAGCAAATGTTGACGAACAATGTGCAAATAATGCTATGGCTACAGATCAAATGAACTATGTTGTCATAACTAAGGCAGAACAAGTAACATGATCTCTTGATATATGCATAATTGCATATAGAACTTAAGGTTCATGAAAGTGACTATAAACTTCTTACAAAGATCACTTCATCACTTTCTGATTCGTTTTTCCAAATGCAGCTAGTTTACTTACTCATCTTCTCCAATTTCTCAATCTGCTCCTGTATAGCCTCCGGATCCTTTTTCAAAATGCCAACATCCCGCACTTTCTTCCTTTCCCTTTTGTTCTGGAAGATACAAGATAGATGACAAAGTTGAGCAAACTGAATCTAAAAAAGCATAGAACAAAGCTTGTTCGCTATGCTAAACTAGTTTGATCCTCTAGTGCCACGTGTCAACCAACATGACTTTGCTACTTGTACACATAGATACACATTCTACCAACAGAAAATATGCCTCAAATTTTTTTATTTTTCATAATACAAAAGGTTTCTAAAAAAGTGCTGTGTGGTGGGAAAAGGTTTCTAAAAAAGTGCATAGGTGCAAGAGGAAGGGTTTCAATAGTGTCATTATTCTTGGAGCTTGGTGCTTATGGCTCACTCGTAATAGGACTGTTTTTGATGGAGTGAGCCCTTCCATTAGTTTGACTAAGAGGTTGTTTCTAGATGAATTGATCAGTTAGAATAAAGCGGGAGCGAAGCATTTAGACAGTTTGGGCCTTGGGGATTATTGTCACTTTAAATAGGGTCTAGTAGGGCCCGTCAGGCTCCCCCCTTGTGGGGGTGCTGGAGAGGATGCTTGAGGGTTTGGTCTTGACCTGTTTTTCTTGTTTTTTCTTTTCTGCCCTCTGGGTCTTGTATTTCGGTCCACTTTGGACCTTTCCTCTCTTAATATAATGATGCCGAGAAAAAATAATAATACAAAACTTATAGAACTCCAACAACCCTGCTGTATTCTAGGCACAACATCCTTGGAGCAAATACTGACGCCGTTTGGAGGGCATACCATAGCAAAAGTTTCTACACAGGCACATGGTTTGCATTTTCATGATAAATATTGTTGAGTATGACATTTACCTAACCCCAAGGACGAACCAGATCTAGCAGTCACTAATAGACCCTATAAATAAAATCAAGGAACTCCTCCTATAAGATAGCCCCAAATCCTTCTAAAATAATCTGACAACAATGCTAAACAAAAATTCAATATCAGAACACCACACAATTCCAGTCAAGCTGTCAAAATACTAGCTCTAGTCACTAGCTATGGTTATTTATCTGGTGCTTGTACCGCATTTAAGATCTTCCATTCAACATGGTTTGATGGGATATGACATTTTCCATATCGAATTACTGGATGATGCTTGAGTCCACGGTAACAGACAAAAAAGCAGACAAATTTCGTTGAGATCGCCATAATCAGACGAACCAATCTCCACTCCCGCCCCGGATAACCGTAATGCACCAGAACAAAGCCTAGGAGTGAAGCCACCAGCGTCATCGTCGTGATTAAGAAGCGAATGTAACCCCAGGACAGAACCGACAGGCGTCGCGGGGAGCGAGGAAACCCTAGGGTTGGAGAGGCACTCGCCCGCTTAAGCTCCTTCTTCCGCTGCTCCTTGCGGAACGCGTCTGTGGGGTTCATCGCCTTTCCCCCCTTGGTCGTCTTCATCTTGCCCTCCTCTTTCTCGTCCCTCTCGCCCTCCGGCAACGGGACTGCGACGGCGGCGAGGGGTTCACGCGCCCGGCCCGAGCGTGGAACCAAACGTTACCTTAGACTTGCCATTATCATTTGTGGTATTCGCTAATTTATTATTGGATCTACTGGGTATGTGCCCATGCATTGCGACGGCATACAAATTATTCGATACAAAGTTAGTGTATAATAATTACATGAAAACAATAAATGTATATTATAATCAACTACAAACTTATCTATTGGCACGAACACTAAACATGACATCGATGTTTTTTCAAGGCTTCACCAGAAAAAAGATCAATTGGAAAGCAAGGAACATAAATGTGAGTGGACCTGAGTGGTCAGTAGCTGAGCAAATATGGCCTTCACATCGCTAGAATGGCTGCTGTACACTTCACCATCAATGCGCATAAAGGAAACTTAACTTGAACTCCATGGCACTCTGAATTTGACCAGGTAATGGCGTTTTGCTATCAGAACTGAGACAGAAACTCGGCATATCACGGATACAAGTAGCTGCGCCTGCGCGTTCATCGACCAAAATCCCATCTCAGCAATGATGCCTCATCCTCTTGCAGCTCTCCTTTCCACTGTTGCCATCCTCTCCTTCATCGCTCTGTTTCCAAGAGCTGCATCATCCCGAGACATCCTACCACTGGGTTCCTTTCTCGAAGTCGAGTCTTAGGAATCCAGCGCCTTACAATCATCAGACGGGACATTCTCCTCTGGCTTCTACGAAGTCTACACCCATGCCTTCACATTCTCAGTATGGTACTCAAAGGCAGCGGCCAACAAGACCATCGTGTGGAGCGCAAACCCTGACTGCCTTGTCCATGCCAGGAGGTCGGCTCTAACCCTGCAAAAGGACGACAACATGGTGCTCACCGACTACGATGGCACAGCCGTGTGGCGAGCTGATGGCAACAACTTCACCGGTGTCCAGTGTGCTCGGCTCCTAAACACTGGGAACCTCGTCATCGAGGACTCAAGAGGTAACACTGTATGGCAGAGTTTTGATTCCCCAACGGACACTTTCCTGCCGACGCAGCTCATCACTGCTGCGACCAGATTAGTCCCCACAACCCAATCGCATAGTCCTGGTAACTACATCTTCCGCTTCAGCGACCTGTCTCAAGTCTCAGACATATACTGGCCAGACCCTAACCAGAACATCTACCAGGATGGTTGGAACCAGTATAACCATACGAGGTTAGGAATGCTTATTGATAGCGGGGTGCTTGCCTCGAGCGACTTCGCTGATGATCAGGTGCTTGTGGCCTCCGACGTAGGGCCAGGCGTCAAGAGAAGGCTAACTCTTGACCCTGATGGCAATCTCTGTCTGTACAGCCTGAACGATTCAGATGGGTCATGGTCAGTTTCAATGGTAGCAATGACCCAGCCTTGCAATATTCACGATTTGTGTGGTCCTAATGGCATCTGCCACTACTCGCCCAGACCTACATGTTCGTGCCCACCAGGTTATGAGACGAGGAACCCGGGTAACTGGACTGAAGGCTGTATGGCTATTGTCAACACAACCTGTGACCGCTATGACAAGAGGTCTATGAAATTTGTGAGACTTCCCAATACGGATTTTTGGGGGTCAGATCGACAACATCTTATGTCGGTTTCTTTTCGAACTTGTAGGTATATCTGCATCAGTGACTGCACCTGTAAAGGCTTTCATTATAAGTAAGGCACATGATCATGCTATCCAAAAGCTTATCTTTTCAGTGGAAGAACCTACCCAACATCTGACGTGCGAACGATAAATCTCAAGCTTCCAACAAGGGTCAGTGTTATTTACCACATTCCTCTTGGAATGATTCTCGACTGATGGATGTACCACATTCAGACATTCTAAACAAATTACCTCATATACACTCCCATGCAGCTCAAGTGGATTACTCCCAACATGATGATGCAACCTAAGTTACATGTACAACAAGTGAAGGTGAAAAATACACTTATGTTACCTATGAAGAAACACAGGCCCAGCTCACTACCTATCCACATTTTGGGTAACGATTGAGTGAACGCGACCAATCCTTTCTAGAGACGCAAGAGCGTAATGGGTTGCATTTGGTTGTGCTCTCCTAAACCTTCTCCATCCAGCATAGCTCCTAGCCCAGTACCGCCTCTAGGCTCTAATAGAGCGAACAAACTCCTATGTGGTTCAAGTGGTAAGTAACCACAAACAAGACAAGGAAAGAGAAAATTGGTGACTGCAAGAATGATTTCATAACGAAAGTTGGTTTAACTAATCAGTAATAACCAGAACTGAATTTGCAAAAATCATAAAGTAAAATTATAAAAGAATGCCACAATTCACAGAACAACTTACAGTAACAGAGCAAGAAAGAAGAATGATGAGGCCTACATAGACCAAACATCATTGATGATCATACTTTTGAATGATTTCTATAGGTAAATGTTAGCTCAAGAATAAAAAAATATCATTTTTTAGCTTGGAGTCAATACTCCAGATAGTTATACAGCTGAACAAAGGTGAAGAGAACAGAGTTAACTTCTTATGTAATATAGCTGATTGTAACACAAGTAGCCTCTTTTTATGAGTCCTCACACAAAGACAATGTATGCAGATAAACAGAATAAAAACCTTGTTATCTTTAGGATACAAATTTGAAATTTTTGTAAAAGATGCCAGCGTCCCTTTTAAAAATAGCACCATAATGAAAGAAATGTGTATCAAAAATAGCAAGAGACATCATTTGAGAAGCAATGCTGGGCACACCTGATGAGAAAGTGGTTTAAAACCTGTACTGTATGCACCATTAGGACTGCCATAAAATAAGAATTCTGCTTGTTAGAATATTAAGAGTAATGGGAGGCTGAAAATATGGTTTCATCAGATACAATAATGCACATACCTCCTGTAATCAGGAATCCCAGATTCAGTGCTCATTCCTGCCCCAGTTACTACCATGAGCCTTTTACTAAAAGAGAGAAGGCAATGAAGTTCATTTCATTTAAACTACAGTTCAGAAAAATGACAAGTTCGTTCAAATATGAATCAGGAACTATCCATTTATCTCTCAAAAATTGGATGTAAGTTTCACAGTAGTCCTTAGGTGCCACAGCTGATGAACAATTATTTCTTGCTTTCAAGGAGCGAAAAGAGCATCTCAAGGAGAGAGGATTTTCCCTTCTGTAAAGTAGTGCATTGTTTCCTGATGTTTTGGAAATTACAGAAATGAGTATACGACCCTAAATGAAACCAATTTCAAGTAGTCATTACAAAAATAAGAATGACATAATAAAAACCTCATAAAGAAAAGTTCCTGTGAAGCAACTTACCTCTAAATCCCACCCACAAACCTTTCATTGCCAGTATGCTGAGGCTACTACTGATCAAGTACACGAAGAAGATGGGACATGGAAATTCAATTCCCGTGCTGGGGATCTTTCAATGGTTTTACTGCTGTTGAAGTTTCTATTTTCGTTTTAATAAGAAACTGCAGGTGAACTGAACTGACAGTCTTATTTACCATGCCGCTGCTTTGCACTCTGTTCGCCTGAAGAGAGGTTGCCTCAGTGCTGCCAGCAAGTCCCTAAGACTCCCCAGGTAGATCTCAAGCATGCTCATAGAGAAAGAGTAGGCACATGAGCCGTCCTTCAAAGCGCGAGAGAACAGCTCTTGGATCGCTGAGGCATGACGCCGAGCTTATTACCGTCGGTTCCTTCCTGCAATGCAACCCACCTATCATCAGAAGCACATGCACCATGGGAAAAAAGCCATAGATTTAGCTCGAGTTCTGCTGGGAGCCAGGCTAGCACGCACAAACGACCAACCAACAACCATTGTGTAGGTCTTCCCCGTCCCGGTCTGGCCGTACGCGAGGATGCAGATGATGTGGCCGTCGAGTGCAGACCTAAGGATTGGTTTCACTTCTTCAAACACATCCTCTGTATGGACCACACACTGGAACAAGTGAGTAAGAAAGAAAGAAAGACAAGCGTACAGACCTACAAACAAACAAGTGATCAGTACTAAGTAGTAAGCAAAAAAAAAAGGATTACCTTGTGTTGACTCCTGGCCGAAAACCCTATCAGCTCCAAACTCCTTCTTGATTCTGGCTGCCCAAACCGTCATCCTCTCCTGCTCGATGGTAACAGGTGATTGGGCATGCAAGCTGTTCGTGTGAACCAGCGGCCGGACCCGGCAGAAGACCCTAACGCTTCCTGCACACATGTTGCCCCCAAACCCAAAGCTCTAGAGCTCAGAGACAGACCGACGGGAAATCCAAGCGATAGCAAAGCTAACCAGCTGTGTGTCAAGGGTTGAAGGCCGTAGTACTTAGTACCTTTCAGGTCAACGAGCCTGTCGAGCGCCTCCCGTCGTTTCCTGTCAACACGCCACTGCCTCGATCGCATTCTCGAAATCTCCTCTAGAACACAAAGACGTGTAGTGTGCTGGCCCCCCAAATTGCTGGGACAGCAGCAAGTTGCCCACCCTCGACATGCACAACAAGCGAACCCGTCGATCCCAGTAAAAAAAGGATTCGGGCTTAGATTTGCCTTAGAGCGAAGGGGAGAGGGAAGATCCCGCGGGATAGGAACCGGTCGTAGAACAGCAGCAACAACATCATCATCAATCCACACGCAGAGGCTAGGGGTTGCTTCGTTACCAGGAACCGACGGAAGCCGTGGAAGGTACGCTGTGGATCTCCGCCCCGCTGCGGCGGCGGCCCAGGAGCGCACTGGGACGGACGACGAGGTGACGCGCAACTTCGGCCCGACGGCTCGTTGGTTCTCGCTCGCCAGGCGGGCGGGTGGCGCCTCGACTCAGCTTCTAGCCTCCTACCTTTTGCCCTATACTCATGTGTGAAGCGCGGTGGGGAATGTGAGGGGCGCAGGCGGCGGCGACTGGGCGAGGGCTCGGCTCGTTCGAGGAGGTCGGATGCTGCTTGTGCTATGGTGCTTGTGGCCGCTTCTCTCGCGAGTTGCGCCCGCGCGCATCCTCTTTGGCAGCCGAGGGCACTTGCTTCTTCCCGCGGGACGGGGCTCGCACGGTGGCACAGGGCAGGCAGGCTCACGCACGGGCGTGCGGGGCAGGCGCGGGGTCGATGGAAGGTGGCCGTTGATGGCGGCGGGTCACAGGCGGTTTTGCCTGATGGAGACGGGATTTGCGGCAGTGGATCACGGCGGGCAGCAGCTGGCGGGATTTGAGCGCGCGGCGGATCTGAGCCTTGGGGAGGAGGGCGCGATGGGGCGGATGACGGGGATCGCGGATCCATGGCGTGGAGGTAATTTGGGAGCGGGGCGCGGCTGCCATGAAGTGTGCGCGATTTGTGGGCGCAGACAGAGGTTGCCATGGATAGCGGCGGACTGCAGAGAGGAGAGCGGGGGTGCGGAGGTGGCGGCGAAAGAGCACGTAGATGGCGGGTGAGAGAGACAGCAGAGAGGAGAGCGGGGTCGGACCTTCAATAAACCATGCGGACGATGTGTTGATTCTCCTTCCATGATGGCGGACGAGAGAGCGGGGCGTGGGAGAGGAGAGCTGGGGGCAGGGGCGGGTCTGGCGGCGAGATAGCGCAGATTGCGAGTCTGGCGGCGGACAGTAGAGAGCGGGGACGTGAGAGAGAAGAGCGGGCGACGGCAGAACCGTGCACCAAAAAAATGTGGACGTCTACACTAACGTCTTAAGTAATAGTAGAGAATAAATTATAGGTATAGATGGTCGAACAAGTAATAAACACATCTCTATCTATCTATATCTCTAGCTCTACTATATTAAGTTTTAACGGTTGTTCCGTGTCATCTTTTTTATAAATAACTCCTCACATCTAACGGTTGCTCCACGCAACCAACCTCCACGTCTCAAACCACACCTCCGCATATAGAGTTCGAACTCACGCCCTGATAGAACCAACCATCGTTTTCATCATCATCAGACGTCCCATTCGTCTTCCTGGCCTTCACCCTGTTCTTCCTCCCCAACCTGCTACCCCCGCCCACGGTCGTAGTCACGAGCCGACCGACGCTCATCGATACGGGTATGGGGCGAGTCGGTCTTGCTCCTAGCCTTTCTTCGTGCGTGCCGCCGAGGAGGACACGGTGGTGCCTGCCACGCTTAGGTTATCTTGACGATGAGGAGTCCAGATCTAAGATATTGGACAATCAAAGATAGTAGCGCAGCAGCAGTTGACATATGCTACGGAGTTGGTGGTGTTGTTGTGCCGCTTGGGCGGGTCTAAGGCTGAAAGGGAAATAGGGTCAAACCTTTTTCTAAATATTTTTGGTGGTTGAATGCCCAACATAAATATTGGACTAACTAGTTTGCTCTAGATTATATATTCTACATGTGCATAGAAGTTCAATACAAACCAATAAAAGATTAAAGTTAGGGTTCAAAAAGAAAGGAGCAAAGAAACCGAAGAGAACCCTGGTCTGGCGCACCGGACTGTCCGGTGCACCAGGGCCGATCGACTCCAAACTCTTCACCTTCGGGTTTCTGAGGCCGCGCCCCGCTATAATTCACTGGACTGTTCGGTGTACCACCGGACTGTCCGGTGCACCAGTGGAGCAACGGCTATCTAGCACAACGGTCGTCTGCAAAAGCGTGAACAATGCGCGCAGAAGTCAGAGCAGGCGTAAGAGGCGCACCGGCCAGTGAACAATACCTGTCTGATGCAGCACCGGACTGTCCGATGCGACATGAAGTCAGCGCTCCAACGGTCAGAATCTTCAGAACCCTAACGGTTGGGTGACATGGCTGGAGCACCGGACAGTATCCGGTGGCGCACCGGACTATCCGATGCGCCCTTCGACAGACAGCCTCCCCAACGGCTATGTGGTGGTTGAGGGCTATAAATACCCCCAACCACCACCATTCCAAGCATCCAAGTTTTTCAGACATCTCATTCAATACAAGAGCTAGTGCAATCAATACAAGACACAATTCAAAAGAATCAAAGCCTCTCCAAGTCCCAAATCCACTCCAAACAACTAGTGACTAGAGAGAGTGTTTTGCTAGTGTTCTTTGAGCTCTTGTTCTTGGATCGCTTTCTTCTTCCTCATTCTTGTTCTCCAAGCAACTTGTAATCAAAGCAAGAGACACCAAGTGTCTGGTAGTCCTTGTGGGGTCTAAGTGACCTATTTGATTAAGGAGAAAGCTCACTCGGTCTAGGTGACCGTTTGAGAGAGGGAAAGGGTTGAAAGAGACCCGGTCTTTGTGACCACCTCAACGGGGACTAGGTTCTCAAGAACCAAACCTCGGTAAAACAAATCATCGTGTCATCCGCTTCATTTGCTTTTGATTTGTTTTCCCCCCCTCTCTCGGACTTGGTTTTTATTCTAACGCTAACCTCGGCTTGTAGATTGTGTTTTAAGTTATAAATTTCAGATTCCGCCTATTCACCCCCTTTAGGCGACTTCCAATTGGTATCAGAGCCCGGTACTTCATTAGAGTCTAACCGCTCGAAGTGATATCGGGAGATCACGCCAAGAGGGAGATCGTGACCGGCGAGAAATCCACAAGCCACGGGAAGGCTCCATCAAGGGAGTCCGGCAACAAGCTCAAGGAGAGATCACCTACTCACAAGTCGCATCGGAGTGGCGACAAGAAAAAGAAGATGAAGAAGGTGGTCTACTACGAGACCAATTCATCATCGCCATCCACCTCCGGCTCCAATGCGCTGTCCATCACTTCTAAGCGCCATGAGCGCAAGAAGTTTAGTAAGATCCCCCTACGCTATCCTCGCATTTCCAAACGCGCTCCTCTACTTTCCGTTCCATTAGGCAAACCACCAGTTTTTGATGGTGAAGATTATTCTATATGGAGTGTTAAAATGAAAGGTCATCTAACCTCACTCCACGAAAGCATATGGGATGTTGTTGAGTATGGAGCGCAGGTACCACAGGTGGGGGATAAGGACTATGACTCGGACGATGTCGCCCAAATATGACACTTTAACTCCCAAGAACCTACTATACTCCTCGCCTCTTTAAGTCGAGAGGAGTATAACAAAGTGCATGGGTTAGAGACTGCCAAACAAATTTGGGACATCCTCAAGACCGCACACGAAGGAGATGAGGTGACCAAGATCACCAAGCGGGAGACGATCGAGGGGGAGCTCGGTCGATTCGTCCTCAATCAAGGAGAGGAGCCACAAGCCATGTACAACCGGCTCAAGACCTTGGTGAATCAAGTGCGCAACCTCGGGAGCACCAAGTGGGATGACCATGAAATGGTCAAGGTTATTCTTAGATCACTTGTTTTTCGTAATCCCACTCAAGTTCAATTAATTCATGGTGATCCTCGATATAAGTTAATGTCTCCCGAGGAAGTAATAGGAAAGTTTGTGAGCTTTGAATTGATGATCACAGGCTCCAAACAAATCATCAACTTGGAGCAAGGCGGCACCTCCACACCCGAGGTGCAACCCGTCGCATTCAAGGCGACGGAAGAAAAGAAAGAAGAGTCTACACCAAGTAGGCTCCCCATCGACGCCTCCAAGCTTGACAATGAGGAGATGACGCTCATCATCAAGAGCTTCCGTCAAATCTTCAAACAAAGGAAAGGGAAGGACTATAAGCCCCATTCCAAAAGGGTGTGCTACAAATGTGGTAAGTCCGATCATTTTATCGCTAAATGTCTTATGTCTAGTGATAGTGACAGGGGCAACGACAAGAAGGGAAAGAGGAAGGAGAAGAAGAAGTACTACAAGAGAAAGGGCGGTGATGCCCACGTGTGTCGGGAATGGGACTCCGATGAGAGCTCCACCGACTCCTCCTCCGACGAGGACGCCGCCAACATCACCGTCAACAAGGGCCTCCTTTTCCCCAACGTCGGCCACAAATGCTTCATGGAAAAGGACGACAAAAAAAGAAGGTAAAATCTAGAGCCTCCACCAAATATACAACATCTAGTGATGAGGCTAGCTCTAGTGAAAATGAGGACGATTTGCTTACCCTTTTTGCCAACCTTAACATGCAACAAAAAGAAAAGTTGAATGAATTGATAGGTGCTATTTGAAAGTCGCCTAGAGGGGGGTGAATAGGCGGAATCTGAAATTTACAAACTTTAAGCACAACTACAAGCCGGGGTTAGCGTTAGAAATATAATCGAGTCCGAAAGAGAGGGCGAAAACAAATCAACCAAATAAATAGAGCGGATGACACGGTGATTTGTTTTACTGTAACGTTTCACTGTTCCTTTGCAGATGACCGTTGGCGCGAGTAGCCGTTGCTCCCGCTGGCACACCGGACAGTCCGGTGCTACACTGGACAGTTCGGTAAATTATAGCGGAGTGACTCCCCAAATTCCCGAAGCTAGCAAGTTTGAGTTGATCCACCCTAGTGCACCGGACACTGTCCGGTGGCACACTGGACAGTCTGGTGCGCCAGACCAGGGAGCACTTCGGTTGTCTTTTGCTCTTTTTATTTGAACCCTTTCTTGGACTTCGTATTGGTTTGTGTTGAACCTTTGACACCTGTAGAACTTATAATCTAGAGCCAACTAGTTAGTCCAATAATTTGTGTTGGGCAATTCAACCACCAAAACCATTTAGGAAAAGGTTTGACCCTATTTCTCTTTCGATCTCCCCCTTTTTGGTGATTGATGCCAACACAAACCAAAGCAAATATAAAAGTGCAGAATTGAACTAGTTTGCATAAGGTAAGTGCAAAGGTTGCTTGGAATGAAACCAATAATTATTTCTACTAGATATGCATGGATGGTTTTCTTCTTATTTAAAATTTTGGACCACATTTGCACCACGAGTTTTGTTTTTGCAAATCTTTTGGAAATTCTTTTCAAAACTTTTGCAAATAGTCAAAGGTATATGAATAAGATTGAAAGAAGCATTTTCAAGTTTTGAAATTTTCTCCCCCTGTTCCAAATGCTTTTCCTTTGACTTAAACAAAACTCCCCCCTCAATGAAATTCTCCTCTTAGTGTTCAAGAGGGTTTTACAAATTTTTGAAGATACTAGTACTTTCTCCCCCCTTTTGAACACAATAAGATACCAATTTTAAAAACTTCATTTTTAAAATTCGGTGGTGGTGTGGTCCTTTTGCTTTGGGCTAATACTTTCTCCCCCTTTGGCATGAATCGCCAAAAATGGATACTTGTGAGTGAAATATAAGCCCTTTTTACTTTCTCCCCAATGGCAAACAAATAGATATGAGTGAAGATTATACCAAAGTGGAGAACTATGCGGAATACCAGCAAATACCGATGGAGTTGAGTGGAAGCGCCTTCTTTGCCGAATACTCCATTTCCCTTTCAATTCTATGACTAAGCATGAGAATACACTTGAAAACACATTAGTCATAGACATAAAAGAGATATGATCAAAGGTATATAAATGAGCTATGTGTGCAAAGAATCAATCAAAATTCCTAGAATCAAGAATATTTAACTCATTCCTAAGTTTGGTAAAGGTTTTCTCATCTAAAGGCTTAGTAAAGATATCGGTCAATTGATCTTTGGTGTTAATATAGGCAATCTCGCTATCCCCCCTTTGTTGGTGATCTCTTAAAAAGTGATACCGAATGGCTATGTGCTTAGTGCGGTTGTGCTCAACGGGATTATCCACCATGCGGATTGCACTCTCATTATCACATAGGAGAGGGACATTGCTAAATTTGTAGCCATAGTCCCTAAGGGTTTGCCTCATCCAAAGCAATTGCGCGCAACAATGGCCTACGGCAATATACTCGGCTTCGGCGGTAGAAAGAGCTACTGAGTTTTGTTTCTTTGAAGCCCAAGACACCAGAGATCTCCCTAGAAACTGACAAGTCCCTGATGTGCTCTTCCTATCAATTTTACACCCTGCCCAATCAGCATCTGAATATCCTAATAAATCAAAAGAGGATCCCTTGGGGTACCAAAGACCAAACTTAGGTGTATGAACTAAATATCTCAAGATTCTCTTCACGGCCCTAAGGTGAACTTCCTTAGGATCGGCTTGGAACCTTGCACACATGCATACAGAAAGCATAATATCCGGTCAAGATGCACATAAATAGAGTAGAGATCCTATCATCGACCAGTATACCTTTTGATCTATGGATTTACCTCCCGTGTCGAGGTCGAGATGCCCATTGGTTCCCATGGGTGTCTTGATGGGCTTGGCATCCTTCATTCCAAACTTGGTGAGTATGTCTTGAACGTACTTCGTTTGGCTAATGAAAATGCCCTCTTGGAGTTGCTTCACTTGAAATCCTAGAAAATACTTCAACTCCCCCATCATAGACATCTCGAATTTTTGTATCATGATCCTACTAAACTCTTCACAAATAGATTTGTTAGTAGACCCAAATATGATATCATCAACATAAATTTGGCATACAAACAAATCATTTTCAATTGTTTTAGTAAAGAGAGTAGGATCGGCCTTTCCGACTTTGAAGCCATTAGTGATAAGAAAATCTCTTAGGCATTCATACCATGCTCTTGGGGCTTGCTTGAGCCCATAAAGCGCCTTAGAGAGTTTGTAAACATGATTAGGATACTCACTATCTTCAAAGCCGGGAGGTTGCTCAACATAGACCTCTTCCTTGATTGGTCCATTGAGGAAGGCACTCTTCACGTCCATTTGATAGAGCTTAAAGCCATGGTAAGTAGCATAGACAAGTAATATACGAATTGACTCAAGCCTAGCTATGGGTGCATAGGTTTCACCAAAATCCAAACCTTTGACTTGTGAATACCCCTTGGCCACAAGTCGTGCCTTGTTCCTTGTCACCACACCATGCTCATCTTGCTTATTGCGGAAGACCCACTTGGTTCCTACAACATTTTGATTAGGACGTGAAACCAAATGCCATACCTCATTCCTCATGAAGTTGTTGAGCTCCTCTTGCATCGCCAACACCCAATCCAAATCTTTAAGTGCATCCTCTACCCTGTGTGGCTCAATAGAGGAGACAAAAGAGTAATGTTCACAAAAATGAGCGACTCGAGATCGAGTGGTTACCCCCTTATGAATATCGCCGAGGATGGTGTTCATGGGGTGATCTCTTTGAATCGCTTGGTGGACTTTTGGGTGTGGCGGTCTTGGATCTTGTTCATCTTCCTTGTCTTGATCATTGGCATCTCCCCCTTGATCATTGCCCTCCTCTTGAGGTGGCTCATCTTCTTGATCTTCATTTTCATCATCTTGGCTTGATCCTCATCTTGGGTTGGTGGAGATACTTGCATGGAGGAAGATGGTTGATCTTGTTCTTATGGAGGCTCTTCGGATTCCTTAGGACACACATCCCCAATGGACATGTTCCTTAGTGCGACGCACTGAGCCTCTTCATCATCTAGCTCATCAAGATCAACTTGCTCTACTTGAGAGCCGTTAGTCTCATCAAACACAATGTCACAAGAAACTTCAACTAGTCCAGTGTACTTGTTAAAGACTCTATATGCCCTTGTGTTTGAATCATAACCAAGTAAAAAGCCTTCTACAGCCTTAGGAGCAAATTTAGATTTTCTACCTCTTTTAACAAGAATAAAACATTTGCTATCAAAGACTCTAAAATATGAAACATTGGGCTTTTTACTGGTGAGGAGTTCATAAGATGTCTTCTTGAGGATTCAGTGAAGATATAACCGGTTGATGGCGTAGCAAGCGGTGTTGACCGCCTCGACCCTCGGCCCAAAACCGATCCGAAGTCTTGTACTCATCAAGCATGGTCCTTGCCATGTCCAATAGAGTTCTATTCTTTCTATCCACTACACCATTTTGTTGTGGCGTGTAGGGAGAAGAGAACTCATGCTTGATGCCCTCCTCCTCAACGAAGCCTTCTATTTGTGAGTTCTTGAACTCCGTTCCATTGTCGCTTCTTATCTTCTTGATCCTTAAGCCAAACTCATTTTGAGCCCATATCAAGAATCCCTTCAATGTCTCTTGGGTTTGTGATTTTTCCTGCAAAAAGAATACCCAAGTGAAGCGAGAATAATCATCCACAATAACTAGACAGTACTTACTCCCGCCGATGCTTATGTAAGCTATCGGGCCGAATAAGTCCATGTGGAGTAGCTCCAGTGGCCTGTCAGTCGTCATGATGTTCTTGTGTGGATGATGAACACCAACTTGCTTCCCTACTTGACATGCGCTACAAATCCTGTCTTTCTCAAAGTGAACATTCGTTAGTCCCAAAATGTGTTCTCCCTTTAGAAGCTTGTGAAGATTCTTCATCCCAACGTGGGCTAGTCGGCGGTGCCAGAGCCAACCCATGTTAGTCTTAGCAATTAAGCAAGTATCAAGTTCAGCTCTATTGAAATCAACTAAGTATAGCTGACCCTCTAATACTCCCTTAAAAGCTACTGAATCATCACTTCTTCTAAAGACAGTAACACCTATATCCGTAAAAAGACAGTTGTAACCCATTTTGCATAATTGAGAAACTGAAAGCAAGTTATAATCTAAAGAATCTACAAGAAAAACATTGGAAATAGAATGGCCAGGTGATATTGCAATTTTACCAAGTCCTTTGACCAAACCTTGATTTCCATCCCCAAATGTGATAGCTCTTTGGGGATCTTGGTTTTTCTCATAGGAGGAGAACATCCTTTTCTCCCCATTCATGTGGTTTGTGCACCCGCTATCAATGATCCAACTTGAGCCCCCGGATGCATAAACCTACAAAACAAATTTAGGCCTTGTTCTTAGGTACCCAAACGGTCTTGGGTCCTTTTACATTAGAAACAAGCACCTTGGGTACCCAAACACAAGCCTTGGAGCCCTTGTGTTTGCCCCCAACATATTTGGCAACTACTTTGCCTGATTTGTTAGTGAGCACATATGAAGCATCAAAAGTTTTAAATGAAATGTTATGATCATTTGATGCAATAGGAGATTTCTTCTTAGGCATTTTAACATGGGTAGAACGCCTAGAGCTAAAAGCCTCATTCTTATAAATAAAAGCATGGTGAGAGACAGAATGAGTCTTCTTTGCATGAATTCTCCTAATCTTATCCTCAGGATAACTAGCAGGATATAGAATATAGCCCTCGTTATCCTGAGGCATGGGAGCCTTGCCCTTAACAAAATTAGACAATCTTTTAGGAGGGGCATTAAGCTTGACATTACCTCCCTGTTGGAAGCCAATGCCATCCTTAATGCCAGAGCGTCTCCCACTATAAAGCATGCTACGAGCAAATTTAAATTTCTCATTCTCTAGTTCATGCTCGACAATTTTAGCATCTAGTTTAGCTATATGATCATTTTGTTGTTTAATCATAGCAAGGTGATCATGAATAGCATCAACATTAATATCTCTACATCTAGTGCAAAAAGAAACATGATCAACCGTAGATGTAGAGGGTTTGCAATCATTTAATTCAACAATCTTAGCATGTAAAATAGCATTCTCATCTCTAAGATTGGTAATAGCATCATTGCAAACATTTAAATCTTTAGCCTTAGCAATTAATTTTTCATTCTCAATTTTAAGGCTAGAGAGAGATTCATTGAACTTGTCAATCTTAGCAATCAAATTGACATTATCATTTCTAAGACTAACAATTGAATCATCACAAGCATCAAACTTCTCAACCTTAGCAATTAATTTGGCATTTTTATTTCTAAGGTTGGAAATAGTGTCATGGCAAGTGCTTAGCTCACTAGTTAAATTTTCACATTTTTCTACTTCTGGAGCATAAGCATTTTTAACCTTAACATGCTTTTTGTTTTCCTTAATAAGGAAGTCCTCTTAGCTATCCAAGAGTTCATCCTTCTCATGAACAGCACTAATCAATTCATTCAATTTCTCTTTTTGTTGCATGTTAAGATTGGCAAAAAGGGTAAGCAAGTTATCCTCATCATCACTAGAATTATCCTCATCACTAGAAGTTGCATACTTAGTGGAGGATCTTGATTTTACCTTCTTCTTCTTGCCATCCTTTGCCATGAGGCACTTGTGGCCGACGTTGGGGAAGAGGAGGCTTTTGTTGACGACGATGTTGGCGGCGTCCTCGTCGGAGGAGGAGTCGGTGGAGCTCTCATCGGAGTCCCACTCCTGGCAAACATGGGCATCGCCGCCCTTCTTCTTGTAATATCTCTTCTTCTCCTTCTTCTTCCCCCTCTTGTTGTTATCCCTGTCACTATCACTAGACAAAGGACATTTAGCGATAAAATGACCGGGCTTACCACATTTGTAGCAAACCTTCTTGGAGCGGGGCTTGTAATCCTTCCCCCTCCTTTGCTTGAGGATTTGGCGGAAGCTCTTGATGATGAGCGCCATCTCCTCGTTGTCGAGCTTGGAGGCATCGATGGGGACCCTACTTGGTGTAGAGTCTTTCTTTTCTTCTTCCGTCGCCTTGAATGCGATGGGTTGCACCTCGGATGTTGAGGTGACGCCTTGCTCGATGATTTTCTTGGAGTCTTTGATCATCAATTCAAAGCTCACAAATTTTCCTATCACTTCCTCGGGAGACATTAGTTTATATCTAGGATCACCATGAATTAATTGAACTTGAGTGGGATTAAGAAATACGAGTGATCTAAGAATAACCTTTACCATTTCATGGTCATCCCATTTGGTGCTCCCGAGGTTGCGCACTTGGTTCACCAAGGTCTTTAGCCGGTTGTACATGGCTTGCGGATCCTCCCCTTGGTTGAGCATGAAACGACCGAGCTCCCCCTCGATCGTCTCCCTCTTGGTGATCTTGGTCACCTCATCTCCTTCGTGCGCGGTTTTGAGTACGTCCCAAATTTCCTTGGCACTCTTCAACCCTTACACCTTGTTATACTCCTCTCGACTTAGAGAGGTGAGGAGTATAGTGGTGGCTTGGGAGTTGAAGTGCCAGATTTGGGCAACCTCGTCCGAGTCATAGTCTTCATCCCCTACGGATGGTACCTATACTCCAAACTCAACAACATCCCAAATGCTAGTGTGGAGTGAGGTTAAATGGTGCCTCGTTTTGTCACTCCACATATTATAATCTTCACCATAAAAACGGGTGGTTTGCCTAATGGGACAGAAAGTAAAGGAGTATGTTTGGAAATGCGAGGATAGCGTTGGGGAATCTTACTAAACTTCTTGCGCTCATGGCGCTTAGAAGTGACGGATGGTGCGTCAGAGCTGGAGGTGGATGGTGACGAAGAATTGGTCTCGTAGTAGACCACCTTCTTCATCTTCTTCTTCTTGTCGCCACTCCGATGCGACTTGTGAGGAGGTGATTCCTCCTTCTTCTTGTTGCGGGACTCTCCTGATGGAGCCTTCCCGTGGCTTGTGGCGGGCTTCTCGCTGGTCACCATCTCCTTCTTGGCGTGCTCTCCCGACATCACTTTGAGCAGTTAGGCTCTAATGAAGTACCGGGCTCTGATACCAATTGAAAGTCGCCTAGAGGGGGGTGAATAGGCGGAATCTGAAATTTACAAACTTTAAGCACAACTACAAGCCGGGGTTAGCGTTAGAAATATAATCGAGTCCGAAAGAGAGGGCGAAAACAAATCAACCAAATAAATAGAGCGGATGACAGAGTGATTTGTTTTACTGAGGTTCGGTTCTTGCAAACCTACTCCCCGTTGAGGTGGTCACAAAGACCGGGTCTCTTTCAACCCTTTCCCTCTCTCAAACGGTCACCTAGACTGAGTGAGCTTCTCTTCTCAATCAAACGGGACACTAAGTCCCCACAAGGACCACCACACAATTGGTGTCTCTTGCCTTGATTACAATTGCGTTGGGAACAAGAAAGAAGGAAGAAGAAAAGCGATCCAAGCGCAAGAACTCAAAAGAACACAAATATCACTCTCTCATTAGTCACTATTTGGTTGGAATGATCTTTGGACTTGGGAGAGGATTTGATCTCTTTGTTTGTGTCTTGGAGTGAAGTCTAGAGCTCTTGTATTGAATGCAATGGCTGAAAACTTAGATGCCTTGAATGAGTGGTGGTTAGGGGTATTTATAGCCCCAACCACCAAAGTGGGCGTTGGGGATGGCTGCTGTCGTATGGCGCACCGGACAGTCCGGTGCGCCAGCCACGTCACCCAACCGTTAGGGTTCGACCGTTGGAGCTCTGACAAGTGGGGCCACCGGACAGTCCGGTGGTGCACCGGACAGTCACTGTTCACTGTCCAGTGCGCCTTCTGACGCCTGCTCTGAGTTCTGCGCGCGCAGGCGCGCACTGTAGCGTTTCACTATTCCTTTGCAAACGACCGTTGGCGCGAGTAGCCGTTGCTCCCGCTGGCGCACCGGACAGTCCGGTGCTACACCGGACAGTCCGGTGAATTATAGCAGAGTGGCTCCCAAATTCCCGAAGCTAGCAAGTTTGAGTTGATCCACCCTGGCACACCGGACACTGTCCGGTGGCACACCGGACAGTCCGGTGCGCCAGACCAGGGAGCACTTCGGTTGTCTTTTGGTCTTTTTATTTGAACCCTTTCTTGGACTTTGTATTGGTTTGTGTTGAACTTTTGGCACCTGTAGAACTCATAATCTAGAGCCAACTAGTTAGTCCAATAATTTGTGTTGGGCAATTCAACCACCAAAACCATTTAGGAAAAGGTTTGACCCTATTTCTCTTTCACTATTCATGAGAAGGATGAACTCTTGGATAGCCAAGAGGAATTCCTTATTAAGGAAAACAAAAGACATGTTAAAGTTAAAAATGCCTATGCTCAGGAAGTTGAAAAATGTGAAAATTTGACTAAGGAGCTTAGCATTTGCTATGACACTATTTCCAACCTTAGAACTGAGAGTGATAATTTAATTGTTAAGGCTGAAAAATCAAATGTTTTTCATGATTTAATTACCAATCTTAGAAATGAAAATGCTAGATTAATTGCTAAGATTGATAAATTGAATGAATCTATTTCTAGCCTTAAAACTGAAAATGCAAGTTTAATTTCTAAGGCTAAAGATTTGAATGTTTGCAATGTTTCTATTTCCAATCTTAGAAATGAGAATGCCATATTACATGCTAAGATTGATGAATTAAATGTTTGCAAACCCTCTTCATCTAGTGCTGATCATGTTACTATTTGTGCTAGATGTAGAGACATTGATGTTGATGCTATTCATGATCACCTAGCTTTAATTAAACAACAAAATGATCATATAGCTCAACTTACTGCAAAAATTAATGAGCATGAAATAGAAAATGAAAATTTTAAATTTGCTAGGAGCATGCTCTATAGTGGGAGACGCCCTGGCATTAAGGATTGCATTAGTTTCTAACAGGGAAGCAATGACAAAAATAATGCCCCTAAGAGATTGTCTAATTTTGTTAAGGGCAAGGCTCCCATGGCTCAGGATAATGAGGGTTACATTTTATATCCTGCTGGTTATCCTGAGCACAAGATTAGGAGGATTCATGCTAGAAAACCCCATACTATTTCACATCATGCTTTTATGTATAAAAATGAGGCATCTAGCTCTAGACAATCAACACATGTTAAATTGCCTAAAAAGAAAACTCCTGCTGCATCAAATGAGCCAATTATTTCATTTAATACTTTTGATGCATCTTATGTTTTAACTAACAAATCAGGCAAAGTAGTTGCCAAATATGTTAGGGCCAAACACAAGGGCTCAAAGACTTGTGTTTGGGTGCCCAAGGTGCTTGTTTCTAACGTCAAAGGACCCAAGACTGTTTGGGTACCTAAGAACAAGACCTAAATTGTTTTGCAGGTTTATGCATCCGGGGGCTCAAGTTGGATCATTGATAGTGGATGCACAAACCACTTGATAGGGGAGAAAAGGATGTTCTCCTCCTATGAGAAAAATGAAGATCCCCAAAGAGCTATCACATTCAGGGATGGAAATCATGGTTTGGTCAAAGGACTTGGTAAAATAGCTATATCACCTGACCATTCTATTTCCAATGTTTTTCTTGTAGATTCTTTAGATTATAACTTGCTTTCAGTTTCTGAATTATGCAAGATGGGTTACAACTGTCTTTTTACAGATATAGGTGTTACTATCTTTTGAAGAAGTGATGATTCAGTAGCATTTAAGGGAGTGTTAGAGGGTCAGCTATACTTAGTTGATTTCAATAGAGCTGAACTTGACACTTGCTTAATTGCTAAGACTAATATGGGGTGGCTCTGGCATCACCGACTAGCCCATGTTGGGATGAAGAATCTTCACAAGCTTCTAAAGGGAGAACACATTTTGGGACTAACGAATGTTCATTTTGGGAAAGACAGAGTTTGTAGCTGTTGGGAACTTGTTCTCAAATGCTATGAGTTAAAAACAAGGCAAGACAAGATGTTAAAGGTTAATACCCTTCGTCCTTCGAAGCATTATCTCTCTTAGGATATAATGATCTTCAGACGAAGGTCATGAAGGACATACCTTCATCATCGCAGTATATGATAATGAAAGAAATAGCATATGAAATATAAGAGGCAACATGAATAATCATATGATATTATTAATATCTCTTATTTTTATTATCATGGATAAACAGAAACAGTATTGAATTACATTTGTACCTTTGGCTTGACAGAAGGTAAAAGTCCAAGCGTGACGCACGAGCGCATACAAGTCAACGTGAACAGTATGGGGGTACGGTTCACCTATTTATAGGCATGGGACGCATCCCAGTCAGAATTACATTTATGCCCTTGATGACTAGTTACAATCATGACACAAATCATCATGGATTGATCAGTCTTTTCCTCTTTAAGTCGGTGCAGCCCTTTGTCTCAAGGCATGTCGCTATGCCGAAGCTCCCTGGATCATAGCTTTGGCGTGTACCTTCGCGCTGTGTTTGATTATACGTTGATCTTTCGAAGGTGCTTCTTCTTAAAGGACCTTCGGCGACGAAGCAGGCCCCCAACAGTAGCCCCTTCGCGGTGCTAGATCGTTTTTTGTAACGAGCTTGATCCGTGAAAAATCTTCAAGGCTTTGGAATGCTGAAGGTCCAAAAAACACCTTCCCTGAGCTCGTTGTCGAGAAACGATTAAAGTATTTCGGGCGTGAGGTGGGTCACCACACAGCGGGGTAGTAGTCCACCGTTCAGCGGGTGCGGATGACTGTTCGGCGGGTGCGGGCGACTTGGCGATTCACCTTCCCACCTGCAGCACTATATAAACATACGGGTAGGTGTGAAGTTACCATAGCATTCATTGCCATTGCACTGTTGTGCTGTTGAAAAATTTGACCATAGTGAAAGGGAAATGTGCATTTGGGCCATTTCTATAATGTTTTGGTGATTAAATGTCCAACACATTTGATTAAGTTCTTATGTGCCAAATTAAGTGAGAAGTACAAATCAAGGCACAAGGTATGTTTCTAGACTTAGTACATTGTTTTTTGAACGCTAATGTGTTTGTCTAAGTGCTAGAAACAGTGACAAAAGAAGGAGAAAAGAAATGGAAAGGACTTGGCTCTGTGCAGCCAAACTTTAGCTCTGTGCGCCAGGCTGGTCTCCGGTGAAATGGGTGCTCTCGGGAATCGACGGTGGTGTACGGCTAAAATTCACCGAACTGTCCGGTGGTGCACCGGACCGTCCGGTGAGGCATCCACGGCGAACTCGTTGCTCTCGGGAAAAGCAATGGGGGCGACGTGGCTATAATTCACCGGACTGTCCGGTGAGCCAACGGTCGCCATCGCCAACGGTCGGCCGCGCAATCTGCGGGCGACACGTGGACTGCTCCAACAGTCAGCTGGTGCACCGGACTGTCCGGTGTGTACCGGATAGTGTCCAGTGCGCCAATTAGCCCAGAGGAGCAATGGTCGGATATGCCAAATTTGGAAGGAGATCACGCACCGCACAGTCTATAGGACCTGTCCGGTGGTGCATCAGACTGTCCGATGCGCCACTCGACAGAAGGCAAGATTGGCCTTCCAAGTTGGTCTCCAACGGCTCCTAGCTGCCTTGGGGCTATAAAAGGGACCCCTAGGCGCATGGAGGAGCACACCAAGCATTCTCTAAGTATTCTAAAGCATCCAGACTCCGCTCCTGCGCATTCGCTTCATTGTGTTAGTGATTTGAGCTCCATTTGAGTTGCGAACTCCGTGTGTTGTGTTTCGAGCTCAAGTCGTGACTTGTGTGCGTGGTTGTGCTGCGGATTTGAGTCTTGTGTGTGTTGCTCTTCCCAACCTTACTCTGTGCCTTCTTTGTGATCTCTATTGTAAGGGCAAGAGACTCCAAGTTGTGGAGATTCCTCGCAAATGGGAAAATACACTAAAGGAAAAGACTGTGGTATTCAAGTTGATCATCAGATCACTTGAAAGGGGTTGAGTGCAACCCTCGTCCATTGGGATGCCACAACATGGAAGTAGGCAAGTGTTACTTGGCCGAACCACGGGATAAAATCGCGTGTCTCTTCTGTTGCTTTCTCTGTGATTGTTTTGTCCACAAGAACTCGCCTCAAAACTACTTAGTCGCACTAACACTTCAATAACTAAGTTTTATGGATATTTAGTGTTTGATTTTACAGGATCACCTATTCACCCCCCTCTAGGTGCTCTCACATAGCCGAAGCTTTTTCACCGTATTCTCGAGCGAACCGTCACTTTGAATTAGTTTTGTCAAAAGAGGGAGCTTCGTCAAGACTATAAAAAACATCAGCTTCGTAAAAACTACAAAAAGATCCATTAGATGACCAGAGTACGCTCGACTGCGAGGGTGACCCGTGAAGGAGAGGAGACTGAAGCCACCAAGACAGCTCCAATCTCCAAAGTCATGAGGCAATCAGGGTTAGTTGTGACAGAGGGAGCCATTGAAGAAGGTGCACCTGCTGCCGAAGCTGAACAAGCTGATGTTGAGGAAGAAAATGCTGATGAAGAAGAATAAGATTATAGCATTCTGATCCCATCAAAACCCAGCCACTTAGATTTTGAAAAATCTACTGTGTTTTAAACTAATATGCCCATGATGATAAAACTGGGCTACTTCGGAGAAGATGAGAAGAAGCTTATTCGTTTTGCTGGAGAAGAAAGCACTCCAAAGCCAAAGGATGACGAAGTAGTGGTTTTCAAAAGCTTTTTTAGGGCAGGATTGCGATTTCCCTTGAACGAGATGATTGGAGAGGTTTTGGATAATTTTGGGATTTTTCTTCATCAGCTGACTCCTAACGCCATCGTTAGGCTCAGCATCTTCTTCTAGGCCCTTCGAAGCCAAGGGATGGACCCAAATGCTGAAGCTTTTTGCCGAGTGCATGAGCTGCATTACCAAACAAAGGCCAGGGAAGACGGGCTGCATGAAAATTTTGGTTGTTATAACTTCGCGTATTGCAAGGATACGAAGGCTCCGGTCCTCAGTTATCGCACCAAGTGGCCAACTGGCTAGAAGAGTGAGTGGTTTTATATCAAGGCCAATGAGAAGAAGAGGGAAAAGCTGAAGACGATGGTCATGAGCCCACTGAGTTTAAGCTTCGGGATGACCAGACCCTTGTGCAACATGAAGCCAGGGTTACCATGCCAGCTAGCCGTAGCAGAATTCAGAGTGGTGGCTGAACATATCAGCACCAAGGATCTAGTACAAGAATACTTGGCGAACAGGGTCTCTCCAACATTGAGTAAATGGAGTATACCAAAGCTAAAAAGAACAAAGAAGAAGGGTGAACTTGTTCGATTGCCCTATCGCTTCAAGTTTGAGAAACAATTCAAAGAGCCTTGCCAAGAGTGGCTAGAGATGATTGAGGCTATGTGCAACAAAATTTTGGGCAATTATACCAAAAAGGAAGATCAACTGATGACTGCAGCCTTCGGCACCCGACCAAAACGAAGGTTGAATCGGGTAATGGATGCTTTAAACTTTGAATACCCTAACTATGAACGATAATCAAGGGTGCCGAAGGACCAAAGAGAAAAAGGGTTGTCAGTGTTATGAGTAGATAGGCTGCTAGGATGGTGAAAGATGACGAAAAAGCTCAGAAAAAGAGAAAATCTAGTCCTGAGCCGAAGGTGGCGACCTCGAAGAAGAGAAAAACTGCAACTCCAGAGCCGAAGATGGCTGAGATAGAGGGGGAAGCTGTCACACCTGGGCTTTAAGGAACAAAGCCGGGTGCATCTCATATATGCGCCAGAAAAGACAACACATATAATAATAGAGTGCATAGAGATAAATGTCATAAATATCATAAATGTACTTATTACATAGTGGAAGTCTTACAAAAATAAATAATAAAATAAAGCGAACTATATATTATTCCCTGGCGCCACAAAGCTGACTGGGAGACGCCACCTAGATCAAGTCGAAAGCCTCGGTGTTAGGCGGCTCCTCTTCGACCACCTGCTCTTCTCCTATGGGAGGTGTGAGATAGCAAGAGTGAGCTCACACATGTTCATCGCTCAACAAGTTGTGGGGAATAAGTGGCATGAACTCACCAAAGGTGGGGGTTCATGAAGTGTAAGGCTGATCAATAAAATAAAGGTTGAAGCTGAGCATTGCTTTTATAAGTTGGTCAAAATTTTATTAGCAGTTACTAAGTGTAAGTAAATACCAAACCATAGTAATAATAAAAAAATAGTAACAAAATAATCCCAAATGCAATAAAATGACAAATTAAGTTTAAGTTCCATAAATTAATCATGTGAGTGTCCGAGCCGCACATGACCGTGAGCACGGCTAGTATACCAGTTTTACACTCTACAGAGGTTGCACATCTTTACCCACAAGTCGTGTTACCCATTTGCCACGGAGTTGATCAGACCCCATACACCTCTACCAAGGAAGCGAGACAGGGTACCACTATGAGGCCTTTACAAAGTTCCACTAGCTTCAGAAAACCCGCTACAGTTTATAGGAAGCTCTAGTGCAGGAATCCCTTGCCTGACCACCATCGCCGCAAAATCAACCCAAGGACCTCCCTACACTGACCACTCCCCCACTGCCCTTGCCCCTTTCGGGTAAGGTAGTCATTCACTAGCTTACCTAGTTAATCAGCCAAGAGCGTCCCATTAAACCCTTGTGGTAGCACTGTTTTCCCGGGTGGTTCTCCATGTTCCCATTAACATAATGATATTATCATGAACAGTAAAGAATAAATAGATAATAAAAGTATAACAATGAGTGATGAATATCTCTATACCCAAAACCACATAAAGCAATAGCATATACTACCCAAAAATTTAGTAGTAAAACCAGTGGTGAAACAAGGTATAAAGATAGTCAAAATCTAGGGTAGCCTATTAGGTCCCAGCAAAATTAACCTATGCAGATTATTATGAATAATAAGAACATGAATGGGTAAAAGGAAGTGATCAAGGGCACAACTTGCCTTCAACGAGCTCCTGCTCAGCAGTCTCTACCAGCTGAACCTCAGGATCCTCTGTAGCTTGCTCGTCTACTCGCATCAACACAATACATATATAGTATAGCAAAAATTAACATCACACCAAACATGTAAATAAAATACACAATAATAATCTAGACATTAAAATGAGATCATAGGAACTGGAATCATTAAATTTGGAGTTATGGATTTTAAGTTATGGATTTTCCAAGGTTTTACGTATTTAATACAATGTTGAGTGATAGATAAATTTTAATGTGTCTTTCATGCCAAAACAGAGGCACTACTGGTTAGATAATAATATTACAAAATTTAGGAACTGGAATGGACCAATTTGGAGTTCATATGCATTTTCTATAAATTATACAAATTCTAGGAATTGTTTTTATATTAAAAACTCATTTTCTAATTCATTTTCCTGATTTTATAACTCTCTGGACTTGGCCTCATTTTTTGTAAAGTACAGGGGCGCCTAGGTAAAAACCCCAAGACACAGAGAATAGTTCCTAGGGACGGCGGGTTCATTAGTGGTTTTCCCAGGAATCTTTAGCAATTTTGACACGACGAAGAGGTATGCAGTGTTTACAGTCGTTAGATCCGCAACCATCAGTCCAGGTTAAACCGAGACACTTATGAACCTGAGATCGGCCTCACACGTCAGATCCCAATCCTACGATCCGTGGCACACAATCTATCCTTTCCCACCCCGGCCGCACGATCATTGATCAATGGCTGCGATTGATTAGGCCGATCGAAGGCCACAAGATCTAATCCTAGCCACAGGGAAACGATCCAACGGCGATGGTCCTTCTTCCCTATCGCGACGTGTGGGTGACCGAGCCCGCCAGCCAAAGGCGAGCTCGCCGCCGTGACGGCGAACAACCCAAGCCGCACCCAGCCCACGCCTAACCAAAACCTTTCACGCCACCCGTCACGCTACAGAGGAGGATCCGGCTCTTACCGCCAAACCAGACAAAGGCGAGGTCGACGCGCAGATCCAGAGCCCGCTTCTCAACACCGTATGGCACCGGTGAGAGTTTCGCAACACCGCGGTCTCCCCTGTACGCGCGCAAGCACCACCTCGATTCCCAGGCGCGCCTAGGTGTTACCCAGACCGTAGACGAGGTTTGGGAGACGGCTGCTTGAGATCCCGACATGGTGGCTGCCCGGCTCACGCTCCCTAGGTGGCGGCGGTGGCGGTTGTCGATGGGGCGGATCCTAGGCGAGGCGAACGTGTAGGCTACAGAGGCCCACCTCAATTTATGGACGCAGGGAGCCCCGCCTGCCTGCCAACTCTGCACAGACCGCCAGCCGTTTTCAACCGCCCGACAATGGCGCTACGCGGATAGGGAGCAGAAACGTGCGCGCGCTTCCTGTGGAGGAGAGAGTCCTGACCAGCCGGCCCCACCGGTCATGGGCCGATGGCGCGGCGTGAGACAGTCCTGTGGACTCCGCCCAGTAGCATTCCCCTGACCACGATGGCCCATTCGTCAGCGCCCCACTTCACGCATGGGCCGCGTAGGCCTAAGGGTGCAACTGGGCCGAGCAGCTAATTCAGCCCAGACGCAACTTCCTATTCTCTTTCCTTTTTCTTTTCTATTTTCTTTTCTCCCTTTCCCAATTTCAAACTCCAATTTGAATTTGAATTCGAATTCCATGGCAAACTTGTCTTCAAATTAAATATCCCACTTGAATATGACATGATATGAATTGATTCATCATTTTTAAGAAGTTTATTTAGTGGTGACTAATGCTTTTCCTCCTCAAATTCTAGTGTTTTCGATTTGATGTTTATTTCCAAATTGGCTTCTACTATATATTTTTTAAACCTCATTTCATATAGTCCAAACATACACACAATAAAGTCTCAGCATGATGCACCATTTAATGACTTTTATTAATCCTCTATTTTCAAATAAGGTGTTCACAGGAAATGACAAATAGATATGGCACACATGTATATAAAGAAACATGATTTTCTCCCTTACAATTTGGATATTACAAATACTACTCCCCTTAACAAGAATCTCGTCCTCGAGATTTAGGAAGAACTAGGGAAAAGATGGAGAAAATCTATGCGAAGCTCTTCTTTTCTCTCCCAAGTTGCTTCATCTTCTCCATGGTGACTCCATTGCACTTTGCACATCTTTATCACCTTATTTCTCGTAACTCGAGTCAAAGTGTCCAGAATCTTGATAGGGTACTCCGCATAAGTTAGGTCATCTTGAACACTAAGGTCCTCCATTGGTAGCTGCTCCTCAAGTACCCTGAGGCACTTCTTCAGTTGTGACACGTGGAATACATCATGTACATCTGCCAGGTGATCGGGTAGTTCTAGTTGATATGCCACTTCTCCCACTCTCTTTAAGATCAAGAAAGGTCCAATAAAACGAGGGGATAACTTTCCCTTAACTTTAAATCTCCTCATACCCTGGAGAGGTGATACCTTCAAATAGACATGATCACCCACCTTAAACTGCAGTAGTCTTCTCCGGGTATCAGCATAGCTCTTCTGTCTTGATTGTGCAATTCTCAAATTCTCCCTTATCATTCACACTTGTTCTTCTGCCTCTTGAATAAGTTCAGGCCCAAAGAATTGTCTCTCTCTAGTCTGGTCCCAATACAGTGGAGTCCTGCACTTTCTGTCATATAGAGCCTCAAACGGTGACATCTTCAGATTGGCCTGGTAGCTATTATTATAAGAGAACTCTGCATATGGTAAGCTCTTATCCCAACTTCCACCATGTTTAAGAGCACAAGCTCTTAACATATCCTCCAGCACTTGGTTAGTCCTCTCTATCTGTCCATCAGTCTGAGGATGGTAGGCTAAACTAAAATTCAACTGTGTGTCCAAGCTCTTATGCAACTTCTTCTAGAACCAAGAAGTAAACTGTGATCCTCAGTCAGACACGATCTTCTTAGGCACTCCATGTAGACAAACTATCCAAGTCATATACAATTCTGCTAGTTTGGCTCCCGTGTAATTAGTCCTCACAGGTATTAAATGAGTCACTTTTGTCAATGTGTCCACAATCACCCAAATAGAGTCATACCCAGCAGGAGTGCAAGGTAGTCCAACAATGAAATCCATACCAATTTCTTCCCATTTCCACTCGAGAATCTTAAGCGGGTGCAATAGTCCAGCTGGTCTTTGATGTTCGGCCTTGACTCTTTGACACACATCACACTTAGCCACATGTGCAGCAACATCTCTTTTCAATCCATACCACCAGTATTTCTGCTTCAAATCCTGATACATCTTAGTGCTACCAGGGTGGATAGAGTAATCAGAATCATGAGCTTCTTTCAATATAGTCTCACGAAGGTTATCAATCTCCGGAACACATATCCGATCCTTGAACCATATAGTACCTTGCTCATCCTCCGTGAATTCTGGCACTCTACCTTCCATAATCAGATCCTTAATCTCTTGAATTTTAGCATCACCCACTTGGCCTTTACAAATTTCTTGCTCCAAGGTAGGTTCCAATTCAGTGGTAACTCCTTCCGTATGAGTAACAATTCCCAGGTTGAGTCTATCAAAATCTTTTGCTAATTCATCAGGTAGCTGGACAATAATAGCGGAGTGAACGTGCTCCTTCTGACTCAAGGCATCAGCAACCAAATTCGCCTTGCCTGGGTGATAGTGAATCTCCAAATCATAATCCTTAATAAGCTCCAACCAACGGTGTTGCCTAAGGTTGAGATCCTTCTGAGTGAAGATATACTTCAAACTCTTATGATCCGTGTATACTTGGCACTTAGTTCCCATAATGTAATGTCTCCATATCTTAAGTGCATGCACAACCGCTGCCAGTTCTAAGTCATGAGTGGGGTAGTTCAATTCATGTTTCCGCAACTGACGAGAAGCATAGGCGATCACATGCCCTTCTTGCATGAGCACACATCCTAATCCTTGGCCACATGCATCACAATAAATGTCAAATCCCTTCTGTAGATCTGGCATAACCAACATTGGTGGCGACATCAACCTCTTCTTTAATTGATCAAAGCTTTCTTGGCACTTCTCATCCCACTTAAATTCTCTTCCTTTCTCCAGAAGCGAGGTCATAGGCTTGGCAATCTTAGAGAATCCTTCAATAAATCTCCGATAATATCATGCAAGCCCCAAGAAACTCCGAATCTCAGTGACGGTAGTGGGCACGCTCCATTCCATTATCTCCTTTACTTTAGCAGGATCCACTGCTATTCCTCCATTAGAAATAATATGTCCCAGGAATGGCACCTTGTCAATCCAAAACTCGCACTTGCTAAACTTGGCGTAGTGTTGATTATCTCGTAGCTTCTGTAGCACCAAACTTAGATGTTCTTCATGATCACTTGCACTCTTAGAATAGATAAGAATATCGTCGATGAACACCACGTCGAATCTGTCCAAATACTCCATAAATACCTTATTCATCAAATTCATAAAATAAGTTGGTGCATTGGTTAATCTAAATGACATAACAATGAACTCATATAATCCATATCGAGTCGAGAAAGCTGTCTTGGGAATATCCGATGGTCTGATCTTCATTTGATGGTAACCTGATCGGAGATCAATCTTCGAGAATACCCTGGCACCTCTCATCTGATCAAATAAATCCTCAATACGGGGTAATGGATACTTGTTCTTCATAGTAACATCATTAAGTGATCTATAATCCACACACATCCGTTGTGAACCATCCTTCTTCTGTACAAACAGAATCGGTGCTCCCCAAGGTGAGGAACTCGGACGAATGTACCCTGCCTCCTGTAACTTAGTTAACTGCTTCTTAAGTTCCTTTAATTCTTCTACAGACATCCTATATGGTCGCTTAGAAATAGGAGCAGTCCCAGGTAAGAGATCAATGACAAACTCTACTTCCCTATCTGGTGGCATCCCTGGTAACTCCTCTAGAAAGACATCCAGAAAATCTCTAACCACACGGATGTTGTCACCAATAAACTCCTCAGGTATAAAGTATATAGCCCGTTTGGAAGAGGTGGTTACTGCAATTTGAACTTGAAACGTTTCTCCTTTAGGGCTAGTGAGTTCTATAGTACCCCTACCACATGCTATAATGGCCTTTGCCTTCCTTAACCATGACATACCAAGGATCAGATCTATACTGCTGGCCTCTAATATTATAGCAGTAGCTGTTGGGGCCATGCTTCGTTGCGCCGAAGGTCTTACACGAAGAAGCAGCTTCGGCTGAAGCTGTCCCCAGGAGATGGCCGAAGGTTCCTTTTCATGGAGCTTCGGCATTACAAACCGACATAGAGATAGAATGACCTTTTTATCCATAGAGGTCTGAGTCAATGTTGTAAACTTTTGTAAGGGGTATAATTGTAATTCGTCACAGGCTGTGTCTTGTGTCTATAAATAGATGAACAGTATCCCTGTACTGTTCACGCGAACCTGTCATTTGCTTTCGCATCACACTTGTATTTTCGCCTTCCTCCGGACCAAAGGTACATTTGTAATTTGAAGTCATTTACATTTATCCATGATAATAAAAATGGAGATGATTCTATGGTAATATTTAAATGTTTATTTTATATCTCATGATTTGTATGAACACTCTGTTGCTTATTATCATACTCACGAAGGTACGTCCTTCGTAACCTTCGTCCGAAATTCTTTATATCCTGAAGGGATATAATGATTTGGAGGACGAAGGACTTTAACACTTAACATTTTCTATGTTGCCTTGTTCTTAATTCGAAGCATTTGAGAACAAGCCCCCAACATTGGCGCCCACCTCCGGTGAACTCACTTCCACTTTTCTGAGCTGATGGCTTCGTTCAACAATCAAGCTGAAGCTGCTTCGGTTTCGAAGATGGTGCTCCCGATAACAGGCGGTTCTTGCTCAGAGCCGGCTAACAAGAAGCAGAAGAAGGAGGCTCAGAGAAGGGTGCAGCATGTTGGAGTGCAGGGACCCTTCATCAAGTCAAAATGGTCCCACATTCCAATTACTTTCTCTCAGGAAGACCTTCAGCTTAAGGATTATCCTCACAATGATGCCATGGTTATCTCTTGCGTGATCAAAGGATTTCTGGTCCACAATGTCTTAGTTGATACAGGCAGTGCAGCTGATATTATATTTGCTAAGGCCTTCAGACAAATGCAAGAGCCCGAAGACAAGATCCATGATGCTACGCACCCTCTTTGTGGCTTCGGAGGGCGGCAGATTGTAGCACTTGGGAAGATTACCATGCCGGTAACCTTCGGATTTGTTAACAACACAAGGACTGAGCAAATTGTGTTTGATATTGTTGACATGGAGTATCCTTACAATGCTATTATTGGCCGTGGTACTCTTAATGCCTTCGAAGCAATTCTTCACCCAGCTTATCTCTGCATGAAGATACCTTCGGACCAAGGGCCTATTGCTATTCATGGAAGCCAGGAAGCTGCTAGAAGGGCCGAAGGAAGCTGGACTGACTCCAAAGCAATCCATAACATAGATGGAGCCGAAGCTTGTGAACAGTACAAATTCAGAAGGGAGAAAGCAGCTTCAGCAGATCAGCCGAAGCCCATGCTATTGTGTGAGGACATAGCAGAGCAGAAGGTGCTGTTGGGCTCACAATTATCTGAAGACCAGGAGAAAACCTTGATAAGGTTTTTATTCAACAACAAAGATGTTTTTGCATGGTCAGCTAATGATCTCTGTGGAGTGAATCGGGATGTTATTGAACATTCGCTCAATGTTGACCCATCCTTCAGACCCCAAAAGCAGAGGCTTCGGAAGATGTCGGATGACAAGGCCGAAGGGGCTCGCAATGAAGTAAAAAGACTCCTCAGTGCAGGAGTTATCAGAGAAGTAAAGTATCCAGAGTGGCTAGCTAACACTGTTATGGTGAAGAAGGCCAATGGCAAATGGAGAATGTGTATCGATTTCACAGATCTCAACAAGGCTTGTCCGAAGGATGAATTCCCGTTGCCAAGGATAGACTCTTTAGTCGATGCAGCAGCTTCTTCAGAGCTCATGAGTCTCCTGGACTGCTACTCAGGCTATCATCAAATTTGGATGAAGAAGGAAGATGAGCCGAAGACTAGCTTCATAACCCCAAGTGGCACATATTGCTATCTTCGGATGCCTGAGGGGCTCAAAAATGCTGGAGGAAGTTTCAGCAGAATGACTGCGAAGGTCCTCCAGTCTCAGATAGGCAGAAATGTGTTGACTTATGTTGATGACATCATTGTAAAAAGCACGAAGCAGGAAAATCATATTGCTGATTTGCAGGAGACCTTCGCCAGTTTCAGGCAAGCTGGTTTGAAGCTGAATCCAGAAAAATGTGTCTTCGGGGTAAAGAAGGGGAAATTTCTTGGATGCTTGGTTTCAACAAAGGGAATCAAAGCTAATCCAAATAAAATCGAAGCTATACTTCGAATGGAGCCACCAACCACAAGAAAGGGGGCTCAAAGATTGACAGGAAGGCTGGCATCTCTCAACAGATTCATATCCAGATCAGCAGAAAGAAATTTACCCTTCTTCGAGGTGCTGAAGTCAGCTGAAGTCTTTCAATGGGGACCAAGTCAACAAAAAGCCTTCGAAGAGCTGAAGCAATATTTGATAGATCTAACAACATTAACTCCACCAACGCCAGGGGCTCCTCTGCTGTTATATGTGGCAGCTTCGCACTCAGCAGTAAGTGCGGCACTTGTCCAGGAGAAGTTTGATGGCCAAGTCAAGAAGCAGGTCCCAGTATATTTTGTATCTGAAGTTCTTAGTATATCAAAGAAAAATTATACAGAGCTGGAGAAGGTATTATATGCCGTTTTAATGGCATCCAGGAAGCTTCGGCATTATTTTCAGGCATACAATATTATTGTTCCTTCTTCGCAGCCGTTGAAGGATATCATGAGAAATAGAGAAGCTACTGGGCGGATTGGAAAATGGGCTGCAGAGCTCAATGAATTTTACATTGATTATGTGCATAGATCCTCGATCCAGTCTCAAGCATTGGCAGATTTCATTGCCGACTGGACGCCAGGGGCTCAGGATGAAGAAGCAAATAAAGATGCCGAAGTGTGGACAGTGTTTTGTGATGGCTCTTGGGGAACCTTCGGAGCAGGTGCAGCCGCTGTGTTGGTTTCACCGTCCAAGGTTAAAACTTGTTATGCAGCAAGACTTGATTTCAGCTGTACAAACAATATTACTGAGTACGAAGCCCTGCTCCTGGGCCTTCGGAAATTAAAGGCAATGGGAATCAGAAGGGCGATTCTTAAAACTGATTCTCAGGTTGTTTCGGGTCATATTGACAAAAGTTGCAAGGCTAAAGATCCGAAGCTTGAAAAATATCTAGACACGGTCCGAAGGATCGAAGCCTCCTTCGAAGGATTTTCTGTCAAGAATATCCCTCGAGGACAAAATGAGCATGCTGATTTGCTAGCCAAGTCTGCAGCACAGGGGCTGCCGTTACCTTCGGATGTGTTCTTCGAAACAATAAAGGCACCTTCAGTGGAGCTCCTTGAAAGAGCAGTCCTCAACATATCTCCTGTTTACAGCGAAGATTGGAGAACTGAAATAATCTCTTACCTTCAGGGTAAGTTCCTTTCAGATGACGAAGCTTACAATAAAAGAATAGAGGCAAGAGCTCGTCCGTATGTCATGATAGAAGGGGAATTATACAAACATGGAGTTTGCGCCCCGCTGCTCAAGTGCTTGTCTAGAACCGAAGGTATAGAGTTAATGAAAGAAATACATGCAGGCCTGTGTGGATCCCACATCGGATCTAGGCCGTTACTTGGAAAAGTTTTCCGCCAAGGGTTTTATTGGCCGAAGGCAGCTTCGGATGCAGCGGAGTTAGTTCAAAAGTGCGAAGGTTGTCAGAAATGTGCAAGAGATCAAAAGCAACCTTCGTCTTTGACACAGCTGATACAACCCATCTGGCCATTGCAAAGGTGGGGCCTTGACTTGTTGGGTCCATTACCACCGGCCCAAGGGAATCTAAAATATGTTATAGTAGCTGTGGAGTATTTTTCTAAATGGATTGAGGCGAAGCCATTAGCCACAATAACTTCGGCTACTGTCCAAAAGTTTTTCTGGCAGAATATTGTCTGTCGCTTCGGGGTACCGAAGGCCATCACTGTAGATAATGGAGCGCAGTTCGACTCCGAAGCTTTCAGAAATTTCTGTGATCAAATTGGAACGAAGATCCATTTTGCATCAGTCAGGCATCCGGAGTCAAATGGGCTCGTTGAAAGAGCCAACGGCATTATAATGACAGGAATAATGAAGTTAATCTTCAATCAGCCCAGGGGAAAGTGGCCAGATCAGTTAACCAAAGTGGTGTGGAGCCACAATACAACAACATCAAGGTCTACAGGCTTTACTCCATTCAAGTTATTATTCGGTGACGAAGCAATAACTCCGGAAGAAGCTAAAGCTGGATCAATAAGAGTAGTAGCTTCGGCAGAACCAGGTCCCGAAGATGCCTGTCTTGTGGAAAAAGATGCTTTAGAAGGGATCAGGCTTCAAGCTGTGGAGAATATCAATAAATACCAGGCTGAAACAGTCAAGTGGCGAGATAGAAAGGTCCGGTTAAAAAATATTGAGCCGTGACACTTGGTGCTTCGGAGAGTAGCCAACCCAGATACAGTGGGCAAGCTACAGTTGAAATGGGAAGGGCCTTTCTTAGTGGTATCTTCGTCAAGGCCTGGTTCGTACAGATTGAAGGACATGGATGGCAACGAAATTCCAAGATCTTGGAATGCGGATGAGCTTCGGCGATATTATGTATAACTTGATGTAACTTTTTATGTTTTTTCTTTTCTTTTTCATGGCACCCTTTTCCTTTCTAAAGGGGGAGAAAGGTTTTTAATGGGGCCATCATGTGTAATTTTCTTTTTAGTCTTATAAGAGCAAAATCCCCCAAAAAATGTAAATGTAAAAACTGAGAACGCACCATCGAGTGCCGAAACTGAAAAGGTGAAGAAGCTCCAAAGACGTCCCTAAGGGGATGCAGAGCTCACAGCGAAAAGTCAACGCTGATTCCGCCGAAAGTAAAAGGCGAAGAAGCTCCAAAGACGTCCCTAAGGGGATGCAGAGCTTACAGCGAAAAGTCAACGCTGATACCGCCTAAGTAAAAGGCGAAGAAGCTCCAAAGTCGTTCCTAAGGGAATGCAGAGCTGATGTGTGGTTGTTTCTAAGGAAATAATGGCTGAGAGTGTGGCTTCGGACATATGTTTTGGACATTCATTCGCACATTACATTACATCATAGCATTTGCATTCATAAGCATTCATTCATAGCATTTGTGTTCCTAAGTGGTTGCTTCGGCAAAAAGAAGAAGTGGTCTTTTATGCTTCGTTATGTACAAAAAAGAAAAGCTTCGGCAAAAAGAAGAAGTGGTCTTTTATGCTTCGTTGTGTACGAAAAGAAGGGAAGGTGTTTTTTTCGCCTTCGGCTCAAAATACTAATTTCGTCCACATCAAAGCGCCTCAATAGAAGGGTAAGAATATATTACAAGGTATGTACAAAGTTCCTTGAGAACAGTTTAATTGTATTTACAAAAGTTGTTACAAAAGTCTCCTGAGTTTTTTCTATAGTATACTCCTACTGATCTTCACTAAGCTTCAGCTTCGGCGACATATTTTAAGCATCATCTTCAGCTTCGTCATCCTACATGAATCAAGGTATCGCGAGTAAAAATCAAGTGTGAAGGAGAAGGTAAGTACAAAGTATGATTTCTTACTGGATCAAGATGACTTCGAGCTTCGTCTCCAGCCTTCTCTCGCCCGCCTTTTGTCCATATCATTTTTATAAATCTATTTGAGATGCTTCGGGCGAGGTCAGGAATATCGTCCAGAATTGATGGAGACAGGGTGAAGTTGGGCCTGTTGACAATTTTTCCATGCTCGCAGCCGGCCTTCAGGAATGCTGCAGCGGTACCCCGAGAAGCTACCCAGGCACAGAAGTCACCGTGCCCGGCTATAACTTCGTCAAGCTCTTCAATTTCAGCTTCGATATGATCGAAGGCTTTTGGCAAATTTTCAGCTGAAGGGTTGAACTTCCCACTGCTGGCTCCAACTGAGTAAAAGATCTTTTTTAATTGTTCAATACAGTTATTGCTAAATTTCAAGCACTTGTCTTGAAGGCTTGTTAATGATTTCTTCAAGTCTGAGTTGGTCTGGACTTCGGCTTCAAGTTTCGAATTAAGCTCTAGCTTCTCCTGTTCAAATTGTTTTGATTGGCAGATAAGCTTCGAATTCAATTCTGATACTTTAGCTTCAGTCTTTGCCAGCAAGCCTTCGGTTGATTGGAGTTCGAAGTCTTTCTTTTCAATAATAGCTGATTGTTCTTTTATCTTGCTCTCTAAATTTTCAATTATAGCTTCGTGTTTTTTATCTTCTAAATCTTGCTGCATCTTCAAAGCTTTGCTTAGTAGCATGCTCTGCAAATAAACAACCTTCGTCAGGAATATTTCCATTATTAAAAAACAATAGGAGTTAGAGAGAAAGTTGTTTACCTTGAAATTGGAATAAAATAAGCTGCCGACGATATGTTGTCGTCGGTAGCGGCTGATATCTGTCTCTAGCTTCGGAAAACCGATACTCTTTGATAGAGTACCGATGACCTTAGCTCCAGTTTGGTCTCGGATGCAGCCTAGTTTTTCATCATCCACACCTCCGAAAAGAAGAGCTCCTGGCCTATATCCGCAAGATTTGGCATAGTCTTTAAGCTCTTCTATTTCGTCCTTCGACAGTTTTTGCCCAACTAAATTTTGAAATATGTAGGCTTCGTCTTCCGAAGAATCTTCGACTATTTCTTTTCTTTTTCCAGGCACTGTGGCTGTGGTTTCTTCAGCAGCAGTGGCAGCTTCTTCTGCGGCCATGTCTAGTAAAATTTTGTCGATGTCTTCAATGGTAGTTTCTAAGTTCAAATCTTCGGCTGAAGCGGCTTCGGTAGCCGCGACCTCCGAAGGTGCGACTTCGGCATTTGTTTTACCCTCAATAGCTGGTGTTTTCCGAATTGACGCCCTCGGCGGCGTCTTGTCGATAACTTCGGTCACTGCAATAATCCTTTGCCTCTTTGTTCTGGTTATCTTCGTTTTTTCCGGCTCCTCCACCTTTCGAAAAAGCTTCGTCAGTTGGGGCCCTAATGGACTTAGCTTCGCGGGCAGAGGTTCAGTCATTACCTTTAAGATTTCCTCCACGTCGCTAGGAGAAGGTGGTGCAGGAGTCCCCTCTTCATCGGATAATTTTCGCTTTGGAGTTGATATTTTTCTCTTCTTTGGAATTTTCTTCTCTTTTGCTGGTTCTTCTTCCTCTTTGTTCAAACTTTCGGCCACTCTTTTTCTTTTTTGGCCCTCAGCACCCTTGTTCAACCGTTCATAGTCAGGGTACTCGAAGCCCAGGGCATCGAGCACTCGGTTCAGCCTTCGCTTCGGACGGGTTCCGAAGGCCGCGGTCATCAGTTGATCTTCTTTTTTGGAATAGTTCCCAAGAATTTCATTGCACATCACCTCAACTGTGTCCAGCCACTCTTGGCAGGGCTTTTTAAAGTATTTCTTGAATTTGAAATGGTAGGGAAGCCGGACAAGTTCTCCCTCCTTCTTCTCCCCTTCTAGCTTCGGCATTTCCCATTCTTTTAGAGTAGGGAAGACTCTGAACGCCAAGAATTCTTGAACCAGATCCCTGGTTCCGATATGCTCTGAAATAATTTCAAACTCACCCAGTGCAGCCCAGGTGGGACCTTCTAATTTCATGTGGCATCGCGGCCTTGTCTCTCCGAAGATTAGTTCAAGTGGGCTTTGTACCAACTTCTCTTCATCTTCGTCAACCTTCACATAAAACCACTCAGATTTCCAGCCTGCTGGCCATTTGCTTCGGTAGCTGATAACAGGAGACTTTGTTGTCTTCCGGTAGGCAAAATTGTAGCAACCGAAGTTTTCATGTAGTCCATCTTTTCTGGCCTTTGTTTGGTAATGTAACTCATGAACTCGACAAAAACTGTCGGCAAACGGCTCCACCGCCTGGCTTCGGAGGGCCCAGATATAAACATTAAGCCTAACGATAGCGTTAGGAGTCAATTGATGAAAGTAAATACCAAACTTTTTCAATACGTCTGCAATAATTCCATGAAGAGGGAATCTCAGCCCAGCCTTTAAAAAGCTCTTGAAAATGACAATCTCGTCCTTCTCTGGCTTCGGGGTAGTTTCTTCTCCCCCGAAGCGAAGTAGTTTCTTCTGATTTTCACTGAAATAACCTGCCTTCACCATCTTGGAAAGATCAGCCTTTGAAACAGTCGATTTCCCGAAGTCCAAGTGACTGGGCTTGCTGGGCATGGCAATGCGATAGTCATCTTCGGGATCAGTTTCTTCAATGTTCTCTTCTTCACCTTCGGCAGTTGTCGGGTCTGCTTCGGCGGCGGGGGTTTCTTCTGCGGTTACTAGACCGGATCGTTGCATTGCTTCGGAGATGGGAACAGTCTCCGAACCTTCAGCTTCGTTCCCTTCACGCTCAACCCTGGCAGTGGATCGCACTCTGGCCATTTGATTCTGAGTTTGGGGAAATTGAATACTTTTTTCTTTTTCTTTTTTCTCCTGAAGCCTTTCTTTCTGACGAAGCAGACTTCGAGATGGACCTTCGTTCAATTCTGAGAATCAAGCTTCGGCTATAGTTAAAAATTTTGGCAGCAAAACAGTGCAAATAGCAATGAATGCTGTGGTAACTTCACACCTACTCGTCTGTTTATATAGTGCTGCAGGTAAGAAGGCGAAGCGCCAGGATTTTTACACCAGGCGGGCAGTCACTTGTACTCGCTGCACGGTGGACCGCAAAGATCAAACAGTAACTCTGCAAGGTGGGTCCGACACGAGCTCGGAAGTTGAATCGTTTCTCGGCAACGAGCTCAGGGAAGGTGTTTTTTGGACCTTCGGCTTCCCGAAGCTTAAGAGGCTTTTTTCACGGATCAAGCTCGTTACGAAAAACGATCTAGCGCCACGAAAGGGGCTACTGTTGGGGCCATGCTTCGTTGCGCCGAAGGTCTTACACGAAGAAGCAGCTTCGGCTGAAGCTGTCCCCAGGAGATGGCCGAAGGTTCCTTTTCATGGAGCTTCGGCATTACAAACCGACATAGAGATAGAATGACCTTTTTATCCATAGAGGTCTGAGTCAATGTTGTAAACTTTTGTAAGGGGTATAATTGTAATTCGTCACAGGCTGTGTCTTGTGTCTATAAATAGATGAACAGTATCCCTGTACTGTTCACGCGAACCTGTCATTTGCTTTCGCATCACACTTGTATTTTCGCCTTCCTCCGGACCGAAGGTACATTTGTAATTTGAAGTCATTTACATTTATCCATGATAATAAAAATGGAGATGATTCTATGGTAATATTTAAATGTTTATTTTATATCTCATGATTTGTATGAACACTCTGTTGCTTATTATCATACTCACGAAGGTACGTCCTTCGTAACCTTCGTCCGAAATTCTTTATATCCTGAAGGGATATAATGATTTGGAGGACGAAGGACTTTAACACTTAACATTTTCTATGTTGCCTTGTTCTTAATTCGAAGCATTTGAGAACAAGCCCCCAACAGTAGCTCCAAATTCTCTTCCCATAATTGTGAATGTCAATCTACGTGTCATTTGATTTGTCTCCATAGGCCCTTTAGGTGTGATTACTATCATTGGTTTTCTCATATTTAGCAGGGGTATCTCATTTGTGTTGGCATATCGAGCAGACATAAAAGAATGTGTAGCACCAGAATCAAATAATATGGTTGCAAGAATGGCATTAATGTAAAATATACCGAGTACGATGTCAACACCTCAGGAGTAGCATCAACGCTGACTTGATTCACCCTGGCTGTAGAATATCCCTTGCCAGGAGTCTGTTGCTTGTTCTTAGCTGGTGTACCAGAATTCCCCATCGGACAAGCATTAGCATAGTGCCCAATCTGACTGCATTTGAAGCATGTAGGGCCGGTCTTCTGTCCTGCAGACCTCGTTGGGGTGCCAGTGGGAGTAGCCTGACGAGTAGGAGGTGTCCGTGGAGACCCTTGTTGAGCGTACTAAGCTGGGCGTGGTCCTCCTCCTGGACGAGTAGGTGTACCCTGTGGCGAAACGTAGCGGGGACGAACACTGCTGCTACCATGTCCCTATGAGATAGCCTTTCTCTTCAAATCTCCTAGTTGAACACGCTTGTGTTCAATAGCAAGAGCCTTATCCAGTAGCCTCCGAAATGAAGGAAATGTGTGTGCCACCAGTGCATACTATAGAGGTCCATTAAGTCCTTCAATAAAGTGCTCCTGCTTTCTCTCATCCTCAGCAACTGTTGGGGGCCTTCGTCCTCCGAAGGTCCTCAAAAACATGATTTGACAATGTTTTCCAAGTGGATTATGTGAACAGGTATCTTCGGACTCAGAATTATGAACATGAAGCACGGTCAGGACGAAGCCTGAACCAGACGAAGGACGAGCTGATTACCAAGCTCTACGAAGGATGGTGCACAGCCGAAGCTGTGCGCAGGGAAGCTTCGTCGCGATAGCAGAGGGGGGAACCGACTTAGAGATGAAAAGACTACGTGGACCTTGACAGATTTTCATAAGTCATTGACAAATGTAATGGACATGAATGTAATTTTACGTGGGCTGTGTCCCACGTCTATAAATAGATGAACAGTACTCCCGTACTGTTCACGCTGACTTGGCATTTGCTTTTGCGTCACGCTTGTACTTTTTATCTTCTCTCAGGACCGAAGGTACATTTGTAATTTGAAATCATTTCTATTTTTCCATGTTAATAAAATAGAAATGATTCTATGACGATGTTTATATTATATTTCGCGCTTTATATGAATCCTTCGTTATTACTTATTATATCTACGAAGGTATGTCTCTTGTGACCTTCGTCCGAAACTCATTATTTCCCGAGGAGAAATAATGTTTGGAAGGACGAAGGACTTTAACACTTAACACTTTTTATGTTGCCTTGTTCTTAACTCTTAGCATTTGAGAACAAGTCTCCAACATTGGTGCCCACCTCCGGTGAACTCACTTCCACTTCAAGTTTTTTGAACACCTTCGGAAGCTATAGACCTTCGCTATGGCACCGAAGAAAGCTTCAGCGACTGGGGCTGCAGCACTGCAACCGCTGGACCATAACCAGGAGACCGTCTCTCTTCGGGAGGCCCGAAGCCAGAAGAGAAAGGCCGTCAGCCCGACGCTTCAGGAGGAAGAGCTAGACCAAGAAATCAGGGATATGGAGATGCTACATCAACAGGTGCAGAGGAAGAAGGAGAAGATGGCCCGGCTAGCTGAGTTGCAAAGGCAGATAGACGAAGCCTCTGAGGAAGTTCGCCATCTTACTCACGATGAGCAAAACAGAAGGCCTCAGCAGAAAGACCTTCATCAGGAGGGCTTTGTCAACGAAGATGACTGGTATGACAATTTCCATCAGGGAAATTTTGTTTTCGATGATGCTTCTCCTTTGTCCGCTGAGCTGCAGGCTACACCTTGGCCTTCATCCTATAAGCCACCCCAGCTTCCCATGTTCGACGGCCACTCAGACCCGAAGCAGTTCTTGATGAGCTACGAAGCAACAGTGTCTTCGTATGGGGGCAATGCTGCAGTCATGGTGAAGTCTTTCGTTATGGCCGTCAGGAATGTTGCTCAGACCTGGTATTCCTCCCTTCGACCAGGAACGATCACCTCATGGCAGAAGCTGAAGGATATGTTGTTAACCAGCTTTCAAGGATTTCAGACGAAGCCGGTCACTGCTCAAGCCTTGTTCCAGTGCACTCAGGATCATGAAGAATACCTTCAGGCGTATGTCAGAAGGTTCTTGCGTTTGAGGGCGCAGGCACCAACGGTGCCCAATGAAATTGTTATCGAAGCCATGATCAAGGGGCTTCGTCCTGGACCTGCAGCCCAATACTTTGCTAGGAAGCCTCCTCAGACTCTGGAGAAGCTGCTCCAAAAGATGGACGAGTACATTCGTGCTGATAATGACTTTCGCCAAAGAAGGGAGGAGGCCTTCAGATTTTCTGAGATGACCAGGGGCTTCGGGGAAAGATTCTATCCGAGGCATGTCAGGTCCATCCACAACACTCAAAATGATGATAAGGGGAGTCAGCAGAACAGGCCGCAGTGCTCCTCACAGGCTTCGGGGCAACAGCAAACTTTCTTTCGGCCACCAGCTCCAAGAGGCAGAGGCGCCAGGGGCTTCGGCGGGAGATTTGGAGATCAACCAAGGAGGACATTTTGCTTATTCTGCGGTGAGAACAAGGGCCATACCACCAGGATGTGCCATGTCACCATCCAGAAACAAAAGGAGCTAGCAGAAGCTGCAGCGCAACAGGGACAGCCGAAGCAGGTCATGCATACTGCTTCGTACCATCAGCCTTACATCCCGGAATATGTGGGCAACCACCCTGCAGTTTCCGTAGCTTCGGCGAGTCAACCTCAAGCTTCATGGCAACAGCCCCCGCCTCCACCTCCGCTGCAACAAGGCCAACAGCCAGAAGGGAGCCAATATGTTCCGCACCAAAGGGATCTCAGAGAGCAATCTGAAGCTCGCACAGTCAATAGTACTGTGCCAGAATCGAAGCACATTTATTGACAGATATCCTACTTTGATAACAGTCTTTTCCGTTTAAGTTCTATTTTCTGTGTAATAAAGAACATTTCAGTTTTCATATAATAGTTTCGTGGTTGGTTATGAGGAAAATCTATCTTCTCCACAGGCTTAAGTTGCTGAAGCTTAAATATTTGCGGTAACGAGGACCTTCAAATTATTAAAAATCCTTCGAAGCAACAAAAAGTCGTTCTAAGGAACGCAGAGTAAGTTGCCGAAGTTACAAAAAGCCGTTCCAAAGGGAGCGCAGTGTAAGTTTTTTGCTCCAAAGACGTCCCTAAGGGGATGCAGAGCTTATACCGCCTAAGTAAAAGGCGAAGAAGCTCCAAAGACGTCCCTAAGGGGATGCAGAGCTTATACCGTCTAAGTAAAAGGCGAAGAAGCTCCAAAGACGTTCCTAAGGGGATGCAGAGCTTATACCGTCTAAGTAAAAGGCGAAGAAGCTCCAAAGACGTTCCTAAGGGAATGCAGAGCTTATAAAGATATTTTGCGTGTATCTTCGGAACAAACGTCATTTGCATAACATAACATCATCACATCATCTTGCATAGCATAAGCATCATACATCATGTTGCATATGGCAAAAGAAGGGGACACAGTATCAACCTTCGAAAGGATGCTTTGAGAAAGAGCAAATTGTGTAAAGTCACGAGGGAATACAATGATAATCTTCGGAAAATAGCTTCGGAGAATGTTTTTATGAAGCATGGATGAGCTTCATCAGAGTAATATCAAAATTGTATAGCTTCGGAGAATGTTTACACGAAGCATGGATGTGATTTATCAGAACAGTTTTAACGGAGAATGTTTTCTTCACGAAGCATGAAAAGAAGGGAAGGTGTTTTTTTCGCCGAAGGCTCAAAAATGGTATGTATGTAGAATTTCATGCATCGTAAAGAATTGAATAATGAAAAGAGACTTGTATATTACATTCAAATGTACAAAATATTACAAAGATCACACTTCCAATGTTTTTTCTAATAACATTTAGTCTTCTCTTAATACTGCTTCGGCGGCCTCATTTAGAAGTTGATCAACAACTTTATCCATGATAGCTTCGGCCATTCGTTTAATCTCGTCATCTCCTTTTGTGTGAAGGTCGGCAGTCGATCCAGCAGGTTCTGAGGGAAGAGAACATTTCTTCATTACTATTACAAATCGCGAACAAAGTTTGAAATAAAAATTACAACACAATAAGAACGACTAATTAATACCTAATTGCCTTTCGGGCTCTGTACTTCTTTCGGCAGCTTCTGCCACTTTCCTAGCATCATGGATGCCTTTTTCACTTCTTTGAATTATTTCTTGCGCCATTTCTCGGCCGCCATTGTCCCAGATATCAGTGAAGAATTTACCGCCAACCATGCTTGCTTCGGTCGAGGGATCTTTGATGTCTTCAGAGGACAGGGCAGCTTCGGACTGAGCTAAGGATTTTATATGTTCACAACCTTTTTTCTCCAAAACAGCAGCAATTCCTCTGGCGCCTGAAAAAGCGCAGATGTCACCGCGGCTGCTCAGGATTTCCTCGAAGGCTTCTGCTTCGTGACTGATCCAGTCCAGTGGACCTTCGGGATTGCCTCTTGGAAAATTCTCTTCACTAGAAAAGGCGCCAACGCTGGCGAAGCTGGATTTTATCTTTTTGACGCATTCTACAGATTTAACATAGCATTTCCTCTGAGATGCACGAAGCTCTTTAACACTTAACTCTAAATTATTGACCAAATGATCACTAAGTTCTCGTTTTGTTTCCTCAAGCGCACGTTCCTCTTTAGCTCTAGCTAGCTGTTTCTGAAGATCTTTAATTTCACGTTTTTGGGCTTCCGCCTGGGTTTTTGAAGCAGCTTCGTCCTTCTTTACTTTATCTACCAGTGTAAGCAGAATTTTATCCTTCTCCAGAGCTTCGTTTCTCAGTTTAATAACTTCTGATCGAAGGTTGTTGAACGCAATTTCATAGCTTTCATCTTCGGCACTCTTTTGTGCTCTTAGTGCGTTGCTCAGGATCAAACCCTATACAAAAAAGAATCCATATAAGAATAAAGGAATGAATTACGTATTGTAAAATTTTTTCAAACGTCTAATTCCTATACCTTCAAGCTATTATACGCAAGACTGTCCGCGAGATCTTCCTTCGTCATAGCACATAATCCAGCTTCGAGCTTCGGGAAACCCATACTTCTGGCCATCTCCCGGCAGACAGATAATTCTTTGTTATCGGGGAGGCAGTATAGGAAGTCGTCTTCATTTGTCCCATTGAACACTACTGCCCCCTTCGGATACTTTAACTCTCTAGCATAGTGATCGGCTTCATAAGTCTCTTCTTCAGATAATTTCTTCCCCGAAGCATGTCGTATGATGTAATCGCATGTGCTGGCAGGAGCTTCGGGGACGGCAGTGTCAATTTCCTCAACCAAAAATGGTTCTAATGTTTTTATTTTCTCGGTCTCCAAAGATTGTTCCTTGGTGGGCTCTGAAGGTCCAGCCTCAGTTTCAGCTTGTTGTTTCGAAGCTTCAGTAGACGCTTCAGCATGTTCAACAGTCTTTTTTGGAGTTGTGCTTGAAGACTTAATTGTCTCCAAGACATCTAGTACGTTCACCATTCTTTTTCTTTTTGGGGTCACCAATGGGCCCTTTTGGTTTTTTATTGTTTCAACATTTACCGAAGGACTTAAGATTTTCGATATTTTTGGCTCTTCGACCTTCGGTTTCTCTGCTTTTTCCACTGAAGGCACTTCAGTCTTTTCTTCCATCTTCGGCACTGGAGCTGGTTCGGTAGCTTCAGAGGCCAAAGAGACTTCACCAATAAATTCTGGCACTGTGGCCGGCTCAATAAAACGCACTGGGTGGGTGAGCACCTTCATCTTTTTCCTTTGCGGCACTGACTCACTAGTAGCACTCGTCGTAGCTTCCGCCGCAGTAGAAGTATTTTTTCTTTTGCGACTCAATACCGGATAGTGGTAGTCAGGGTAGACAAACCCGACTGCGTCAAATACCCGGTTGAGCCTTTTCTTTTTTCGGCCTCCGAAGGCTGCTGATAACGCAGTGTTCTCGGCCTTCGAATATGCCCCAAGCAGTTCGTCACTTAATGTCTCAATGCTTTTCAACCAGTCATCATCAGGTTCAACAAATTTATCTGCATATTTGAATGTGTATTTCAGTCTGACCAGTCCGCCTTCGTCGGACTCTTTGATGGTCTCCTTCGGCATCTCCCACTTTCCTGCAAGTGGCCACACCCTGAAGGCAATATGCTCTTGGACCAAGTCCCTTGTCCCAATGAAAGAGCAGATCACGCCGAAGGCTCTTTGGCATTCCTCGGCTGCTTCATCCATTTCAACCTTCGGCCTTCGAAGTCCGAAGCGTTGCCAGATGGGGCGCATAATGATACTCTTGACATTTTCTTGCGCTGTTAAGTCATTCTTTACATAGAACCATTCAGTCATCCAGGCTCCGGGCCACCTCTTCCGAAAAGTTGGCACAGGGCGGCTTGACCCGGAGCGGGCACCGAAGCTGTAACACCCAAAATTGTTGTGATATTGTTCTTTTCCCCAGGGCTTCGTCTCATATAACAACTCATGAATGTTGCAAAAACTTTTAGCATTTGGTTCTAAACCCTGGCTTCTTGCAGCCCAGACAAACATCCCCATTCTTATGATAGCTTCGGGAGTAAGTTGATGAAGGTAGACTTGAAATGTTTTCAGTACCTCAACAACAAAGTTGCTCAGGGGGAATCGAAGCCCAGCCTTGAGAAAGCTTCGGAAGATTACAACTTCATCTTCTTCGGGGGTGGGAGAAGTCTTTTCTCCAGCGTCAGCTCTCACAATAGATATATCTCGAAAATACCGCCCCCTCATATTATCAATATGGCTCTGCTTAATAGTAGTTTTCCCGAAAACCGTGTGACTTGGTCGCCATGGTCGATCTTCGGATTCTTCCCCACCACTTTCTACATCAAAACTGTCGCTGTCATCAGTATCTTCGGACAAACCTTCAAGAATTTCCTTGGTAATTTTCTCTGTGTTGGTTTCCGCCATCGCTATAAGGAACCCCAAGTTCTTCTCTTCGTCGAGGCTCAGCTTCGTCTCGGCAGCGATCTTCTTACTTTCAGACATCTTCGGAAACGCTAAAAAACTGTTTTTAAGGCCGAAGCTTCAAAATCAAAAAGACCAGCAAATCTTAGTGCACAAGAGCTAAAAATTTAGTGGGCCGAAGCAGATGGCAAGTGTGCGTACAAAATAAGTTTGCGGTATGATCTTATTTATACCCTCAGGGCGTTGAAAATTGAAAGACCCCACTTGTCAGTGAATGTTGCTATTCTAGCAAAGGGAAGGTGTTTTTTCGGACCTTCGGCTCAAGGCCTTCGTCCATATCGCAATCTGAATTTATTATTAACAAATTAATATTGCGAGGGGCTACTGTTGGGGGCCTTCGTCCTCCGAAGGTCCTCAAAAACATGATTTGACAATGTTTTCCAAGTGGATTATGTGAACAGGTATCTTCGGACTCAGAATTATGAACATGAAGCACGGTCAGGACGAAGCCTGAACCAGACGAAGGACGAGCTGATTACCAAGCTCTACGAAGGATGGTGCACAGCCGAAGCTGTGCGCAGGGAAGCTTCGTCGCGATAGCAGAGGGGGGAACCGACTTAGAGATGAAAAGACTACGTGGACCTTGACAGATTTTCATAAGTCATTGACAAATGTAATGGACATGAATGTAATTTTACGTGGGCTGTGTCCCACGTCTATAAATAGATGAACAGTACTCCCGTACTGTTCACGCTGACTTGGCATTTGCTTTTGCGTCACGCTTGTACTTTTTATCTTCTCTCAGGACCGAAGGTACATTTGTAATTTGAAATCATTTCTATTTTTCCATGTTAATAAAATAGAAATGATTCTATGACGATGTTTATATTATATTTCGCGCTTTATATGAATCCTTCGTTATTACTTATTATATCTACGAAGGTATGTCTCTTGTGACCTTCGTCCGAAACTCATTATTTCCCGAGGAGAAATAATGTTTGGAAGGACGAAGGACTTTAACACTTAACACTTTTTATGTTGCCTTGTTCTTAACTCTTAGCATTTGAGAACAAGTCTCCAACAGCAACCTCATCCAGAGCATATCTCAATAGCTGAATGAATTTATCTCTGTACTCGCTGACAGACATGTTGCCTTGCTTCAATGACAGAAACTCCTTCTTGATCTTCATCAAACCAGTTGGAATGTGATAGTTTCTAAACTGTGTACTGAATTCTGCCTAGGTAATAGTATCAGCAGCATCATGGGCAGTAGTATAAGAATCCCACCAGTCAGCAACAGGACCTGTCAGACGACCAGAGGCATAAAGAACTTTCTCCCGGTCTGAGAATTGGGCAATGTTGAGCATCTTCTCAATTGACTTCAACCAATCATCTACATCAAGTGGATCTGGCAAACTGGCGAAGGTCGGTGGCTTATGGCTCATGAATTCCCGATGCTTATCACGAGGTGGAACTGGTGGTGGTGGAGGCAATGGTACTTGTTGTTGTTGTTGCTGTTGCTGTTGTTGTTGAAATTGCTATTGCAGCTGCTCTTGCGCCCTTCTCTCCTGGCGTATCTCTTCTCGCTCCTGGCGCAATTCCTGGCATATCTCTTCTCGTTCCTGGCGCATCTCCTGAAGTTCTTGCTGCATTTGAGCACGCATATCTGCCATAGTGTCCGCCATTTGTTGCATCATCCTCATCTGAGCTGCAACCAATCGGTCAACTCCGCCTGGTGGAGGATTAGGAGGATTCATCTATGTTGGTTGTGGCTGGGGTTGTCTGAATATCCTCCGAGTGTGTCATCTGGGAGGTAAATCAATTCCACCACCCCTCCTGGTATTGACCATCTGAGTTAGATACATATGGTAAGAGAGAATAGTAGACAAGGCAGTAATTATGAATCATGTTACTTTAGGGGATTTATTAGCTAAGCAGATTAATGTTTTATCTACCATAGCTAATTCATTACCTTATAGTGGTACATACTAAGATGTCCATATATAATATTTCAATCAATTAAAGAAGCAAATCAGACATTTATCATCAGAACAATCAAACAACATTTTTAAAATAGAGAAAATAGTTTTTTTTGTCTTAGGCCTCCTATCTCTTAAAAATGTCATAGGGGTAGGATTCCAAGGTGTGAAATCCATCTTGTCTTAGAGTAGAAAAGGTAAGAATGATCAAAGTAGAACAGTAGAAGGTGAGACAGGATCAAGATAAGTATAGAATGAATCAGAGTAAGATAAGTAGGTAAGGGTTTTGTCCATTTCTATCTAGGTTTCGTCCTACAGTCAACATTTCCTCTGATACCACTTCTGTCGCATCCGGGCTTTAAGGAACAAAGCCGGGTGCATCTCATATATGCGCCAGAGAAAACAACACATATAATAACAGAGTGCATAGAGATAAATGTCATAAATATCATAAATGTACTTATTACATAGCGGAAGTCTTACAAAAAAAATAAAATAAAGCGAACTAGATATTATTCCCTGGCGCCACAAAGCTGACTGGGAGACGCCACCTAGATCAAGTCGAAAGCCTCGGTGTTAGGCGGCTCCTCTTCGACCACCTGCTCTTCTCCTGTGGGGGGTGTGAGACAGCAAGAGTGAGCTCACACATGTTCATCGCTCAACAAGTTGTGGGGAATAATGTGGCATGAACTCACCAAAGGTGGGGGGTTCATGAAGTGTAAGGCTGATCAATGAAATAAAGGTTGAAGCTGAGCATTGCTTTTATAAGTTGGTCAAAATTTTATTAGCAGTTACTAAGTGTAAGTAAATACCAAACCATAGTAATAATAAAAAAATAGTAACAAAATAATCCCAAATGCAATGAAATGACAAATTAAGTTTAAGTTCCATAAATTAATCATGTGAGTGTCCGAGCCGCTCATGACCGTGAGCACGGCTAGTATACCGGTTTTACACTCTACAGAGGTTGCACATCTTTACCCACAAGTCGTGTTACCCATTTGCCACGGAGTTGATCAGACCTCATACACCTCTACCAAGGAAGCGAGGCAGGGTACCACTACGAGGCCTTTACAAAGTTCCACTAGCTTCAGAAAACCCGCTACAGTTTATAGGAAGCTCCAGTGCAGGAATCCCTCGCCTGACCGCCACCGCAACAAAATCAACCCAAGGACCTCTCTACACTGACCACTTCCCCACTGCCCTTGCCCCTTTCGGGTAAGGTAGTCATCCACTAGCTTCCCTAGTTAATCAGCCAAGGGCGTCCCATTAAACCCTTGTGGCAGCACTGTTTTCTCGGGTGGTTCTCCATGTTCCCATTAACATAATGATCTTATCACGAATAGTAAAGAATAAATATATAATAAAAGTATAACAATGAGTGATGAATATCTCTATACCCAAAACCACATAAAGCAATAGCATATACTACCCAAAAATTTAGTAGTAAAACCAGTGGTGAAACAAGGTATAAAGATAGTCAAAATCTAGGGTTGCCTATTGGGTCCCAGCAAAATTAACCTATGCAGATCATTATGAATAATAAGAACATGAATGGGTAAAAGGAAGTGATCAAGGGCACAACTTGCCTTCAACGAGCTCCTGCTCAGCAGTCTCTACCAGCTGAACCTCAGGATCCTCTGTAGCTTGCTCGTCTACTCGCATCAACATAATACATACATAGTATAGCAAACATTAATATCACACCAAACATGTAAATAAAATACACAGTAATAATCTAGACATTAAAATGAGATCATAGGAACTGGAATCATTAAATTTGGAGTTATGGATTTTCCAAGGTTTTACGTATTTAATACAAGGTTGAGTGATAGATAAATTTTAATGTGTCTTTCATGCCAAAACAGAGGCACTACTGGTTAGACAATAATATTACAAAAATTTAGGAACTGGAATGGACCAATTTGGAGTTCATATGCATTTTCTATGAATTATACAAATTCTAGGAATTGTTTTTATATTAAAAACTCATTTTCTAATTCATTTTCCAGATTTTATAACTCCCTGAACTTGGCCTCGTTTTCTGTAAAGTATAGGGGCGCCTAGGTAAAAACCCCAAGACACGTAGAACAGTACCCCGGGACGACGGGTTCATTAGTGGTTTTCCTAGGGACTTTAGCAATTTTGACACGGCGAAGAGGTATGCAGTGTTTACAGTCGTTAGATCTGCAACCGTCGGTCCAGATTAAACTGAGACACTTATGAACCTGAGATCGGCCTCACACGTCGAATCCCAATCCTACGATCCGTGGCACACAATCTCTCCTTTCCCACCCCGGCTGCAGATCATTGATCAATGGCTGCGATTGATTAGGCCGATTGGAGGCCACAAGATCTAATCCTAGCCGCAGGGAAACGATCCAACGACGATGGTCCTTCTTCCCCACCGCGACGCGCGGGTGACCGAGCCCGCCAGCCGAAGGCGAGCTCGCTGTCGTGATGGCGAACAACCCAAGCCGCACCTAGCCCACGCCTAACCAAAACCTTTCATGCCACCCGTCATGCTACAGAGGAGGATCCGGCTCTTATCGCCAAACCAGACGAAGGCGAGGTCGACTCGCAGATCCAGAGCCCGCTTCTCAACACCGTGCGGCGCTGGTGAGAGTTTCGCAGCACCGCGGTCTCCCTTGTATGTGCGTAAGCACCACCTCGATTCCCAGGCACGCCTAGGTGTTACCCAGACCGTAGACGAGGTTTGGGAGACGGCTGCCTAAGATCCCGACACGGTGGCTGCCCGGCTCACGCTCCCTAGGTGGCAGCTGTGGCGCTTGTCGATGGGGCGGATCCTTAGCGAGGCGAACACGCAGGCTACAGAGGCCCACCTCAATTTATGGACACAGGGAGCCCCGCTTGCCTGCCAACTCTGCACAGACCGCCAGCCGTTTTCAACCGCTCGACAATGGCGCTACGTGGATAGGGAGCAGAAACATGCGCGTGCTTCCTACGGAGTAGAGAGTCCTGACCTGCCGGCCCCACCAGTCATAGGCCGATGGCGCGACGTGAGACAGTCCTGTGGACTCTGCCTAGTAGCGCCCCCCTGACCACGATGGCCCATTCGTCAACGCCCCACTTCACGCATGGGCCGCGTAGGCCTAAGGGTGCAACTGGGCCGAGCAGCTAATTCAGCCCAGGCGCAACTTTCTATTCTGTTTCCTTTTTCTTTTCTATTTTCTTTTCTCCCTTTCCCAATTTCAAACTCCAATTTGAATTCGAATTCTGTGGCAAACATGTCTTCAAATTAAATATCCCACTTGAATATGACATGATATGAATTGATACATCATTTTTTAAGAAGTTTATTTAGTGGTGACTAATGCTTTTCCTCCTCAAATTCTAGTGTTTCTGATTTGATGTTTATTTCCAAATTGGCTTCTACTATATATTTTTGTAAACTTCATTTCATATAGTCCAAACATACACACAATAAAGTCTCAGCATGATGTACCATTTAATGACTTTTATTAATCCTCTGTTTTCAAATAAGGTGTTCATAGGAAATGACAAATAGATATGGCACACATGTATATAAAGAAACATGATTTTCTCCCTTACAATTTGGATATTACAGAAGCTCCTTCGACGCCTTCTGCTGGCGAAGTAGAAGAAATTTTAAAGGTAATGACCGAATCCTTACCTATCAAGCTGCTAAGTCCTCTGGGGCCACATCTGATGAAGCTTTTACAGAAGGAGAAGCCTTCGGCAGCGAAAAAGGTGGTTGGGCCAAAAAAGCAAAGAATTGTTACTGTTATGCAAGCCATTGAGAAAACTCTCCCGCCGGCCTTAGCATCAAAAATGACACCAGCTGCCGAAGCTGCTACTTCTGCCGAAGCTGCGACTGCCAAAGCTACCAACCTGGAGAGTACATTATCTGCTATTGATAAAGTGCTCTTGGATTTGGCCGCAGAGGAGACTGCCGCGGCTACAGAGGGAGTCCTGGCTGCAGAGGAGACTACTGCGGTTATAGAAGAAGCCCTGGCCGCAGTGCCTAGAAAAGGGAAAGAAATTGCCGAAGATACCTCAGAAGAAAAAAGCTTCAACTTTCAAAATCTAATTGGTCAAGAACTTCGCGTAGCATGGCCTTCCCAACACTGCGTGGTAGGTTCCTCGGAACCCGACCACCTCGAACGTCAAAGTCTCCCTTCGGAAGTTGGAGGGTGTTCCGAAGCAGACAGGAAGGTCGAGCCGTCCGAGGGGCTGGACGCGCTTCCCAGGAATGATCCCGTGGAAGGGCGCAGCGCCTGCTCGGACGGACGACAGATCGACGCGCAGGAGCCTGAGGGTCTCGGCGTAGATGATATTGAGGCAGCTGCCCCCATCCATCAGGACCTTGGTGAGCCTGACGTCGCCGATGACGGGATCGATGACGAGCGGGTACTTCCCCGGGCTCGGCACGTGGTCGGGGTGGTCGTCCTGGTCGAAGGTGATGGGCTTGTCGGACCAGTCTAGGTAGACTGGCGCCGCCACCTTCACCGAGCAGACCTCCCGACGCTCTTGCTTACGATGCCGAGCCGAGGCATTCGCCACATGCCCTCCGTAGATCATGAAGCAGTCGCGGACCTCGGGGAACTCTCCTGCTTGGTGATCTTCCTTTTTGTCGTCGTCACGGGCCCTGCCACCCTCTGCGGGTGGCCCGGCCCGGTGGAAGTGTCGCCGAAGCATGACGCACTCCTCGAGGGTGTGCTTGACGGGCCCCTGATGGTAGGGGCACGTCTCCTTGAGTGCCTTGTCGAAGAGGTTGGCGCCTCCGGGGGGCTTTCGAGGGTTCTTGTGTTCGGCGGCGGCGACAAGATCCGTGCCGGCGGCGTCGCGTTTCGCTTGCGACTTCCTCCTGCCTTTCTTCTTGGCGCCGAGAGGAGTAGACGCCTCGAGGGCATCTTCCGACGGGCGGCCCTGGGGCTGCTTGTCCTTTCGGAAGATGGCCTCGACCACCTCCTGACCAGAGGCGAACTTGGTGGCGATGTCCATCAGCTCGCTCGCCCTGGTGGGGGTCTTGCGACCCAGCTTGCTCACCAGGTCACGGCAGGTGGTGCCGGCAAGGAACGCGCCGATGACATCGGAGTCGGTGATGTTGGGCAGCTCGGTGCGCTGCTTCGAGAATCGCCGGATGTAGTCCCGAAGGGGCTCTCCCGGCTGTTGCCGACAGCTTTGGAGGTCCCAGGAATTCCTGGGGCGCACGTATGTGCCCTGGAAGTTGCCGGCGAATGCTTGGACCAGATCCTCCCAGTTGGAAATCTGCCCCGGAGGCAGGTGCTCCAACCAAGCGCGAGCAGTGTCAGAGAGGAACAGGGGGAGGTTGCGGATGATGAGGTTGTCATCGTCCGTTCCACCCAGCTGACAGGCCAGGCGGTAGTCCGCGAGCCACAATTCCGGTCTCGTTTCCCCCGAGTACTTCGTGATAGTAGTCGGGGGTCGGAATCGGGGCGGAAACGGCGCCCGCCGAATGGCCCGGCTGAAGACCTGCGGACCGGGTGGTTCGGGCGAGGGACTCCGATCCTCCCCGCTGTCGTAGCGTCCCCCACGCCTGGGGTGATAACCTCGGCGCACCCTTTCGTCGAGGCGGGCCCGACGGTCGCGATGAGGGTGCTCGTCGCCGAGGTGGCCCGGGGCCGCAGGCGCGGTTTTGCGCGTGCGCCCGGTGTAGACCGAGGCTTCCCGCATGAGTCGGGAAGTCACGGCACGAGGTTCCGAGGGGTACCCCTGCCTTCGGGAGGCAGAGCTCTCGGCCCGCCGGGCCGCAGCGCCTTCCAGGAGATGCTTGAGCTCTCCCTGGATTCGCCGACCCTTGGTGGTCGATGACTCCGGCATCGCGCGGAGGAGCATCGCTGCGGTGGCCAGGTCCTGACCGGTTCCGCCGGATGCGGGTGGCGGTCTGTCCCTGGCATCGTTGGTGATGCGGTGCTGGAGACCTTGGGGCAGGTGACGTATTTCTCCGGCCGGGGGCTGGCCCGCCCATACCTGCCCGACGTCCCGGCGGATTGCCTCGAGCGCTCCTGCTCCCTCATCGAGCCCGGCTCGCGCCCCGCGGACTTGCTCGAGCTGTGGGTCGTGACCCCCCGCCGGAACGGGGACCACAGCTAGCTCCCGCGGGATGTCGGCGCGAGGCGCTGGCCTAGGGGGATCACCATCCTCCGGCATGCCGAGACAGCTGCCTCCGGAGGGATCCCCTAGCTCGACGTGGAAACATTCGCGGCTCGGGCCGCAGTCCTTGTCGTCAAGGCTGCGGCTGCCGTCGGAACAGTCGGAGAGGCAGTAGTCGCATGCGGTCATGAAGTCCCGCATGGCACTGGGGTTGCCAGATCCAGAGAAATCCCAGCAGATGCTGGGGTCGTCATCTTCCTCGGACCCAGAGGGTCCGTAGGTCGAGACGCCCGTCAGTCGGTCCCAAGGCGACCGCACACGAAACCCCAGAGGGGTTGCACTCGCCTCAACGTGAGCGCCCGCCAAAGCGAGGTCGCTAGGCGGATTGAGGCCGAGTCGAAATGACAAAGGATGGGAATCAGCCGGTACCTTTTGGTCGACGAGGAGCGACGAGGTCACATCGGGGGCTGATCGCGCCGTCGTCTTGGGTGCGAGGGCGACGTCCTGCAGGCCCTCCGTGAGCGCGCTGGCGTCGTCCACTTGCTCGGGGTCGGCGTGTCGCGGGGGACGGCGCTCGCCTTCGCCTCAAACGCGTGGGTGATGCCCGACGCGTCCTCCGTTGGGGCGCTGGGGATGTCGATTTGCTCGACAGCCGGCTGAGCGCAGCCTCCCGCTCGGCCCTGGTTGCCCCGCCTCCTCCTCCGATGGCGAGGGAGAGGATGGGGCGAGCTCGAAAATTGTCCTTCCCCCACGCGGAAAAGACGTCGTCGATTCCGCCGCCGGCGGGCGGGCTGTCCGCCGCCATTGTCGCTGTCGCGCGGCGGTGGAAGGAGTATCATGTCGTAGTTGCCGTCGAAAGACATGAACTCGAGGCTCCCGAAACGGAGCACCGTCCCGGGTTGAAGGGGTCGTTGGAGACTGCCCATCTGGAGCTTGACGGGAAACTGCTCGTCAACACGCAGCAGGCCCCTACCTGGCGCGCCAACTGTCGGCGTTTCGAGACCGGGGGGTCCCCGAGCCGACGAGTGAGTGTGCCGCGTGCCCCAGCCCAGATGGGTCGAGCGCGTGGGTGAGCGCGAAGGGGGGAGAGAGCGAGAGCGAGGTGGCCGGAGCCGGGTCGTGAGGGAGTCGGAGATCCCGCAGCCTTCGTGTTCGTCCCGCGCCCAGGTCGGGTGCGCTTGCAGTAGGGGGTTACAAGCGTCCGCGCGGGTGAGGGGAGCGAGGCCAACCTTCTCTAAGAAGGCCCTGGTCCTTCCTTTTATAGGCGTAAGGAGAGGATCCAGGTGTACAAATGGGGGTGTAGCAAGGTGCTATGTGTCTAGCGGGGGAAAGCTAGTGCCCTAAGTACATGCCAAGGTGGCAGCCGGAGAGATCTTGGCACCCAGCTAGAGTGGCATCGTGGCTGTCGGAGAAGCAATGGAGCCTGGCGGAGGGACAGCTGTCGGAGTGGTTGGGCCCTTGCTGACGTCCCCTTGCTTCCGTAAGGGAGCTGAGAGCCGCCGTCGTCATGGATCCAGCGGGGCGCCATCATTGCCTATCTGGCGGAGCCAGCCAGATGGGACGTCGGTCCTGTTCTCTGCGGCCCGAGTCGGCTCGGGGTAGGGTGATGATGGCGCTTCCTGTCGACGTGGCGGACTCGTGCCCTAGGTCGGGCGACGTGGAGGCTCCTCCGAAGCCGAGGTCGAGTCTGTCCTGCATGGCCGAGGTCGAGTCCGAGCTCCTGGGTCGGGCGAGGCGGAGGTCGTTCGGCAGAGGCCAGGGCGGAGTCCGAGCCCTGGGTCGGGTGAGGCGGAGGTCGTTCGGCAGAGGCCAGGGCGGAGTCCGAGCCCTGGGTCGGGTGAAGCGGAGTTCGTCGTCTTCCGGGGCCTTAGCCCGAGTCCGAGCCCTGGGTCGGGCGGAGCGGAGTTCGCCGTCTTCTCCAAAAGAAACTAGGATGGAGAGAACATAGATGACTACGCATTTTGTGACTCCAAAATGAGTAGTCTTCTCCATCAAAGTGTGGAGGTTTCCCAAGAGGAATTGATAGTAAATGAGCATTAGAATTGAATGGAATACGAGAATAATCAAATGAAATGTTTTGATTAACCGGTTTCTTTTTAGACGAGTCGTCGTAGTCGTTGTCTCTTGGTGAAGAAGAAGATTCATCGCTGTCGTAGTAGATGATCTTCTTGATGCGCCTCTTCTTCTTCCCATCCTTCTTGTGACTCGAGCCAAAGTCAGTGGGCTTGTCATCTCTTGGCTCGTTGAAGATGGACTCCTTCTCCTTGTCGTTGAGCACCATCCCCTTTCCCTTAGGATCCATCTCTTTGGGCGATTAGTCCCTTGTGTGAAGAGAACGACTCTGATACCAATTGTGAGCACCTAGAGGGGGGGGGGTGAATAGGTGATCCTGTAAAAATCAAAAACTAAAAGCCACAAAACTTGGTTATAAGTATTAGTGCGGCTAAGTGGCTTGAAGCTATCTCTTGCAAACACAATTAATCACAGAGAGGAGTAACACAAGAGACACGCAATTTTTATCCCGTGGTTCGACCAAGTGAAACTTGCCTACTTCCACGTTGTGGCGTCCCAATGGACAAGGGTTGCACCCAACCCCTTTCAAGTGTTCCAAAGATCAACTTGAATACCACAGCTTTCTTCCTTAGTCTTTTCTCCCGTTTGCGAGGAATCTCCACAACTTGGAGCCTCTCGCCCTTACAATGGTGATCACAAAAGAAGCACAGAAGTAAGGGAGGGGAGAGCAACGCACACAAGACTCAAATCACAACACAATCACGCACACAAGTCACAACTCGAGCTCAAAACACAACGCACGGAGTTCTCAACTCAAATGGAGCTCAAATCACTATCTCAAAGAATCAAATGCGCGAAGTTGGAGTCTTGGAGTCTCAGAATGTTTCTTGTAAGCTTGGGTAGCTCCTCCATGCGCCTAGGGGTCCCTTTTATAGCCCCAAGATTAGGGATGTAATATGGTTCGGAAAATATCCGTCCGAATCCGGATTTGAAGATGCTGAACGCTGATTCGGATGGAATTTTCGGATATCCGAACTTTTTTCGGATAACGGATACGAATACGGATATTCTGTTCGGATATCGAATTCGAATACAATATGTCTGATATCCGTCGGATATCGAATATTCGGATATTTTCTCGGATAAATCTTCTTGGATATTCGGATATCTTATCCGGATAGTTGTGTGCATTTTGTTGAATTTTTTAGAAAAAAATTAATAATACACAAATAGCCTTAGAAATTCATGAAAGTTTATGGAGGCATAACATATGTCCAAATATAATCCTCTAAAATATTTGGACCATAAAATCCACAATATGCTAGTGTTTCTTTTATTTCACTTCCACTTGTTTCGTGAAATCACTCTAAGTATCCAAGTTTTAACATAATCAATACTTCACTTTATCATTTTCATGTGGAGACTTGAGGTTATATTTTTGTAAAATGTTTATTAGTCTTGGTAACTTATTTGCATTTTGATGATTTTATGCAAAATAAATTAATAATGCGCACATAGCCTAAAAATTCATGATTTTTTTAAAAAACGACATATATACACATATAATGCTAAAAATGTTTGGACTCAAGGAGTGGATACATGATTACAACCATGATATGTGTGGAATGATGTCTTACACGGTATCCGACAAAAAAATTCGTTACCGACAATATTCGTGTCCGGCTAGTTCCGTATTCGACACACATCTACCGTATTTGTATCCGAGAACATTCGAATTCGTATTTGTATCCGAAGTTATTCGTATTCGAATTTGAATCCGAATAAAAATATAAAAACAAATATGGTTTCACTGATATCCGTCCGTATCCGATCCGATTACATCCCTACCTAAGGTAGCTAGGAGCCGTTGGAGACCAACAAGGAAGGCTATCCTTGGCTTCTGTCGGGTGGCACACCGGACAGTCCGGTGCGCCACCAGACAGTCACTATAGACGGTCCGGTGCCGATCTCTTTCCTATTCTGGCGCAGACGACCGTTGCAGATTCATGGCAGTTGGCGCACCGGACAGTCCGGTGCCCCCTGCTGACCGTTGGCACGGGCCACGCGTCGCCTGCGGATTGCGCGGCCGACCGTTGCGCTGGCGGTCGTTGGCTCACCGGACAGTCCGGTGCACCATCGGACAGTGCAGTGAATTATAGCCGTACGCCACCGATTTTTCTCGAGAGTGGCCTATTCACCAGAGGCTGGCCTAGCGCACCGGACACTGTCCGGTGCACCACCGAACAGTCCGGTGTGCCAAGCCGAGCTGGACTTTGGCTGTACCAAGCCAAGTCTTTTGCATTTCTTTTCTTCTCTTCTTTTCTCTGTTTCTAGCACTTAAACAATATATGTTAGTACTCAAAATAATGTACTAAGTCTAGAAACATACCTTGTTACATGATTTGCACTTCTTGCTTGTTTGGCACATAATCAACTCACTTAATATGTGTTGGACACTTAATTACCAAAACATTATTGAAATGGCCCAAAGGCACATTTCCCTTTCAGCTTTGCTTTCGCAACTTCAAAATTTTCATTCATTTCAGCAAGCTTTTTCCTTAGATCTTCAACTTCGGCTTTGTGAGCTTTGGCTTGTGCATTAAGCCTTGCTTCGCTGCTCTTCAGCCTATCCACTAAGGAGAGCAATATTTTATCTTTTTCAAGGGCTTCATTCCTTAGTGTAACGATCTCTGACCGAAGATTTCCAAGTGCCATCTGACAGCTTTCGTCATCGGCTTCCTTTTGAGCCCTTAAAGCTTTACTAAGAATTAAGCCCTAATAACAAAAATACATGTGTGAGAATATGAAGACAATAAGAAAACCAATAAAATACAACTTATTTTGCAGAAGTTTATATACCTTCATGCTATTATAAGCAAGGCTATCTGCAAGTTCATCCTTCGACATCGCAGATAAGCTGAGCTCCAGCTTCGGAAATCCCATGTTTCTTGCCATTTCTCGATAAACAGATATCTCCATGTTGTCCGACAGGCAATATAGAAAATCATCTTCGGTAGTGCCGCTGTATACCAAGGATCCTGGGGGATACTTCAGATCCTTGGCATACTGCCTAGCTTCGGTAATCTGTTCCTTCGATAGTTGTTTCCCCGAAGCATGTCGCACAATGAACTCTAATTCTTCAATAGACGCTTTGGGGGTGGGTGATTCAGATTCTTCAGCACCTTCTTTTTCCAACATTAATGGTGCTCCAGCACCCTTCGAAGGTCTTGTTTCTATAACACCCTGGTGTTCTGTTACTAAAACTTGAGCATAACATCATAAGCATGGGCATATCATGTGTTTGTCACACCTAGAATGCATTCACTAGGCAAAAATTTCAAACAAGCTGTATTGATATGACATTTTGTGGATAAAACCCTAGAGTAAGGTACTCGACCCTAGATTGGGCTTAATAGAGCAAACAAGGCTTAAACAAGAGAAAACTTCAAAACTCAATTGAAATAGTCATAAAATGTCACCATGGATGAACTTAAGTGATATCCAAACCCTAAGAGTACTAAAAACCCTAAAAAGAACCCTACAAAACCCTAAAATTAAACCCTAGGGGCTAAGTGCAAAATTAGTGCACTTTTGGACTAAAGTGCAAAAACCATGAAAGTAAGGTACCTGAAGTCATACAATTCACATATGTGGGGATTTGCAAATGAAACCCCAAGTTTTGGGCTTATTTGCAAAAAGTACATTTGTGCCCATTTCTTAAGTCTAAAATCAGTGTTTTTGGACCAACTTTGAAGCCCTATAGTTTTCAAATTATGAGGATTTTGCCCTAGGTCAACACATCAAAAGTCTAGAGTTATTATAGGAGAGTAACTTTGGTACATATATCTTCTTGGGTTGTTACACAAAAATTAAAGAAACTGCAGCCCAAAGTTGCTCTGTCAGACTTGTATTGAATAACTAAAACTGAATCTGAAAGCAGAAGTGGTCGCCAGTGTTATTGACTGAACTTTGGGATCAAGATTGTAAAGGATCTAGTGTTCGATTGAGTTTAGTTCCTATAGTCGAAGTGCGATAGGATTATAGCTCAACAACTTTGGTACAGGTGAGTGATTATGTTATCATACGAGTTTTAGAGTAAATCGCGCTCAAACTCGTTCGGTCAGGCACACTGAAGATGATTCCAATGGTACAGTAACCTGATCGGATCAGGTTCAGAGAACCTCACCGCCGGCGATCTGCGCATCCAGATTTGCACTGGCCACCGTGATTCGTGCTTGGCACGCAGAGGATATCCATGGGAAGGTAAAAGATCTCATGAGGGAATGGATTTGATCGCCGCTTGAAGATTATCATCGTGACAGTTGCCCTTGCGACGTGGCCGGACCACCAGCCTCGCCGTGGAAGCGTCGGTGACCTCGGTTGCGCCACGCCGTAGCTTGTTACTGTGCGGTAGTAATCGTGGCATCCTTAGGAGTATAATCCTTGCGTCGTTGCACCGGTGAACGCCACAGACTCAACTATCATGTTCTTCCCTGTTTCCGGCCGCCAGCACGCCGTGACCGAATTAAGTGCCACCGCCCCTGGAGCCTATAAATTGAGCACGCCCTCGGCTCCGCCATGTAGTAAAGCACTCAACACACCCACTCGTGCCTCCAATTAATCACCAGAGAGCTCCAATTTGGGATTTCCCCCAAATCACTCAAGAACACCGTAGAAATACCCTCGCCGTGGCCAGCTCGTCTCAGGTCCGTTCTTGTCCATTATCCTCTTGTTTCAGCAACCTCGCTTGCTCCTGATGCTCGCTGACCCGCCTAATTAAGCTAGGGAGTTCTGGATCACCGAGAACATGTTTCTTCCTTTGACTGTCCACACTATCACCGGGGACCGGATGATTTAGAGCCTTGTTAGTGAAATTAAGTGAGGGGAAAGATTTAGGAGAGGTTTGATTTGGTGTCTATCGCTCGGGAGCACCGGCCGTTGCGTGAATCAGCTGGCACAGGCTCACCGGAGTTCGACCCCGCGTTGTTCGCCGTCGTGGACCTCGGACGGTGAAGGAATAGAACTTGGGGGAGGTTTCTGTAAACTGTCAGCGACTCATAGGAATAGTGCGGTGAACTCAGTTCGAGTTATTTAAAACAATGGGGGCCTCTGTGCAAAGTTTACACGCGGGCACGCGCGTAGGCGCTTTTCTCCTGTTTTGGGCTGGCTTGGGCCGCTTTCGGTCCAATACTGTTCATACCTTTTCTTTTTCTTTTTCTTCTAGAGCTAAAGAAATTCTAGAAAATTGTAGAAAAATCCTAAAAATACCAAACCAATTTTGCTAGGCTTCTAATTTCCTATAGTATTTACTAAAAATAGATTCATGATTTTTAGTCCAAATAGTAAATTATAGAGTATTTAAAATAGCCAAAACTATGCTTCTGGATTTTTAGGGAATAATTAATAAATCCAAAATTCACTAAATTTCTAGAGTAAACTTTAAATAATATTTAGAAGCCTTGGGTAAAGTTTGGTATGATTTGGACCATGTTTGATACTTAGAACCCAAAATCTTAGCCCCCCTGCCCCGTGAACTTCACTATTGACTCCGGAAACCCTATGTTCTCGGAGAATCATGAAGGAAAGTTGTATTCAAGACTTTAGATAATAAAATTTTATTATCTTTGCACTCTCATGAGCATTACATGGGCATTCATTATTATATATGGTTATATTTAGAAAACGAAGAAGAAGTAGAAGTCGAAGAAGCGAAGACTCCACCACCACCACCACCTGAGGAACATCAGGCAGGCAACTGTTTCTATTTTGATATCTGCGGGACAGAGCCTGATTCACCAGTAACACAAGGCAAGCCCCGGTGCATTTGCCACCTCCTTGCTCTTTTAAAAATCTTTCTCACTTGCTTGATGCACTAGGTGATAGGAGTTGTGTGCTAAACCAATTCCTGCATTTCCTTCCTTGGATTGATTACTTCTCCTTAAATCTCTATTTTACAAAAGGGTTTTTCTTATGCTTAGATTCACTTTAGAAAAACAAAATGTTTTGTTTTCTCAAAAGATGATGTTGCAGAGTGGGTGAGTTGTTTTCGAAAATAAAACTGGATGGTGGATCCATCATGGCCATGATGGGTTCAACATCGGAAAAGATGTACCTCTGCCAGGTACCAAACTTTGGGTGAAATGGTTAAGCTGAGACTGGGCGGGTGACTTGCACGAGAAGAGAGTCTCGGTGTAGTGTCTCCGTCTGTGTCGATTAAGGACTGTCTCGATGTAGGCTTGATGATCGAGGACCCTTTAACTGGTCACATGCCTCGTCATGGGTAAGCTTTGCCTCGGGCAGACTAAGACCAGAATAAGATAACACGCAATGGGAGTGGAGAGATGGCGAGAGTAGCGTGTACCCTCCGTGGCAAGAGGCTGGACGGTGGTGTATCTGTGCTCTCGGTTGGCGTAAACCTGATCTGGTCTTAAGAACCCCGGTGGCGAGTTGACATATGCAAGGGTTAAGTGCTACATATGTCGTGTGATTGGAGATCCTCAACTGAGTATAATCGATAGCAATCCAGTGAAGATGAAGGGTTATTAAGAAATTGGCTAGTATAGGTCAAGTGAATGAATTAGGATAGAAAGAACCCTAGTTGCAAGAAATTTTACCTAATCTGACCAATAAAATTGGATTTCTAAGGATCCACTATTAGTAAGCATCTCTGCAAACAGAGTCATTGATTCTTGAAAAGCCTTACCTTGACTCCCTTAAAGCTAGCATATCCTTGAGAGTCTTTTATTTTGTCGGGTAAGCCTTGCAAAAGTACACTTCGTACTCAGGGCTTTGTCCCATGTGGTTTTAGGTGAAGAAGCGGCAAACTTTTGCTGCTTTTGTTCAAAGGTGGTGCCCAAGGAGGAAAACCAGGAGTAAAGCTTCGGGAGGAAAGGATCCTCCGTTAAAAACTTTTTACTGCTCATTCAGGAGGAGTTTTTGCCTCCCATGTTTTGTAATAATAATACTCAGCACTCATATATATATGTTCTGGTCTATAACTATATAACTATGTCTTACTTTTCAATAAAAGTAAGTTATTGTAATTGCTTCCGCACTTTCGTATCTCCGATGAATTGTAATGTCTGTGTGACGGGTGAAACTCTCTTGGGAAAGATAAAGAAAGCAAATATCGAACTTGTCAAGTGATTCAAGGTCACCTGCAGGGTTGTCTGAGGTCCGTTGGACAAGGACAACTGTAGGTGGGCCTAATGATTTGGGAGGTTCCGTTACAGCTGGTATCGGAGCGAAGCCCATCTCTACAGAGGTTATGAGGCATTTTCAAAAAGAATTTTCAAGGACTTATCTAGAAAATTTCTTTCTTCCTTATCTAACCACCTTCTGAGTACTTATTTGAAAGACCAGATAATAGAGTGCAATGTATAGAAGGTGTAAATCAACTAAGGTTGATTCTGTAATTATACATGCATCATGCTAAAAACTATGTTAATAAGATTTTCCCCTCATGGAGATATGTCGCCGCGCACAAGAAAGACCGCGCGCAAGTCTATCGGGCCGATTGGCGTACCTCGCCATCAACTTGCCTCGAGGCATGAAGACAGTAGCAGTGGTAGCAACGATCCAATCAGGGATCTGGAAGCCCAAGTTGATCAGCTTCGATCAGAACTCCGTCGCAGGAATGACATATGGGTCACGGATGGTGAAAGAATAAACGAATTAAGAACAGACATCCGCCACCTGCAAGATCAGCTCGCGGAACGAGATCTAGCGCTCGACTGGGCGGTTAACTCTCGTTCGCTTGCTTGGGCTAAGGAAGCTAAAGCTTGAGCCCGCGTGGAGGAGCTTAGCACCACCATAGACCACTTGCAAGTGTATTGTAATACACTACATGAAGAAGTTCATGTATTGTATTCCCAACTGCACCCCAACGTACCTGCGGATCCTGTCGGGATAGAAGTCGAACCTTCTGGGACAGCGGGAGAAGCCTTTGGTGGTGAACTAGACCTTTTCAGGCCTCCTCCCTCTATGAAGTTGGTTGATGAATGGTCTCCTACGCCCGACAGTGAAGCTACCAAAAGTGACAAGAAGCAAGAGTAGTATAGTGTAGAAGTAGTAGTAATGTATAATAGGTATTGTAATCCTGTTGTAAATTTGAGTCTGTACCATTACCCTTTTCAGTAATGTAAATGGATGGTTTTCTTTGGCATATTATATTTTTCCAAATGTTTGTTGCCTCACATGCCTTCCAAGACTCGTGCACAGGATGGAGCAGGGACCTCCCGTGGGGGGAAACAACTCCGAACCCACCCCCAGTACCTCCAACATTAGCTGAGGCCATCGCTGCCTTGGTAAACGCTACAGCTGATAACACCCGCTTTCTGCGGGAGATGGCAGGGCAACAAATGCAACAGCAGGGCGAGCGAGCGTATCAGCAAGGACCCCGCAAAACGTCATATCTAGATTTCTCAGAGACACGTCCCCCATTGTTTGTCAAGGCAAAAGATCCTCTGGAAGCAGATGAGTGGATCCGCGTTATCGAATAGAAGTTCGGGCTTCTCCGATGCACGGAGATTCAAAAGCCCTTATTCGCAGCACAACAATTGTGTGGCCCTGCCAGTACCTGGTGGGGAAATTTTGTAGTCGTTCAACCGGCTGGTCATCAAATAACCTGGGATGAATTCAAGCTGGCTTTCCGGGAGCACTATATACCTGAAGGGGTGCTCCATATGAAACAGGAGGAGTTTATGAAGCTCAACAGGGTGGGGATACTGTCACTCAGTATCTCAACAAATTCAACCATTTATCTCAATATGCTATCGATCAAGTCAACATGGATTTAAAGAAGAGAAATTGCTTCATGAGAGGCCTAAATGACCGAATGCAATGGAAGATGGCCACCTGCATTGATCTTTCCTATGGAAGGGATGTCAGTACTGCACTAACAATCGAAGCTAAATATGCAGGCTCGGGAAAATCAAAGGGTTACGGAGGTGACAGGCCCAGTCAGGGGTCTGAGAAAAGACAAATGTTGGTAATCCAAACCGCTCTTCCCCACGTCCACCCTCCTACCCTTTCAAACAACCGGTCTTCATTCGCCCCGTTACTGCCCCCACTTCAACAAATCAGCCGAGTGCCTCTGGTACTCGTTTCCCTGCCCTCCCAAGCTCTTCAACTGGCTGCTTTAACTGTGGAAAGTCCGGACACTTTATCAAGGACTGTCCATACTTGAAGCAAAATAGATCAAGTAATCAGCAGAATTCTGGGAATTCTGCTCAAGGAAAGGGAAATGCGGCAAACAATACCGCGGGCAAGAATGTGAGGAAAACAGGGCGGATTTATTATACTCAAGTGGCCACAACACCGGAAGGCGAACCGGTTATGATGGGTACGTTTCTCGTGGCCAATCACCCCGTAATTATTCTTTTTGATTCTGGCGCTTCACATACATTCATCAGCAAGAAGTTTGTGGAGCAACATTGCATTCCATACCATGAATCAAGGGAAGGGTTTAAAATTCATTCGCCTGGGGGACAAATATTTACTAAAGAAGTGGCTTTCCAAGTGCCCGTAACATTGGCTGAATGGGACTTTCCTACTAATATGATTGTTCTGAAAGGCCAAGATATAGATGTAATCCTAGGCATGAATTGGTTAGCCCAACTTAAAGCTATTCTCAACACTAATTTGAGAACTGTCAGATTGAGTTATGGCCAAGAAGAGGTTCCCTTGACCATCCCCGTAGCTATTCCAGCTAAACCAATTGGCAGAGTATATGAAACTATCGTATCAGAGATCCAAGATATTCCGGTAGTATGTGAGTTCCCAGACGTCTTTCCAGAAGATTTGCCCGGATTGCCTCCAGAGAGAGATGTAGAATTTGTGATTGAGTTAAAGCCCGGTACCACTCCTATTTCTAGAAGATCGTACCGAATGCCTCCAAATGAATTGGCAGAACTCAAGACCTAATTACAAGATCTACTAGAGAAGGGATTCGTCTGGCCAAGCTCATCACCATGGGGTTGTCCAGCCATCTTTGTTAAGAAGAAGGACCAAACACTACGGATGTGCGTGGATTATAGACCCCTTAATGAGGTTACCATCAAAAATAAGTACCCTCTTCCCCGGTTGACATTTTATTTGATCAACTAACTGGAGCGAGGGTATTCTCTAAGATTGACCTCAGGTCGGGCTATCATCAGATCCGTATCCGACCCGAAGATATACCGAAGACCGCATTCACTACGCGGTATGGTTTGTTTGAATATCTGGTTATGTCTTTCGGACTAACAAATGCTCCTGCCCACTTCACCTATCTTATGAACTCGGTATTCATGCCCAAGCTAGATAAGTTTGTAGTGGTATTCATTGATGATATCTTGATATATTCCAAGAATGAAGAGGAGCATGCTTGGCACTTACAGATCGTATTGACGTGCTTAAGAGAGCACCAATTATATGCTAAGTTCAGTAAGTGCACGTTATAGTTGGAAGAAATCCAATTTCTGGGACATGTATTATCTGCCAAGGGGATTGCGGAGGATCCTAGCAAAGTCAAGGATATTTTGGAGTGGAAACCCCCAACCACTGTACATCAAGTCTGAAGTTTCCTTGGACTGGCTGGCTATTACCGCGGATTCATACCAAATTTTTCTAAGCTTGTGAAACCAATCACAAATTTATTGAAGAATGATACTAAATTTATTTGGTCATCAAAGTGTGATGAAGCCTTTGAACAGTTGAAGGTATTATTAACCACTGCTCTGGTATTGGCTCAACCAGATATTGAAAAACCCTTTAATGTGTATTGTGACGCATCAGGCAGTGGTCTCGGCTGTGTTCTAATGCAAGAAGGCCGAGTGATAGCTTATGCTTCAAGGCAGTTGCGTCGGCATGAGGAACATTATCCAACTCATGATCTGGAGTTAGCTGCAGTGGTTCATGCCCTAAAAATCTAGCGTCATTATCTGCTGGGGAATATCTGTCACATCTATACAGATCATAAAAGTTTGAAGTACATATTCACCTAGTCAGAATTAAACATGAGACAGAGGCGATGGCTCGAGCTTATTAAGGACTATGAATTGGAAATTCATTATCACCCAGGCAAGGCCAATGTAGTGGCAAATGCACTCAGTCGCAAGGCTTCCTGTCACTGTCTTACGATGAAGATCTCTGACATTACACTATGCCAGGAGATGAAGAAGTTAAACCTGGGAATGATCCAACATGGAACCTTAAATCAACTAAAGCTTGAGTCAGTCCTTTTACAAAGGATAATTAATGCTCAAAAGGATGATGAGGGTATGAAGCACATCCATAAGAAAATAGAGGCCGGAAAAGCCAATTGCTTTAGAAAAGATGATCAAGGTATTGTATGGTTTAACAACCGCATAGTTGTGCCTAAGAATGAAGAGGTCCGCCACCAAATTCTAGATGAAGCACATCTTAGTCGCTATTCTATTCATCCCGAAAGCACTAAGATGTATCATGATTTAAAACAACATTATTGGTGGACAAAGATGAAAATTGAAATTACACGCTATGTGGCAAGATGTGACACTTGCAGACGTATCAAGGCCATACACTTGAAAGCTGCTGGTCCATTACAATCTCTACCTATACCAACATGGAAATGAGAAGGTATTAGTATGGACTTTATTGTGGGATTGCCCAGGACCGCAAAGGGGTATGATTCGATTTGGGTTATAATTGATCGGCTTACAAAAATTACTCATTTTCTGCCAGTCAAAACTTATTACCCGGTCCTCACATATGCGGAACTGTATATCGCTCGTATTCTCAGTTTGCATGGTGTTCCGAAGACTATAGTGTCGGATCGTGGACCTCAATTTGTATCCAAATTTTGGGAAGAACTTCACAAATCCTTGGGTACCAAGTTGCTCCATAGTTCGGCCTTTCATCCTCAGACAAGTGGTCAAACTGAGAGGGTAAATCAAGTACTTGAGGACATGCTACGAGCTTGTGTTCTGGAATTCCCACAGAAATGGGATGATTGTTTACCATTAGCGGAGTTCTCATACAATAATAGCTATCAAGAAAGCATCATGATGGCATCCTTTGAAGCTTTGTATGGGCGATGGTGTTGTACTCCGTTAAACTGTTCTGAACCAGGTGAGAGAAGTTTCTTTAGGCTAGATATGGTAAAGGAGACAGAAGAGAAAGTTCAACGAATAATTCATAATTTGAAGAAAGCTCAAGCTCGACAGAAGAGTTACGCAGACAAACACCGGATACCCTTGTACTTTCTAGTTGGGGACTATGTCTACCTGAAAGTTTCACCAATGAAGGGTGTATCATGTTTCGGGGTAAAAGGGAAACTTGCACCTCGATACATTGGTCCTTTTCTTATCCTCGAAAGATATGGACCAGGGGCATACCGACTTCAGCTACCCGAAACATTGTCTGCCGTACATAATGTGTTCCACGTATCTCAACTGAAGAAGTGTCTTCGGGTTCCCGATCGAACCATTGAAGTAACGGATGTTGCCCTAGAACCAGACTTGACATATTCGGAGCATCCTATTCAAATCTTGGATCAAAAGGACAGAATTACCCGAAGAAGAACTCTTAAATTTTACAAGATACAGTGGAACCAGCATTCAGAAGATGAGGCTACATGGGAAACTCAGGACTTTTTAGAAAAGAATTTCCCAAGATTTTTAGCCTCATGTAATTTGCAAAGTGTATATAATTGTTGTAATAAAGGAGTGAGCCCCAAACCACCCCTGCCTTGTACCAAGAATAAGGAAATAAAAAAGTGAAGCATTTCCTTTTCCATTACTTGCCCCAGAACTTTTAATCTCGGGACGAGATTCTTTTATGGGGGGAAGGATGTAACACCCTGGTGTTACTGTTACTAAAACTTGAGCATAACATCATAAGCATGGGCATATCATGTGTTTGTCACACCTAGAATGCATTCACTAGGCAAAAATTTCAAACAAGTTGTATTGATATGACATTTTGTGGATAAAACCCTAGAGTAGGGTACTCAACCCTAGATTGGGCTTAATAGAGCAAACAAGGCTTAAACAAGAGAAAACTTCAAAACTCAATTGAAATAGTCATAAAATGTCACCATGGATGAACTTAAGTGATATCCAAACCCTAAGAGTACTAAAAACCCTAAAAAGAACCCTGGAAAACCCTAAACTTAAACCCTAGGGGGCTAAGTGCAAAATTAGTGCACTTTTGGACTAAAGTGCAAAAACCATGAAAGTAAGGTACCTGAAGTCATAAAATTCACATATGTTCGGATTTGCAAATGAAACCCCAAGTTTTGGGCTTATTTGCAAAAAGTACATTTGTGCCCATTTCTTAAGTCTGAAATTAGTGTTTTTGGACCAACTTTGAAGCCCTATAGTTTTCAAATTATGAGGATTTTGCCCAAGGTCAACACATCAAAAGTCTAGAGTTATTGTAGGAGAGTAACTTTGGTACAGATATCTTCTTGGGTTGTTACACAAAAATTAAAGAAACTGTAGCCTAAAGTTGCTCTATCAGACTTGTATTGAATAACTGAAACTGAATCTGAAAGCAGAAGTGGTCGCTAGTGTTATTGACCGAACTTTGGGATCAAGATTGTAAAGGATCTAGTGTTCGATTGAGTTTAGTTCCTATAGTCGAAGTGCAATTGGATTATAGCTCAACAACTTTGGTACAGGTGAGTGATTATGTTATCATACGAGTTTTGGAGTAAATCGCGCTCAAACTCATTCGGTCAGGCACACTGAAGATGATTCCAATGGTACAGTAACCTGAAAAGGATCAGGTTCAGAGAACCTCGCCGCTGGCGATCTGTGCATCCAGATTTACACTGGTCGCCGTGATTCGTGCTTGGCACGCAAAGGATATCCACGGGAAGGAAAAAGATCTCACGAGGGAATGGATTTGATCGCTGCTTGAAGATTATCATCGTGACAGTTTCCCTTGCGACGTGGCCGGACCGCCAGCCTCGCCGTGGAAGCGCCGGTGACCTCGGTTGCGCCACGCCGTAGCTTGTTACTGTGCGGTAGTAATCGTGGCACCCTTAGGAATATAATCCTTGCGTCATTGCACCGGTGAACGCCACGGACTCAGCTACCATGTTCTTCCCTATCTCCGGCCGCTAGCACGTCGTGACCGAATTAAGCGCCACCGCCCCCGGAGCCTATAAATTGAGCATGCCCTCGGCTCCGCCATGTAGTCAAGCACTCAACGCACCCACCCATGCCTCCAATTAATCACCAGAGAGCTCCAATTTGGGATTTCCCCCAAATCACTCAAGAACACCGTAGAAATACCCTCGCCGTGGCCAGCTCGTCTCAGGTCCGTTCTTGTCCATTATCCTCTTGTTTCAGCACCCTCACTTGCTCCTGATGCTCGCTGACCCGCCCAATTAAGCTAGGGAGTTCTGAATCACCGGGAACATGTTGGTTCCTTTGACTGTCCGCACTGTCACCGGGGACCGGATAATTTAGAGCCTTGTTAGTGAAATTAAGTGAGGGGAAAGATTAAGGAGGGGTCTGATTTGGTGTCTGTCGCTCGGGAGCATCGGCCGTTGCATGAATCAGCCAGCACAGGCTCACCGGAGTTCGACCCCGCGCTGTTCGCCGTCGTGGACCTCGCACGGTGAAGGAATAGACTTGGGGGAGGTTTCTGTAAACTGTCAGCGACTCATAGGAATAGTGCGGTGAACTCAGTTCGAGTTATTTAAAACAATGGGGGCCTCTGTGCAAAGTTTACATGTGGGCACGCGCGCAGGCGCTTTTCTCCTGTTTTGGGCTGGCTTGGGCCGCTTTCGGTCCAATACTGTTCATACCTTTTCTTTTTCTTTTTCTGCCAGAGCTAAAGAAATTCTATAAAATTGTAGAAAAATCCTAAAAATACCAAACCAATTTTGCTAGGCTTCTAATTTCCTATAGTATTTACTAAAAATAGTTTCATGATTTTTATTCCAAATAGGAAATTATAGAGCATTTAAAATAGCCAAAAACTATGCTTCTGGATTTTTAGGGAATAATTAATAAATCCAAAATTCACTAAATTTCTATAGTAAACTTTAAATAATATTTAGAAGCCTTGGGTAAAGTATGGTATGATTTGGTGCATGTTTGATACTTAGAACCTAAAACCTTAGCCCCCCTGCCCCGTGAACTTCACTATTGACTCCGGAAACCCTAAGTTCTCGGAGAATCGTGAAGGAAAGTTGTATTCAAGACTTTAGATAATAAACTTTTATTATCTTTGCACTCTCATGAGCATTACATGGGCATGCATTATTATGTATGGTTATATTTAGAAAATGAAGAAGAAGTAGAAGTCGAAGAAGCGAAGACTCCACCACCTGAGGAACATCAGGCAGGCAACTGTTTCTATTTTGATATCTGCGGGACAGAGCCTGATTCACCAGTAACACAAGGCAAGCCCCGGTGCATTTGCCACCTCCTTGTTCTTTTGAAAATCTTTCTCACTTGCTTGATGCACTAGGTGATAGGAGTTGTGTGCTAAACCAATTCCTGCATTTCCTTCCTTGGATTGATTACTTATCCTTAAATCCCTGTTTTACAAAAAGGTTTTTCTTATGCTTAGCTTCACTTTAGAAAAACAAAATGTTTTGTTTTCTCAAAAGATGATGTTTCAGAGTGGGTAGGTTGTTTTCAAAAATAAAATTGGATGGTGGATCCATCATGGCTATGATGGGTCAACATCGGAAAAGATGTACCTCTGCCAGGTACCAAACTTTGGGTGAAATGGTTAAGCTGAGACCGGGCGGGTGACTTGCATGAGAAGAGAGTCTCGGTGTAGTGTCTCCGTCTGTGTCGATTAAGGACCGTCTCGATGTAGGCTTGATGACCGAGGACCCTTTAACTGGTCACATGCCTCGTCATGGGTAAGCTTTGCCTCGGGCAGACTAATACCAGAATAAGATAACACGCAATGGGAGTGGAGAGATGGCGAGAGTAGCGTGTACCCTCCGTGGCAAGAGGATGGATGGTCGTGTATCTATGCTCTCGGTTGGCGTGAACCTGATCTGGTCTTAAGAACCCCGGTGGTGAGTTGACATATGCAAGGGTTAAGTGCTACATATGTCGTGTGATTGGAGATCCTCAGCTGAGTATAATCGACTCGGATCGCTGTAACTTCACGGATATGAAGACCTGGTCACTGACTTACACGTAGCAATCCAGTGAAGATGAAGGGTTATTAAGAAATTGGCTAGTATAGGTCAAGTGAATGAATTAGGATAGAAAGAACCCTAGTTGCAGGTAATTTTACCTAACCTGACCAATAAAACTGGTTTTCTAAGGATCCACTATTAGTAAGCATCTCTGCAAACAGAGTCATTGATTCTTGAAAAGCCTTACCTTGACTCCCTTAAAGCCAGCATATCCTTGAGAGTCTTTTATTTTGTCGGGTAAGTCTTGCGAAAGTACACTTCGTACTCAGGGCTTTGTCCCATGTGGTTTTAGGTGAAGAAGCGGCAAACTTTTGCTGCTTTTGTTCAAAGGTGGTGCCCAAGGAGGAAAACCAGGAGTAAAGCTTCGGGAGGAAAGGATCCTCCGTTAAAAACTTTTTACTGCTCATTCGGGAGGAGTTTTTGCCTCCCATGTTTTGTAATAATAATACTCAGCACTCATATATATATGTTCTGGTCTGTAACTATATAACTTTGTCTTACTTTTCAATAAAAGTAAGTTATTGTAATTGCTTCCGCACTTTCGTATCTCCGATGAATTGTAATGTCTACGTGATGGGTGAAACGCTCTTGGGAAAGATAAAGAAAGTAGATACCAAACTTGTCAAGTGATTCAGGGGCACCTGCAGGGTTGTCTGAGGTCCGTTGGACAAGGACAACTATAGGTGAGCCTAATGGCTTGGGAGGTTCCGTCATAGTTTCCGTACCTTCTTTAGTAGCCTCCGAAGATTTTTGCTTTGGTAGGGACTGATGGTCCAGCTTCAGTAGTAGTCTGTGCTATGATATCCTCACTTGATTTCTTTAGGGTTTCGCCCTCGCCAGCAGGTGCTGGAGTTGATGCCTTTACAGATTCTATTACAGCGTCCATTACGATGGCCAGCCTTCTTCTCTTCAGAGTTACTAAAGCAATCTTTGGTACCTTTGGGAGTTCTGTCTCTTGCAATGGACTCAAAGCTTTCAGCTGCTCCGCTGCTATCTTCGGTCCTGCCACTTCGGCCGTTTCTATCTTAGCTTCGACAGAAGCGAGGTGACTTGGCTCAATTAGCTTCGGCACTTCGGCCGTTTCAATACGCCTGGGCCGTGGCGTCAGAACTTTTATCTTCTTTGATTTCGGCGTGCTAGAAGTCACCGAAGAAGCAGTCTTCCTCTTCTTCCCTTGCTTCCGCACAGGATAACAATAGTCCGGATACATGAATCCAATGACGTCAAATACTTTATTTATTTTCTTTTTGCCTCGACCCCCGAAGGCCATCGTCATGACATCATCCTCAGCCTTCGAGTACGCACCAAGCATCTCATCACTGGTTACTTCAATGGCATCTAACCAGTCATCATTAGGCTCATCAAATTGATTCTTGTATTTGAATGTGTACTTCAAATATACTAAGCCACCTTGGCTAGACCCGACAGCAGCCTCCTTCGGCATTTCCCACCCACTTGCGAGTGGCCACACCCTATAAGCAATATGCTCCTGCACCAAATCCCTTGTGCCTATGTAGGTGCATATAGTGTTAAAGGCAACTTGGCATGCTTGTACATCATTTCCAAGGACAGTAGCTGCCCTTCTAATGCCAAAGCGAGACCAGATAGGGCGTTGAATAATCCCCTTAATATCCTCTCTCAACCAAATCATTTTTACATAAAACCACTCCTGCATCCAGGCTCCTGGCCATTTTTTCCGAAATGTTGGAACCAGGTAGCTCATCTCAGAGCGAGGCACGAAGTTGTAGCAACCGAAGTTGTTGTGATATTGCTCCTTGCTAGTGGCCTTCGTCTCATAGGATAGTTCGTGAATATTGCAGAAGCATCGTGCATCTAGCTCCACCCCCTGGCTCTTCATGGCCCAAATAAAGATTCCTATTTTGATTATAGATTCGGGGGTAAGTTGATGAAGATAAATTTCAAAAGTCTTCAGAACTTCAACCAGCAACTTATCCAGGGGGAATCGAAGCCCTGCCTTTATAAAACTCCTATAAACCACTACCTCATTGGCTTCGGGCAGAGGGACAGTGTTTTCCCCTCCAGCTCTCACAATTGAAATGTCACAGAAATACCTTCCTCTCATTGCATCAATTTACCCTTGCTTAATGGTTGACTTCCCGAAGACGACATGGCTTGGTCTCCAGGGCCAATCTTCAGCATCTTCATTTCTGCTTTCTGCATCAAAACTTTCACTACCACTGGAATCCTCAGATATCCTAGTCAGTGTCTCATGAGCAATTTTCTCAGCGTTTGTCCTCTCCATAGCTTCGTAGAACTCAAAAAGTGCTGGGTCGGCAATCTTCTTTCTGTCAGCCATTAAAAACGAAGGGCATTGAAATGCCGAAGCTTCAATCCCAATCAAAACTCAGTGAAATAAGCAAGTTTAAAATGATGAGCACAAGTGCAAGCAACTAGAATGGCGCAAAATGCCTCTAATGCGGGCTCCTATTTATATGCCTAGCGTCCCACGGTATGGTGGGCCCTGCATGCCAGTGTCATTCGCTATTCTAGCGAAGGGAAGGTGTTTTTTCAGACCTTCGGCTAAAGGCCTTCATTCACGTCGTAGTCTAAACTTTTTACAAAGAAATAAGTCAATACTGCGAGGGGCTACTGTTGGGGGCCTTCCTCTTCAGGAGGTCCTCAAAAACGTGACTAACCACATGTTTTCAGTATGACATAGATTATTACAGGAGGATTCGGCTTTCGGATAAAGATCTTCTCTCATGGCGAAAAGTATGTGTGGTGTAAAGGATCAACCTGAAGGTGATAGGAACGAGCGCTGAAGCTATTGCTAGAGAGCTTTGGCTTAGTATGGTGACAAAGACCAAGGACGACACCAACTTAAAGGGGGGAAAGACTACTTAGTCCTCGATAGTTTGTATTATGATTACGAGTAAATGTCAAGGATATGAATGTATTTTTGTCCGGGCTGCGTCCCGTGCCTATAAATAGATGAACAGTAACACCGTACTATTCATGCTTGATTGTAATTACTATCGCATCATTCTCGCATCTTCACTAATTTCTGGCAAGCCGAAGGTACTATTGTAATATGTATATTATTCGATTGTGTTGATTGAATGATTAATATAAATCGAAATTGATCATTGATATATATAATTTCTACTTTTATTCCTTTACTTTCTTGTTTATGTTTATGTATTGAAATGATGAAGGTATGTCCTCCGCGACCTTTGTCTGAAGATCATTATATCCGAAAGGAAATAATGCTTCGAAGGACGAAGGTTTTAACCATTAACAATTGTGTTGCCATGTTCTCGATTTATAGCATTTGAGAACAAGTGACCAACACCCGCCACCACCATCAACTCCCTCCATGGGCGCCAAACTCGACCGCGCAACGCCATGGGGTCCAGCTCTAACTTCTCGCCCCTTCCCATCGTCGATTCCTCGCGTCTTCCCGTCGTCTCCGACTCGCTTCCAGTTCCCGATTTGCCTAACGCTAGCGACGCCGTCGCATGGAGATCTCCTTCAGGGCATGGGAGGGCGTGCAGCGGCACGGCCGGGACCTCCGGATCGCCTCGTGCAGGGCTTCATGGGCCTGGAGGCCTGCTCTAGGCGTCACCGCAGTTCCCATGGCCACTGGCGCCGCACCTATGGATGCCCTTCGACATTGATCTCCCTATCGTGCCCTTCGGCGCCAGTGTGCCTAAAAAAGGACCTCCCCTTCCCGGCCGCCGCCGTCTCCTCGATCATCAACATCGATGGTAGGCTGGGCCAGGCCGGCGCCGAGCTTGGTGCGTCCGTAGGCAGGGCCGTGCGCCATCTACCCATGTTGTTTCGCAACGGCCAGATCCGGCGTCGCTCGCTACCATCGCCGCTCTGTTGGTCGAGGAAGAAGTGAGGGTTGGGGGGAAATCTGTGCGAGCCGTCGGATATAGAGTTTACAGCTATGGTCGGATCCGATGTCTTGAATGGTATACCGCTTCGGGTCGAGCCCTATTTAATCCATGTCCTTGATTCTTGATCGAGTGGCCGTGATCGACCCCGTACCCTTCATGCGCGTCAAGTTGCAAAAGAGTCCCTGTAGAATCAAGTAATCAACCCGCGGTTCCCCATGTGCAAATACTATTATGAATAAGTCCTTGTTTTTACAAAGAAAACCCTAGACTTGTTGTAAATGATGGCCGTCGTCTAGGGAAATCATAATTAAAATAAAATAAAATCTAAAAATAGTTTATAGTGTAAAAAATAAATCATTAAACTTAGAAAACTCATATTTTACTTGTTTTAACTCCAATTTAATCAGTTTCAGTTGCGTTAGCTTCATATAAAAATTTTCTACACAATAGCAACGTTATTTGTACTGTATCACATACTTTTACAATTAAATATTTGTTTACCCTTTCAGTAGTAGATTTACTTTACTAATCAGGGTTGATATGTCTATAGTTATAATTTAACTATAATATGATTTCTAAAACAAGTTATAATCTGGACTAAAGTTAAATTAATTATTTAGAGTATATTTTCTTATATAAGGTATATTAACCAATTTATAATATAGTTTAATATTTAATCACACAAATCTTCAGCAAATCATATCTTTATAACCGTAACTCCAAATTTAGTGGTTCTCGAACCCACGATCTCGTAGCAACGCGTAGATTATTATTACACAGTTTGTTCTTATGTTTGGTGTGATGTTAATTTTGTCTATACACTATTTGTTTGTATTGCTACGACTAGCACGAGATTACGAGTCATCTGAAGATCATCCTGGTACCTGGAATCTTGAGTCTCAGGCAAGTTGTGCCCTTGATCACTTATATTTACCCAATAATGTTCCTTTTAATCATTATGATATGCATAGGTTAATTTTGATGGGACCCAATAGGTTACCCTAGTTTGGCTATCTTTATACCTTGTTTACCACTGAATTTTTGGATAGTACTTGCTATTGCTTTATGTGGTTTTGGGTATTGAGATACACATTATACATTATCATACTTTTATTATCAATTTGTTATTTACAGATCATGATAAGGTCATTATGTTAATTGGAACATGGAGCGACCACCCTGGAAAACAGTGCTACCACAAGGGTTGTATGGGACGCCCTTGGCTGACTAATTAGGAAAGCTAGTGGAGGACTACCTTACCCAAAGGGGCAAGGGTAGTAGGGGAGTGGTCAGTGTAGGGAGGTCTTTGGGTTGATTTTGCTGCGATGGTGACAGTAGGGCAGTAGAGGAGTGGTCAGTGTAGGGAGGTCCCGGGTGTGACAGTTGTTTTGGGTGTTAGTTTTTGTTGTGCTAAGGACTAAACATAATTTGGGTGTGTTAATACTTTATATATTGTCTGCACATGGTTTGTGTTCTTCTGATGATGGCTCATGGATCCTGCAAAATATGTGTTAGGATTTGGAGATCCATGCGGGCACTACCACAGGGTGCTTGTCCCTTGTGTTATTGGCTCTTGCATGTATTAGGTCGTTTCTGAGACCACAATGGCGCAATGGACTCTATGGTGTTTGAGGTTGTTGAATTGGATAGAGCATCAATGATTTGTCACGCTAACAGTAAAAGGAAATGTTATTTGTTGGTTTTAAATGTTACTAATTGCTACGAGGTTTCATAATTTGTATGGAGCACATCTAGTTTTTATTGATGCCTGACTTTAGAAACCACTCCATATTTTGATCTATCTTTTTTATAAGTCTGAGTTCATGTGACCTATTTTAGAAACTTGAGCACAAAAACTTCCTTTTATTTAGTATCTATATGGTGGAATTATGTCATTCTATAATCTCTGTCTATTCAGTCAGTCGTTGTGAACTCTCTTCTAATCGCTCTCTTCATTGGTCGTGTTGTACCAAGACATATTGAATGGAGTAAACAACAACATCAATTAGTCGAATAAAAAAATATTATGCAGAGAGCAGAGACAGTCAATAAAAAAATCTTGAGATCTTTTTAGTGGATATTTTACGTGGGTATTGTTGTGAGCCGTCGCAACGGACGGGCAACCGATTAGTGATGACATAATAGCAGAGAGATAAAAATGAAATGGTAAAATACCAAATTTTCATCAACTCCTACTCCAAAATTTTTTATTTCTATCATCCATATTACCAGACTATCATGTTCTTTTACAATTTACGATTGCTTCAACCAAACATATTTTAGCTTTCCACATATGGCATATGTTAGCTTACAATGTACAGGCATTTTGTTAGAGAAACTCTATTAGTTTCAAAAAAAGTCCCTCAAATTAATTTAAGGCGTTATTAATGAAAGGGAAATGTGCCCTTGGGCCATTTCTATAAATGTTTTGGTGATTAGATGCCCAACACAAAATACATTGGTTCATAAGTACTAAGATGCAAATTAAAGAACAAGGTACGGATCCGGCCTTAGTAAATTGTTTTTGGGTACTAATATATTTATCTAAGTGCTAGGAATCTTGCCAAGTCAAAGAAAAATTGAATTGGAGAAGAATTGGCTGAGTTTAGCCAAACCAGCACCAGCCTGTGGTACACCGGACTGTCCGGGGGTGCACCGGACAGTGTCTGGTGCCCAGGCTGGCCTGGCGATGAACTCTTCGCTCTCAGGAAAAAGAAAGGCGCCGTGCGTAAAATTTACCGGACTGTCCGATATGCACCGGACTGTCTGACGAGCCAACAGCGCCCGCGGCCAACGGTCGGCTACGCAATCAGCGGGCGATGCGTGGCCCAGTCCAATGGTCGGTTGGGCACACCGGACTGTCCGGTGTGCACCGGACAGTGTCCGGTGCGCCAACGGGACTCGAGGTCCAACGATCGACTGCGCCCGATAAGGAAGGAGATCGGGCACTGGACAACTACTGTTCATGTCCGGTGGTGCACCGGACTGTCCGGTGCGCAACCCGACAGAAGGCAAGAATTGCCTTTCATTTGGATCTCCAACGGCTCCTAGCTGCCTTGGGGCTATAAAAGGGACCCCTAGGCGCATGGAGCAGTACACCAAGCATTCTCTGAACATCCTAAGACACCTAGACTCTGCCACCATGCATTCAGATCATTGTGTTAGAGATTTGAGCACCGTTTGAGTTATGAACTCCCTACACCGTGTTTTGTGCTCAAGTTTTGGCTTGTGTGCGTGTGTTTGCTGCGAATTGAGTCTTACGTGTGTTGCTTTCCCTCCCTTAGTCTTCTGCTTCTCTTGTGATCAACTTTGTAAGGGCGAGAGGCTCCAATTTGTGGAGATTCCTCACAAACGGGAAAAGTCTACTAAGAAAGAAAATCGTGGTACTCAAAGTTGATCATTGGATCACTTGAGAGGGATTGAGTGCAATCCTTGACCGAAGGAGGTCACCACAACGTGGAGTAGGCATTGGCCGAACCACAAGATAAAACATCATGTCTCTTGTGTTGCTTTTCATTGTGATTGATTTCTTCTCAAGAGCTCACTATATAGCAACATGGTTTAATCTAACTAACATTTTATAAACCAAGTTTGTGCTATTAGTGTTGAATATTGTAGGATCACCTATTCACCCCCTCTAGGTGCTCTCAATTGGTATCAGAGCCATACTCTTCATCTAAGGGACTAACCGCCTGAAGAGATGGATCCTAAGGGCAAGGGGATGGTGATCAACGACAAGGAGAAGGAGTCCCTCTTCAATGAGCCAAGAGACGATAAGCCCACTAACTCAGGCTCAAGTCACAAGAAGAGGGACGGGAAGAAGAAGAGGCGCATCAAGAAGATTATCTACTATGACAGTGATGCCTCCTCTTCACCAAGGGATGACGATGACGACGACTCCTCATCTAAAAGTAAAATGGTTAATCAAAACTACTCCTTTGATTATTCCCGCATTCTGTACAATTCAAATGCCCATTTACTTTCTATTCCACTTGGAAAACCCCCACACTTCGATGGAGAGGATTACTCATTTTGGAGCCATAAAATGCGTAGTCACCTATTTTCTCTCCATCCTAGCATTTAGAAAATTGTAGAAAATGGAATGCACTTTGATAGTACTGATAACCCTGTGCTTATTAATGAACAAATTCATAAAAATGCCCAAGCCACTATTGTTTTGCTAACATCTCTATGCAGGGATGAATATAACAAAGTCAGCGGCTTGGACAACGCCAAACAGATCTGGGACACCCTCAAAATATCTCACGAGGGTAATTGTTGGGGACTTGTTCTCAAGTGCTATGAATTAAGAACAAGGCAACATAAAATGTTAAAGGTTAATGCCCTTCGTCTTCTGAAGCATTATTTCCCATAGGATATAATGATCTTCAGACGAAGGTGATGAAGGACATACCTTCATCATCACAGCATATGTTAATGAAAGAAGAAGTATATGAAACATAAAAGACATGAATAATGATACGACATTGCTAACATATTTATTATTATCGTGAATACACAGAAATGATATTATATTATATTTGTACCTTCGGCTTGACAGAAGGTAAAAATCCAAGCGTGACGCACGAGTGAATACAAGTCAGCGTGAACAGTACAGGGGTACTGTTCATCTATTTATAGGCACAGGACGCAGCCTGTGAAAAATTACAGTTATACCCTTTGCATTCACTATTGACTTATAGAAAAATCTATGAGGACTAGATAGCCTTTTCCCTTTTAAGTCGGTTTCTCTTCCCGCGATTGAGCCGAAGCTTCCTTTCGCATAGCTTCGGAGCAACAGCAACCTTCGTTACGATCATGCCCTTCTCATCATATATGCTTTTAATCCTGAATCCGAAGGTACCTGTCTATAAATCATACTTGAAAGATATTGTTAAATTACGTTTTTGAGGAACTTCGGAGGACGAAGACCCCCAACTGTAGCCCCTCGCAGTATTAATTTGTTTAGGGTAACAAATTTAGACTGCGACATGGACGAAGGCTTTAAGCCGAAGGTCTAAAAAACACCTTCCCTTTGCTAGAATAGCAACAGTCAATGACAGGCGGGACCCTCCAATCTAGGGCATTCCGAGCGTATAAATAAGAACTTGCAGCAACCGTATTCGGTACGCTACTCGTGGTATTTGCTTTGTTTTCTCAATTTTATAGCTCCTGCTTATTGACGCTTGCTAGTTTTTCAAGCTTCCTCAGCTTCGGTTTTAAAAACACATTTTCGCCATTTCCGAAGAAGAATGTCTCAAGACAAGAAGGCTGTTGCGGAGATGAAGCTGACTGAAGAGGAGAAGCTTTTTGAAGAGAAGAAGGCTGCAAATCCTTACATAGCTGGGTTTATCGAGTCAATGGCAAAAACAAATACAGAAAAGATTACTAAGGAAATATTGGAGGGCCTGTCTGAGGATACTGGTGACAGTGATAGCTATGATGCAGAGAGTGGTGGCGAAGATTCTGAGGATCGACCCTGGAGGCCCAGCCATACAATTTTCGGAAAATCTTCCATTAAGCAAAGTCACCTCGAAAATATGAGGGGAAGATACTTTCGAGATATATCTATTGTGAGAGTTGGTGGAGACAACAAAGTCCCTGCCCCTGAGGAAGACGAAGTAGTGATCTACCGAAGCTTCTTCAAGGCTAGGCTTCGGTTTCCATTGAGCAAGTTTGTGGTCGAAGTGCTGAAAATTTATCAAATTTACCTTCATCAGATAACCCCCAAAGCTGTTATTAGAATGGGGATTTTTGTTTGGGCGGTGAGATGCCAAGGACTGGAGCCCAGTGCAAAATGCTTTTGCAGTATGCACGAGCTTGTGTACGAGACGAAGGCCATGGGCAAAGAACAATATCATAACAATTTTGGCTGCTACGGATTTGCCACCCGCCCCAATGCAAGCTACCCGGTGCCAACATACCGAAAAAGGTGGCCTGGGGCCTAGATGGAGGAATGGTTTTATGTGAAAAATGACTTGAAGGCAAGAGAAGATATCAAGGAAGTTATTATGCGCCCTATTTGGTCCCGCTTCGGCCTCCGAAGGCCGAAGGTTGAAATTGACGAAGCCGTCGAAGCATGTCAAAAGGCATTTGGTACTGTCTGCTTCTTTATTGGTTCGAGAGATTTGGTTCAAGAGCACATAGCATACAGAGTATGGCCGCTTATAGAGGGCTAGGAAATGCCAAAGGAAGCCATCACCAAATCTAGTGAAGGTGATCTGGTCCGGCTGAAATACACATTCAGGTACGGAGATAAATTCGATGAACCGAATGATGACTGGCTAAAATGCATTGAAGTTACCAGTGATGAGCTGCTTGGATCGTATTCCAAGGCGGAAGATAATGCACTATCCACAGCCTTCGGAGGCCGGGGAAAGAAGAGATTGAACAGAGTTTTTGACGCTATTGGCTTTGTTTACTCGGACTACCGCTATCCACTGCGAGGCCAGGGAAAGAAGAGGAAACCTGCTGCTTCGGCCACTCTAGACGAGCCTGCAGCGAAGGGCAAAAAATTGAAGGTCCTTACCCACCGGCCATGCTATATTGAGTCGGCCGTGGTGCCTGAGTTTGGCGGGGAAGCTTCTTCAGCTACTGAATTAGGAAAAGCTGCTCCCCCTACGCAAAGGACTGAAGAACCAACTGCAATGCCGAAGCTACCTTCAGCTGAGCTAGCTGAGACGAAGACTGATAAGGGTAAAGCTGAAGAATCAAAAATTGGAGAAACAAAAGTGTTAGAAATTTTAAGCCCTTCGATAGAGGTAACAGTGTCAAAGGCACAAAAAAGTTCTGCCGCAACTCCCAAGAGGAGAAGGATGGCAAACATACTAGATGTGCTAGAAACAGTGAAGACTTTGACCTCAACTCCTTCGAGGAGAATTGTCGAAGCTTCGAAAGCGCAAACTGAAGTTGAAACAGAGCGGGCCGAAATTGAAATTGTAGTAGCTCAAGCTGGTACCAAAGCTGGGCCTTGAGAGCCCAGTGAGGAAAAGTCTGCAGAAATTGAAGAAAAAGCAACAGAAGAAAATGCCACAGAGCAAATTTCGCCTGAAAAGGTTGCCACTCCTGCTCCCGAAGCTTTAAAAGAGAGCATCGATTACATTATTCGCCATGCTTTGGGAAAGAGACTTTCTAAAGAAGAAGAACAAGAAGCTCAACATTATGCCCAAAGATTAAAATACCCAAAAGGGGCATTAGTGTTTAATGGTAGTGGGGAGGAAGACTTTTTGTACTGTCTCCCGGATAGTAAGGAGATATCCATCTGTCAGGAGATGGGTAGAAGCTTCGGATTTCCGAAGCTAGAAGAAGGTCTTTCAGTGTTATCAAAGGATGAATTGGCTGACAGTTTAGCATACAATAGCATAAAGGTATAAAAGCTAATTTTGTATTTTAAAACGAATTGTTTCATTTGCTTATACTTGATCTCGTTCTCCTTTTGCAGGGCCTAATCCTTAGCAATGCCCTCAGAGCATAGAAAAACGCTGAAGATGAAGGGCATACAATGGCCTTGAACAACCTTCGTTCAGAGGTGATTGAACTAAGGAACGAAGGCCTTGAAAAGGCAAGATATTAATTTCATTGGTAAACAAAGTAAAAAAAGATGAAGTTAATTTCAAAGCTCAAGCCGAGGTCCAAAAGAATGAGATCGAAGACCTTCAGAAATAATTAGCAGAGGCCAAGGAAAAATGTGCTATTGCAGAAGCTGATTGTGAGGCCAGTGAGTATTGGAAAAATTATTTTGAAAAAACAGTAAAAGAGCTTTGCGCATCCAAGGAGAGATGTTTTGAAAAATCTTTAGGCTGCGTGAATAAGATAAAGACTAGCTTCGCCAACATGGGCGCCTATTCAAACGAAGATAACTTCATACAAGGCGACCCTGAGGGTGTCATTGAGTGGATCAGCGGAGAAGCCGAAGCTTTTGAAGAGATCTTAAGTGATCGTGGGGATGTCTGTGCATTCTCTGGTGCGAGAGGAGTTTCAGGTATCTTGGAGAAGGTGGGTTGTAATCATGTTAAAACCTTGGCCCAGCCCGAAGCTGCCCTCTCCGTGGACGACACGAAGGACCCCTCGGCCGAAGCAAGTTTCCTTGGCGGGAAATTTTTTACTGACATCTGGGAGAATGGTGGCCGAGAAATAGCCCACGAGATAATGAAAAAGAGCGAAAAAGATATTCACGATGCTCGAGAAGCAGCAAAAGAAGCAAAGAAAGCTACAGAACTCGAGAGACGGATAGGTATTGTTTAACTGGTTTAAGCTTCATCGTTTGTTTTCGTGGCTTCGAACTGATTGATTCTTTCTTTCGCAGCTGAATTACCTCCTCCACTGGAGCCATTTAACCCCCTGGCTGACCCAGAGACAAAGAAAGCAATAGAAATTATCAACATAGCCGAATCTATTGTTGACGATGTCGTTAACAAGTTACTTAACGAAGTTGCAGAAAAAGTTCTGAAGGAAGAGGAGTAGTTGTTGTAAAAACGTTCTTAGGTGGTTAATGTAACACTTGTCGGACTAAGTCTGTAATATTTGATACATATAGTTTTGAATCTGATATGTTAACTATTTTGCAATTCACTTCTTTGCGATGCATGAAACTTTTTACATACATACCGTTTTTGAGCCTTCGGCAAAAAAACACCTTCCCTTCTTTTCATGCTTCGTAAAGAAGAACACTTATGTTTCGTGAGAATATCCATACTTCGTAAAGAGCATCCGAGCTTCGTAAAAATATCAGTGCTGATGAAGCTATAATTCTCAGTTTACTTTGTGCCTTAGCACCTTTTCACCTTTGTAAAGCATTCTCCGAAGATCGACTTCGTTTCCCATTCATGTGTTATGATGTATGATGTGATGCTATGCGACATGATGCGATGATATGATGCGAAGAATGATGCTAATGCCGAAGACACACACCCACGCTGAAACACACAATCTCTGCGTCCACTTAGGAACGATCAAAATCTCTTTGCCGTTTATTTTTCGGCAGTATTTTCGTGTTGACTTTTCGCGCTTCGCCTTATATTTCGGCGGTATTTTCGCGTTGACTTTTCGCGCTTCGCCTTATATTTCGGCGATATTTTCGCGTTGACTTTTCATGCTTCGCCTTATATTTCGGCGGTATTTGGCTCTGCATTCCCTTAGGAACGACTTTTGAGCAAAAAACTTACTCTGCGCTCCCTTGGGAACGACTTTTGAAGCTTCGACAAGACTTTTGCTACGCTCCATTAGGAACGACTTTTTGAAGCTTCGGCAATTTTCAAAGCTTCATGAACCTATGAAGAAGATACATTTCATTTTAACAGAAGCGAAACTATTACAAAGAGTTAAAACTAGATTTGCATTACTTGTCCTTTATTAAGAAACAAAATGGCATAAAGTAAAAAAGTGCTTCAGAGGGTAGGATATCTCTCAACAGATGTGCTTCGACTCCGGCACAGTACTGTTAACTGTGCGAGCTTCGGATTCCTCCCTGAAATCCCTCTGTTGCTGAGTGTGTTGGCTCCCTTCTGGCTGCTGACCCCGTGAATAAGTAGGCTATAGAAGGGGCGGAGGTGGAAGCTGTGGCCAAGGAGCCTATGGTTGACTAGCCAAAGCAACAGAAGCTGCAGAGTGATTACCCACGTATTCTGGTATGTAGGGTGAATGGCACGAAGCAGTGTGCAAGACCTGCTTCGGCTGATTTCTGCTGAGCTTCGGCTTCTGCAATCTCCTTCTGCTTTTGGATGGTGATATGGCACATTCTTGTGGTATGGCCCTTGTCCTCACCACAGAATAAGCAGTAGATCTTTCTAGGCTGATCCCCATATCTTCCTCCAAAGCCCCTGGCACCTCTGCCTCTTGGAGCTAGCGGCCGGAAAGAGCTTTGTTGCTGCCCCGAAGATTGTGAGGTATACTGTGGCCTCTACAGCTGACCTCCTTTGTCATCATTCTGAGTGTTGTGAATTGACCTGACGTGCCTCGGATGAATTCTTCCTCTGAAGCCCCTAGTCATTTCGGAGAATCTGTAAGCTTCCTCCCTTCTTTGGCGGAAGTCATTATCAGCCCGAATGTATTCGTCCATCTTTTGAAGCAGCTTTTCTAGAGTTTGTGGGGGCTTCCTGGCGAAATATTGGGCAGTAGGTCCTGGGCGAAGACCTTTGATCATGGCCTCAATGACAATCTCATTGGGCACTGTAGGCGCTTATGCCCACAATTGCAAGAACCTTCGTACATACGCCTGAAGGTACTCTTCATGATCTTGTGTGCATTGGAATAGAGCCTGAGCTATGACCGGCTTCGTTTGGAAGCCTTGGAAGCTAGTGACCGACATGTCCTTAAGCTTCTGTCATGATGTGATTGTCCCTGGCCGAAGAGAAGAATACCATGTTTGAGCTACATTCCAGACTGCCAAGACGAAGGACTTCGCCATAACTGCAGTATTGCCTCCATACGAAGATATAGTTGCTTCGTAGCTCATGAGGAACTGCTTTGGATCTGAATGCCCATCATACATGGGAAGCTAAGGTGGCTTGTATGATGGGGGCCATGGAGTAGCCTACAGTTCTACTGCCAAGAGAGAAGCATCATCAAAGCTAAAGGTATCATGATTAAAATCATCATACCATCCATCTTCGTTGAATAGGCCTTCCTGGCGAAGCACCCTGTGCTGGGGCCTTCGGTTTTGTTCGTCTTGAACTAGATGGTGCACTTCTTCAGTAGCTTCGTCGATCTGCCTTTGAAGGTCAGCCAGTCGCGCCATCTTCTCTTTCTTTCTTTGTACTTGCTGATGAATAATCATATATCCCTGATCTCTTGGTCCAACTCTTCCTCCTAGAGTGTTGGACTGGTGGCCTTCCTTTTCTGGCTTCGGGCTTCTCGAAGAGAGAGAGTCTCCTGGTTCGGATCCAGCGGCTGCAATGCAGCACCCCTAGCACTGAAGCTTTCTTCGACGGCATGGCGCAGGTCAGTGCTTGGTAAAGGTGGTCGAAAAGGGTTCACCGGAGGTGCGTGCCAATGTTGGGGACTTGTTCTCAAGTGCTATGAATTAAGAACAAGGCAACATAAAATGTTAAAGGTTAATGCCCTTCGTCTTCCGAAGCATTATTTCCCATAGGATATAATGATCTTTAGACGAAGGTGATGAAGGACATACCTTCATCATCACAGCATATGTTAATGAAAGAAGAAGTATATGAAACATAAAAGACATGAATAATGATACGACATTGCTAACATATTTATTATTATCGTGAATACACAGAAACGATATTATATTACATTTGTACCTTCGGCTTGGCAGAAGGTAAAAATCCAAGCGCGACGCACGAGTGAATACAAGTCAGCGTGAACAGTACAGGGGTACTGTTCATCTATTTATAGGCACAGGACACAGCCTGTGAAAAATTACAGTTATGCCCTTTGCATTCACTATTGACTTATAGAAAAATCTATGAGGACTAGATAGCCTTTTCCCTTTTAAGTCGGTTTCTCTTCCCGCGATTGAGTCAAAGCTTCCTTTCGCATAGCTTAGGAGCAACAGCAACCTTCGTTACGATCATGCCCTTCTCATCGTATATGCTTTTAATCCTGAATCTGAAGGTACCTGTCTATAAATCATACTTGAAAGACATTGTTAAATTACGTTTTTGAGGACCTTCGGAGGACGAAGGCCCCCAACAGTAATGACGCTACCATGATTACCAAGATGGAACTAGTGGAAGGCGAGCTGGGGAGTTTCGCGATGATCAGTGGAGAGGATCCAACATAGACCTACAACAGGCTCAAGACCCTGGTCAATAAAATCCGAAGCTACGGGAGTATAAGATGGACGGATCATGATGTCGTCCGACTCATGCTCAGGTCATTTACGTTATCGACCCCCATCTTGTAAATCTTATTCGTGAAAACCCCAGGTACACCAAGATGACGCCCGAGGAAATCCTTGGAAAATTCGTAAGCGGGCGCACGATGGTAAAGGAGGCAAGATATGTGGATGACGCCTTGAACGGTCCACTTCTTGTCTACGAGCCGCAGCCCGTTGCTCTCAAAGCAACCAGCAGCAAGGAGGCACTACCTAGCAAGGTAGCACAAGTGGAGGCTGTCGGGCTCAATGAGGATGAGATGGCCCTCATCATCAAGCACTTCAAGACCACACTAAAAGGACGCAAGGAGTACCCCAACAAGAACAAGTCAAGGGGAAAACACTCCTGCTTCAAATGCGGTAAGACTGGTCATTTTATAGCTCAATGCCCCGATAACGATAATGACCAGGCACAAGAGAAGCATGGGAAGAGGGAAAAGAAGAAAAACTACAGGAAGGCCAAGGGCGAAGCACACATCGGGAAGGAATGGGACTCCAACTGTTCCTCATCCGACTCCAAAGATGAAGGACTAGCTACCTTGGCCTTCAACAAATCTTCGCTCTTCCCCAACGAATGACACACGTGCCTTATGGCGAAGGAGAAGAAGGTACGTATTCGAGATACTCCTAAGTATTCTTCTTCTAGCGATAAGGAATCTTCCGATGATGAGATAGATTATAGTGACTTATTTAAAGGACTAGATAGATCTAAGGTAGATAGGATAAATGAACTAATTGATGCTCTTAATGAAAAAGATAGACTTTTAGAAAAGCAAGAAGATATAATCTATGTGGAACATGATAAGTTTGTTAGTGTTCAAAAATCTCTTGCTATAGAAATTAAGAAGAATGAAATGTTGTCTTCCGAATTGTCTACCTATCATGAATCTATTTCTAGCTTAAAAATTTAAATAATGATTTGAATGCTAAGCTAGAGAAAGTAAATGAAACTAGTTCATGTGTAGAGCATGTTGTTATTTGCAATAGATGTAAAGACCTTGATGTTGATGCTTGTAATAAACATGCCTCTACTATTGCTAAGTTAAACAATGATGTTGCAAGTCTTAATGCTCAACTTAAGACTTGCATGGATAATTATGAGAAACTTAAATTTGCTAGGGATGCCTACACTGTTGGTAGACACCCCTCAATTAAGGATGGACTTGGTTTTTGAAATGAAACCAAGAACCTAACAAGCCAAAGGACTTCCGTTCTTAACAAGGAGAAAGGGAAGGCTCCTATGGCTAGTAGCTCTTCACATGATCAAAAGAACCATGCTTATCTTTATGCTCATGTCAAGAAGGTTTATCATCATGATAAATGTTATAATCATGTTGTTTTACCTACTTATCATGATTCACATGCTATGTTTGCTTCTAGTTCCACATATGTTCATGATAGGAGTAGGCCTAGGTGCAATCATACTGTTTCTCGTGCACCTAAGAAAATTTACACTGGTTCAACTGCTATGTATCAAATGTGTAATACTTCTTTTGTATTGTTATGCAAGAATGCCAAAGTAGTTGCTAGAAAATTGGGACTAAATGCAAGGGAGACAAGACTTGCATTTGGGTTCCAAAAGTTATTGTAACTAACCTTGTTGGGTACCTAAAACCCAAGCTTAATTACCTTGCAGGTTTATGCATCCGGGCGCTCAAGCTGTATTATCGACAGTGATGCACAAACCACATGACGGGGGAGAAGAAAATGTTCACCTCCTACGTCAATAACAAAGATTCCTAGGATACTATTATCTTTGGAGATGGGAACCAAGGCAAGGTTAAAGGATTGGGCAAGATAGCCATCACGACCGAGCACTCAATATCAAATGTGTTTTTAGTAGAGTCGCTTGGGTATAATTTACTGTCTGTAAGTCAATTGTGTCATATGGGCTACAATTGTTTATTTACAAATATTGATGTATCTATCTTTAGAAGGAGTGATGGTTCATTAGTTTTTAAGGGTGTATTAGACGGCAAGCTCTATTTAATTGATTTCTCAAAGGAGAATGCCGATCTAGATGCATGCTTAACAGCTAAGACTAATATGGGCTGGCTTTGGCATCGCCGTCTAGCACATGTTGTGATGAAGAACCTTCATAAACTTCTAAAGGAAGATCATGTGTTAGGACTAACTGATGTCTGTTTTGAGAAAGACATACCTTGTGCAGCGTGCCAAGCAGGGAAACAGGTGGGAAGCACTCATCACAGCAAGAATGTGATGACGACATCAAGACCACTAGAACTCCTACACATGGATCTCTTTGGCCCTGTTGCCTATCTCAGCATCGGGAGAAGTAAGTATGGTCTTGTTTTAGTTGATGATTTTCCCCGCTTCACTTGGGTATTCTTTTTGCAGTACATATCCGAAACCCAAGGAACCCTAAAATGCTTCTTAAGGAGAGCTCAAAATGAGTTTGAGCTAAAGGTGAAGAAGATAAGAAGCGACAATGGGTCCGAGTTCAAGAATCTACAGGTTGAAGAATACCTTGAGGAGGAAGGAATCAAGCACGAGTTCTCCGCTCCCTACACACCACAACAAAATGGTGTGGTAGAAAGGAAGAACAGGACGCTAATCGACATGGCGAGAATGATGCTTGAAGAATACAAGACACCTGAGCGGTTTTGGTCGGAAGCTGTGAACACAGCCTGCCATGCCATAAACCGGCTCTATCTGCACCGTCTCCTCAAGAAGACTTCCTACAAACTCCTTACTGGTAACAAACCCAATGTTTCTTATTTTTGTGTATTTGGGAGCAAATGCTACATTTTGGTGAAGAAAGACAGACATTCGAAATTTGCTCCCAAGGCCGTAGAAGGGTTTTTACTAGGATATAACTCAAATACAAAGGCGTATTGGGTCTTCAACAAATCATCAGGATTAGTTGAAGTCTCTAGCAACGTTGTATTTGATGAGACTAATGGCTCTCCAAGAGAGCAAGTTGATCTTGATGATGCAGATAAAGATGAGGTTCCGACGGTCGCAATGCGAACTATGGCGATAGGTGATGTGCGACCACAGGAACAAGATCAACCATCTTCCTCTACGATGGTGCATCCCCCAACTCAAGATGATGATCAGGTACCTCAAGAAGAGGGGTAGGATCAAGGGGGAGCACAGGAAGGACAGGCAATGGAGGAAGAAGCATCACGGGCCCCTCCAACTCAAGTTCGAGCAACGATCCAAAGAAATCACCGCGTGGATCAGATTCTGGGTGACATCAGCAAGGGAGTAATAACTCGCTCACGATTAGCTAATTTTTGTGAGCATTACTCGTTTGTTTCTTCTATTGAGCCTTTCAGGGTAGAAGAAGCCTTGCAGGATCTGGACTGGGTGTTGGCCATGCAGGAAGAGCTCAACAACTTCAAAAGAAATGAAGTCTGGAGCCTGGTGCCATGTCCAAAGCAAAATGTTGTGGGAACCAAGTGGGTGTTCCGCAACAAGCAAGATGAACACGGAGTGGTGACAAGAAACAAGGCTCGACTTGTGGCAAAAGGTTTTGCCCAAGTCGCAGGTTTGGACTTTGAGGAGACTTTCGCTCCTGTGGCTAGATTAGAATCAATTCTAATTTTATTAGCCTATGCCACTCACAATTCCTTTAAGCTGTTCTGTTGGGGGCCTTCGACTCCCGAAGGTCCTCAAAAGTATAGTTTGATAATATTTTCCAAGTGTAATATGTGAACAGGCACCTTCGGAGCAGGCACCTTCGGAGTCAGGTCGCGAATATACAAGAGCATGGTTAAGACGAAGCGTGACTGGAATGAAAAACGATCATGACGAAGGATAAGACGATCACGAAGCTATGTGCAGAAAGGCTTCGGCACAATAACAGAAAAGAGGAACCGACTTAAAGATGAAAAGCCAAATTGGACCCCGAAGAATTAATGTAGTTATTGATAAATGTAAAGGGCACCAATGTAATTTTACACGGGCTGCGTCCCGTGCCTATAAATAGGTGAACAGTACTCCCGTACTGTTCGCGCTGACTTGGCATACGCTTTTTCACATCACGTTTGTACCTTTACTTTGCATTAATCTGAAGGTACATTTGTAATCCATTTTTATGAATTCAATAATGGAAATATATCGATGATAATGCTGGTATTATTACTCGCACATTAGATATATAATTACTCTATTTAATCATTTATCAACTTAACGAAGGTCTTTTCCTTCGTAACCTTCGTCCGAGATTCATTATACCCGAAGGGATATACTGTTTCTAAGGACGAAGGAGCTCGACATTTAACACTTTTATGTTGTCTTGTTCTTAATTCATAGCATTTGAGAAAAAGCCCCCAACATTGGCGCCCACCTCCGGTCAACTCACTTCCACTTTTTGGGTTTTGAAAACCTTCGGCAAACGTCACCTTCGTCATGCCGCCGAAAAAAGCTTCAACGACAGGGGCTGCCACTCTGCAGCCGCTGGACCCCAATCAGGATGTCGTCTCTCTTAGGGAGGCCCGAAGCCAGAAGAGGAAGGCCATCAGCCCAACGCCTCCGGAAGACGACTTGGACCAAGAAATACAAAAAATGGAGATGCTCCATCAACAGGTTCAACGGAAGAAGGAGAAGATGGCTCGTCTAGCTGATCTTCAAAAGCAGATAGATGAAGCCTCTGAAGAGCTTCGACATCTCGCTCAAGATGACCAGAATCAAAGGCCCTCGCGCAGAGAGCTTCATCAAGAGGGTTTCTACAACGAGGATGACTGGTATGAAGATTTCCATCACGGAAATTTTGCTTTTGATGATGCTTCTCCCTTGTCAACAGAACTGCAGGCTGTTCCTTGGCCACAGTCTTACAAGCCGCCTCAGCTCCCCATGTACGACGGTCATTCAGACCCGAAACAATTCTTGATGAGCTATGAGGCAACTATATCTTCGTACGGTGGCAACACGACGGTCATGGCAAAGTCCTTCGTCATGGCTGTCAGGAGCGTTGCACAAACTTGGTACTCTTCCCTTAGGCCAGGGACAATCACCTCATGGCAAAAGTTGAAGGATATGCTGATAACCAGCTTCCAAGGGTTTCAGACGAAGCCAGTCACTGCTCAAGCTTTATTCCAGTGCACCCAGGATCACGAAGAATACCTTCAGGCATATGTCCGAAGGTTCCTACGTCTGAGGGCGCAGGCACCAATAGTGCCCAATGAAATTGTCATTGAGGCCATGATCAAGGGGCTTCGGCCAGGACCTGCAGCTCAGTACTTTGCCAGGAAGCCTCCTCAAACACTGGAGAAGCTGCTCCAGAAGATGGACGAGTACATTCGAGCTGACAATGATTTTCGCCAAAGAAGGGAGGAAGCTCTCAGGTTCTCTGAAATGACTAGGGGCTTCGGAGGAAGATTTTATCCAAGGCACGTCAGGTCAATTCACAATTCTACTCAAAATGACGACAAAGCGAGTCAACAGCAAAGGCCACAGTGCTCCTCGCAAGCTTCGGGGCAACAACAAAGCTCCTTTCGACCGCCAGCGCCAAGGGGCAGAGGCGCCAGGGGCTTCGGGGGAAGATTTGGGGATCAACCAAGAAAAATATACTGCCTATTCTGTGGTGAAGGTAAGGGCCACACCACCAGGATGTGTCACATTACCATCCAGAAGCAAAAGGAGTTAGCAGAAGCTGCTGCACAACAGAATCAGCCGAAGCAGGTCATGCATACTGCTTCGTACCATTCGCCTTACATTCCAGAATATGTAGGCAATCACCCTACAGCCTCTGTTGCTTCGGCAAGCCAACCCCAAGCTTCCTGGCAACAGCTTCCCCCGCCACCACCAATACAACGAGCTTCGCAGCTAGAAGGGAGCCAGCACTCTCAGCCCCAGAGGGACTTCAGAGAAGAATCCGAAGCTCGCACAGTCAATAGCACTGTGCCAGAGTCGAAGCACATTTATTGATAAATATCCTACCAGAACAGCAGTTTTTTCGCATTTTTACATTCAGTATTACTTTTTTGTTAATAAGGAACAATTATGGGAAGTTTAAGTGTCTTTTATCGTTTTTCAATTTCTTGTAACACTTTCTCCATAGGCTTGAGTTGCCAAAGCATACGAATTTATGGTGGCATGAAGGACCGTTGTATTGTCAAAAGTTTTTTATAACGGACACAGTGCAAATTGTTCGAAACAGTGAAAAGTCGTTCCTAAAGGAGCGCAGAGTAAGTTTTCTGAACTTACAGCGAAAAGTCAGCGCTGATTCCGCCGAAAGTAAAAGGCGAAGAAGCTCCTAAGGGAGGCTTACAACGAAAAATAAACGCTGATTCCGCTGAAAGTAAAAGGCGAAGAAGCTCCTAAGGGAGGCTTACAGCGAAAAGTCAACGCTGATATAAAAAGTGTGTGTGCTCTATTACAGGGATATGTATCTGTGGCACAAATGTCATTTTGCATAGCATAACATCATCACATCATTCTGCATAACATAAGCATCATACAGCATATTGCATGTGGAACAAGAAGGGGGTACAGTATTGATCTTTGGAGGATATTTTGGAAAAGAGAAAATCGTACTAAAGCACAAGACAAGTCGAGAAGAAGTGTAGCTTCATTAGAGAGGCAACAAAAAACTTTTCTATAGCATCGGAGAATATTTCACGAAGCTTGGATAATCTTCACCAGCGAAGTATGCAATTTCTTGTGATATAAGATTTTCTTCACGAAGCATGAAAAGAAGGGAAGGTGTTTTTTCGCCGAAGGCTCAAAAAATGGTATATATGCAAGATTTCATGCATCGTAAAGAATTAAAACTGTACATGGATTATATATTACATTCAAAGTTACAATATATTACATACGTTACGTTCCAAATGTTTTTACAGTAGCATTTAATCCTCTTTAAGAACTATTTCTGCAGCTTCGTTCAGTAGCTGGTCGACAACCTTGTCCATAATGGCTTCGGCCATTTTTCTAATTTCATCGTCCCCCTTCGGGTGGGGGCCCGGAGATGCCTCAGCAGGTTCTGAGCGAAGAGAAGATACGGCTATATTACTATTACAAACCGTGAACAAAGTCTGGAATCAAAAATTACAACATAATAAAAATCACTAATTAATACCTATTTGCCCTTCGGGCTCTGTACTTTTTTCGGCAGCCGCCGCTACTTTTCTAGCATCATGGATGCCTTTTTCGCTCTTTTGAATAATTTCTTACGCCATTTCTCGGCCGCCGTTGTCCCAGATATCGGTGAAAAATTTTCCACCGATCATGCTTGCTTCGGCTGAGGGGTCTTTAATGTCTTCAGAGGACAAAGTAGCTTCGGACTGCGCCAAAGATTTTACATGCTCGCACCCTTTCTTCTCTAAAATAGTAGCAATTGCTCTAGCACCCGAAAAGGCACATATGTCTCCGCGGCTATTCAGGATTTCTTCGAAGGCCTCAGCTTCGTTACTAATCCATTCCATCGGACCTTCGGGATTGCCCCTTGAGAAATTTTCTTCGCTAGAGAATGCGCCAACGTTGGCAAAGCTGGATTTTATCTTCTTAACGCACTCTATGGATTTAACATAGCATCTTCTCTGAGAAGCACGAAGCTCTTTAACATTAACTTCCAAATGATCTGCCCATTGATCACTTAACTCTCGTTTTGTTTCTTCAAGAATGCGTTCTTCTTTGGCTCGGGCTAGTTGTTTACGAAGATCTTCGATTTCACGCCTCTGAGCTTCCACTTGAGTTTTAGAGTTAGCTTCGTCTTCCTTCATTTTTTCCACTAATGTAAGCAGAATTCTGTCCTTCTCTAAGGCTTCGTTTCTTAGCCTGATAACCTCTGTTCGAAGGTTGTTGAGAGCAATGGTGCAGCTCTCGTCTTCAGCATTCTTTTGTGCCCTTAAGGCATTGCTGAGAATTAAGCCCTATTCAAAAAGAATGAATGGATTAACACAACAGTAAAGGACTCATTCAAAATCTACAAAATTCAAAATTTACAATATTCGTACCTTCGGACTGTTATATGCAAGACTATCCGCAAGATCCTCCTTCGTCATAGCGCAAAGGCCAGCTTCAAGCTTCGGGAATCCCATGCTTCTAGCCATCTCCCGGCAGACAGATAGTTCTTTATTGTCTGGGAGGCAATACAAGAAGTCATCTTCATCTGTCCCATTGAACACTACGCCCCCCTTCGGATACTTTAGTTCTCGGGCATAGTGGTTAGCTTCAAAGATCTCTTCTTCGGATAATTTCTTTCCCGAAGCATGTCGTATAATATAATCGTGCATTCTGGAAGATGCTTCGGGAACGGTAGCGTCAATATCCTCGACTAAAACTGGCTCTGTTATTTTTGTTTTTTCAGTTTCCAAAGTTGCCTCTGTCAATTTTGCCTTTTCAGCTTCCAAATGTTTTACCTTGGTGGGCTCTGAAAGTCCAATCTCAGTTACAAATTGTTGCTTCGAAGCTTCACTAACAAAGGCTTCAGCAGATACTTCAGAAGCTTTAGCAGTTTTCTTCGGAGTTATACTCGAAGATTTAATTGTTTCCAAAACATCCAGCACATTAACCATCCTTTTTCTTTTTGGAGTTGCTAATGGCCCCTTTTGGCTTTTAGTCGCCTCAACTTTTGATGAAGGACTCAAAATTTCTAATGTTTTTCCTTTTTCAGTTTCTGGTTCTTCCGCTTTCTCTATTGCTGGTGCTTTGGCCATTTCTTCGGATTTTGGCGCTGTAGTTGGTTCTCTGGCTTCGGTGGCTGAGGAGGCCTCGCTAATAAACTCGGGCACTATGGCCGGCTCAATACTGCGTGGAGGGTGTGTGAACACTTTTACCTTCTTCCTCTTCGGCGCTAGTTCCCCGGGAGCAGCCGAAGCAGTGTCCTTTGCAGGAGAAGTATTTTTTCTCTTTTGACCTCGCATTGGATAATAATAGTCGGGATAGATAAATCCAATTGCATCAAATACTCGGTTGAGTCTCTTCTTTTTTCGACCTCTGAAAGCTGCTGATAATGCAGTGTTTTCGGCCTTTGAGTATGCCCCAAGCAATTCATCACTTACATTCTCAATGCTTTTCAGCCAGTCATCATCTGGTTCAACAAACTTATCTCCATACTTGAATGTATATTTCAACCTGATTAGTCCACCCTCGTCAGTTTCTTTAACGGTCTCCTTCGGCATTTCCCAGTTATCTACAAGCGGTCACACTCTGAAGGCAATGTGCTCTTGCATTAAATCCCTGGTCCCAATAAAAGAGCAGACTACGCCGAAGGCCCTCTGACATTCTTCAGCTGCTTCGTCCATATATACCTTTGGTTTCCGAAGTCCGAAGCGCTGCCAGATAGGGCGCATGATGATATCTTTGATATCTTCCCGAACCTTCAAATCGTTCTTCACATAGAACCATTCTTTCATCCATTCCCCGGGCCATCTCTTCCGAAAGGTTGGCACGGGACAGCTTGACCTAGAGCGGGCACCGAAGCTATAGCAACCAAAATTATTATGATATTGCTCCTTACCCCAGGGTTTCGTCTCATATACTAGCTCGTGTATATTGCAAAAGCTTTTTGCACTTGGCTCCAGGCCCTGACTTCTCACGGCCCAGACGAAGATTCCCAATCTTATCACTGCTTTGGGAGTAAGTTGATGAAGGTAAATTTGATATATTTTCAGAACTTCTACCACAAACCTGCTTAGAGGGAATCGTAGCCCGGCCTTTAAAAAGCTTCGGAAGATCACGACCTCATTATCTTCGGGGGTCAGCGTAGTTTTTTCTCCGTCATCTGCCCTCACCATGGACATATCTCGGAAATATCTCCCCCTCATATTTTCAAGGTGACTCTGCTTTATAGTTGATTTTCCAAAGTTTGAATGACTAGGGCGCCACGGGCGATCTTCGGAGTCCTCCCCACCACTATCCACATCATAACTATCACTGTCGCCAGTATCTTCAGATAAACCCTCCAAAGTTTCCTTGACAATCTTTTCCGTATTGGTCTTCGACATTGACTCAAGAAAACCCAGGTGCATTTCCTCCGAAAGGCTTAGCTTCGAAGCACCAGCAACTATCTTATCCTCAGACATTTTCGCGAATGCTAGCAAACCAGACTTGAAGCCGAAGCTTAAAAATTTAAGACCGAGCAAATGCTGTCGCGCGCAGGCTGAAAGCTGGGTGCGTAGGCTAGAAGCTGGGTGAGTAAAAAGCAGGTGGCAAAAGGGCGTGCCAAATAAACCCGCGGTGAGCTTGTATTTATACACCCAGTATGTCGAAAACTGGAGGGCCCCGCTTGTCAATGACTGTTGCTATTCTAGCAAAAGGAAGGTGTTTTTTCGGACCTTCGACTTAAAGCCTTCGTCCATGTCGCAATATGAATTTATCTTTACAATAAATTAATATTGCGAGGGGCTACTATTGGGGGCCTTCGGCTCCCGAAGGTCCTCAAAAGTATAGTTTGATAATATTTTCCAAGTGTAATATGTGAACAGGCACCTTCGGAGCAGGCACCTTCGGAGTCAGGTCGCGAACATACAAGAGCATGGTTAAGACGAAGCGTGACTGGAATGAAAAACGATCATGACGAAGGATAAGACGATCACGAAGCTATGTGCAGAAAGGCTTCGGCACAATAACAGAAAAGAGGAACCGACTTAAAGATGAAAAGCCAAATTGGACCCCGAAGAATTAATGTAGTTATTGATAAATGTAAAGGGCACCAATGTAATTTTACACGGGCTGCGTCCCGTGCCTATAAATAGGTGAACAGTACTCCCGTACTGTTCGCGCTGACTTGGCATACGCTTTTTCACATCACGTTTGTACCTTTACTTTGCATTAATCTGAAGGTACATTTGTAATCCATTTTTATGAATTCAATAATGGAAATATATCGATGATAATGCTGGTATTATTACTCGCACATTAGATATATAATTACTCTGTTTAATCATTTATCAACTTAACGAAGGTCTTTTCCTTCGTAACCTTCGTCCGAGATTCATTATACCCGAAGGGATATACTGTTTCTAAGGACGAAGGAGCTCGACATTTAACACTTTTATGTTGTCTTGTTCTTAATTCATAGCATTTGAGAACAAGCCCCTGTTGGGGGCCTTCGTCCTCCGAAGGTCCTCAAAAACATGATTTGACAATATTTTCCAAGTGAATTATATGAACAGGTATCTTCGGACTCAGATCATGAACATGGAGTACGGTCAGAACGAAGCTGATTATCAAGCTGTACGAAGGATGGTGCACAGCCGAAGCTATGCGCAGAAAGCTTCGTCGCGATAGCAGAAAGGGGAACCGACTTAAAGATGAAAAGACTACTTAGGCCTTAATAGATTCCCATAAGTCATTAGCAAATGTAATGGACATGAATGTAATTTTGCATGGGCTACGTCCCACGCCTATAAATAGATGAACAGTACTCCCGTACTGTTCACGCTGATTGGGCATTTGCTTTCCGTCATCCTTGTACTTTTGCCTTCCTGCAATCCGAAGGTACACTTGTAATCTAAAGTCATTTCTATTTTTATATGATAATAAAATAGAAATGACGTTGTGATAATATTTAAATGTTTATATTACTTTTTATGTTGCATGTAAGTTCTTCGTCATAGTTTATTGTGCTTACGAAGATATGTTGTTTGTGACCTTCGTCCGGAACACATTATATCCCGAAGGGAAATAATGTTTCAAAGGACGAAGGGCTTTATCATTTAACACTTTTTATGTTGCCTTGTTCTTAATCCGAAGCATTTGAGAACAAGTCCCCAACATTGGCGCCCACCTCCGGTGAACTCACTTCCACTCTTTGAGTCTTTGAGCGCCCTCGGCGATCATCAACCTTCGCTATGGCGCCGAAGAAAGCTTCAGCAGCTGGCACTGCAGCTCTCCAACCGCTGGACCACAATCAGGAGACTGTCTCTCTTCGGGAGGCCCGAAGCCAGAAGAGGAAGGCTGTCAGCCCGACGCCTCAAGAGGATGAGCTAGACCAAGAGATCAGAGATATGGAGATGCTTCATCAACAGGTGCAGAGGAAGAAGGAAAAGATGGCCAGGCTAGCTGAACTGCAAAGGCAGATAGACGAAGCTTCTGAAGAAGTTCGCTATCTTACTCATGATGAGCAGAACCGAAGGCCTCAACAAAAAGACCTTCATCAGGAGGGTTTCTTCAACGAAGATGACTGGTATGACAATTTCCATCATGGAAATTTTGTTTTCGATGATGCTTCTCCCTTGTCCGCTGAGCTGCAGGCTACACCTTGGCCTCCGTCCTATAAGCCGCCCCAGCTTCCCATATTTGATGGCCATTCAGACCCGAAGCAGTTTTTGATGAGCTACGAAGCAACAGTATCTTCGTATGGTGGCAATGCTGCGGTCATGGCAAAGTCTTTTGTTATGGCTGTCAGGAGTGTTGCTCAAACCTGGTATTCCTCCCTTCGACCAGGAACGATCACTTCATGGCAAAAACTGAAGGACATGTTGTTAACCAGCTTCCAAGGGTTTCAGACGAAGCCGGTCACTGCTCAGGCCCTGTTCCAATGCACTCAGGATCATGAAGAATACCTTCAGGCGTATGTTAGAAGGTTCTTGCGTTTGAGGGCGCAGGCACCAACGGTGCCCAACGAAATTGTCATTGAGGCCATGATCAAGGGACTTCGGCCTGGACCTTCAGCTCAATACTTTGCTAGGAAGCCTCCTCAAACTTTGGAGAAATTGCTCCAGAAGATGGACGAGTATATTCGTGCTGACAATGATTTTCGTCAAAGAAGGGAGGAGGCTTTCAGGTTTTCTGAAATGACCAGGGGCTTCAGAGGAAGATTCTATCCGAGGCATGTCAGGTCCATCCACAACTCTACTCAAAATGATGATAAGGGGAGTCAGCAGAACAGGTCGCAGTGCTCCTCACAGGCTTCGGGGCAACAGCAAAGTTTCTTCCGGCCACCAGTTCCAAGAGGCAGAGGCGCCAGGGGCTTCGGCGGAAGATTTGGAGATCAACCAAGGAGAGTATTTTGCTTATTCTGTGGTGAAAACAAGGGCCATACCACCAGGATGTGCCATGTTACCATCCAGAAGCAAAAGGAGATAGCCGAAGCTGCAGCGCAACAAGCTCAGCCGAAGCAGGTCATGCATACTGCTTCGTACCATCCGCCTTACATCCCAGAATACATAGGCAACCACCCTGCAGTTTCTGTTGCTTTGGCGAGTCAACCTCAAGCTTCCTGGCAACAGCCTCCGCCTCCACCACCGTTGCAACAAGGCCAACAGCCAGAAGGGAGCCAATATGCTCCACACCAAAGGGATCTCAGAGAACAATCCGAAGCTCGCACAGTCAATAGCACTGTGCCAGAGTCGAAGCACATCTATTGACAAATATCCTACCAGTTTTTTCTATTCAGTTCTATTTTCTATGTAATAAAGGACATTTTTTAGTTTTCATGTAAAAGTTTCTTTGCTTGCCCCAAGGAAAATGTATTTTCTCAGGCTTAAGTTGCTGAAGCTTAAAAATTTACGATAACAAGGAGGACCTTCGAATTATCGAAAATCCTTCGAAGCAACAAAAAGTCGTTCTAAGGAACGCAGAGTAAGTTTGCTGAAATCACAAAAAGTCGTTCCAAAGGGAGCGCAGTGTAAGTTTTCTGCTCCAAAGTCGTTCCAAAGGGAATGCAGAGCATACAGCGAAAAGTCAACGCTGATACCGCCTAAGTAAAGGGCGAAGAAGCTCCAAAGTCGTTCCTAAGGGAATGCAGAGCTTACAGCGAAAAGTCAGCGCTGATACCGCCTAAGTAAAAGGCGAAGAAGCTCCAAAGTCGTTCCTAAGAGAATGCAGAGCCTACAGCGAAAAGTCAGCGCTGGTACAAAAATATTTTGTGTTTTACGGGGATATGTGTGTATCTTCGGAACAAATGTCATCTACATAACATAACATCATCACATCATTTTGCATAGCATAAGCATCATTACATCATGTTGCATATGGCAAAAGAAGGGGACACGGTATCAACCTTCGGAAGGATACTTTGAGAAAGTAAAAATCGTGCTAAGTCACAAGGGGACACAATATTGATCTTTGGAATATAGCTTCGGAGAATATTTTCATGAAGCTTGGACATCCTTCATCAGAGCACTATGAGCCTTGTCGTGATGCATAAAAGTTTTTCTATCTTCACGAAGCATGAAAAGAAGGGAAGGTGTTTTTTCGCCGAAGCCTCAAAAACGGTACGTATGTAAAGTTTCATGCATCGTAAAGAATCGAGTCATTAAAAGCAAATATATCACAGGGTTACAAATTGTCACACATGTTTCATTTCAAGAAGTCTTTACAAAAGTGCTTAATCTTCTCTCAAAACAACTTCGGCAGCTTTGTTCAGGAGTCGGTTAACAACTTCATCCATGATAGCTTCAGCCATCTTTTTAATTTCTTCGTCTCCTTTCGGGTGAGGGCCCGAAGACGCTTTAGTAGGATCTGAAGGAGAACATGATACGGCCACATTGCTATTACAAATTGTGAACGAAGTTTAAAATCAAAAGTTACAACGCAATAAAAACCATTAGCTAATACCTAATTGCCCTTCGGGCTCTGAGCTTTTGTCAGCGGCCTTAGCTACTTCTCTAGCGTCGTGAATGCCTTTCTCACTTTTCTGAATGATTTCTCGGGCCATTTCTCGGCCACCATTGTCCCAGACGTCGGTGAAAAATTTTCCACCAGCCTGGCTAGCTTCGGCCGAGGGGTCTTTAATATCTTCAGGGGATAAGCTGGCTTCGGATTGTGCAAGAACCTTAACATGATCGCAGCCTTTTTTCTCCAGTATAGAAGCAATCCCCCTGGCACCCGAGAAGGCGCAAATGTCTCCTCGACTGTTTAGAATTTCTTCGAAGGCTTCAGCTTCGTGGCAGATCCATTCTATCGGCCCTTCTGGGTTACCTCTCACAAAATCTTCTTCACTCGAAAATGCGCCAACACTGGCGAAGCTGGTTTTTATTTTCTTTACACAATCCATGGATTTTTCGTAGCACCTTTTCTTAGAAGACCGAAGCTCTTCAATGGTTCCTTCCAAATGATTAGCCCATTGGTCACTACATTCCCACCTCGTTTCTTCAAGTATGTGTTCTTCTTTCGCCCGGGCCAATTGCTTCCGAAGATCGTCAATCTCGTGCTTTTGAGCTGCAATTTGGGCTTTGGACGCAGCTTCGTTCTCCTTTACTTTATCCACTAATGTAACTAGAATCTTGTCCTTTTCCAGGGCTTCGTTCCTTAGCTTGATAACCTCTGTTCGAAGGTTGTTGAAGGCAATTTCATAGCTTTCGTCTTCGGCACTCTTTTGCGCTCTCAGCGCGTTGCTTAGTATTAATCCCTATATGTAAAAAGTCAGTATAAGAATAAAACAATAAATTTCGAATCATAAAGTTTCCAAAATGCGCAATTCTCGCACCTTCAGACTATTATATGCAAGGCTATCCGCAAGATCCTCCTTCGTCATAGCGCATAGTCCAGCTTCAAGCTTCGGAAACCCCATACTCCTAGCCATCTCCCGGCAGACAGATAATTCTTTGTTGTCAGGGAGACAGTATAGGAAGTCATTGTAACACCCAAAAATTCTATTTTGGGATTTATAAAAGTTTCTCCAAATGGTTTGAGTAAAAAAAAACATAAAATAAAATAGAAAGAACCTCAATTTAATCTGTAAAACTATTCTTTTGTATTATGTGTTGGGAAACCTTCAAAAAAAAAGAATTAAAGTGAAAGTATATCATAGAGATTACCATTAAAATATATATATATATATTTTCTATTTAAAACAGATAAGAAATAAAATAAAAAGAATAATACATTTTCAATTATGTGACTTTTGCTTTATGCATATCAACAATTATGGGGCCTGATGATGACAATTAATAGTTAAATAAAAAAACGAATGTGCATCATGTTGGTATTATTAGTCCATACATTTGATCGGTCAAATGCATGAAATAAATTTGAAGTTTAAACTAAATTCGAAAACAGAAAACAAAAGGAAAATAAAATAAAATCAAAAGGGGGGGAAACTTTACCTGTATCCTTGGGCCACTTCTCCAGCCCAGGTCGGGCCCAAATCCTCTCTGATGCCGCTCGGCTCAACTCCCTTGTGCCACTCACCTTGGTCACTGTTCCATGGGTCCCACACGCCAGCCTCTCAACCCGTGCGCAGGCGCTGCGCCTAGTCGCTGGATGTTGCGCACGCGATACCCTGACTGTGGGGCCCTGCTGTCAGGTGAACAGGGTCATCTTCTTTGCGCGGACCGCGGGGCTCAGCGAACCGGACTCCGAAATCTTGTCCAGATTCTTCGCTCGCTGGTTGTTGCTCGGGGTATGGGACTCCGCTCGTCCGGGTATATATAAACAGACTCACCCCCTCTCTAGCCATAGTCGGGAAGCCGCATGACCTCTTCAATGGGTGTGCTTCGTCGCCATGTCCATCTGCGCCATGACCCGTCCTCGCCGATGCTGGTGGCTCAACCCGTGAGCGGAACCAGTAGGGGGCGCGTCACGCACGGTGAAGACCGCCGGCGGTCGTGGCAATGCCGTCGTGTTCGACGACCGGGGGTGATGGGTTGTCGCAATGGCGCCACCGCATCCTGCTTGCTTGCGCCGCCGCTCTGGTGGTCGAAAGGAAGAAGAACGCCGTCGTCCGTGCGGTCGAATTGGTTAGGGGCCTTCTGTGAGCTCTGGGAAAGACGTTGGTGTCCGCGCTGCTCGGGATTAACCACCTGCTCCACCGGAATTCTTCACCGTCGACCGCTCGGTGCCATGACCCTGCCCTGCGCTGTGAACAGCCGCCGTCGGACATCTCTCATTCCCCGTAAGCCTCTGGACAGCTTCGCTTCACCTCGCGCTTTCTTTTCCACTGAATTTGAAGCTGGGCGCACCTCGGGGCGACAAACTGGGCAGCGCTCCGGCGACTCGCCGCCGTGTGCAGTGGCCGCTCCGCCGCCGTGGTCCGCGAAGATGCATACAGATGGCTGTTGTCTGTTCATCGGACCGTGGACGGCTAGGATTAGAGCTAGGTAACGATTCAGTCGAAACAATCGGTGTCCGTTGATGCGGTATCCGGTGGTGGGGATTCGATCTAGAATTATTAAACGCGGACCGTCGGATCGGGATCCAGGGACCCTGATTGCGTACTGGTTCGCGCAGTTTGGGGTTTAATCCTGGCACTCGGTTTCTAATCGTGCGGCCGAGGTTTGCGGATACCCCTTCGGTCAGGCCATTTTACATAAGAGACCCTGTGTTTTACTAAAATGAACCCGCCGTCCATGGGCACTGTTGACTGAGTCTCGGGAATCTTGCGCCGAGAACCCTGTGTTTCCCAGTAAATGAGGCCCAGTCCAGTGATCGTTTAAATTGAATAAATAAAATAGAAAATAGATTTTTAATATGAAAATAATTGCTAGAACTTAGATAATTCATAGAAAATTCATTTTAGCTCCAAATTGAACCATTCCAGTTTCCAAAATTTTGTAATAATATTCTTCATCATTTAGTGTCTCTGTTTTGACATAAACTCTGTCAGAAAATTTATTTATCATGTAATCATATTTTAATCACATTAAACCTTAGGAAATTCATAACTTAAAACCTACAACTCCAAAATTAATAATTCTTTTTCCTGTGATCTTATTTTAATATGCAGATTATTAATATGTATTTTGCATATATGTTTGGTGTAATGTTAATTTTGCCTATACACTGTTTGTTTGTATTGCTACAACTAGCGTGAGGATACGTATCACCTGAAGAATCATCCTGGTACCTGGATTCTCAAGGCCCAGGCAAGTTGTGCCCTTGATCACTTCTTTTTACCCAGCCATGTTCTGATTAATCATAATGATCTGCATAGGTTAATTTTGATGGGACCCAATAGGTTACCCTAGTTTGTCTATCTTTATACCTTGTTTACCACTGAACCTTCTGGGTAGTACTTGCTAGTGCTATATGTGGTTTTGGGTATGGAGATACACTATTCATGGTTACACTTTTGTTATCAGTTGTTATTTATTGTTCATGATGAGATCATTATGTTAATTGGAACATGGAGCGACCACCCGGGAAAACAGTGCTACCACAAGGGAGGAATGGGACCCCTTGGCTGATTAATTAGGAAAGCTAGTGGAAGACTACCTTACCCGAAAGGGGCAAGGGCAGTAGGGGAGAGGTCAGTGTAGGGAGGCCCTCGGGAGGATTTTGCTGCGATGGCGGTCCTGCAAGGGATTCCTGCACTGGATCTTCCTATAAACTGTAGCGGGTTTTCGGAAGCTAGTGGAACTTTGTAAAGGCCTCGTAGTGGATCCCTAGCCATTCACCTCGGAAGTGTCTAAGGGCCTTGCAAACCCTGGCGACATGGGATACACGACTTGTGGGTAAAGATGCGCAACCTCTGCAGAGTGTAAAACTGGTATACTAGCCGTGCTCACGGTCATGAGCAGCTCGGACCCTCACATGATAAAACTATGGAACTTAAATTCAATTTGTCATATGCATTGCATCGCAGGTGATGTTGTTATTACTTTTGTTCTAATACTTAATTGGGTTGGTATTTACTTATACTTAGTAATTGCTAATAAAATTTTGACCAACTTTAAAAGCAATGCTCAGCTTCGACCATCCTCTTTGGTAAGCCTTACACTTCACGTGAGCTCCCACCTTTGGCGAGTTCATGCACATTATTCCCCACAACTTGTTGAGCGATGAACGTATGTGAGCTCACTCTTGCTGTCTCACACACACCACAGGTCAAGAACAGGTACCGCAGGATGATGCTCATGGAGGATGCTGCGATGAGTTCGTGAGAGGTCTAGGTCGTCGTCTCCCAGTCAACTTCGGGTTGCTGGACCGTTGTCTCCATATAATGTAATTATTTATTTTGTATAGAACTCCTGTTATATAGTAAAGATGTGACATTCGATCCTGTGCCATGATTCATCATATGTGTGAGACTTGGTCCTAGCACACCTGGTGATTATGTTCGCGCCCGGGTTTTGGACCCCTAAAATCCGGGTGTTACAGAAGTGGTATCAGAGGAATGTTGACTGTAGGACGAAACCTAGATAGAACTGGACAACCAATACTTACTTACCTCTGCTACTCTGATTCTTTCTAAACTTTTCTTAATCTTTCCTCATCTATTTCCGCTTACTCTGATCATTCTTACCTTTTCTTTCTAAAGACAAATGTGGATTTCACACTTTGAAATTCTGTGACTGAAGTGACCTTTAGGAATAGGAGACCCAATCCTAGGAACAAAAAAACAAAACTATTTTTATAAGTGTCTATGTATTTGAATGTTTGTTCTTATGATACTTGTTTGATTTGGATCTTTGTTTGAGTGTGATGGGTTGTGGAGTAATATCCACAATTATATCTGCATATACATATAGGCATAAATAGAATTCATAAGATAACTAAACAACTTAGATTATCCTCCATCAAAGTGTATCTATTTTAATGGATCCCTCTTACCTTAAAAGATTCTTTCTTACTTTAATGGATCTCTCTTAACCTAAAGGAATCTATCTTATCCTAATAGATCCATCTTATCTTACAAGATACTCTCTTATCTTAATAAATTCATCTTATCTTGAAAAGATTTTGTCATCCTAATAGATCTAATTTACCTCAAAAGATTCTACCTTATCCTTATGAATTCATCCTACCCTAATTAGCATATTTATCCCAGTCTAAAATATCAACCATGATCTAATCCAAAGTAATTAGATATTGTCTAAACTAATGATACTAATCTGGATCCTATCTAACATAATATGATCTAATCTATCATGAGTTACTTAATGCTGGTACAAAGGATAAGGCCATACTCCTAAATCACTTAAGCCTAATTTGGAGACTTATATCAACTTGGCCATACACAACAACTCGACCTATATAACAAGTTACATAACTTACCCAATCAATAGAGTCTTGATGGATTGCATGACCTGCCTATCCCCACCTAACATCAAACAAACTTTTGACCTACATCATGTAGTCTATCTCATCCATACCTATATTAACCATATTCCCCAGCCCAATAATATACACTAACTCCTAATCAATGAGACAAGACCGGAGAAGATGATCAACTTCATCAAGAAAGGATGAGCACCAACTCAAGTCTTCAAGGATCAAGTGAGGTCACCAAGATGAGTCAAGATCCGCAATCTTGGATGGAGTCTTTTCTTACCCCGCTCCTTCTTACCCAAAACTATACATGCTTTAAAGATATCATTCATCCTGCATAATAAAGTGGTTATACCCATATATGCCTAGGCCTTCCTAATCACCCACTACTGACTATAACAAAATGAGACTCTGGGTTTTTGAACCAATTATAAACTAAAAAAAACGAACTACAAACCAATCCTTCTGTATCCCTTTTCTTACAAATCTCGGGGGCGAGATTTCTGTTAAGGGGGGTAGAATTTGTAACACCCAAAAATTCTATTTTGGGATTTATAAAAGTTTCTCCAAATGGTTTGAGTAAAAAAAACATAAAATAAAATAGAAAGAACCTCAATTTGATCTGTAAAACTATTCTTTTGTATTATGTGTTGGGAAACCTTCAAAAAAAAAGAATTAAAGTGAAAGTATATCATAGAGATTACCATTAAAATATATATATATATATTTTCTATTTAAAACAGATAAGAAATAAAATAAAAAAAATAATACATTTTCAATTATGTGACTTTTGCTTTATGCATATCAACAATTATGGGGCCTGATGATGACAATTAATAGTTAAATAAAAAAACGAATGTGCATCATGTTGGTATTATTAGTCCATACATTTGATCGGTCAAATGCATGAAATAAATTTGAAGTTTAAACTAAATTCGAAAACAGAAAACAAAAGGAAAATAAAATAAAATCAAAAGGGGGGGAAACTTTACCTGTATCCTTGGGCCACTTCTCCAGCCCAGGTCGGGCCCAAATCCTCTCTGATGCCGCTCGGCTCAACTCCCTTGTGCCGCTCACCTTGGTCACTGTTCCATGGGTCCCACACGCCAGCCTCTCAACCCGTGCGCAGGCGCTGCGCCTAGTCGCTGGATGTTGCGCACGCGATACCCTGACTGTGGGGCCCTGCTGTCAGGTGAACAGGGTCATCTTCTTTGCGCGGACCGTGGGGCTCAGCGAACCGGACTCCGAAATCTTGTCCAGATTCTTCGCTCGCTGGTTGTTGCTCGGGGTATGGGACTCCGCTCGTCCGGGTATATATAAACAGACTCACCCCCTCTCTAGCCATAGTCGGGAAGCCGCATGACCTCTTCAATGGGTGTGCTTCGTCGCCATGTCCATCTGCGCCATGACCCGTCCTCGCCGATGCTGGTGGCTCAACCCGTGAGCGGAACCAGTAGGGGGCGCGTCACGCACGGTGAAGACCGCCGGCGGTCGTGGCAATGCCGTCGTGTTCGACGACCGGGGGTGATGGGTTGTCGCAATGGCGCCACCGCATCCTGCTTGCTTGCGCCGCCGCTCTGGTGGTCGAAAGGAAGAAGAACGCCGTCGTCCGTGCGGTCGAATTGGTTAGGGGCCTTCTGTGAGCTCTGGGAAAGACGTTGGTGTCCGCGCTGCTCGGGATTAACCACCTGCTCCACCGGAATTCTTCACCGTCGACCGCTCGGTGCCATGACCCTGCCCTGCGCTGTGAACAGCCGCCGTCGGACATCTCTCATTCCCCGTAAGCCTCTGGACAGCTTCGCTTCACCTCGCGCTTTCTTTTCCACTGAATTTGAAGCTGGGCGCACCTCGGGGCGACAAACTGGGCAGCGCTCCGGCGACTCGCCGCCGTGTGCAGTGGCCGCTCCGCCGCCGTGGTCCGCGAAGATGCATACAGATGGCTGTTGTCTGTTCATCGGACCGTGGACGGCTAGGATTAGAGCTAGGTAACGATTCAGTCGAAACAATCGGTGTCCGTTGATGCGGTATCCGGTGGTGGGGATTCGATCTAGAATTATTAAACGCGGACCGTCGGATCGGGATCCAGGGACCCTGATTGCGTACTGGTTCGCGCAGTTTGGGGTTTAATCCTGGCACTCGGTTTCTAATCGTGCGGCCGAGGTTTGCGGATACCCCTTCGGTCAGGCCATTTTACATAAGAGACCCTGTGTTTTACTAAAATGAACCCGCCGTCCATGGGCACTGTTGACTGAGTCTCGGGAATCTTGCGCCGAGAACCCTGTGTTTCCCAGTAAATGAGGCCCAGTCCAGTGATCGTTTAAATTGAATAAATAAAATAGAAAATAGATTTTTAATATGAAAATAATTGCTAGAACTTAGATAATTCATAGAAAATTCATTTTAGCTCCAAATTGAACCATTCCAGTTTCCAAAATTTTGTAATAATATTCTTCATCATTTAGTGTCTCTGTTTTGACATAAACTCTGTCAGAAAATTTATTTATCATGTAATCATATTTTAATCACATTAAACCTTAGGAAATTCATAACTTAAAACCTACAACTCCAAAATTAATAATTCTTTTTCCTGTGATCTTATTTTAATATGCAGATTATTAATATGTATTTTGCATATATGTTTGGTGTAATGTTAATTTTGCCTATACACTGTTTGTTTGTATTGCTACAACTAGCGTGAGGATACGTATCACCTGAAGAATCATCCTGGTACCTGGATTCTCAAGGCCCAGGCAAGTTGTGCCCTTGATCACTTCTTTTTACCCAGCCATGTTCTGATTAATCATAATGATCTGCATAGGTTAATTTTGATGGGACCCAATAGGTTACCCTAGTTTGTCTATCTTTATACCTTGTTTACCACTGAACCTTCTGGGTAGTACTTGCTAGTGCTATATGTGGTTTTGGGTATGGAGATACACTATTCATGGTTACACTTTTGTTATCAGTTGTTATTTATTGTTCATGATGAGATCATTATGTTAATTGGAACATGGAGCGACCACCCGGGAAAACAGTGCTACCACAAGGGAGGAATGGGACCCCTTGGCTGATTAATTAGGAAAGCTAGTGGAAGACTACCTTACCCGAAAGGGGCAAGGGCAGTAGGGGAGAGGTCAGTGTAGGGAGGCCCTCGGGAGGATTTTGCTGCGATGGCGGTCCTGCAAGGGATTCCTGCACTGGATCTTCCTATAAACTGTAGCGGGTTTTCGGAAGCTAGTGGAACTTTGTAAAGGCCTCGTAGTGGATCCCTAGCCATTCACCTCGGAAGTGTCTAAGGGCCTTGTAAACCCTGGCGACATGGGATACACGACTTGTGGGTAAAGATGCGCAACCTCTGCAGAGTGTAAAACTGGTATACTAGCCGTGCTCACGGTCATGAGCAGCTCGGACCCTCACATGATAAAACTATGGAACTTAAATTCAATTTGTCATATGCATTGCATCGCAGGTGATGTTGTTATTACTTTTGTTCTAATACTTAATTGGGTTGGTATTTACTTATACTTAGTAATTGCTAATAAAATTTTGACCAACTTTAAAAGCAATGCTCAGCTTCGACCATCCTCTTTGGTAAGCCTTACACTTCACGTGAGCTCCCACCTTTGGCGAGTTCATGCACATTATTCCCCACAACTTGTTGAGCGATGAACGTATGTGAGCTCACTCTTGCTGTCTCACACACACCACAGGTCAAGAACAGGTACCGCAGGATGATGCTCATGGAGGATGCTGCGATGAGTTCGTGAGAGGTCTAGGTCGTCGTCTCCCAGTCAACTTCGGGTTGCTGGACCGTTGTCTCCATATAATGTAATTATTTATTTTGTATAGAACTCCTGTTATATAGTAAAGATGTGACATTCGATCCTGTGCCATGATTCATCATATGTGTGAGACTTGGTCCCAGCACACCTGGTGATTATGTTCGCGCCCGGGTTTTGGACCCCTAAAATCCGGGTGTTACAGTCATCTTCGTGTGTCCCATTGAACACTAGTGCCCCCTTCGGATATTTTAATTCTTTGGCATAGTGGTTGGCTTCATAAATCTCTTCTTCAGATAATTTCTTCCCCGAAGCATGTCGCACAATGTAATCGCATATGGTGGAAGGAGCTTCGGGGGCAGCAGTGTCAATTTCTTCAACCAAAATTGGCTCTGACATTTTTATTTTTTCTTCGGTTTCTAAAGGTTGTTCCTTGGTGGGCTCTGAAGTCCCAGCTTCAACTTCAAGTTGTTGCTTCGAAGCTTCAACTTCAGGTTGTTGCTTCGAAGCTTCAGCAACTAAAGCTTCAGTAGACACTTCAAGTTGTTTCTTCTTTGGAGTTATGCTCGAAGACTTAATTGTCTCCAAAACATCTAGCACGTTCACCATTCTTTTTCTTTTCGGGGTTACCGATGGACCCTTTTGATTTTTTATTGTTTCAACACTTGCTGAAGGACTTAAGATTTCTAATATTTTTGGTCCTTCAATTTTCGGTTTTTCTGCTTTCTCTGCTGAAGGTACTTCAGTTTTTTCTTCGATCTTCGGCACTGGAGCTGGCTCTGTACTTTCAGTGGCCAAGGAGACTTTACCGATAAATTCAGGCACTGTGGCCGGCTCAATAAAACGTGCCCGGTGGGTGAGCACCTTCATCTTTTTTCTTTGCGGCGCTGGCTCACTAGAAGCACTTGTGGCAACTTCTGGTGCAGGAGAAGTATTTTTTCTTTTGCGGCCCGGCACCGGATAATGATAGTCAGGGTAGACAAACCCGATTGCATCAAATACCCGGTTGAGCCTCTTCTTCTTTCGGCCTCCGAAGGCTGCCGATAATGCAGCGTTCTCGGCCTTCGAATATACCCCAAGCAGTTCGTCACTTAATGTTTCAATGCTTTTTAACCAGTCGTCATCAGGTTCAACAAACTTATCCCCGTATTTGAATGTGTATTTTAGTCTGACTAGTCCACCTTCGTCAGACTCTTTGATGGTCTCCTTCGGCATATCCCACTTTCCCGCAAGTGGCCACGCCCTGAAGGCAATATGCTCTTGGACCAGATCCCTTGTCCCAATATAAGAGCAGATTACGCCGAAGGCTCTTTGGCATTCTTCGGCCGCTTCATCCATTTCAACCTTCGGCTTTCGGAGTCCGAAGCGTTGCCAGATGGGGCGCATAATGATACTCTTAACATCTTCCTGCGCTGTCAAGTCATTCTTTACATAGAACCATTCTGTCATCCAGGCACCGGGCCACCTCTTCCGAAAGGTTGGCACAGGGCAGCTTGACCCGGAGCGGGCGCCGAAGCTGTAACAACCAAAGTTGTTGTGATATTGTTCTTTCCCCCAGGGCTTCGTCTCATATACCAACTCATGAATTTTGCAAAAACTTTTAGCATTTGGTTCTAAACTTTGGCTTTTCACAGCCCAGACAAAGATTCCCATTCTTATGATAGCTTTGGGAGTAATTTGATGAAGGTAGATTTGAAATGTCTTCAGGACTTCGACAACAAAGCTGCTTAGGGGGAACCGAAGCCCAGCCTTGAGAAAGCTTCAGAAGATCACGACCTCATCTTCTTCGGGGGTAGGAGAAGTCTTTTCTCCAACATCAGCCCTCACAATAGATATATCTCGAAAATATCTCCCCCTCATATTGTCAATATGACTCTGCTTAATAGTGGTTTTCCCGAAAACCGAGTGACTTGGCCGCCATGGTCGATCTTCAGACTCTCCTCCGCCGCTTTCTACATCATAACTGTCGCTGTCACCAGTATCTTCAGATAAACCTTCTAAAGTCTCTTTGGTGATCTTTTCTGTATTGGTCTTCGACATTGCCTCAAGAAAGCCCAGGTTCTTCTCTTCAGAGAGACTTAGCTTCATCTCGACAACAGCCTTCTTCTCCTCAGACATCTCTTCGAAGATCCTACTTCTCGCTTCCGAAGCTTAAAACTAGGAAAGAAAACAAATATTTTTGGGCAGAAAGTTTTATAAGCAGGAAAAACAGATGGCAAAGAGAGCGTGCCAAATTAAATGTGGCGGGCTCCTATTTATACACTCGATATGACGGAAACTGCGTGGTCCCAGGTGTCAGTGACTTTTGCTATTCTAGCAAAGGGAAGGTGTTTTTTCGGACCTTCGGCTTAAGGCCTTCGTCCATATCGCAATCTAAATTTATCACTAACAAATTAATATTGCGAGGGGCTACTGTTGGGGGCCTTCGTCCTCCGAAGGTCCTCAAAAACATGATTTGACAATATTTTCCAAGTGAATTATATGAACAGGTATCTTCGGACTCAGATCATGAACATGGAGTACGGTCAGAACGAAGCTGATTACCAAGCTGTACGAAGGATGGTGCACAGCCGAAGCTATGCGCAGAAAGCTTCGTCGCGATAGCAGAAAGGGGAACCGACTTAAAGATGAAAAGACTACTTAGGCCTTAATAGATTCCCATAAGTCATTAGCAAATGTAATGGACATGAATGTAATTTTGCATGGGCTACGTCCCACGCCTATAAATAGATGAACAGTACTCCCGTACTGTTCACGCTGATTGGGCATTTGCTTTCCGTCATCCTTGTACTTTTGCCTTCCTGCAATCCGAAGGTACACTTGTAATCTAAAGTCATTTCTATTTTTATATGATAATAAAATAGAAATGACGTTGTGATAATATTTAAATGTTTATATTACTTTTTATGTTGCATGTAAGTTCTTCGTCATAGTTTATTGTGCTTACGAAGATATGTTGTTTGTGACCTTCGTCCGGAACACATTATATCCCGAAGGGAAATAATGTTTCAAAGGACGAAGGGCTTTATCATTTAACACTTTTTATGTTGCCTTGTTCTTAATCCGAAGCATTTGAGAACAATTCCCCAACAACCCCCAACATGTTCCAAATGGACGTGAAGAGCGCCTTCCTAAATGGACCAATAAAGGAGGAGGTATACGTGGAACAACCCCCTGGCTTTGAGGATGACAAGTATCCCGACCATGTGTACAAACTCTCTAAGGCGCTCTATGGACTTAAGCAAGCCTTAGAGATTTAAGATGTATGCCTTGGAGATCATGGTATCCCGACCCTGGCTTAGAGATTATGGTATGAATGCCTTAGAGATTTTCTTTTGCTAATGCTTCAAGGTTGGGAAAGCTGATTCCACTCTTTTTACAAAGACTTGTGATGGTGATCTTTTTGTTTGCTAAATATATGTTGATGACATTATATTTGGTTCTACTAACCAAAAGTCTTGTGAGGAGTTTAGCAGGGTAATGATGCAGAAATTTAAGATGTCGATGATGGGCGAGTTGAACTACTTCCTTGGATTTCAAGTGAAGCAACTCAAGGAAGGCACTTTCATCTCCCAAACGAAGTACACTCAAGATCTTCTCAAGAGGTTTAGGATGAAGGATGCTAAGCCCGCGAAGACACCGATGGGAACTAACGGACATCTAGACCTTAACAAAGGAGGTAAGTCCATTGATCAAAAGGCATACCGGTCAATGATAGGTTCATTACTTTATCTTTGTGCTAGTAGACCGGACATTATGCTTAGTGTATGCATGTGTGCTAGATTCCAATCCGACCCCAAGGAATGTCACCTTGTGGCCATTAAGCGAATTCTTAGATATTTGGTTTCTACGCCTTGCTTCGGGATCTGGTATCCAAAGGGGTCTACCTTTGACTTAATCAGATACTCAGACTCCGACTATGCCGGGTGCAAGGTTGATAGGAAGAGCACATCAGGGACGTGCCAGTTTCTAGGAAGGTCCCTGGTGTCCTGGAGCTCCAAGAAACAAACATTCATTGCCCTATCCACCGCTGAGGCCAAGTACGTTGCTGCAGGACAGTGTTGCGCGCAACTACTTTGGATGAGGCAAACCCTCTGGGACTTTGGCTACAATCTGAGCAAAGTCCCACTCTTATGTGAAAATGAGAGTGCAATCTGCTTGGTGGATAATCCTGTTGAACACAGCCGCACTAAGCACATAGACATCCGGCATCACTTCCTGAGAGACCACCAGCAAAAGGGAGATATCAACATTTACCATATTAGCACCGAGAACCAGCTAGCCGATATCTTCACCAAGCCTTTAGATGAGAAAAGGTTTTGCAGGTTGCGTAGTGAGCTAAATGTCTTAGATTCGCGTAACTTGGATTGATCTATAGCATACATGCGTTTTATGCCTTTGATCATGTTACTTTAAGCCTTATTGTCTTATTGCTTATTTGTGGTGCTCAAGTTGTACGAGTCATCCCTAGACCTCACAAGTCCCTATGCAAATGATGCACATGTTTAGGGGGAGATGTGCTACAACTTGACCCCTTTGAGACTAACTTGTTTGGTTGAGTGCACTTGAAGTAGACTCAAAGGAATATTGAAAGGAAATGTAAATTTGGACAAAGAAAAGAGCTTCCACTGCATTCCGGTAAACGGTATCTTGTCCTAAGTTCTTTATTGTGTTCTCATTGCCTTTTCGCTTCAATTTGACATTTTGGTGAGGCAATGGGGTTATAAGGCCAAAATTTATCCTGTTTTGGTGCTTAATGCTAAAGGGGGAGAAATTAAGGCCAAAGCAAATGGATCAGCCAACCACTTGTGAATTTCGAAAATTATAGAGTTAGAATTTGTATTTCGTCCAAAATCCTCTTATTGCAAAATTTGGTCTCTTATGGGGGAGAATTTTGATTATGGGAAAAGGGGGAGTTTTTGCCACTTGATCAAAATTATTCTTGAAACATCTCTCTATTTGCCCAAACAAGTGTGTTTGACTTAGAGATAGGAAAAATAATTTGATTTGCGAAAACAAACCAAGTGGTGGCAAAAGTGATCCAAATATGCCAAATCCTAAGTGAAGAAAATTTGGCCTTCAATTTGCACTCTTTAGTTGCTTTTTAATGTGTTGGCATAAATCACCAAAAAAGGGGAGATTGAAAGGAAAATGTGCCCTTGGGCCATTTCTATAAATGTTTTGGTGATTAGATGCCCAACACAAAATACATTGGTTCATAAGTACTAAGATGCAAATCAAAGAACAAGGTATGTATCCGGCCTTAGTAAATTGTTTTTGGGTACTAATATATTTATCTGTGCTAGGAATCTTGCCAAGTCAAAGAAATTGAATTGGAGAAGAATTGGCTGAGTTCAGCCAAACCAGCACTAGCCTGTGGTGCACCGGACTGTGTCCGGTGCCCAGGCTGGCCCCGCGATGAACTCTTCGCTCTCAGGAAAAAGAAAGGCGCCGCAGCTAAAATTCAACGGACTTTCAGGTGTGCACTGGACTGTCCGGTGAGCCAACGGCGCCCGCGGCCAACGGTCGGCTGCGCAATCAGCGGGCGACGCGTGGCCCGATCCAACGGTCGGTTGGGCACACCGGACTGTCCAGTGTGCACCGGACAGTGTACGGTGCGCCAACGGGACCCGAGGTCCAACGGTCGACTGCGCCTGAGAAGGAAGGAGATCGGGCACCGGACAACTACTATTCATGTCCGGTGGTGCACCGGACTGTCCGGTGCGCCACCCGATAGAAGGCAAGAATTGCCTTCCAATTGGATCTTCAACGGCTCCTAGCTGCCTTGGGGCTATAAAAGGAACCCCTAGGCGCATGGAGCAGTACACCAAGCATTCTCTGAACATCCTAAGACACCTAGACTCAGCCACCAAGCATTCGGGTCATTGTGTTAGAGATTTGAGCACCGCTTGAGTTGTGAACTCCCTGTGCCGTGTTTTGTGCTCAAGTCTTGGCTTGTGTGCGTGTGTTTACTGCGAATTGAGTCTTGCGTGTGTTGCTTTCCCTCCCTTACTCTTGTGCTTCTCTTGTGATCAACTTTGTAAGGGCGATGTGACGGAACCTCCCAAGTAATCAGGCCCACCTACAGTTGTCCTTGTCTAACAGACATCAGACACCCTGTAGATGTTCCTAGGTTACTTGACAAGCTCGGTATCTTTCCTTACCTCACCAGGAACGTTTCACCCGTCTTGCAGACATTACAGACCATCGGAGATGAAGATATGCGGAAGCGAATTACATAAACTTACGTTTATTACCAAAAGTAAGCTCGAGTTAATTTATTACAGACCAGTCTAAAAGCGAGTGCATAGAAGTAATAATTATACAAACCAGGGAGACACAAACTTCTCCCGAAAGACCATAAACAAAAGATCCTAGATGGAGGACCGAGTCCTCCCGCACTTCAGTCTTGGTTTTCTTCTTTGGGAACCACCTTAGCACAGAAGCAGCAAAAGTCTGCTACTTCCCCACCTAAAAACAACAAAGGGATAAACCCTGAGTATGGAATTACTCAGCAAGTCTTACCCGACTAAGGAAAAGACTCTCAAGGGTATGCTGGTTATATGGGAGTCAAGGTAAGGCTTCTCAATAATCAAAGACTCTGTTTTGCAGAAAAGCTTACTAAAGTGGATCCTTAAAAATCCAATTTTATTTGTCAAGTTAGGTAAGATTACCTGCACTAGAGTTCTTTCTACCCTAGTTCAATCACTGGTCCTGCACTAGCCAATTTCTTAAACAAAAACCCATCATCTTTAGTGGAATGCTACGTGTAAGTCAGTGGCCAAGTCTCCATAACCGCGGAGGTACGGCGATCCGAATCGATTATACTCAGCTGAGGATCTCCAATCACACGACATATGTAGCACTTAACCCTTGCATATGTCAACCCGCCACCGGGGTTCTTAAGACCGGATCAGGTTCACGCAAACCGAGAGCACAGATACACCACCGTCCAGCCTCTTGCCACGGAGGGTACACGCTACTCTCGCCACCGCTCCACTCCCATTTCGTGTTATCTTATTCCGGCCTTAGTCTGCCCGAGGCAAGGCTTACCCATGACGAGGCATGTGACCAGTTAAAGGGTCCTCGGTCAGCAGGCCTACATCGACAAGGTCCTTAATCGACTCAGACGGAGACACTACACCGAGACTCTCTTCTCGTGCAAGTCACCCGCCCGGTCTCAGCTTAATCATTTCAACCCAAAAACTTGGTACCTGACAGAGGTACATCTTTTCCGATGTTGGACCCATCAAGGCCTTGATGGATCCACCATCAAATTTTGTTTTTGAAAACATCCCTCCCACTTTGCCAAACATCTTTTGTAAAACAAATCCTTTTGTTTTTCTAAAGCAATACTAAGCATAGTAAAACCTTTTTGTAACAAAACAGGATGTCAAGGAGGGTAATTAAGATCAAGGAAGGTAATGCAGGAATTGTTTAATCAATCAACTCCTATCACCTAATGCAGCAAGCAAGTGAGAAAGATTTTAAAACATCAAGGAAGGTGGCAAATGCACCGGGGCTTGCCTTTGTTATCAGAGGTGTCCTGCTCGGATCCACAGATATCGAAATAAAAGCAGTTGTCTGCTTGAGGATCAGAGGTGGGTGGTATCCCCTCTTCAGAAACTTCCTCTTCTTCTTCGTGCTCTAATATAACCATATACATGCATAAGAATGGATGTCATGGAATGCTCATGAGGATGCAAAGATAACATAAACTTATTATTTCTGTCTTGAGTACAACTTTCCTTCACGGTACTCCGAGAACCTAGGGTTTCCGGAGTCAGTAAAGGAGTTCATGGAGCAGGGGGGGTGGTTTTGGGTTTAGTGATCAAACAAGGTCCAAATCAACCCAATTTCTACCCAAGGCTTCTAAATAATGTGAAAAGCTCACATAAAAAGTTTGGGAAATTTTGGGCTTATTATTTATTTTCTAAAAATCCAGAATCAATGGTTTAGGCTATTTTAAATACCCTAAAATCCCCTGTTCAAACTAAAAATCATAAAACTATTTTTATTAAATACTATGGAAAATAACAAGCCTAGGAAAATTGGTCTCATAATTTTACCATTTTTCTATAATTTTTAACAGGTTTCTAAAGCTCTGTGGAAAAAGAAAAAGGAAAAACTTTAACAGTAACGGGCCGAAACCAGCCCAGGTCGGCCCAACAGCAGCAGAATCGCGCCCGCGCCCGCGCGCGCGATGGCGGCTTTGCAGAAAAGCCCTCGAGGTTTCATCTAACAGGAAGTGGGTTCGGTTACTATTTCTCCAAGTCGCTGACACATCACAGAAAGACCCCTACGTTTCTATCTATTCTGCGTTTCAAGTCCTCGACGGCGTTCAAGCGTGGCCGTGCTCCGGCGAGCAGCTACGCCGGCCGATTGAGGCTAAGACCGGTGCTAATCTTCGGCTGAGACCAAATTCGAGTCCCTATGAACGTTTTCCCCAACTAAATTGCATTATTGGTGGGCTAGGGAGCTCCGGCCACGGTGGCCGTAAGCATCACGGCGAGATGACCGCGTTCCCGGCGACCAAAGGCTACTCCGTGCAAATCCAAGGTTTGGCAGGCATCACAACGATGTGAGAGTGGTCAAACAAGAGAGCAAGGGACGAGAACTGACCGGAGTTAGGCTGGCGACGGGGAGCTCGGTTGCACGGTGGCGGAAATCGGATTTGGGGGAAATCCAAAATTCACGAGTTCTAGCGAGGGACGGCTAACGATTAGTGGTGGCTGAATGCGTGAGGAGGTGGTGAAGCTCCCGGTGGGGTCAATTTATAGAGCCCCGAAGCGGTGGCGCTTAATTTGACCGCGAGGCGTGGGTGGCCGGAGAGGAGGAAGAAGCACTGGCTTCGTGAGTACGTGTCCAACGACGTGGCAGTAACTCCGGTGAGCCACGGAGGGTTCAGAGGAGGTCACGGCGACACGGTAGAAACGCTAAGCCACGTGGCGCAAGGCTAGGAGGCGGCGATCACCGGTGTTCTTATCCACTTCCGCCGCGGTAACGATGGTACGGTGGCCGGAGTTGTTTATGGCCGGAGTTATCCACGGCGAGGATCTTTACGTGACCCAAAGTGTTATCCAGCCAAGCCAAGCTCGGATCACGGCAGCCGCGGCACGAATCGCGGCGGAGGGTGCCGTCGGCGGTGAGATTCTTTGTCGTGGCCGATCTGATCCATTTGAGCACTGTACCATGGGAATATCGGTTCAGAGTGACTGACAGCCCAGTTTCCAGAGCCCACAACTTCCAAGTTTGTGCAGCAACTCGATTGCCTTTCTTAAACAAAATTGTAGAGCAATATACCATCTACAATTCGACTATAGGACTTGAACACATTTGAGCACTGGATCATGCTTGAATCTGAGCTAGAAGTTGATGTCAGTTCACTGCTAGTCTGAAAATTCAGACCTAACAGCCTGACAGCCCAACTTTAGGCTTGGATTTCTCTAAATTCTTCTTAACAACTAAGCTCACAACCTTAAGCAAAGTTGTTCTCCTACAATGGTTCTTCAACTTTGATGTGGTGACCTAGGGTAAAAACCCTATACTTTGTAAGTTATAGAGCCCCAAAGTTGAGCCCATTCACTGTTTTTCAGACTTAGAACAAAACTCAAATGAGGTCCATTTTGCATTTAAGTCCAAAACTTAGGGTTTGGCTTTCAAATCCACATATTTGTGATCCAATTGACTTAAAACACTCATTTGACTTGGTTTTTGCACTTTAGTCCAAAAGTGGACTAATTTTGCACTTAGGCCCCTAGGGTTTGGTTTTAGGGTTTCCCAGGGTTCCAATTAGGGTTTCTGGTATCCCAGAGGTATAAATGTGATTCAACTTTATTGTTGGGGTCATTTTATGACTTTTACCCTAAAGCCTTTAGGTTTTCTCAACTTGGGTTAAGTTTTACCCCTTTAATCACTATTTAGGGTTAAGTCCTTAACCAGGGTCCTATTTGCAAAACATTAAAACAATACAACTTGTTTGAAATTTTTGCCTAGTGAATGCACTCTAGGTGTGTCAAACATATGCAATGCCCATGCTCATGATGCCATGCTCAAGTTTTAGTTATAGTAACACCAGGGGTGTTACATCCTTCCCCCCATAAAAGAATCTCGTCCCGAGATTTAAAGTCCTAGGGTAAGTATTGGAAAAGGAAATGTGTCACATTTTTATTTCCTTATTTTTGGTACAAGGCAGGGGTGGTGTGGGGGTTCATTCCTGTACTACACAGCTATACAAACTTTACAACTTACAAGAGGCTAGAAAGCCTGGGAAATTCTTATCTAAGAAGTCTTGGGTTTCCCATGTAGCCTCATCTTCCGAATGCTGGTTCCACTGTATCTTATAAAACTTGAGAGTCTTTCTTCGGGTAACCCTGTCCTTTTGATCCAGAACTCGAATAGGATATTCCGAGTACGTTAAATCTGGTTCCAGGACAACATCAGTCACTTCAACGGTTCGATCGGGAACCCGAAGACACTTCTTCAATTGTGATACATGGAACACATTATGTACAGCAGACAATGTTTCGGGGAGCTGGAGTCGGTATGCCACTGGTCCACATTGCTCAAGTACCAGGAATGGACCAATGTACCTGGGTGCAAGTTTTCCTTTAACCCCAAAACGCGATACGCCTTTCATTGGTGAAACCTTTAAGTAGACGTAGTCTCCTTCTAAGAAGTATAAGGGCATTCGCCGTTTGTCTGCATAACTTTTCTAACGAGCCTGTGCCTTCTTCATATTATGAACTATTTTCTGAACCTTTTCTTCGGTTTCTTTTACCATATCAGGCCTAAAGAAATACCTTTCACCAGGTTCAGACCAATTTAGCGGAGTTCGACACCGACGCCCGTATAAAGCTTCAAAAGGTGCCATCTTAATACTTTCCTGATAACTGTTATTATATGAAAACTCCGCCAAAGGTAAGCATTCATCCCACTTTGTTGAGAAATCCAGGACACATGCCCGTAACATATCTTCAAGTATTTGGTTCACTCTCTCAGTCTGTCCACTGGTTTGGGGATGGTAGGCCGAACTGTGGAGTAACTTAGTACCCAAAGTTTTGTGAAGTGCTTCCCAAAACTTGGCTACAAATTGAGGTCCACGATCCGACACTATGGTCTTTGGAACACCATGCAGACTAAGAATACGAGCAATGTACAATTGGGCGTAGACAGTAACCGGGGAATTTGTCTTGACCGGCAGGAAGTGAGCAATCTTTGTAAGTCGATCAACAATCACCCAGATAGAGTCATACCCTTTTGTCGTCCTGGGCAATCCCACGATAAAGTCCATGCTTATATCTTCCCATTTCCATGTTGGGATCGGCAGAGATTGTAATGGACCAGCAGTTTTCATGTGTATGGCCTTGACGCGTCTGCAAGTGTCACATCTAGCCACATAGCGTGCAATTTCAATCTTCATCTTTGTCCACCAGTAATGTTGCTTTAAATCTTGATACATCTTAGTGCTTCCCGGATGAATGGAATAGCGACTAAGATGCGCTTCATCTAAGATTTGCTGGCGGAGTTCTTCATCCCTTGGCACTACTATGCGGTTGTTAAACCATAACACACCTTGATTGTCTTCCTTGAAACATTTGGCTGCTCCAGCCTTTATCTTCTCTCGTATGTGTTTCATGCCCAGATTATCCTTTTGAGCATCAATTACCCTTTGCAAAATGGTTGACTCAAGCTTTAGCTGATTTAGAGTCCCTTGTTGGATTATCCCCAGGTTTAACTTCTCCATTTCTTGACATAAAGTGTTTTCAGAGGTCTTTACCATAAGACAGTGGCAGGAAGTCTTACGACTCAATGCATCTGCCACCACATTGGCTTTGCCTGGGTGATAATGGATCTCCAGTTCATAATCTTTAATGAGCTCAAGCCATCGTCTTTGCCTCATATTTAACTCTGACTGGGTAAATATATACTTCAAACTCTTATGATCTGTATATAGGTGGCAGATATTTCCCAGCAGATAGTGACGCCATATTTTCAGGGCATGAACCACAGCAGCTAGCTCGAGATCATGTGTTGGATAATGCTCTTCATGTCGGTGTAACTGCCTTGAAGCATACGCAATTACTCGACCCTCTTGCATCAGCACACAGCCGAGTCCACTGCCTGACGCATCACAATATACATCAAAAGGCTTAGTGATGTCCGGTTGAGCCAATACCGGAGCAGTGGTCAATAGTGTCTTCAGTTGCTCAAAGGCTTCATTACACTTAGAAGACCAATTAAACTTAGTATCATTTTTCAATAAACTTGTGATTGGCTTCACAAGCTTAGAAAAATCTGGTATGAATCTGCGATAATACCCGGCCAGTCCAAGAAAACTCCGGACTTGGTGAACAGTTGTTGGGGGTTTCCATTCCAGAATATCCTTGACCTTGCTAGGATCTACCGCAATTCCTTTGGCTGATAACACGTGCCCCAGAAATTGAATTTCCTCCAGCCAGAACGCGCACTTGCTGAACTTGGCATACAACTGATGTTCCCTCAGGCGCGTCAATACAATCCGTAGGTACTGAGCATGCTCCTCTTCATTTTTAGAGTATATCAAAATATCATCGATGAAGACCACCACGAACTTGTCTAACTCGGGCATGAACACCGAGTTCATCAAATAGGTGAAGTGGGCAGGAGCATTAGTGAGCCCGAAAGACATTACCAAGTACTCAAACAATCCATACCGCGTAGTAAATGCGGTCTTCGGTATATCCTCGGGCCGAATACGGATTTGATGATAGCCCGACCTGAGATCAATTTTAGAAAATACCTTCGCCCCAGTCAGTTGATCAAATAAGATATCGATCCTTGGAAGAGGGTACTTATTCTTGATGGTGACCTCATTCAGGGGCCGATAGTCCACGCACATGCGCAAGGTTTGATCCTTCTTCTTCACAAAGATGGCGGGATAGCCCCACGGGGACGAGCTTGGCCGGATAAATCCCTTATTCAGCAGATCTTGTAATTGAATCTTCAATTCTGCTAACTCATTAGGGGGCATACGGTACGATCTTCGGGAGATGGGAGCCGTACCGGGCTTTAGCTCAATTACGAATTCTACATCTCTTTCAGGGGGTAGTCCAGGCAAATCTTCCGGAAATACATCTGGAAACTCACATACTACCGGAATGTTTTTGATCTCCGGTACAATGGCTTCAAATATTCTACCAGAAGCTTTGGCTGGATTGGTTTTGGGGAGAGACAAGAGAATTTCTTCTTGATTATAACTCAACCTGACGGTTCTGAGTTCAGTATTGAGAATTGCCTTGTGTTGAGTTAACCAATTCATACCCAAAATTACATCTATATCCTGGCCTTTCAGAACAATCATGTTAGCAGGAAAGTTCCGTCCGGCCATGGTTACTGGCACTTCATAGGCCACTTCTCTAGTAAAAATGTGTCCCCCAGGTGAATGAATTTTAAATCCCTCTTTTGATTCATGACATGCAATGTGATGTTGCTCCACAAATGTCTTGCTAATGAAGGTATGCGAAGCACCAGAATCAAAAAGAATTATTGCAGGGTGACTGGCCACAGGGAACGTACCCATCATCACCGGCTCTCCCTCCGGTGTGGTAGCCACTTGCGTATAATATACTCGCCCCGTTTTCTTGGTATTCTTGCCCGAAGTACTTCCCTTGCCTGGAGCGGAATTTCCCGATCCTTGCTGATTATTAGCCTGATTTTGCCGAGGATAGGGACAATCTTTAATAAAATGCCCAGATTTGCCACAGTTAAAACATCCAGTTGAAGAACTTGGCAGAGCAGGGAATCGAGTGCCTGGGGCACCCGGCTGACTTTGGACAGTAGGGGCTTTGTTGGGACGAATAATTATGGGCTGCTTGAAAGGGAAAGATGGTGCACTTGAACGGTTCTGGTTAGAGGGCCGGAGAATAAACCGTTGCCTCTTTACCGGGCCCTGACTAGGCCTATCACCACTGAATCCCTTACTTTTCCCAGAATTTGCATATTTGGCCTCCACAGATAAGGCTGTGCTGACAGCCTTCCCATAGGTAAGATCAATACATGCAGCCATTTTTCGCTGCATTCGGTCATTCAGACCTCTCATAAAACAATTCCTTTTCTTCAAGTCTGTGTTCACCTGATCAATTGCGTATTGTGACAGGTGATTGAATTTGTTGAGATACTGGTTAACAGTATCTCCCCCTTGCTTCAATTTCATAAACTCTTCTTGTTTCATGTGCAGCACTCCCTCAGGAATGTAATGCTCGCGGAATGCTGCTTTAAACTCGTTCCATGTAATTTGATGGTTGTCCGGTTGGATGGCCACAAAGTTCCCCCACCAAGTACTGGCAGGGCCTCGGAGTTGCTGTGCCGCAAACAATGGCTTCTGTGTTTCCGAACAACGAAGAAGGCCAAATTTCTGTTCGATGACTCGTATCCATTCGTCGGCTTCGAGCGGATCTTCTGCTTTGACGAAGAGAGGCGGACGAGTCTCGGAGAAATCCAGATAAGTAGTCTCCCGGGGACCTTGTGGAAAACCTCTTCCTGCTTGTTGCTGAAGCTGCTGCTGACCCGCCATCTCCCTCAGGAAGCGGGTATTGTCGGCTGTAGCGTTCACCAAGGCAGCAATTGCCTCGGCAAGGGTGGGTGGAACGGGAGGTGGATTCGGGGTAGCATCCCGACCCCCGGATGTTCCGGCTGCATCCTGTCCGCGAGTCCGGGTCGGCATCTGAGGCAAGAACATTTGAATAAACATAATGTGCCAAAGAAAACCTTCCGTTTTACATTACTATAAAGAGTAATGGTACAGACTCGATATTATACCACAGGATACATTACCCATTTTACAAAAGTTTAACATATTATACAACAGTACACACTACTCTACTTTTATTACACCATTAGTCCTGCTTTCCGTTGCTTTTGGCGGCTTCATTGTCAGGTGTGGGAGTCCAGACGTCAACCAACCTCAAAGAAGGAGGGGGTTCAAAAAGATCTAACTCCCCACCCAACGCGCGTCCCGCAATGTGAGAGGGTCCGGCTTCCGCCTCAGCAGAGTGTGCAGGCTCACTAGGGTGTAGTTGCGAGTAGAGCACATGGACTTCCTCATGCAATGTATTGCAGTAAACCTGCAGGTTGTCGACAGCTGAGCTGAGTTCTTTAATTCGGGCCTGAGCCCTTGCTTCCTTAGCACATACCAACATATGTGACTGTACTGCCCAGTCAAGTGCCAAGTCCCGATCAGCCAGCTGATCCTGCAAGTGACGGATGTCCCTTCTTAAGTCATTTATTCTATCTCCGTCTGCAATCCAAGCATTGGTCCTGTGTCGCAGCGTTGCTTGAAGTCGACTCACTTCGGCTTCCAAGTCTCCTATGGGGTCATTACTCCCGCTGCTACTGCTTTCATGTCGAGGAGCCAGTTGATGCCGGGGTACTCCAATTGGTCCCGTTGATTTTCGTGCCGTTAGCCTCGTGCATGGCGGCATCTTTCTAAGGGGGAAAATTTATTAGCATGATTCTTAGCATGATGCATGAGTAAGTACAGAATCAACCTTGGTCGATTCAACCTCCTATACGTTGCACTCTTCCTATCTGGTCTTTAAGATAAACTCTTCAGAATACTTAGGTAAGAAGAGAAAGAATCTTTAGGTAAGACCTTTGAAAATCTTTTTGAAGATGCCTTAATATCTGCAAAGAAGGGCTACGCTCCGATACCAGCTGTGACGGAACCTCCCAAGTAATCAGGCCCACCTACAGTTGTCCTTGTCTAACAGACATCAGACACCCTGTAGATGTTCCTAGGTTACTTGACAAGCTCGGTATCTTTCCTTACCTCACCAGGAACGTTTCACCCGTCTTGCAGACATTACAGACCATCAGAGATGAAGATATGCGGAAGCGAATTACATAAACTTACGTTTATTACCAAAAGTAAGCTCGAGTTAATTTATTACAGACCAGTCTAAAAGCGAGTGCATAGAAGTAATAATTATACAAACCAGGGAGACACAAACTTCTCCCGAAAGACCATAAACAAAAGATCCTAGATGGAGGACCGAGTCCTCCCGCACTTCAGTCTTGGTTTTCTTCTTTGGGAACCACCTTAGCACAGAAGCAGCAAAAGTCTGCTACTTCCCCACCTAAAAACAACAAAGGGATAAACCCTGAGTATGGAATTACTCAGCAAGTCTTACCCGACTAAGGAAAAGACTCTCAAGGGTATGCTGGTTATATGGGAGTCAAGGTAAGGCTTCTCAATAATCAAAGACTCTGTTTTGCAGAAAAGCTTACTAAAGTGGATCCTTAAAAATCCAATTTTATTTGTCAAGTTAGGTAAGATTACCTGCACTAGAGTTCTTTCTACCCTAGTTCAATCACTGGTCCTGCACTAGCCAATTTCTTAAACAAAAACCCATCATCTTTAGTGGAATGCTACGTGTAAGTCAGTGGCCAAGTCTCCATAACCGCGGAGGTACGGCGATCCGAATCGATTATACTCAGCTGAGGATCTCCAATCACACGACATATGTAGCACTTAACCCTTGCATATGTCAACCCGCCACCGGGGTTCTTAAGACCGGATCAGGTTCACGCAAACCGAGAGCACAGATACACCACCGTCCAGCCTCTTGCCACGGAGGGTACACGCTACTCTCGCCACCGCTCCACTCCCATTTCGTGTTATCTTATTCCGGCCTTAGTCTGCCCGAGGCAAGGCTTACCCATGACGAGGCATGTGACCAGTTAAAGGGTCCTCGGTCAGCAGGCCTACATCGACAAGGTCCTTAATCGACTCAGACGGAGACACTACACCGAGACTCTCTTCTCGTGCAAGTCACCCGCCCGGTCTCAGCTTAATCATTTCAACCCAAAAACTTGGTACCTGACAGAGGTACATCTTTTCCGATGTTGGACCCATCAAGGCCTTGATGGATCCACCATCAAATTTTGTTTTTGAAAACATCCCTCCCACTTTGCCAAACATCTTTTGTAAAACAAATCCTTTTGTTTTTCTAAAGCAATACTAAGCATAGTAAAACCTTTTTGTAACAAAACAGGATGTCAAGGAGGGTAATTAAGATCAAGGAAGGTAATGCAGGAATTGTTTAATCAATCAACTCCTATCACCTAATGCAGCAAGCAAGTGAGAAAGATTTTAAAACATCAAGGAAGGTGGCAAATGCACCGGGGCTTGCCTTTGTTATCAGAGGTGTCCTGCTCGGATCCACAGATATCGAAATAAAAGCAGTTGTCTGCTTGAGGATCAGAGGTGGGTGGTATCCCCTCTTCAGAAACTTCCTCTTCTTCTTCGTGCTCTAATATAACCATATACATGCATAAGAATGGATGTCATGGAATGCTCATGAGGATGCAAAGATAACATAAACTTATTATTTCTGTCTTGAGTACAACTTTCCTTCACGGTACTCCGAGAACCTAGGGTTTCCGGAGTCAGTAAAGGAGTTCATGGAGCAGGGGGGGTGGTTTTGGGTTTAGTGATCAAACAAGGTCCAAATCAACCCAATTTCTACCCAAGGCTTCTAAATAATGTGAAAAGCTCACATAAAAAGTTTGGGAAATTTTGGGCTTATTATTTATTTTCTAAAAATCCAGAATTAATGGTTTAGGCTATTTTAAATACCCTAAAATCCCCTGTTCAAACTAAAAATCATAAAACTATTTTTATTAAATACTATGGAAAATAACAAGCCTAGGAAAATTGGTCTCATAATTTTACCATTTTTCTATAATTTTTAACAGGTTTCTAAAGCTCTGTGGAAAAAGAAAAAGGAAAAACTTTAACAGTAACGGGCCGAAACCAGCCCAGGTCGGCCCAACAGCAGCAGAATCGCGCCCGCGCCCGCGCGCGCGATGGCGGCTTTGCAGAAAAGCCCTCGAGGTTTCATCTAACAGGAAGTGGGTTCGGTTACTATTTCTCCAAGTCGCTGACACATCACAGAAAGACCCCTACGTTTCTATCTATTCTGCGTTTCAAGTCCTCGACGGCGTTCAAGCGTGGCCGTGCTCCGGCGAGCAGCTACGCCGGCCGATTGAGGCTAAGACCGGTGCTAATCTTCGGCTGATACCAAATTCGAGTCCCTATGAACGTTTTCCCCAACTAAATTGCATTATTGGTGGGCTAGGGAGCTCCGGCCACGGTGGCCGTAAGCATCACGGCGAGATGACCGCGTTCCCGGCGACCAAAGGCTACTCCGTGCAAATCCAAGGTTTGGCAGGCATCACAACGATGTGAGAGTGGTCAAACAAGAGAGCAGGGGACGAGAACTGACCGGAGTTAGGCTGGCGACGGGGAGCTCGGTTGCACGGTGGCGGAAATCGGATTTGGGGGAAATCCAAAATTCACGAGTTCTAGCGAGGGACGGCTAACGATTAGTGGTGGCTGAATGCGTGAGGAGGTGGTGAAGCTCCCGGCGGGGTCAATTTATAGAGCCCCGAAGCGGTGGCGCTTAATTTGACCGCGAGGCGTGGGTGGCCGGAGAGGAGGAAGAAGCACTGGCTTCGTGAGTACGTGTCCAACGACGTGGCAGTAACTCCGGTGAGCCACGGAGGGTTCAGAGGAGGTCACGGCGACACGGTAGAAACGCTAAGCCACGCGGCGCAAGGCTAGGAGGCGGCGATCACCGGTGTTCTTATCCACTTCCGCCGCGGTAACGATGGTACGGTGGCCGGAGTTGTTTATGGCCGGAGTTATCCACGGCGAGGATCTTTACGTGACCCAAAGTGTTATCCAGCCAAGCCAAGCTCGGATCACGGCAGCCGCGACACGAATCGCGGCGGAGGGTGCCGTCGGCGGTGAGATTCTTTGCCGTGGCCGATCTGATCCATTTGAGCACTGTACCATGGGAATATCGGTTCAGAGTGACTGACAGCCCAGTTTCCAGAGCCCACAACTTCCAAGTTTGTGCAGCAACTCGATTGCCTTTCTTAAACAAAATTGTAGAGCAATATACCATCTACAATTCGACTATAGGACTTGAACACATTTGAGCACTGGATCATGCTTGAATCTGAGCTAGAAGTTGATGTCAGTTCACTGCTAGTCTGAAAATTCAGACCTAACAGCCTGACAGCCCAACTTTAGGCTTGGATTTCTCTAAATTCTTCTTAACAACTAAGCTCACAACCTTAAGCAAAGTTGTTCTCCTACAATGGTTCTTCAACTTTGATGTGGTGACCTAGGGTAAAAACCCTATACTTTGTAAGTTATAGAGCCCCAAAGTTGAGCCCATTCACTGTTTTTCAGACTTAGAACAAAACTCAAATGAGGTCCATTTTGCATTTAAGTCCAAAACTTAGGGTTTGGCCTTCAAATCCACATATTTGTGATCCAATTGACTTAAAACACTCATTTGACTTGGTTTTTGCACTTTAGTCCAAAAGTGGACTAATTTTGCACTTAGGCCCCTAGGGTTTGGTTTTAGGGTTTCCCAGGGTTCCAATTAGGGTTTCTGGTATCCCAGAGGTATAAATGTGATTCAACTTTATTGTTGGGGTCATTTTATGACTTTTACCCTAAAGCCTTTAGGTTTTCTCAACTTGGGTTAAGTTTTACCCCTTTAATCACTATTTAGGGTTAAGTCCTTAACCAGGGTCCTATTTGCAAAACATTAAAACAATACAACTTGTTTGAAATTTTTGCCTAGTGAATGCACTCTAGGTGTGTCAAACATATGCAATGCCCATGCTCATGATGCCATGCTCAAGTTTTAGTTATAGTAACACCAGGGGTGTTACAGGCGAGAGGCTCCAATTTGTGGATATTCCTCGCAAACGGGAAAAGTCTACTAAAAAAGAAAACCATGGTACTCAAAGTTGATCATTGGATCACTTGAGAGGGATTGAGTGCAATCCTTGACCGAAGGAGGTCACCACAACGTGGAGTAGGCATTGGCCGAACCACGGGATAAAACATCGTGTCTCTTATGTTGCTTTTCACTGTGATTGATTTCTTCTCAAGAGCTCGCTCTATAGCAACGTGGTTTAATCTAACTAACATTTTATAAGCCAAGTTTGTGCTATTAGTGTTGAATATTGCAGGATCACCTATTCACCCCCTCTAGGTGCTCCCAATTAATCAATAATTACCCTCCAGCAATTCCTTAAATAAGCTCTCTTAATATATCAACTTTCAAAATATCTCTATTTAGTTACTAGACTTGGGGAACTCTTGTGCACTCCCTCTATTCTATTTTGCATGTGAATCACACAGTAAAATCATTTGCTCACCAGTGTATCCACATCTGTGTAAAAGTGATGCACTTTAAATGATTGTAAATGAATACAACGTGCTCGTTTAATAAGTATGAAGATGACCCTTTCAAAAATTTAGTGAAAATGACCAACCATGACTCATACAGAATTAAACTATTGTCACACCCGATTTTGGAAGGCATACGGAATGCGAACCATGTACGTGTCAGGATCAGAAATTCACGTACACAGCGATTACATAATTGGACATCACCACATAGTGCTTAAATAATAGCAAAAAGAAGTATTACTTTATTACATCGTATAACACCCCATCCAATCCCGGATCGGCGGTACTTACTCCTAACAGCTCTCTAGGATCATATATTGTCCCCACAGACCAACACGAGTCTTTTGTGTGCACTTTGTCCTCAATCATGCGCACCCGAGAAAACTTCTCGGTCGGTCACCTATCCCAAATTGCTCCAAGCCAAGCACGCTTAGCTTGGAGGTTCTTTCGAGATAGGCTTCTAAAAAAGAAGATGCACCTTATTGGTATGGATACTCTATTAATTCTATTAAGCCTTGGGACATGATATCACCATCCCAGGGACCAGGATATCACAATCCACCCCCGCTTAGAAGACCGACGTCCTCGTCGGTCAACCCCAATCCGGGAACCTCCCCTCTTAGCCACATCTATGTGTCTAGTATCGTCATATGCCATGCCATGTGACCACTCTAGGCCCACATGCGCCATATACCCGAACCCCTAACCCACACACGCCCGTGAAACCACGAGGGTCAGTTCTGATACCACTTGTAACACCCCGTCCAATCCCGGACTGGTGGGACTTACTCCTGACAGCTCTCTAGGATCATATATTGTCCCCATAGACCAACACGAGTCTTTTGTGTGCACTTTGTCCTCACTCATGCGCACCCGAGAAAACTTCCCGGTCGGTCACCCATCCCAAATTGCTCCAAGCCAAGCACGCTTAACTTGGAGGTTCTTTCGAGATAGGCTTCCGAAAAAGAAGATGCACCTTATTGGTATTAGGGCTGGGCATTTGGTTTTTTTGGAACTTCGATTCGATTTTTTAGTTTTAAAAAACTTCGGTTTTTCAAATATTAGAAACTAGTTTTCTAGAAAATAAAAAACTGATAAGTTCGGTTTCGGTTTTTTACTTCGGTTTTTTGGTAAAAACTGAATACCAAACTTATACTCAAGAAGGCTACATGACAACACATAAGTTTATTTAGGACCTATAATAGCATAATTCATGTGAATAATTTTAGTTCAAGTTTCATGGCTAAACAGAGGCACTAGATGATAGACAATATTAAAACAAAATTAATGTCTCTGGAATAAATCAATTTGGAGCTAAAATGAATTAAATATGAATTTCTCAAGTTTCTAGAATTATTTTTGTATTGAAAATAACTTTCTAATACTAATTATCTGATTTTTACTACACACTGGACTGCGCGTCAAATTCTAAAAAGTGCAGGGGCTAACCTACAAAAGTTCCTAAGACTCAGGCTAACGCCGTAAGGGGACCGCAGGTTCTAATTCTGGCAAGTGGAGGGGCTCATATGCAAAATAGACCCGACGAAGGGGTATCAGCCATCACTGTCCATCCGATCCACATTTGATGGTATAGATTAGATTCGAATTCTTTGAAATGGTATGCAATCAAGAGCCTCGGATCCGGATCTAAAGGTCCGCGCGTTATGAAATCCCGCCCAGATCCTGACCGTACGACTACGACCAACCGCACAAACTCCGCAGGACGAAGGGGTACACAGAATTTAATCTACCCCATCCGTTCACCATCCTACGGTCCCGGCTTCTACAACCATTTCCTCTAATCCTAACCATCCATCGCGAGATCGAGGGCCTGCCTTGCTTCTTCCCTACCCCCGCGTCTAGACCTAACGGCGCCGCCCACACCTCCGGTGATGGGCTCACCGGCGCTACCCGACACTCTCGTTGATAGACCAAAACCCGAGCCTAAGAACTACTACCGACACAGAAATATAAAGCGGAGATGGCTAGAGTGGTGATTCTCACCAGAAATCCTGGCACCCAGCTTGATTCGGCGATGAAGGCCCGGTCCGGTGAAATGCTGACCGCGCCAGTCCATGGTACGTCCGCTTGGCGTGCGCTGTGAAATCCCCACCGCGGTACAATTAAGCCAACACCCTCGCTTCCAGGATGCTGTGCGGCAATGCTTCGCGCGGACTCCCCAGCCCTTGATGTTAATGGCGGCGGCCGGAGCTGGTTGCTCCCAAATCCAAGCAACGGTGGCACCCAGGGCTTGCGTGCGAGAGACAGTGGGGAAGGGGAGAGAGCCACAGATGTGCCCGAGTATTTATCCCAGAGCCGTCGGCCGTGGAGAAACAGAACCGGGCTGGAATTCTCGCCGCGGCGGTGATTTCACGCGGTGGTTTTCGATTGAGGAGGGAACGCCGACAAGGGGCCCGCTTGTCAGTGAGTTTGGTCGACCGAGAAGTGGAATGGCGCAACGTGAGACAGCCCTGTGGACCCTGCCCAGTAGCGATCCGAGGCCACTGACAACGGTGGCCCACTAGTCGGCGCCCCATTACTCCTATGGGCCACACAGGCTTAAGGGCGCAATCGGGCCGAGCAACTAATTCAGCCCAGGCGCAAGTTTCCTATTTTCTTTTTTTTCTTTTTGTTTTCCATTTGTTTTCCCTTTTTCATCTTAAATCTAGAATTTGAATTCAAATCTCGTAGCATAATTTATACTCTAATTAAACATACTACATCGTAGTAGGCGTTTAGATTGTTGGAGATGCTCTTAGGTAGTGTTTGGTTGATGAGTCAAGTAGAACGGAGCCGTTCCATCCTTGATTCTAGGAACGGAGCCGCTCTGTTCTGTGTTTGGTAATCTGGAACGGAGCGGCTCTGTTTTTTGTTTGGTTGCAGAGTGAACGGAACGGAGCGTGACTGTGAGAGCGGGATGGGAACGGAGCGGCTCCGTTCGGTTGATTTTTTGGAGCGGAATGGTTCTAGATCTGAGGAGAATATTCCATAATTGGAGCCATTCCATTCTAGTTCCTTTGTAACCAAACAGCAACAAAACTGGGACAGAACGGTTCCGTTCTACTTGGCTCTTAACCAAACACTACCTTAGATGTCTCCAACTAAGGGTATTTGAATGCACTAAAACTAATAGTTAGTGACTAAAATTAGTTAGAGACATCCAAACACCCTAACTAATAGTTCAACTAATAGCCATTTTTAGTAAATTAGTTAATTGTTAGCTAGCTAATTCCACTATCAATTTTTTAGTTAACTAGAAACACCCTTTAAAATTAGTTAATAGTAATTGTATTATTTGGATGTCTTTAGCTAATTTTTAATCTCTAGCGCATTCAAACGTGACACAAAACTCTATGAAAAGAGTAGAGATGGCAATGGGTACCCAAAACTGAATACCCGACGAGTTTTACTCGATATGAAGATGGGTACAGGATGATTTCTTTATCCGCGGGTACATTAATGGGCAAGAAACTCTACCCGTTGGGTAGACGGGTACGTGTATGGATTGGTACTACCAATACCTATCTACCCATAGGTAAATTATACCCGCATCAATGCCATTGTAACCATCTAATAGAGCATATCTTAACTAAAATAAAACACTTCTCTAGCTATCATTTGTCTAGCTACCAAGTTATGTCATTATATGATTTGTTAGAGCAACTCCAGTAGTTCTCCAAAAAATAGCTTGCTAAAATCATATTTAGCAAGTTGCTAAATAGCTATTGGAAGTAAAAAACAACTTAGTCTCCAATAGTTGCTCATATTTAGAAAGTAGTTCGATTTTGAATCTAGCTTTAGCGACCCTGCCCCTATGAGATCTGCCTGATAATAAGGTTGAGAGCAGAGGATGTGAGGGCGGAAGAAAAAAGGCCGGTCGATATGAACTATGGATGAGTGGTGGTCCAGTGGCGCAATCTATGAGGAAGTTGGGTTTGACGGTGAAGGAGAAACTTGCGTCATACGTGTTTGACATAGCTACCTTATTATGCTAGAAAATGAAAAAAGAGTGTGCTATACCTGGCTATCTTACTGTGTGAAAAAGGGAAAAATAATCACGCTAGTGTGAAAAAATTGACGTTAACTGCATTTAGGGAGTTCCTACCGAGTTGCTAAATGTGGAGAGTAAATAGAGTTGAATAGCAACTAAGTAAATTTAGCAAGTCTATTTAGAGAACCATTGGAGAAGCATTTTTCTGTTCATTTCTTAAATTTAAAATTTAGAGAGTTGTTTAGAGAACTATTGGAGTTGCTCTTATATGTGAAGTTGAACTTGTTTTTGTATGTTTATAATATTTTGAGTGATTGGTATATTGGAATTTAAGACTTTTCTAGCGGGTATGGGTTATCCAACGGGTAAAATTATCCGTGCGGGTATGAACATGAGTAAGATTTTATACTGCGATCATACATATAATCCGACGGGTATTTTTTTTTGATAGGTACATGTATCAAATGATATTATCCGATGGTTATGTACCTGTTGCCATGAGTGGGTAATAGTAAACTACGTGAAATTCCAAGCGTTTAAAACGGGACCTTAAAAGTCATTTGCTCCATTTCCATTTAAACGCACCTGCACAAGCAGTGTGCCTTCCCATTCAGATTTCATCCTCGGCGTCGTCTCCTGTCCTCTCCACGCCAAGCAACCTCCCCACCCCGCCCCACCCTCCATGCTCGCCTCGAGATCTTAGCGGGCAGCTCCGGAGAGCGCCGACGAGCCCCCTGATCCCTCCTCGCCGCCGCCGCCAACCGACCGGTAAGCGCCCCGTTTCCCCTCATGCTTTTTCTTCGGGGCTCCGCACCAGTCGGTGCCGGTCTGCTGGATCGCACGGGGGCCGGTCGGATCTGGTACGGATCTCGCCACCCCGCGCGTAATTCTGCGATCGCTGCGTTGCGCTCAGCTCGGATCCAGCCGATGTGCGCGGTGGGAGCTGTGGATAAGCAGGCGCTTTGTTCGCATTTGGCGTTCCTGGCTAGTGTTTATTGATGACACGTGCGTTTGTGGGTTGCAGGGGGAGGAGAGGAGGGGAGGGGAGCGATGGAGACCGCCGACTACTCCGGGAAGCTCTTCGTCGGCGGCATCTCATGGGAGACGGACGAGGACCGCCTCCGCGAGTACTTCGGCCGCTTCGGTGAGGTCACTGAGGCCGTCATCATGCGGGACCGCAGCACGGGCCGCGCTCGAGGGTTCGGTTTCGTGGTCTTCGCTGACGCTACGGTTGCCGAGCGCGTCACCATCGAAAAACACATGATCGATGGCCGAATGGTAATTTTGCCATTGCGCTCCTTCTTTTGTATAGCAAATGTGCATTTTTACTGGAATTCTGTTGTAAAGCTGCTGTTTTTTTTGTTTACTGTGTGAGTTGAATTGTTCATCTTGAACAGGTGGAGGCCAAGAAGGCTGTTCCCAGGGATGACCACAGTATTGTGAGCAAGAGCAACACAAGCAGCATAGGGTCACCTGGGCCGGGCCGTACCAGAAAGATCTTTGTTGGAGGTCTGCCCTCAAATGTTACAGAGGCTGACTTCAGGGGGTATTTTGAGCAGTTCGGTGTCATAACTGATGTGGTTGTGATGTATGATCACAACACACAGAGACCGAGGGGCTTTGGATTCATCACCTATGATTCAGAAGATGCTGTGGACAAAGCCCTGCACAAGAGCTTTCATGAGCTAAATGGTAAAATGGTTGAGGTCAAGAAGGCTGTTCCAAAGGAGCAGTCTCCTGGACCTGTTGCACGCTCACCTGCAGGAGTGGGGCAGAACTATGCTATGAACAGGGTTCATAGCTTCTTGAATGACTTCAACCAGGGTTACAATCCGAACCCTATAGGAGGTTATGGCATGAGGGTGGATGGAAGGTTTGGCCAGCTTTCAGGTGCACGAAATGGGCTCTCTTCTTTTGGCCCAGGTTATGGGATGGGTATGAACGTTGAAGGTGGGATGAGTGGAACTTTTGGTGCAAACTCTGGTTTCATCAGTAACTCCAATGGGAGGCAAATGGGTTCATACTTCAATGGAAGTTCGAATAGGTTGAGTAGTTCTATTGGGTATCTTGGTTATGACTCAGGATCGATGTTGAGTTCCATGTCTAGGAATTTTAATGCAGGTGTAAACTACCCGATCAATCCTACAAACATGAGTGCTTTTACTGCCCTTGGAAATGGGGGTGGCGTCAATTATATGGGTCTCCCTTCTATTGCCCCTGAGTTGGCCCAGTTGGGCAACATTTCAAGCCTTGGGTCAGGGAACTTTACCCGTGGAGCTGGAGTTAATAACTTAAGTTTGCCTTCTGGCTCCTATGGGAGGAGCAATTCAACTGGTACAATTGGTGAGCCTTTTTCTGCATCAGGCAATGCATATGAAGTGAACAACCCAGATACATATGGGAACAGCTCTATTTATGGTGGCACATCCTGGAGGTTCCCTTCATCTGAAGTTGACGTACCTTCTTTCAGTCATGATCTTGGAAATGTTGATCCGAATATGAAATCAGACATATCAGCAAATTACATGGGAAATTATTCTGTTAGCAACAATCAGCCAAGCAGAGGTCAGTTGTCGTTTCACCATTTTATTTGTATTACACAGATTTTTGTTTCTGTAAAAAAGGAACTATGATGCTTAAATGTGTTAGTTCCCTCAATGGTTGGGGGCAAGAATGGGAAGCACAATTTCTTTTCTTGGTTTAGGAAAGCATTGCATCTATTCACTCCGAACAGAATTTTCATGGAACTGTCTTTTGTTGTGGTTTCCTAAATTCCATATAAAATTCAGGTTACTTGAATACTTGAAGTCTTGAACCATGACGTATTGGTTAGTTTGTGGTAATTAAAGCTAAAGTTATGTTACATGTCAGCCAACTGATGTCATCCCATAACATAATACTCCCTCCTGCCCCTTTTACAAAAGGTGGAATAGAAAAAGCTAGAATACCAAGGTGTATATTTAATTCTGGCCAACTTCTTGCATAAGGACGACACTGCACTCAGTGCACTTTGTAGCAAAAATGGAAGGTCGCCTGCAACGCCTTAACTCCTTTCCAGATGCACTGGAGTTGGAACTCTGGAACGGTGCCTTGTTTACGTGAATGATCAAGTTAATGTGGGTGATAATTGAAACAATGCCTTGTATAGTCGGTTTGCCAAATTTTCTGGTTCACCTTGTAAAAGGAACCTGGGGGAGTAAATGGAAAATCATATAGTTTGGATGTCCTAACTCCTATGGCCTTCAAGAACTTGACAATGTACTATCACTACATCTATACAAAAACTATGGGTTTGTACTTGTATGAACATGGCATGTGCATCTTACATTTAGAATGCTACTTATTTATCCTGCAGCGTAGTGCGAAAGTGCATCTAGCTAGCTACTTGGTTAGGTGGCTTGAATATTTTGGGTTTTGCTTTTGACTCCCCACAGGAGCAAATTTCAGGTTGGGGTTAAAAATTCCCCTCGACTGCCCCACACCAAAGCTCTATCTGCCCCACAAGACCAACCACTAAGCTGCTTTCTGGACATCTGTTCCATTTCTTGTCATTATTTTGTATGCAATGAAATTAAAATGTCTTAGTTACTGAATATATCACAATGTTATACTATAGTAGCTCTATCTATATGTATGGGCCTAGATTCTAGCTCATGAGGCCTATTACTTGTTTGATACCCTAGGCTTATGACTATATATTATAGCTTCCAATCTAATTAATCAATATCAATTTTTATCCTCTCCAACATGGTATTAACGAGCCAACTCTAACCCTACCTGGTTGTTGGCCTTCTCTAGCCGTTGGTCGTCGCCTCTCTCTGCCGCACCTTTAGTCCACCACCGCTAGGTGCCAGCTGCCTAGCCCGACCCCACGTCGGTCATCGGCTGCCCTTCGTGACTCTACGAGACAGTGCGTAGTCGCCCTCTTGACTCCATGCAGGCCGTCGACCCTCGCCCCTTTGACTCTCAGCATAACAGCGAGCAGGAATGGAAGCCTAGAAGAGCAAGAAGCACACTATGTTATTAGTAGTGCGAATCAGATGCTCAACCTTGCCATTCTGGGAAGTGTATGGACTGGACATCCGGAGCTGTAGACCATGGGAGAAGAACGACTGAGAAGAGTTGTCGAACTCCTGGTCGTTGTTGCACTAGACGACCTTAATGGTGCGACCAAGCTAAGTGGAAATCCAAGTAAAGAAGTGCAGGAGAGTCGAAAGCGTATCAGGGGAAAATCTACGAATAATGAGAGCAATCATGAAGAACCACTAGATAATACTTCTCGAAACACTGAGAATAGGATAGGTCCACAAATCACAGTGTATGATATCAAAATTGTGCTGAGAGGAGCTAGGGAAAGCAAGCCGAACATCACGACCTAGCTGATAGGCATGTCATAGATGTTCAGACGTGCCCCTAGTACAAGAGATAACTGAACTACACAACTTGGACAACACGTCAGGGCTAGGATGATCGAGTCGACGATGCCAAGTGTTGTGTGTAGTGGTAGTAGTCATGGTGTGCGACTTCGACGAGCAAGAGGTCGGTGATGTAGTGGAAGTAGGAGACGAAGGATTGGACGTAGGCAGTCTCAACGTGTATAGGGGCCTAGAGCTATCGTAGCAGGTGAGAAGGCTTCGGGCCGCGAGATCCTTCATGAACAAGCCAAAATGACCAAACCAATAGAGCAAGGGTTATTAGTGGTGAACTGATGAACAAATAAAAGATTTTGAATGATATTGGGGGGAGGGGGGGGGTAAGAACATTATGGAGATGAAAGGACCAGGGAAGGATTGAATCACCTATAGAGGTGATCATGAGCATGTTCCTATTGCCCACAATAATAGAAGGGTGAGATGGTAAAGTTGGGTGGAAAGAAGAGAGTATACTAGCATTCGGAGTGGTGTGGTAGAAGGCGTCAGAGTCAGCAACCCAGTCTGTGGCAGCAAGAGGGGTCAGGGTCATCGTGCTAAACAAGCTAGCAAGACTGTTGATCCCAACCATCAGGCCACGAGTTCCAGGATAGAACCGAGTGTGGTGGTAGAGGCAGGAGCAGTGGCAGAGGCACCGTTAGGTGAGTTGGTTGAGGCTGGGTAAGGCGCGGGGAAGGTCCACCCGGGGACATGCCGGGTCACATGGAGATGCGTCCGATCCACGGGTTGTAGAGAGAGGGCCAGAGAGCATTCCCCTAGACACCTCTACCTCGACGACCTCCCCTTCGCCGACAACGACCACCACTAAACCCTGCACCCCTTGGTCTAGACTGGGAAGGAGGGCTCGGGGATTTAGACATCAGAGGGATAAACGAGCGCGACAATGAGCCCCTCGAGGCATGAGTGGAGGAAGTCATGCGCGAGGCTAGGACCCTAGAGTTGTATGTTGTGGTTGCAGTGTCGGGGCGTGGAGGGCGTCCCCTTGGTGAGCTCTTCAAGGATGGGGTCGTTGTAGACCTTGTGGAAGAAATGTAATGGGATCGATCGAGTGATCCAAGTCTGGAGGGCGATCAGAGACATGCTTCCTAAGGTTACAAAGGGAGGCCGCCATGCCCTTCATCTGGCGGCAGTACTCGGTGACGAAGAGGTTCCCTTGGACGAATGTCCGGAAGGCGATATCTAGGTAGAGAGAACGAGCCTCGTTGTTGTTGAGGAGCTGCTCCTTAGTCAACCTAGGCTTGGCGGGCAGTGCCACCACGCTCGCGACGACGTCCTGCAGCTCAATAGGGACTGTCTCGAGGATCCAATAGAGGACCACAATATCCATCTGCCGCTAGGAAGGGATAGTGAGGGACGCCGTGTCGGTCAGGACGTGGTTGCCAAGGGCGTAGTGCTGCAGCGTGAGCAGGATGAGGTCGTGCCAGCGGGCGTAGGTGAAGGAAGTCGGATCGAGGAGAACGGGGACTAGGGAGCGGTTGTTCTGAACACTCACCACCTGGGCGTATGTTTGGTTCACGCTCTCGCAAGCATTTGCTATGCCTGCCAGGCAGACGACCGTAGCCCCAGCGATCGAAATCGAACGTCTGGGAGCACTGCCTGGGCCAGGCAGGTCTGGTGCGGCGCCAACCAAACAGACCCTTTGTGCATAAAGCATCTAGCCAGCACAAATATCATTATGCTGTAAGCAAGGCCTGCTTTTTACACATGAGCTGTAGTCCATTCTGAACACGAACTTTTCCTATGCAGCACCTTTTGTTTTTCTGGTACCACTACCAGAGCGAACTACATATGTGATTTTTTTGTCTATTTATTTTACATACATAGTTTGGGGACAGAAATCAAACTTTTAAGCTCTCACAGTGACACGATGGTGTTTTTTGGCAGGTATCACTTCATAGTGGGAGTATTACTACAAATTCATATATGACTTGGGATAGATGAAGCACCCATTCAGTCAGGCAGCCAGGTGCGTGCATGGCACTGTGAATGGGTGATATGTCAGGTTAGTTTTGTCTAGCTGACCAGCGGTGTGGTTTACAACACCAACATGCTAGAGGAGGAAGCGGATACAGAAACATTTTCTGAGGGGCTTCTTTTCTTTGAGTCATGTTTTTAGTTTTGATTCCTGCGCGTGGCTAGCTCCTTTTGGTTTTTGAATGAGATGTGTAGTGGTGGTTATTGCGGCGCATATTTTAGAGATCGTGGTTCTTCCAACATAAGCTGGAAAAAAGAAGTCTGTATACGGATGAACATGTATACCAACCAAAGGGATGCTGTATTATCTTGCCCATTTGTTACTACATTAGCCTGTGTTTTATATCGTTCTGAACCGTTCGGTTTTGCACTCTGGAGGTTTTGTTGGTTTGTTCGTGAATTATGTATGCCAATGTAGTGTTTTTCTCCTCTTAGAACAACTCCAATAGTTATGTAAATTTTAGTTCTCTAAATCATAGATTTAAGAAATTATTAAATAACTTCGGGAGTAAAAAATGTGAGTTCTCCGATAGTTCTCTATATATAGGTTGTAGTTTTGTTTTATATCTATCCACATCTAAAAAAACAAGTCACAAATGTTGTCAATTACCTTAATTATCTACGTAATACAACCAACATTTTTGTTCAAGGGGTTACTAAATGGTTGTCAAATGTAGAGAGGAAATAAGGTTAGATGAAAAGTTGCTAATATAGAAAGATTATTTAGAGAACTGTTGGAGATGCATTTAGAGAACTGTTGGAGAGAAGTTTTTATGTTAACTACCTAAATTATTGATTTAGAAAGTCTTTTAGATAACTATTAGAGTTGCTCTTAGGTCTGGCTTGGTGATAGTAGAATTAGAGGGATCTAATTTTTATAGACTCTCTCCAATTCACTTGTCATCAAACTAGCCTTTTTGGCTTTCGGTTAAGGATAGATTGATAACGATTAGAGTGGTTAAATCTCTTTATATTTAAAATTAAATAAAAATTTAAAATTGAATAAAAAGATATTTAAATTTCCTCATTTCCCTTTAATCTCTATACAAACAAATAAAACAAGGTCTTATGTGACTTTTTAGGATCCGGTTATTTTGGCAGCTGTACATTATTATTGTTGCTCCAAAGCAATGTATTGCTGTAAAATTTGATACCGAGGGGTGTTTGAGATAGCTCTAGATTCTAGCTTCTACTGCAGTGTGAAGCTGTACTTTATAATATTAATGTAACTAGTTTTAAAAATAGAGTCGTGCTATGACATGGGCTCTTCACTTGCCCGGTATTATTGTGCCTTTTGCTTAATTTGAGTCTGCACCTCAAGTACACGCTCTTCTAGAGCAACCTTCTCACTTTGAACCTTTGTATGAGCAGGTCTCCATTTGTAGTCTTGTTGTCGTATAAGACTTCAACCTTGGAGTGCCGATATCTTGAATAGGTCCTAAACCCATAACATGGACACATCCTTTTGTCTCTTTTGTTCTACAAACAACAGAGAATGCATCACCCTCTTGAATTGTCCAGTCCTTTAACTCTAGATAGACTTCAAGAACATCCTTAAGTTGGTCCTATAGAGAAAAAAGATGGGTTCACAACATAAAATGTTATTTAGATAGGAAATGCATATTCTATTATAAATTAACAACAAAGCCTTATAATTATTGGTTTTGCCTGTTGTGTTGGAACTCCATTTTTCCTTGCATGGGTTTGGATAAAGTTTTCATCTCTTTGTGGAGGGCGTCCTAGTTTCATAGCCTACACCATTTTTTATTTGTAATTAGGGATGAAAAGATACTTATTTGGTCTTTTCTCTTTGATTGTGAATAAATAGGATATAGAATATGCTATGCAAATTCATATCCTTAATTTTAGCATTGAGCTTGTAAAGATTCATAAAAGGTAAACCTTAAATTTATCATAAATCTTCTCAAACGATAGATATAAAATTCGTATATAGATACAAATATGTTTTCACCTTTTTTGTTGTAAGGATCAAATAATGTATAAAACAATTTATGCAAAATTTTATTCTTATCAGTAGTAATGTGCCTTATAACATAAGAAAAGAATAGCATCAAATTTCATACATATCTATTTTAAAATATTGAACTTGTACTAACAATTCGGATACCCAGTTTCATCCCTATTAGCAATAAATAATGTAATCATGCATATAATTAGTAAAATAGAAAGAGCATTACCAGATCATACTCTGAACATGCATAGCTCACACTGCCGGCTGTATGATGCAACTTTAGCTTTTGTTGATTTATTTTAGCTTTTTTGGGCGATCCGAAACATAGAGTTAAATATAAATTTGTTACATCATTTTTTAGATTTAGAATTAAAGTACAGAGCTTACCTGAAATTCAGAAAACATCCAATAGTTGTAGAGATTGACAACCATCATCATTAACCCTCTTATCATGATATTCTGAATTTTTCTTTATAGGCAATTCAGGATTGAAGTATTGTTGCTTTATGGATGCATTTAATTGTTTCCACTTCTTCCCAGCTGTGCGCATCACCTAGTTTAAGGCATCATCATCTACATCATAATATGTATTTATATCCTCCCACAACTAATACTTCTTGTTTATATCAACAAGCCTCCAGTCTGTACTAGCAATAGATAATTTCTTTCTAACTTAACACCCAATAGCACTAAAAAGTTGTCTAGCAATTTTACCAATAGGCTGACCTCGACCATTGAGTAATATTTTGACTTTTTGGCATTTCAGGTGACCTTGAGAATATTCCCTCTATCTTAGTTATGCCCCTTTCAGCCCTCCTCTTTATTGTACCATTGCTTGGATCATTCTCAGTACCTTCAACTAAAGCAAAAGAAAAGTACACATCAGTGGAACTATTAAAAGAAGTTGCATGTACTAACTAATATACATGATATATAAATATGAGGATGCTGAATTATCACCATTGTAAGTGAGAAAATCTCCCACTGTCTGCAAATTAGCAAGCACCTGCTCCTCATAAGGTTGAGCATTTTTCTTTCTAGCCTTGTTATCAAGTTTGGAGGTTTAATTGTTGGAACACTTCTCTTCAGCATTTTCTACAAGCAAATGCATGCATGTGAAAGATTTGGATAACACAATTTTCTAAAGAAGGTGCTTAAACGAATAAACAGAACACTAGCTTCTTAAGGGAGAAAACTCTCCAGATAGCAAGTGGCAGTAAGTCTTGTAGAAGAATGTGGTTGCCATGACTATTAAGATTAACTATCTTTTTTTTTTCAATAACAATAGCATTATGCCATATATCAGCTGCATGGCCATCAGGAAACTTGACCCCTTTTAATAAAGTTGATTAGCTTCTAGTTCAATAGGGTGAAGGTAGCTTGTAATACCTAAAGCTTGAAGATCCAAATGAGCATTCAGTTTATCTTTAGATTTTCCAGTAATGTCCAACAAAGTATTAATTATATTTTCACACACATTCTTCTCTATGTGCATGGCATCAAAATTATATCGAATTTGCAAGTTCTTCCAATATGGAAGAGTGAACTAAATAGGTCTCCTTTTTCAGAAAGACTAATGGTTTCCCATCCTTGCGTTTCTGATTCCTTATCGTCTTACGTGATGGGTTCTTGCCATAAATTGTTTTTAGATTTTTTGTGCAATCCAAAATTTCCTCTCTTGAAAGAGGGGTAGGTGCTAGCCTCAACGCATTTTCACCAAATGAATCAACATCAAACCAAAATGGGTGGTATGGATGCAAGAACCTACGATGTCCCATATAGTAAGAGTTGCTACCTTTTCCAAGTCTAAGAGAACAAATCAAGGAGTGGCAATCAGGACACGCTGCTTGACCAGAGGTGACAAATCCAGATACACTGCCTAGACTACAGAAATCGATGATGGTCCACATTATTGCCGCACACAACTAAAAGTATTCACCCTTTGAAGCATCATAGGTCTTCACACCATTAACAAACATATCAAGTAGATCAAAGGCAATAAGCTAAAAATATACGTCCATATCACTACCCGCGGAAGATCGACCAGGAAATAAGACTGACAAGATGAAATTTGAATCCTTCATACACATTGAAGGTGGAAAGGTAAGTGAATTAATATGCCAGGACAAATGCTGTAACTAACATTAATTGTCCTATATGGATTGAAACCATATGTAGCAAATGCTAGGCAGATATTACGACTATCCATAGGAAATTCTGGATAATTTTGTTTAATACCTTTCCACAAAGGTTCATCATGCCACCTTGTGAGACTTGCAATTTAGAAGAAACAAACAATCTTTGGAGTCTTTTCTTAATAGAGAAATATCAAAGAAACTTCCTAGGAACTTTGTACTCATGTTTCCCATCTATACTTCTTTTCTGATTACCAATGTGACACACTACATACTAAGCATGAATTAGATTTTTTATGCTCCTTCCAAAATAAGATGCAATCATTTTCACATGCATGAATTTTAGTGTACTCGACTCCTATAGATTTGACCACTTTCTTTGCTTCATGAAAGTTTCTAGGAAGTGCTGAACCCTTAGGTAGTGCATCAACAAGTAAATCTACCGACAAATCAAAACTTCTATCCGTCCATCCTCCAAGAAGTTTGATGTGAAGCAAACAAACTAAGAAACATAGCTTTGAGTAGTTTTTGCAACCCAGATATACTTCTTTACTATTATCTTCTAGTAGCTTACAGATGGCTACTGTATCTTCATTAGGTTGCTCAAAAGACCTCTCATCCTCCATATTCCCTCCATTAGTGGCGGACGCAGGACTAGAATTCACCGGGGGACCTTATGGCAAAATCAAGCAAGTCCGTAAGAACTAGTGGTATATAAAAATTAAGTTTCATATATATCAATATACGATACAAGTTCAAACAAGAAAATTATATGAACAAAAGAAGCAAACATACCGCTAAGTTCTTGCTGACCGAATTGAAACTATATGTACCTTGTCGAATGTCAATCTCCTCAAAGGCGGTGCACTAGGAGGGGAGCTGGGTCATGTGACCGAGAAGGACGAGAATCGAGAGGACTGCATTGATCCCACTAGGAGGCTCAGGACAGAACTAGTTTAGTCCATCCACAACTTTATTTTTTCTATACTTAATCGTAAATGAACCTTAGGTATAAGAGATATTAAAAATTGAGGAGGACATGGCCCCCTTTGCCCCATGTAAATTCTCTCATGCCCTCCATCATCTAAACCTCAAGCTAAATCCTTTAACAACTCAGATATTGCATCATCTTCGCTAGGATGCTCACTAAACTCATCATCATTGTTACCATGATTCACAAAAGAGAACAAAGCTTCTCCATGTAAGGTTCATGTTGTGTACCCTTTTAGAAAATCATCACATATCAAGTGTTCTCGCACTTCACTGGTCTCTCTCCAAAATGAGTTAACACACTTCCTACAAGGAGATATCTTGTTCTCTACTATTGAATGTCTAAATGCAAAAGCTAGGAAACCTTTCACCCCTTGTTTATAACCCTTTGTCTCCCTACATACAATTCCTATGTTACATATCAATATAATTATAGGAAAACATAAGAGTTGCTATGAAAAGTTGCTTTGTACCTAGCCTCACATGTGATCCATGATTTATCCATACTCTTTATGTAGGATAGGAAACAAAAAAAAACACAGTTGCATTCTCTAGTCATGTACATACAAAAACAAAACATGAAATAAACATACAAGCACTGTTAAAAGGAAATAAATTACCATGCAAATTTTCTAAATAATGGGAGCGGGAGGAGGCTGCGGTCGAGCATTTGGAGGAGCGCATGCGACTCTGCGTTGAGGTAGGAGCCAATGGTTGGCGTAGGCGAGATGGGTAGCACGTGTGATCATGTTGGCATATCGATGGTTGGAACCACAGGGAAGCTAAGACGTTGAGCTGCATGCGTTGACGACTGCGTACAGTTCGGTGAAACTAGGGTTTTGTTGAATTAATGGGCTTTTGCAATTAAATAAGTAGAGTAACATTCACAATAATATACGAAAATTGAATTCTATCTGGTTGGCTAGCTCACCAAGTTTCGAACCTATAGCATACAAGTTTGAATCTTGCTAATGCTTTAATTTTTTTTGATCTTCTACATTTTTTTATTTTTTTCTACTGTTATTAGTTGAATCCCATCAATATTTTTTGTTTTAATGATCTTTAAATTATTTTAAATTATTTTTCTACTCCTCTATATTTTTTAATAACAATATGTTGTCACCTAATTTATTGCAACACGTAAGTCAATGTGCCGCTATGTATCCATTGTTTAACCTGTCTCTATAGCGACCCACCATTAGTCCCCAACGGGCCTCTATAGCGACCATAAGTTATTAAAGTTATAGACTTTTAGCGACCAAGAGACTATGGTGAAAGGAATGTGGACGACTAAGATGGGGAGGGGGTGAATTAGGCCTTCTATTTCTCGCACTAATTTAGGCTTCTGATTTTACCTCTTAAACAATACCTACGAGGATAACCAATCAAGCTAGTGCAACAAAGGTTTTATCTAAGTGTTGCTAGCTGAAAGTCGCCTAGAGGGGGGGTGAATAGGCAAATATGAGATTTATAAACTTTAAGCACAACTACAAGCCGGGGTTAGCGTTAGAAATATAATCGAGTCCGAAAGAGAGAGCGAAAACAAATCACAAGCAAATGAAGAGTGTGACACGGTGATTTGTTTTACCGAGGTTTGGTTCTTGCAAACCTACTCCCCGTTGAGGTGGTCACAAAGATCGGGTCTCTTTCAACCCTTTCCCTCTCTCAAACGGTCACTTAGACCGAGTGAGCTTTTCTCCTCAATCAATTGGGACACTTAGTCCCCACAAGAACCACCACACAATTGGTGTCTCTTGCTTTGATTACAAAGATGTTGAGAATAAGAAATGGGGAAGAAGAAAAGCGATCCAAGCGACAAGAACTCAAATGAACACAAATGTCTCTCTCTCACAAGCCTCTAAATCTTTGGAATGTGTTTGGGACTTGTAGTGGATTTGATCTTTGCTATTGTGTCTTGGAATGAAGTCTAGAGCTCTTGTATTGAATGTGTTTGCTGAAAACTTGAATGCCTTGAAGTGTGCTGGTTGGGGGGTATTTATAGCCCCAACCACCGAAGTGGCCGTTGGGGAAGGCTGCTCTCGAAGGACGCACCGGACAGTTCGGTGCGCCACCGGACAGTGTCCGGTGCGCCAGCCACGTCACCCAACCGTTAGGGTTCGACCGTTGGAGCTCTGACATGTGGGGCCACCGGACAGTCCGGTGGTGCACCGGACAGGTCCTGTTCACTGTCCGGTGCATCTTCTGGCGCCTGCTCTAACTCTGTGCGTGCTGTCCACGCACTGTTCATGTACTGTTCACTTTTGCAAACAACCGTTGGTGCTGTTAGCCGTTGCTCCGCATGGCACACCGGACAGTCCGGTGAATTATAGCGAAGTGGCTTTCCAAAAACCCGAAGGTGGCAAGTTCGGAGCGCCAGACCAGGGCAGCCTTAGGTTGTCTTTTGCTCCTTTCTTTTAAACCCTTTCTTGGACTTTTTATTGGTATGTGTTGAACCTTTGGCACCTATAGAACTTATAATCTAGAGCAAACTAGTTAGTCCAATTGTTTGTGTTGGGCAATTCAACCACCAAAATCATTTAGGAAAAGGTTTGACCCTATTTCCCTTTCAATCTCCACCTTTTTGGTGATTGATGCCAACACAAACCAAAGCAAATATATAAGTGCAGAATTGAACTAGTTTGCATATGGTAATTGCAAAGGTTGCTTGGAATTAAACCAATTTACATTTTCATAAGATATGCATGGATTGCTTTCTTCATTTTAACATTTTGGACCACGCTTGCACCACTTGTTTTGTTTTTGCAAATTCTTTTGGAAATTCTTTTCAAAGTCTTTTTGCAAATAGTCAAAGGTATGTGAATAAGATTTTGAGAAGCATTTTCAAGATTTGAAATTTTCTCCCCTGTTTCAAATGCTTTTCCTTTGACTAAACAAAACTCCCCCTTAATGAAATTCTCCTCTTAGTGTTCAAGAGGGTTTTTCAAATTGAAAGAAGATCAAATATTTTAGATACCAATTGAGATAGAATTTCTTAGAGGAAAACTAATTTCAAAAGATACCAATTTTTGAAATATCACAAATACAATACCAATTGAAAACAACATTTAAAGCTTTTGAAATTGGCGTGGTGGTGCGGTCCTTTTGCTTTGGGCTAATACTCTCTCCCCCTTTGGCACAAATCGCCAAAAACGGAGTCATTAGAGCCCTTTTCAAACTCTCTCCCCCTTTGGCAAATAATACATGAGTGGAGAATTATACCAAAGTTGGAGAGCGATGCGGAGTGACGGCGAAGGAGAAATAATACGATGGAGTGGAGTGGAAGCCTTGTCTTCGCCGAAGACTCCATTTCCCTTTCAATCTATGGCTTAGCATGAAATACACTTGAAAACCACATTAGTCATAGCACATGAAAGAGAGATGATCAAAGGTATATAAATGAGCTATGTGTGCAAAATATCAATCAAAATTCCTAGAATCAAGAATGTTTAGCTCATGCCTAAGTTTGGTAAAAGTTTTCTCATCTAGTGGTTTGGTAAAGATATCGGCTAATTGTTCTTTTGTGCTAACATAAGCAATCTCGATATCCCCCCTTTGTTGGTGATCCCTCAGAAAGTGATACCGAATGACTATGTGCTTAGTGCGGTTGTGCTCAACGGGATTATCCGCCATGTGGATTGCACTCTCATTATCACATAGGAGAAGGACTTTGGTTAATTTGTAGCCATAGTCCCTAAGGGTTTGCCTCATCCAAAGCAATTACACGCAACAATGGCCTGCGGCAATGTACTCGGCTTCGGCGGTTGAAAGAGCTACTGAGTTTTGTTTCTTTGAAGCCCAAGACACCAGGGATCTTCCCAAGAACTGACAAGTCCCTGATGTGCTCTTTCTATCAATCTTACACCCTGCCCAATCAGCATCTGAATAACCTATTAAATCAAAAGTGGATCCCTTGGGGTACCAAAGACCAAACTTAGGTGTATGAACAAAATATCTCAAGATTCGTTTTACAGCCCTAAGGTGAACTTCCTTAGGATCGGCTTGGAATCTTGCACACATGCATACGAAAAGCATAATATCCGGTCGAGATGCACATAAATAGAGTAAAGATCCTATCATCGACCGGTATACCTTTTGATCTACGGATTTACCTCCCGTGGCAAGGTCGAGATGCCATTGGTTCCCATAGGTGTCTTGATGGGCTTGGCATCCTTCATTCCAAACTTGGTAAGTATATCTCGAGTGTACTTGGTTTGGCTGATGAAGGTGCCCTCTTGGAGTTGCTTCACTTGGAATCTTAAGAAATACTTCAACTCCCCCATCATAGACATCTCGAATTTTTGAATCATTATCCTACTAAACTCTTCACAAGTAGATTTGTTAGTAGACCCAAATATAATATCATCAACATAAATTTGGCATACAAACAAATCATTTGCAATTGTTTTAGTAAAGAGAGTAGGATCGGCTTTTCCGACTTTGAAGCCATTCGCGATAACGAAATCTCTTAGTCATTCATACCATGCTCTTGGGGTTTGCTTAAGCCCATAAAGCACCTTAGAGAGTTTATACACATGGTTTGGGTACTCACTATCTTCAAAGCCGGGAGGTTGCTCAACATAGACCTCCTCCTTGATTGGTCCATTGAGGAAGGCACTTTTCACGTCCATTTGGTAAAGCTTAAAGCCATGGTAAGTAGCATAGGCAAGTAATATGCGAATTGACTCAAGCCTAGCTACGGGTGCATAGGTTTCACCGAAATCCAAACCTTCAACTGGTGAATATCCCTTGGCACCACACCATGCTCATCTTGCTTGTTGCGGAAAACCCACTTGGTTCCTACAACATTTTGATTAGGACGCGGAACAAGATGCCATACCTCATTCCTCGTGAAGTTGTTGAGCTCCTCTTGCATAGCCAACACCCAATCCAAATCCCTTAATGTGTCTTCCACCCTGTATGGCTCAATAGAAGACACTAAGGAGTAATGTTCACAAAAATGAGCGACACGAGATCGAGTGGTTAACCCCTTATGAATGTCACCGAGAATGGAGTTCACGGGGTGATCTCTTTGTATCGCTTGGTGGACTCTTGGGTGTGGCGGTCTTGGACCCTCATCATCTTCCTTGTCTTGATCATTGGCATCTCCCCCTTGATCATTGTCCTCCTCTTGAGGTGGCTCTTCTTCATCTTCAATTTCATCATCTTGAGCTTGATCCTCATCTTGAGTTGGTGGAGATGTTTGTATGGAAGAAGATGGTTGATCTTGTGCTTGTGGAGGCTCTTCGGATTCCTTAGGACACACATCCCCAATGGACATGTTCCTTAGCGCGACGCACGGAGCCTCTTCATCATCTAGCTCATCAAGATCAACTTGCTCTACTTGAGAGCTGTTAGTCTCATCAAACACAATATCACAAGAAACTTCAACTAGTCCAGTGGACTTGTTAAAGACTCTATATGCCCTTGTGTTTGAATCATATCCTAGTAAAAAACCTTCTATAGCATTGGGAGCAAATTTAGATTTTCTACCTCTCTTAACAAGAATAAAACATTTGCTACCAAAGACTCTAAAATATGAAACATTTGGCTTTTTACCGGTGAGGAGTTCATAGGATGTCTTCTTGAGGATTCGGTGAAGGTAGATACGGTTGATGGCGTAGCAAGCGGTGTTGATTGCTTCCGCCCCAAACCGGTCCGAAGTCTTGTACTCACCAAGCATGGTCCTCGCCATGTCAAGTAGAGTTCTATTCTTCCTCTCCACTACACCATTTTGTTGTGGTGTGTAGGGAGAAGAGAACTCATGCTTGATGCCCTCCTCCTCAAGAAAGCCTTCTATTTGTGAGTTCTTGAACTCCGTTCCATTGTCGCTTCTTATTTTCTTGATCCTTAATCCGAACTCATTTTGAGCCCGTCTCAAGAATCCCTTTAAGGTCTCTTAGGTTTGTGATTTTTCCTGCAAAAAGAACACCCAAGTGAAGCGAGAATAGTCATCCACAATAACAAGACAGTACTTACTCCCGCTGATGCTTATGTAAGCAATCAGGCTGAATAGATCCATGTGGAGTAGCTCAAGTGGCCTGTCAGTCGTCATGATGTTTTTGTGTGGATGATGAACACCAACTTGCTTCCCTGCTTGACATGCGCTACAAACCCTGTATTTCTCAAAATGAACATTTATTAGTCCCAAAATGTGCTCTCCCTTTAGAAGCTTGTGAAGATTCTTCATCCCAACGTGGGCTAGTCGGCGGTGCCAGAGCCAACCCATATTAGTCTTAGCAATTAAGCAAGTATCGAGTTCAGCTCTATTGAAATCAACTAAGTATAGCTGACCCTCGAGTACTCCCTTAAATGCTATTGAATCATCACTTCTTCTAAAGACAGTAACACCTATATCCGTAAAAAGACAATTGTAGCCCATTTTGCATAATTGAGAAACAGAAAGCAAGTTGTAGTCTAAAGAATCTACAAGAAAAACATTGGAAATAGAATGGTCAGGTGATATAGCAATTTTACCAAGTCCTTTGACCAAACCTTGATTTCCATCCCCGAATGTGATAGCTCTTTGGGGGTCATGGTTTTTCTCATAGGAGGAGAACATCCTCTTCTCCCCAGTCATGTGGTTTGTGCACCCGCTATCAATGATCCAACTTGAGCCCCCGGATGCATAAACCTACAAAACAAGTTTAGACCTTGTTCTTAGGTACCCAAACGGTCTTGGGTCCTTTGACATTAGAGACAAGCACCTTGGGTACCCAAACACAAGTCTTTGAGCCCTTGTGTTTACCCCCAACATATTTGGCAACTACTTTGCCTGATTTGTTAGTTAAAACATATGAAGCATCAAAAGTCTTAAATAAAATGTTATGATCATTTGATGCAATAGGAGTTTTCTTTTTAGTCAATTTAACATGAGTGGATTGCCTAGAACTAGATGCCTCACTCTTATACATAAAAGCATGATGAGAGCTAGAGTGGGACTTCCTAGAATGAATTCTCCTAATTTTGTGTTCGGGATAACCAGCAGGATATAAAATGTATGTCTCGTTATCCTGAACCATGGGAGCTTTACCCTTGACAAAGTTAGACAATTTCTTGGGGGCATTAAGCTTGACATTGTCCCCCTGTTGGAAGCCAATGCCATCCTTAATCCCAGGGCGTCTCCCATTATAAATCATACTTCTAGCAAATTTAAATTTTTCATTTTCCATTTCATGCTCATTAATTTTGCTAGTTAGTTGTTGAAAGGGAAATAGGCTTACACCTTTTCCTAAATGATTTTGGTGGTTGAATTGCCCAACACAAACAATTGGACTAACTAGTTTGTTCTATATTATAAGTTCTACAGGTACCAAAGGTTTACAATAAATCAATACAAAGTTCAAAGAAAGGGTTCAAAAAGATAGGAGCAAAGCAAACGAAGGCAGCCCTGGTCTGGCGCACCGGACAGTCCGGTGTGCCAGGGAGCTCAACTCCAAACTTGCCACCTTCGGGAATTCGGGGAGGCCGCTCCGCTATAATTCACCGGACTGTCCGGTGTAGCACCGGACTATCCAGTGTGCCAGCAGAGCAACGGTCGTTCGCGCCAACGGTCGTCTCCAAAGGAACAGTGAAACGCTACAGTGCGTGCCTGCACGCGCAGAAGTCAGAGCAGGCATCAGAAGGCGCACCGGATAGTGAACAGTGACTGTCCGGTGGCCCCGGTGTCAGAAGCTCCAACGGTCGGAACCCAACGGCCTGGTGACGTGGCTGGCGCACCGAACTGTCCGGTGCGCCATACGACAGCAGCCTTCACCAACGGCCATTTTGGTGGTTGGGGCTATAAATACCCCCAACCACCACACTTCAATGTATCCAAGTTTTCAGCCATCAAACCTCATACAAGAGCTCTAGAATTCATTCCAAGACACAAACAAAAAGATCAAATCCTCTCCCAAGTCCGGAATCACTCCAAACAAATTAGTGACTAGAGAGAGAGACTTTTGTGTTCTTTTGAGCTCTTGCGCTTGGATCGCTTTTCTTCTTCCCCATTTCTTGTTCCAAAAATCACTTGTAATCAAAACAAGAGACACCAAGTTGTGGTGGTCCTTGTAGTGGACCAAGTGTCCCATTTGATTGAAGAGAAAGGCTCACTCGGTCTAAGTGACCGTTTGAGAGAGGGAAAGGGTTGAAAGAGACCCGGTCTTTGTGACCACCTCAACGGGGAGTAGGTTTGCAAGAACCGAACCTCGGTAAAACAAATCACCATGTTCATTCGCTTTATTTCTTTGTTGAATTGTTTTCCCTCTCTTTCGGACTCGTTTATATTTCTAACGCTAACTCCGGCTTGTAGTTGTGCTTAAACTTTATAAATTTCAGATTTTCCTATTCACCCCCCCTCTAGGCGACTTTTAGTTGTGCTATGTGATCATTTTGTTGTTTAATTAATGCTAGGTGATCATGGATAGCATCAACATTAACATCTCTACATCTAGTGCAAATAGAGACATGACTAACAGTAGATGTAGAGGGTTTGCAAGCATTTAATTCATCAATCTTAGCATGTAAAATAGCATTTTCATTCTTAAGATTGGAAATAGAAATATTGCAAACATTTAAGTCTTTAGCCTTAGCAATTAATTTTTCATTCTCAATTTTAAGGCTAGTAATTGATTCATTTAACTTGTCAATCTTAGCAATCAAATTAGCATTATCATTTTTAAGTTTGACAAGAGAATCATCACAAACATTTAAATTGTCAACCTTAGCAATTAATTTAGCATTCTCATTTCTAAGGTTGGAAATAGTATCATGGCAAGTGCTTAGCTCACAAGTTAATTTTTCACATTTTTCTACTTCCTGAGCATAAGCATTTTTAACCTTAACATGATTCTTGTTTTCTTTAATAAGGAAGTCCTCTTGGCTATCCAAGAGTTCATCCTTCTCATGAATAGCACCTATCAATTCATTTAATTTTTCATTTTGTTGCATGTTTAGGTTGGCAAAAAGGGCAAGAAAATTGTCTTCATCATCACTAGAGTTTTCCTCATCACTAGATGTTGCATATTTAGTGGAGGCTCTAGATTTTACCTTCTTTTTGCCGTCCTTTGCCATGAGACACTTGTGGCCGACGTTGGGGAAGAGGAGACCCTTGTTGACAGTGATGTTTGCGGCGTCCTCGTCGGAGGAGGAGTCGGTGGAGCTCTCATCGGAGTCCCACTCCCGGCAAACATGGGCATCACCGCCCTTCTTCTTGTAGTATTTCTTCTTTTCCCTCCTCTTTCCCTTCTTGTCGTCGCCCCTATCACTATCACTAGATAATGGACATTTTGCAATAAAATGACCGGGCTTACCACACTTATAGCAAACTTTCTTGGAGCGGGGCTTGTAGTCCTTCCCCCTCCTTTGCTTGAGGATTTGGTGGAAACTTTTGATGATGGGTGCCATCTCCTCATTGTCGAGCTTGGAGGCGTCGATGGGGAGCCTACTTGATGTAGACTCTTCTTTCTTCTCCTCCGTTGCTTTCAAGGCAACAGGTTGCACCTCGGGTGTGGAGGTGGCGCCTCGCTCGATGATTTGTTTGGAGCCTTTGATCATCAATTCAAAGCTCACAAACTTTCCTACGACTTCCTCGGGAGACATTAGCTCATATCTAGGATCACCACGAATTAATTGAATTTGTGTAGGATTAAGAAAAACAAGTGATCTTAGAATAACCTTGACCATTTCATGGTCATCCCATTTGGTGCTCCCGAGGTTGCGCACTTGGTTCACCAAGGTCTTGAGCCGATTGTACATAGCTTGTGGCTCCTCCCCTTGGTGAAGCATGAATTGACCGAGCTCCCCCTAGATCGTTTCCCGCTTGGTGATCTTGGTCACCTCATCTCCTTCGTGCACGGTCTTTAGCACATCCCAAATCTCTTTGGCACTCTTCAACCCTTGCACCTTATTATACTCCTCTCGACTTAGAGAGGCGAGGAGTATATTAGTGTCTTGGGAGTTGAAGTGCCGGATTTGGGCAACTTCATCCGAATCATATCCTTCATCCCCTACGGATGGTACATATGCTCCAAACTCAACAACATCCCAAATACTAGTGTGGAGTGAGGTTAGGTGATGCCTCATTTTATCACTCCACATACAATAATCTTCACCGTCAAAAACCGGTGGTTTGCCTAATGGGACGGCAAGTAATGGAGTACGTTTAGAAATGCGAGGGTAGCGTAAGGGGATCTTACTAAACTTCTTGCTCTCTTGGCGCTTAGAAGTGACGGACGGCGTGTCGGAGCCGGAGGTGGAAGACGACGAAGAATCGGTCTCGTAGTAGACCACTTTCTTCATTTTCTTCTTCTTGTCGCCACTCTGGTGCGACTTGACGCGGTGAGGTGATTCCTCCCTCTTCTTGTTGCCGGACTCCCCCGATGGGGCTTTCCCATGGCTTGTTGCGGGCTTCTCGCCGGTCACCATCTCCTTCTTGGCGTGAGCTCCCGACATTACTTCGTGCGGTTAGGCTCTAATGAAGTACCGGGCTCTGATACCAATTGAAAGTCGCCTAGAGGGGGGGTGAATAGGCAAATCTGAAATTTATAAACTTTAAGCTCAACTACAAGCCAGGGTTAGCGTTAGAAATATAATCGAGTCCGAAAGAGAGCGCAAAAAAATCACAAGCAAATGAAGAGTGTGACACGGTGATTTGTTTTACCGAGGTTCGGTTCTTGCAAACCTACTCCCCGTTGAGGTGGTCACAAAGACCGGGTCTCTTTCAACCCTTTCCCTCTCTCAAACGGTCACTTAGACCGAGTGAGCTTTTCTCCTCAATCAATTGGGACACTTAGTCCCCACAAGGACCACCACACAATTGGTGTCTCTTGCTTTGATTACAAAGATGTTTTGAACAAGAAATGGGGAAGAAGAAAAGCGATCCAAGCGACAAGAACTCAAATGAACACAAATTTCTCTCTCTCAAGCCTCTAAATCTTTGGAATGTGTTTGGGACTTGGAGAGGATTTGATCTTTGCTATTGTGTCTTGGAATGAAGTCTAGAGCTCTTGTATTGAATGTGTTTGCTGAAAACTTGGATGCCTTGAAGTGTGGTGGTTGGGGGGTATTTATAGCCCCAACCACCGAAGTGGCCGTTGGGGAAGGCTACTGTCGAAGGGCGCACCGGACACTGTCCGGTGCGCCAGCCACGTCACCCAACCGTTAGGGTTCGACCGTTGGAGCTCTGACATGTGGGGCCACCGGATAGTCCGGTGGTGCACCGGACAGGTCCTGTTCACTGTCCGGTGCGCCTTCTGACGCCTGCTCTGACTCTGCGCGTGCTGTCCGCGCACTGTTCACTTTTGCAGACGACCGTTGGCGCTGTTAGCCGTTGCTCCGCATGGCACACCGGACAGTCCGGTGCTACACCGGACAGTCCGGTGAATTATAGCGGAGTGTTTCCAAAAAAACCGAAGGTGGCAAGTTCGGAGTTGATCTCCCTGGTGCACCGGACATTGTCCGGTGGCACACCGGACAGTCCGGTGCGCCAGACCAGGGCAGCCTTCGGTTGTCTTTTACTCCTTTCTTTTAAACCCTTTCTTGGACTTTTTATTGGTTTGTGTTGAACCTTTGGCACCTGTAGAACTTATAATCTAGAGCAAACTAGTTAGTCTAATTGTTTGTGTTGGGCAATTCAACCACCAAAATCATTTAGGAAAATGTTTGTCACACCCGGCTTTAAGGAACAAAGCCAGGTGCATCTCATACATGCGCCAAGAAGACAACATATATAATAACAGAGTGTATAGAGATAAATGTCATAAAACATCAGAGTCATTATTACATAGCGGAAGACTTATTACAAAATAAAAGAATAAATATAAAACGAACTAAGGATCGTCGGCGCCAATGTCAACTGAGAAACGCCACCTAGAACAGATCATACTCCTCGCCTTGTGGCTCCTCCTGAACCACATGTTCTTCTCCTGTGGGGGGGGTGTGAGACAGCAAGGGTGAGCTCACACATGATCATAGCTCAACAAGTTGTGGGGAACCAGTGGACATAAACTCACAAAGGTGTGAGTTCATGTGATGTGTAAGGCCAATCAACGATAGGGGTTAAAGCTGAGCATTGCTTTTAAGTAGTTGGTCAAACTTTTATTAGCAGTTACTAAGTGTAAGTAAATACCAAACCATAAATAAAGTAATAGAACAAAATTAATAATAATAAACCCATGCAATGCAAATGACAAATTGAATTTAAGTTCCATAATTTAAACATCAGAGAGTCCTGAGCTGCTCATGACCGTGAGCTCGGCTAGTATACCAGTTTTACACTCTGCAGAGGTTGTACCCTTTACCCACAAGTCATGCTACCCATCTGCCAAGGGGTCGCGAATCCCATACACCTCTACCTAGGAAGCGCGGAAGGGCAACACTACGAGGCCTTTACAAAGTTCCACTAGCTTCCGAAAACCCGGTACAGTTTATAGGAAGTTCCAATGCAGGGTTCTTGGCTGACTGCCATCGCAGCAAAATCAACCAAGGACCTCCCTACACTGACCACTCCCCTACTGCCCTTGCCCCTTTCGGGTAAGGTAGTCTTCCACTAGCTTTCCTAATTAGTCAGCCAAGGGCGTCCCATTAAACCCTTGTGGTGGCACGTGGTTCTCAAGTTAAGCTCTATGTTCCAATTAACATTAATGAACTTGACATGAACATAAATAGAATAACAAGAATAATTGGAACATAGATATAATAACTGATTATCCCAAAACCATTTAAAGCAATAGCAAACTACCCAAGTGATTCAGGGGTAAACAAGGTAATGAGATAAACAATCTAGGGTGACCTATTGGGTCCCATCAAAATTAACCTATGCATGGATAAGTGATATTAAAGAACATTATTAGGTAAAAAGTGGTCAAGGGCACAACTTGCCTTCAATGAGCTCCTGCTCAGCTACTTCAACCTGCTGCTCACCAGGATCCTCGGTCACGGGCTCTTCTACTCGCCACAATACAAACAAGCACAGTGCATATAGAGAAATTAACATTACACCAAACATATAAACAAAATACACAGTAATAATCTTCATGTTAAAATAAAATTCTAGGAACAGGAATCATAATTTTTTGAAGTTATAGATTTTAAGATATGAATTTTCAAAGGTTTTATGTGTTTAGAATAAGATTAAGTGTGAGATTAATTTTCTTACTGTTGTCATGATAAAACAGAGGCTCTAGGTGTTAGAGAATAAAATTATAAAAATTTAGAAAGTGGAATGGATTAATTTGGAGCAAGTATGAATTTTCTATGAATTATTGAAGATTTAGCACTTATTTTTGTATTAAAAATACATTTTCTAATTCATTTATCCATTTTAACCTGTCACTAGACTGGGCCTCAAAATCTGAGAACAGCAGGGGGCTCTGCGCAAGATATGTTAGACTCAGTGCATAGTAAAAATGGACGGCGGGTTTATTTCAATGAACCGAGGGGCTCTTAAGTAAAATGGACCCGCGAAGGGGTACCTTTTAATCCTGACCGCCCGGTCTCAGCTACACGGCCCGGATTAGATCTCTAAAACCTTTGAACCGGTACGCGACGAAAACCACAGGATGTTGAATCTACGGTCTAGATTTAATTATCGCGGATCCAACCCAGAGCCCTCCGATCTCGATCGAACGGCGTACCCGCATCCACGCAGAACCGATACGCTAGGAGAGATCCTAGCCGATCAAGCCGGATCCAATGGCCCCCGGTTGTCGCCCTCTTCCCAGCGAACTCCGGTGACCGCACTCAGACCCGCGGCGGCGCGCCATGGCCGACTCACCCCATTTCAACCTACGGTGCATGACTGCTAGGTATACTAGGTGCGAAATGAAATTGGGAAGAACGCGAACATGGGGAAGGGACCCATACCGTCAATTTCGCAGTGCAGCGCCCTGCCCACCGAGATGCGCGGATCCGCGGCGGAGGAAGAAGCACGGTGAGCAATTGAGGCCTATGCGGTCACCAAATCCACCCGAAGACTCCACGGGTGGCTTCTCTCTAGCTGGGTGCAGGTTCTGGACCCGATCTTAGGCTTTGGGCGTCGACGGGGAGGAGGGTTCACGGCGGCACGGATTATCTGGTTGTCGGGTCACCGATTCCCCACCTGCGTACGGCCTGGGCTCCGGTGAGTTCGCGATGGGTTGACTCAGGGCGCCGAGCCGGTATTTAAGGTCGCGGGCGTTGCTTGCTGGGTCAGCCGAGGCCAGAAATCGCGGTTCGGCCGTTGAGGTCGTTTCGCCATGCGCGCGAGGTATGAGGAGGTGAGCACTACGCGGTATTGAACAGCTGACCGATGGGCCCCCTATGCTAGGCGGTAGCGCGCTCTGTGGAAGAGGTACTGGCACGCGGGCCCCAGCTGTCGGCGCGAGGGTGTAGGTGGGCTGCGCTGAGGGAAATGGAAGGTGGGCCGGATTCGGAGTTGGCGGCCCAGTGCAAGTGTTTTCCCTTTTTTTTATTTTCTTTTCTTGTTTTCTTTTATTCTTAACTATTTTGAATTCAAATTTGAATTTTGAATACAAATTTCAACATTGTGTCAAGTGTACAAATTCAAGCTTCGAGTGGATGAACAATATATTTTTATTTACTTATTTTTATCCACAAAATTCTTATTTTCTTCTCTTTTCTAAATTCTACAATTCTTTTTTTTATTTTTAAATTCCACTTTGGATTTTAATATATTTCTTGTCATATTTATTATTTTATTTTGTCACAATGTGCACACAAAAGAAAACTCAGCATGATGCAATGATTTATCTTTGGGTATTTCTTGTTAATTATGTATTTGTGTGAGTAATGTGTTCACATGAAATGATAAACATGGGTGACACATATAGATGCAAAGTAGTATAATTTCTCTTCTTAGACTTTTCTTACAAAGTGGGTGTTACAAATCCTCATTGGTGCCCCTACACAAAGGGAGGCCCATGCAAGGGCCAAGCACCCGGACAAGGTAACTCTGTAGATAGTCACGGGCCTTCTCCACACATAAGTGGTGCTCTGCTTCCAGCATTTCTCGGATGCTCCTGAGGTCTTCACTATTGAGCTTCCGACCAAAATGCAGGAACCTCATTCGCTTAGGTACACGGTGGAGACCACACCACAAACATGGTTGGTGTGGTCTCGCAAGACTCTCGCCCCCACTTGGTACAATTACAACAAGGGGATTTGCACCGTATATTACACTATTTACATAGTGTAGTTTGAAATACGGGATGGGATAGGTAAGCTACTGGAGACAACCTAACCTCACTCTAATCAACTAGGAACAAACATAGAGCAAGCGCTATGAAGTGGTCTAACTAACCTAAGCACTTTGCAAAGCACCTACGCTAATCACCAATTGATTCTATTAAGCATTTGGGTGTTTTGAGCTAAGGATTGGTGTCTCAACTCATACACTATGTTTCTCAGCTCTCCACATCTTCAAATGGTCGATTGAGTGGGTATATATAGAGCCCCAAGCTTAAAAGTGCCGTTGGAAGGAAACAAACTTTTCTGCATCACACAAAACTAGTCCAGTGAGCCAAATATGTGCACTAGACCTGGTCCGATGCCCTTCCACGTTAGCTAGCCGATTGATGGCTAACAACTTTTCTGTTGTACACCAGAGGTACGATGTGCCAACAGTGTACATTGAACTAGCCTGGTGCCTACCACGTCAGATGTCCATTAGAGCTATCAGTTGCCGACCGTTGAGTCTCTAGGACACGGTGTACCACCGGTGTGCACCAAACTCGGTCTGTTGTGCCAGCAGGCTCAGATCCAGATTACACGCTCTCTGTGTGTTTGGTCTAATGACCTAGTCTGGTGTTCTTCCAGACGGTCCGGTGCACTCTAATACACCCTATCTTCTATTCTTCATGTTTCTTCACTTGGGCTTTCTTGTCTTGTGTCTTAGACTCTTGCTTGATGCTGGTAAGTCTTCAATGAGTGTTCTACTGTCTTCTTTGAGGTGTTGCTCCCTTAATTCCTTAGTCCAAGTCCACTATGCATCCTTTGAACTATAAACATAAACACTAGCAAACACATTAGTCCAAAGGTTATGTTGATCATCAAACACCCAAATCACTTAAACAAATGGGTTGCGGTCCATTTTCCTAACATATGGCTACAAACGTATTTAGCAACCAACCATCAGTCCCTAAGATTTAGCAACCAAAAGTTGGTGCTTAATAAGGGTCGCTAAAACTGAATCATGGTTTTTAGTGAGATCCAATGATACCACAAAAAAGGATTTTGAATACAAGCTTCGTGGACCCATTGTATATTTACCAAAAAACAATTTAGGACTATCGTACAAACATTCTAAAAAGACCGATCAAGCTTCTTCACAAGCAAGATTACATGCAATACAAACTTATTCATTAACATTTTAAGTTAGTGTCCATTATCTTTTTGTAGCCATACCTTTTCTAACTAAGTGTGTATTCTAATTTGCTCTCCATGTTTATAACCTTTCTATAGCTTTCAATGGATAATTATGGCGATCTCAATGAAGCAAGACGTTGTACATATCCTTGACTCCTTGAGGAAGCCAATCATAGACTTACATGGAATAGTAGATCTTCTTAATGTGTAGTTCTTACCATTCGAACCTAACTCTCTTAACACCTAAATGATTAAATCATGCATGCACCAAGGACTTACCATTTTCATTATGCAGGGCATGAAGGTAGCTACACAAAAAACACCCCAGCCTAAACGGAACTCTCTTAAGATTAGATTGAACTTTCTTGTACTTTGTAGCTTACACATCTATCAAGTTATTTGCCAATAATAATTCATAACTTTTTTCTCGATTTTAGTGCTTGACACTAAAAAGGGAAACAACCTGTGTGGATAAATTTGTGAATTTATTCACACATTTGTAGGTAACAAGTTAGTGGACAAAGATACCAAGGTAAGTGAACAATTTCTATAGTATTAATGTCCATTATGTTAATAAAGTGTCTCATTGTTGGGGGCCTTCGTCCTCCGAAGGTCCTAAAAACGTGATTTAACAATATCTTCCAAGTGTGACATATGAACAGGTACCTTCGGACTTGGGCTAAAAGCATGTACGATGTAAAAAGCATGATCGTGACGAAGGTTGGAGTTGCTCCGAAGCTACGCGCAGGGGAGTTTCGGCTAAATGGCGGAAAAAGGAACCGACTTAAAGGGGAAAAGGCTATCTAGTCCTCATAGAATTGTATATAAGTCAATAATAAATGTAAAGGGCATGAATGTAATTTCTCACAGGCTGTGTCCTGTGACTATAAATAGATGAACAGTACCCCTGTACTGTTCACGCTGACTGATATTTGCTTTTGCGTCACGCTTGTACTTTTACCTTCTATCAAGCCGAAGGTAACCTTTGTAATTCAATATTATTTCTGTCTCTCCAAAATAATATAATGAGAATGAATTAATAATGTTCTAGGATTGTTTATGATGTTTCTTATGTTCATATACTTCTACTTATATTAACATATACTGCATTGATGATGGTATGTCCTTCTTAACCTTCGTCTGAAGATCATTATATCTTAAAGGAAATAATGCTTCGAAGGACGAAGGGCAATAACATTTAACATTCTATGTTGCCTTGTTCTTAATTCATAGCATTTGAGAACAAGTCCCCAACATTGGCGCCCACCTCCGGTGAACTCTTTTGACCACCTTCGGCAAGCACTGACCTTCATCATGCCGCCGAAGAAAGCTTCAGCACCAGAGACCGCTGCACTGCAGCCGCTGGACCCAAACCAGGAAACTCTTTCTCTTCGAGAGGCTCGAAGTCAGAAGAGGAAAGCCACCAGTCCAACACTCCAGGAGGAGGAGTTGGACCAAGAGATCAGGGACATGGAAATAATCCATCAGCAAGTACAAAGGAAGAATGAGAAGATGGCGCGGCTGGCTGATCTTCAAAGGAAGATCGACGAAGCCACTGAGGAAGTACGTCATCTTGCTCAAGATGAACAGGATCGAAGACCCCAACACAGGGAGCTTCGTCAAGAAGGCTTGTTCAATGAAGATGGATGGTATGATGATTTTAATCATGATGCCTTTACTTTTGATGATGCTTCTCAATTGGTAGCAGAACTCCAGGCTACCCCATGGCCCCCGTCATACAAGCCACCTCAGCTCCCCATGTATGATGGGCATTCAGATCCAAAGTAGTTTCTGATGAGCTACGAAGCAACTATATCTTCGTATGGAGGCAATATTGCAGTTATGGCGAAGTCCTTCGTCATGGCAGTCCGGAATGTAGCCCAAACATGGTATTCTTCTCTTCGGCCAGGGACTATCACGTCGTGGCAGAAGCTTAAGGACATGTTGGTTACCAGCTTCCAAGGTTTTCAAACGAAGTCGGTCACAGCTCAGGCTCTATTCAATTGCACGCAAGACCACGAAGAATACCTTCAGGCATATGTACGAAGGTTCTTGTGATTGAGGGCACAAGCGCCTACGGTGCCCAATGAGATTGTCATTGAGGCCATGATCAAGGGTCTTCGCCCAGGACCTACTGCCCAATATTTCGCCAGGAAGCCCCCACAAACTCTGGAGAAGCTGCTTCAGAAGATGGATGAGTACATCCGGGCTGACAACGACTTCCGCCAAAGAAGGGAGGAAGCTTACAGATTCTCGGAAATGACTAGGGGCTTTGAAGGAAGAATCCACCCGAGGCATGACAGGTCAATCTATAATTCCACTGAGAGTGACGACAAAGGAAGACAGCCTCAAAGGTCACAATACACCTCACAATCTTCGGGGCAACAACAGAGCTCTTTCAGACCACCAGCTCCAAGGGGCAGAGGCGCCAGGGGCTTTGGGGGAAGATTTGGGGATCAGCCTAGAAAGATCTACTGCTTATTCTGTGGTGAGGACAAGGGCCATACTACAAGAATGTGCCAAATCACCATTCAGAAGCAAAAGGAGATAGCAAAAGCCGAAGCTCGGCAGAACCAGTCGAAGCAGGTCTTGCACACTGCTTCGTGCCACTCTCCCTACATACCAGAGTATGTGGGCAATCATCCCACAGCTTCTGTGGCTTCGACTATTCACTCACAGGCTTCCTGGCCACAACTCCCACCCCCTCCACCACTACAGCCGACCTATTCTCGAGGCCAGCCAGAAGGGCGCCAGTACCCTCAGCAGCAACGTGAAGTCAGGGAGGAATCCGAAGCTCGCACAGTCAATAGTACTGTACCAGAATCAAAGCACATTTACTGAGCGATATCCTACCCCTGAAGTACTTTTGTATTCTATGTCATTTTGTTTTTCAAAAAGGAACAAACAATGCAGAACTAGTTTTAATTTCTTGTAATAGTTTCACTTTTATCAGAATGAAATATATTTTCTTCAAATGTTTATGAAGCTCAAAAATTGCTGAAGCTCAAAAGTCGTTCCTAAGGGAATGCAGAGCTAAAAATCGCAGTGTAAGTTTCGCCGAAGCTACAAAAAGTCATTCCTAAGGAGCGCAGCGTAAGTTTGCCGAAGCTACAAAAAGTCGTTCCTGAGGGAATGCAGAGCTAAAAATCGCAGTGTAAGTTTCGCCGAATCTACAAAAAGTCGTTCCTAAGGAGCGCAGCATATGTTTGCCGAAGCTACAAAAAGTCGTTCCTAAGGGAGCGCAGTGCAAGTTTTCTGCTCAAAAGTCGTTCCAAAGGGAATGCAGAGCCAAATACCACCGAAATATAAGGCGAAGAAGTTCAAAAGACGTTCCTAAGGGATTGCAGAACTTACACCGAAAAGTCAACGGTGATACTGCCGAAATAGAAGGCGAAGAAGTTCAAAAGACGTTCCTAAGGGGATGCAGAACTTACACCGAAAAATGAGTGGTGAAGCCGAAAAATAAACTGCAAAGAGATTTCGATCGTTCCTAAGGGGACGCAGAGATGATGTGTTCCAGTGTGGGCGTGTGGGTGCGTATCTTCGGCATTAGCATCATTCACATCATATCGTCACATCATCCCGCATAGCATCACATCATACATCATATTGCACTGATGACACGAATTGAATACGAAATCGACCTTCGAAGACTGCTTTATAAAAAATGAAAATGTGCTAAGGCACAAAGTTAGCTGAGAAATACAGCCTCGTTAGCTCTATTGCAAAAGAAGGGATCCTTTGATTACGAAGTTGGGAAGTTTTTACGAAGCATGGATATTTTCACGAAGCACGGATTTTCTTATTTGTGAAGCATGAAAAGAAGGGAAGGTGTTTTTTCGTCGAAGGCTCAAAAAGGTATGTATATAAAGTTTCATGCATCGCAAAGAACTGAATTGCAAATAATTTACACATTAAATTCAAAAATATGCACATCGAATATTACAGTCTTCATACAACGAAGCTACATTGATCGTCTAAAAATGTTTTTACAATATCAGTCCTCTTTCAGGCCCTTTTCCTCAATTTCATTCAACAACTTGTTAACAACTTCGTCAACAATAGATTCAGCTATATTGGTGATTTCTATTGCTTTCTTCGTTTCTGGGTCGGCCAGGGGGTCGAACGGCTCCGGTGGAGGAGATAATTCAGCTGCGGTAGAAAAAAATCAATCAGTTCGAAGTCACGAAAACAAATGACGAAGCTAAAGGCCATTAAACGATACCTATCCGTCTCTCGCGTTCTGCAGCTTCCTCAGCTTTTTTCGCTGCTTCTCAAGCGTCATGAATATCTTTTTCACTTTTCTTCATTATTTCGTGAGCCATTTCTCGGCCACCATTTTCCCAGATGTCAGTGTAAAATTTTCCGCCCACTAAACTTTCTTCGGCCGAGGGATCATTTATGTCATCCACAGAGAAGGCAGCTTCGGCCTGGGCCAGGGTTTTGACATGATTGCACCCCGCCTTCTCCAAGTTGGCTGAAATTCCTCTCGCACTAGAGAACGCGCAGACATCCCCGCGATCACTTAAATTTCTTCAAAAGCTTCGGCTTCTCCGCTTATCCACTCGATAACACCCTCAGGGTCGCCTCGTATGAAGTTATCTTCGTTTGAATAGGCGCCCACATTGGCGAAGCTAGCCTTTATCTTCTCCACGCAGCCCAAAGATTTTTCAAAACATCTTTCCTTGGATGCGCGAAGTTCTTCAACTATTTTTTCTAAATAGTTTTTCCAATATTCGCTGGCCTCTCGGTTAGCTTCTACGAGAGCGCATTTTTCTTTGGCCTCTGCCAATTGTTTCCGAAGCTCTTCGATCTCATTCTTTTGAATCTCAGCTTGAGCTTTGGAACTAGCTTCATCTTCTTTTACTTTGTTTACCAATGAAATTAATATTTTGTCTTTTTTGAGACCTTCGTTCCTTAATTCGATCACCTCTGAACGAAGGTTGTTTAGACCCATTGTATACCCTTCATCTTCAATGTTTTCTGTGCTCTAAGGGCATTGCTAAGGATCAAGCCCTGCAAGAGGAAGACAAGATTAAGTATAAACAAATGAAATATTTCGTTTTCAAATACAAAATTGACTTTTATACCTTTATGCTATTATACGCTAAACTATCAGCCAGTTCATCCTTTGATAATATTGAAAGGCCATCTTCCAGCTTCAGAAATCCGAAGCTTCTACCTATCTCCCGACAGACAGATATCTCTTTATTATCCGGGAGACAGTACAAAAAATCTTCTTCCCCACTGCCATTGAACACTAATGCCCCCTTCGGGTATTTCAATTTTTGGGCATAATGTTGAGCTTCTCGTTCTTCTTCCTGAGAAAGTCCCTTTCCCGAAGCATGGCGAATGATGTAATCAATGCTCTCTTTTAAAGCTTCGGGAGCAGGAGTGGCAACCTTTTCAAACAAAATTTGCTCTGTCACCTTTTCTTCTGTTGCCTTTTCTTCAAATTCCGCAGGCTTCGTCTCAGCATGCACTGAGGGCCCCACCTCGGTTTCAACCTGGGTTGTTGTAGCTTCAACATCTATTTGCTTAGTATCAGCTCTAGGTTGCGTTTTGTCAGCTTCGGCAACCTTCCCTTTGGGAGCGAGACTTATGGAGTCGGTTGTTTCCAGTACATCTAATACATTTACCATCCTCCTTCTCCTAGGAGTTATGGCAGAACTATTTTGTGCCCTCAGTGCTGTTGCTTCTATTGAAGGACTTAAAGTCCATGGCATCTTTGTTACCTCTTCAGTTGTTGACCTTTCAGCGTTATCTTTGTCAACCTTCGTTTCAACTAGCTCAACCGAAGGTGCCTTCGGCATTATACCCAGTTCTTCAGCCCTCTGCATCGAAAGAGCAGTTTCTCTTGATTCAGCAGCTGAAGGGGCCTCCCCGCCAAACTCAGGCACCACGGTCGGTTCAATATAACGTGGCCGGTGGGTAAGTACCTTCATCTTTTTGCCCGCAGCCTTCGGCACAGGTTCAGCCGAGGCGGCCAGAGCAGCAGCTTTCCTCTTCTTCCCTTGCCCCCACAGCGGGTAGCGATAGTCGGGGTAGACAAAGCCAAGAGCGTCAAAAACTCTATTCAATCTCTTCTTTCCTCGACTTTCGAAGGCTGTGGATAATGCATTATCTTCTGCCTTGGAATATGATCCAAGTAGTTCATCACTTATAACTTCGATGCATTTTAGCCAGTCATCGTTTGCTTCATCGAATTTATCCCCATATCTAAATGTATACTTCAGCCGGACCAGTTCACCTTCGCTAGACTTGGTGATGGTCTCCTTCGGCATTTCCCAGCTCTCTACAAGCGGCTATACTCTGAATGCTATATGCTCTTGAATTAAATCTCTCGTACCAATAAAGAAGCAGACAGTACCAAATGCCTTCTGGCATGCTTTGGCGGCTTCATCAATTTCAACCTTCGGCTTTCGGAGGCCGAAGCGGGACCATATAGGGCGCATAATAACCTCCTTGATGTCCTCCCTCGCTATCAAGTCATTCTTCACATAAAACCATTCTTCCATCCAATTTTCCGGCCATCTCTTCCAAAATGTTGGCACTGGGTGGCTTGCATTGGGATGGGCGATAAATCCATAACAAACGAAGTTGTTGTGATATTGTTCTTTTCCCGTGGCCTTCGTCTCATACAGAAGTTTGTGCATGCTGCAGAAGTATTTTACGCTTGGCTCTATCCCTTGGCTTCTTACTGCCCAAACGAAGACTCCCATCCTCAATATGGCTTCGGGGGTCAATTGATGAAGGAAAATTTGGAAGGTTTTCAACACTTCAACCACAAACCTGCTCAGTGGGAACTGAAGCCTAGCTTTGAAGAAGCTTCGGAAAATCACAACTTCGTTCTCCTCAGGCGCAGGAACGTTGTTGTCTCCGCCAGCCCTCACAATAGACATATCCCGAAAGTACCTTCCCCTCATGTTTTCGAGGTGACTTTGCTTGATGGTCGATTTTCTGAAAATTGCATGACTTGGTCTCTAGGGTCGATCCTCGAAATCTTCGCCTCCACTTTCTGCATCATAACTGTCACTGTCACCAGTATCTTCAGACAAGTCCTCCAGTATCTCCTTAGTAATCTTCTCTGTATTTGATTTTGCCATTGACTCGATAAACCCAACTATGTAAGGATTCGCAGCCTTCTTCTCCTCAAAAAGCTTCTCCTCTTCAGTTAGCTTCGTCTCAGCAGCAACCTTCTTGTCTTGAGACATTTTTTCCTTCAGAGATGGCGAAAATGTGTCTTTCTAACCGAAGCTCAGGAAGCTTGAGAAACTAGCAAGCGTTAGTGAGCAAGAGCTATAAAATTGAGAAAATAAAGCAAATGGCACAAGCAGCGTACCAAATGTGGTTGGTGCGAGTTCTTATTTATACGCTCGGCACGCTACAAATCGGGGGGCCCCGTCCGTCATTGACTGTTGCTATTCTAGCAAAGGGAAGATGTTTTTGCGGACCTTCGGCTTAAGGCCTTCGTCCATGTCGCAGCCTGAATTCGTTATCTTAAACAAATTAATACTGTGAGGGGCTACTGTTGGGGGCCTTCGTCCTCCGAAGGTCCTAAAAACGTGATTTAACAATATCTTTCAAGTGTGACATATGAACAGGTACCTTCGGACTTGGGCTAAAAGCATGTACGATGTAAAAAGCATGATCGTGACGAAGGTTGGAGTTGCTCCGAAGCTACGCGTAGGGGAGTTTCGGCTAAATGGCGGAAAAAGGAACCGACTTAAAGGGGAAAAGGCTATCTAGTCCTCATAGAATTGTATATAAGTCAATAATAAATGTAAAGGGCATGAATGTAATTTCTCACAGGCTGTGTCCTGTGCCTATAAATAGATGAACAGTACCCCTTTACTATTCACGCTGACTGATATTTGCTTTTGCGTCACGCTTGTACTTTTACCTTCTATCAAGCCGAAGGTAACCTTTGTAATTCAATATTATTTCTGTCTCTCCAAAATAATATAATGAGAATGAATTAATAATGTTCTATGATTGTTTATGTTGTTTCTTATGTTCATATACTTCTACTTATATTAACATATATTGCATTGATGAAGGTATGTCCTTCTTAACCTTCATCTGAAGATCATTATATCTTAAGGGAAATAATGCTTCGAAGGATGAAGGGCATTAACATTTAACATTCTATGTTGCCTTGTTCCTAATTCATAGCATTTGAGAACAAGTCCCCAACACTCATATTCTGGTTTAATGTAATAACTCTTTTATTAAAGCTTTTGGCAAATCACAATTAATAAAGATAAAGGAAGAAGTACTCCCTTTGAATAACATCCAAGCAATTCAAGAATAACTTATAGGGTTTATAAATAATGAGATCGTATTCGAAGATAAAGAGTTCTATCATGATGGACGAAATCTTCTATCCCCATCCCAAGACAAGGGTGATTCATATTGAGAATATAGAAACAAAGATATATTTGGTAGTGGGGAGAGTTCATAGACATTTGGATATATTACTATTAACATTCATTGTAATGTACATATTCATTTGTATACATGAAGGTACACATGTGTACACACACTATAGTATAATGCCTGTGCGTGGCGACGACACACCAATCATATTTAATGGTATAGTGTAACGACTGTATGACACATGAGGGCCCAGTGATAAGCCAGTGTGATGAACCATCCTCACACAAATAAATTTAAAATTAAGATAAACATATGGCCCATATTCTAGATATTAAATTGCAGATGCTGCACTTTATATTAGTTAAAAGGTTGAGAAAGATGAGTTGAACAGAAGGCATGTCCCTTTTTTATAGCTAACCTAACTGCTCTCCTTTAGCTAGCAAGGTGGTACTATCCGGGAGCGCGACACTACGTGTGGTTTCGTGTCATGTTGGGCTTGCGTGTTTTCTTATGACCCATGTAGGACTGCTCGTCCTCCTTCAGCTATCGAGACGATAATATCCGAGCGTGCTGCTTTGTGTCGTGTAGAACTTGTGTTTTCTCATGCCCATCTAAAAGGTAATGACCCACGTCACTTGTCCACGCACAACGATGGTGGACCACATGTTAGATCAGAAAGATGTATAATGACTTCTTTTTGTAAAATAGGCGACGATGAAAACCAGGAAAACGGATGCTTTATAACAAATTAAGTTGTATTAGTCCTGACAATGCTACAATTGCAAGTTTAGAGAAAGAAAAATGAAAGTATTGACATCTTTATTCAGAACAACAATGACGACGAGCCAATCACTTGGAACGTCAACCATCATCCTTTTGAAGCTTTGTACAACGCTCGGCAGACCAAGGCATCTTAGCGCATGATTGTGATTGAAAGTCGCCTAGAGGGGGGGTGAATAGGCAGAAACTGAAATTTATAAACTTAAAACACAACTACAAGCCGGGGTTAGCGTTAGAAATAAATTCGAGTCTGAAAGAGAGGGAAAACAAATCAACCAAAGAAATATAGCGGATGACACGGTGATTTGTTTTACCGAGGTTCAGTTCGTAAGAACCTAGTCCCCGTTGAGGTGGTCACAAAGACTGGGTCTCTTTCAACCCTTTCCCTCTCTCAAACGGTCACCTAGATCGAGTGAGCTTTCTCCTTAATCAAATGGGTCACTTAGACCCCACAAGGACCACCACACAATTGGTGTCTCTTGCTTTGATTACAAGTGTTTGAAGACCAAGAATGAGGAAGAAGAAAGCGATCCAAGAACAAGAGCTCAAAGAACACGAGCTAAACTCTTTCTAGTCACTATGTGTTTGGAGTGTACTTGGGACTTGGAGAGGCTTTGAATCTTTTGAATTGTGTCTTGTATTGATTGCACTAGCTCTTGTATTGAATTAGATGTCTGAAAAACTTGGATGCCTTGAGTGGTGGTGGTTGGGGGGTATTTATAGCCCCAACCACCAAACCAACCATTGGGGAGGCTGTCTGTCGATGGGCGCACCGGACAGTCCAGTGCGCCAGCCACGTCACCCAACCGTTAGGGTTCTAACGGTTTCGACCGTTGGAGCTCTGACATCTTGGGGGCACCGGACAGTCCGGTGCCGCACCGGACAGGCACTGTTCACTGTCCGGTGCGCCTTCTAGCACTGCTCTGACTCTGCGCGAACTGTCTACGCACTGTTCACTTTGCAGGCGATCATTGGAGTTGACCGTTGCGATCGATTGCCGTTGCTCCACTGGCACACCGGGCAGTCCGGTGGCACACCAGACAGTCTGGTGAATTATAGCGGAGCGGCTCTCCAGAAACCCGAAGGTGAAGAGTTTGAGTCGATTGCCCCTGGTGCACCGGACATTGTCCGGTGGTGCATCGGACACAGTCCGGTGGCACACCGGACAGTCCGGTGCGCCAGACCAGGGTTCTCTTCGGTTTCTTTTGCTCCTTTCTTTTGAACCCTAGCTCGAATCTTTTTATTGGTTTGTGTTGAACCTTTAGCACCTATAGAATATATAATCTAGAGCAAACTAGTTAGTTCAATTATTTGTGTTGAGCATTTCAACCACCAAAATCATTTAGGAAAAGGTTTGACCTTATTTCCCTTTCAATCTCCCCCTTTTTGGTGATTGATGCCAACACAAACCAAAGCAAATATATAAGTGCAGAATTAAACTAGTTTGCATAAGGCAAGTGCAAAGGTTGCTTGGAATTAAACCAATTTTATACTTTCACTAGATATGCATGGATTGCTTTCTTTCTTTTAATATTTTGGACCACATTTGCACCACTTGTTTTGTTTTTGCAAATTCTTTTGGAAAATCTTTTCAAAGTCTTTTTGCAAATAGTCAAAAATATATGAATAAAATTTCGAGAAGCTTTTTCAAGATTTGAAATTTTTCTCCCCCTATTTAAAAAGCTTTTCCTTTGACTTAAACAAAACTCCCCCTTGATGAAATTATCTTCTTAGTGTTCAAGAGGGTTTTACTAATATGAAAAAGATTTGAATACCAATTGAAAAATCTTTGATAATCAATTTGAAATATGGATACTGATTGAGATATAATTTCCAGAGGAATACTAATTTGAAAGATACCAATTGAAAACTTTATTTCGAAAATTTTTGAAATTGGTGGTGGTGCGGTCCTTTTGCTTTGGGCTATATTCTCTCCCCCTTTGGCATTAATCGCCAAAAACGGAGACGTTTGAGAGCCCTAGTTACTTTCTCTCTCATTGGTACAAGTAAATATGAGTGAAAGATTATACCAAAGTGAGAGTGATGTGGAGTGATGGCGAAGGGTAAGTGATACCGATAGAGTAGAGTGGAAGCCTTGTCTTCGCCGAAGACTCCATTTCCCTTTCAATCTACGACTTAGCATAGGAATACACTTGAAAACGCATTAGTCGTAGACATAAAAGAGATATGATCAAAGGTATATAAATGAGCTATGTGTGCAAAGTTTCAATCAAAGTTCCGAGAATCAAGTATTTTTAGCTCATTCCTAAGTTTGGTAAAGGTTTTCTCATCTAATGGATTGATAAAGATATCGGCTAGTTGTTCTTTGGTGCTGACAAAAGCAATCTCGATATCCTCCCTTTGTTGGTGGTCCCTCAAAAAGTGATACCGAATGGGTATGTGCTTAGTGCGGCTGTGTTCAACGGGATTATCCGCCATGCGGATTGCACTCTCATTGTCACATAGGAGAGGGACTTTGCTCAATTTGTAGCCATAGTCCCTAAGGGTTTGCCTCATCCAAAGCAATTGCGCGCAACAATGGCCTGCGGCAATATACTCGGCTTCGGTGGTAGAAAGAGCTACTGAATTTTGTTTCTTTGAAGCCCAAGACACCAGGGATCTTCCCAAAAACTGACAAGTCCCTTATGTGCTCTTCCTATCAATTTTACACCCTGCCCAATCAACATCGGAATATCCTATTAAATCAAAAGTGGATCCCTTGGGGTACCAAAGACCAAACTTAGGTGTATAAACTAAATATCTCATGATTCTTTTCACGGCCCTAAGGTGATCAACTTCCTTAGGATCGGCTTGGAACCTTGCACACATGTATACGGAAAGCATAATATCCGGTCGAGATGCACATAAATAGAGTTAAGATCCTATCATCGACCGATATACCTTTTGATCTATGGATTTACCTATCGTGTCGAGGTCGAGATGTCCATTAGTTCCCATGGGTGTCTTGATGGGCTTGGCATCCTTCATTCCAAACTTGTTAAGTATGTCTTGTATGTACTTTGTTTGGCTGATGAAGGTGCCCTCTTGGAGTTGCTTGACTTGAAATCCTAGAAAATACTTCAACTCCCCCATCATAGACATCTCGAATTTTTGAACCATAATCCTACAAAACTCTTCACATGTAGATTTGTTAGTAGACCCAAATATGATATCATCAACGTAAATTTGGCATACAAACAAATCATTTACAATGGTTTTAGTAAAGAGTGTAGGATCGGCTTTTCCGACTTTGAAGCCATTAGTGATAAGAAAATCTCTTAGGCATTCATACCATGCTCTTGGGGCTTGCTTGAGACCATAAAGCGCCTTAGAGAGTTTATAAACGTGATTAGGGTACTCACTATCTTCAAAGCCGGGAGGTTACTCAACATAGACCTCTTCCTTGATTGGTCCATTGAGGAAGACACTTTTCACGTCCATTTGATAGAGCTTAAAGCCATGGTAAGTAGCATAGGCAAGTAATATACGAATTGACTCAAGCCTAGCTACGGGTGCATAGGTTTCACCGAAATCCAAACCTTCGACTTGTGAATAGCCCTTGGCCCAAAGTCGGGCTTTGTTCCTTGTCACCACACCATGTTCATCTTGCTTGTTGCAGAAAAGCCACTTGGTTCCTACAACATTTTGGTTAGGACGTGGAACCAAATGCCATACCTCATTTCTTGTGAAGTTGTTGAGTTCCTCTTGCATTGCCAACACCCAATCCGAATCTCTTAATTCATCTTCCACCCTATATGGCTGAATAGAAGACATAAAAGAGTAATGTTCACAAAAATGAGCGACTCGAGATCGAGTTGTTACCCCCTTATGAAAGTCGCCGAGGATGGAGTTCACGGGGTGATATCTTTGAATCGCTTGATGGACTCTTGGGTGTGGTGGTCGTTGACCCTGTTCTTCTTAATCATCTTCCTTGTCTTGATTATTGTCATCTCCCCCTTGATCATTGTCCTTCTCTTGAGGTGGCTCATTGTCTTGATCTTCTTGTTCATTGTCTTGAGCTTGATCCTCACCTTGGGTTGGTGGAGATGCTTGCATGGAAGATGACGGTTGATCTTATGCTTGTGTGGGCTCTTCGGATTCCTTAGGACACACATCCCCAATGGACATGTTCCTTAGTGTGACGCATGGAGCCTCTTCATCATCTAGCTCATCAAGATCAATTTGCTCCACTTGGGAGCCAGTAGTCTCATCAAACACAATGTCACAAGAAATCTCAACTAATCCAGTGGATTTGTTGAAGACTCTATATGCCCTTGTGTTTGAGTCATATCCAAATGCCTTCTACAGCCTTAGGAGCAAATTTAGATTTTCTACCTCTTTTAACAAGAATAAAGCATTTGCTACCAAAGACTCTAAAATATGAAACATTGGGGTTTTTACCGGTCAGGAGTTCATATGATGTCTTCTTGAGGATTCGGGGAAGGTAGAGCCGGTTGATGGAGTAGCAGGCGGTGTTAATCGCCTCAGCCCAAAACCGGTCCGATGTCTTGTACTCATCAAGCATGGTCCTCGCCATGTCAAGTAGAGTTCTATTATTCCTCTCCACTACACCATTTTGTTGAGGCGTGTAGGGAGAAGAGAACTCACGCTTGATGCCCTCATCCTCAAGAAACCCTTCTATTTGTGAGTTCTTGAACTCCGTCCTGTTATTGCTTCTTATTTTCTTGATCCTTAATCCGAACTCATTTTGAGCCCGTCTCAAGAATCCTTTTAAGGTCTCTTGGGTTTGTGATTTTTCCTGCAAAAAGAACACCCAAGTGAAGCGAGAATAGTCATCCACAATTACAAGACAATACTTACTCCCGCCGATGCTTATGTAAGCGAATAAATCCATGTGGAGTAGCTCAAGCGGCCTGTCGGTCATCATGATGTTCTTGTGTGGATGGTGGGCACCAACTTGCTTTCCTGCTTGACATGTGCTACAGACCCTGTCTTTCTCAAAGTGAACATTGGTTAGTCCCAAAATGTGTTCTCCCTTTAGAAGCTTATGAAGATTCTTCATCCCAACATGGGCTAGTCGGCGATGCTAGAGCCAACCCATATTAGTCTTAGCAATTGAGCAAGTATCGAGTTCAACTCTATTAAAATCAACTAAGTATAGCTGACCCTCCAATACTCCCTTAAATGCTACTGAATCATCACTTCTTCTAAAGACAGTAACACCTATATCCGTAAAAAGATAGTTGTAACCCATTTTGCATAATTGAGAAACTGAAAGCAAGTTATAATCTAAAGAATCTACAAGAAAACATTGGAAATAGAATGGTCAGGAGATATAGCAATTTTACCAAGTCCTTTGACCAAACCTTGATTTCCATCCCCGAATGTGATAGCTATTTGGGGATCTTCGTTTTTCTCGTAGGAGGAGAACATCCTTTTCTCCCCTGTCATGTGGTTTGTGCACCCGCTATCAATTATCCAACTTGAGCCCCCGGATTCATAAACCTACAAAACAAGTTTAGGCCTTGTTCTTAGGTACCCAAACTGTCTTGGGTTGTTTCACATTAGAAACAAGCACCTTGGGTACCCAAACACAAGTCTTGGAGCCCTTGTGTTTGCCCCCAACATATTTGGCAACTACTTTGCCTCATTTATTAGTAAGCACATATGTAGCATCAAAAGTTTTAAAATAAACATTATGATCATTTGATGCAGTAGGAGTTTTCTTTTTAGGCAATTTAACATGGGTTGATTGCCTAGAGCTAGATACCTCATTTTTGTACATAAAAGCACGATGGGAAACAGAATGAGACTTCCTAGTATGAATTCTCCTAATTTTATGCTCGGGATAACCAGCAGGATATAAAATGTAACCTTCGTTATCCTGAGCCATGGGAGCTTTGCCCTTAACAAAATTAGACAATCTTTTAGGGGAATTAAGTTTGACATTGCCTCCCTGTTGGAAACCAATGCCATCCTTGATGTCAGGGCGTCTCCCATTATAGAGCATGCTTCTAGCAAATTTAAATTTTTCATTCTCTATCTCATGCTTATTAATTTTAGCAGTTAGTTGAGCTATGTGATAATTTTGTTCTTTAATTAAAGCTAGGTGATCATGAATAGCATCAACATTAACATCTCTACATCTAGTACAAATAGAGACATGATCAATACTAGATGTAGAGGGTTTGCAAACATTTAATTCATCAATCTTAGCATGTAAAATGGCATTCTCATCTCTAATATTGGAAATAGAAGCCTTGCAAATATTTAAATCTTTAGCCTTTGAAATTAAACTAGCATTTTCAATTTTAAGGCTAGAAATTGATTCATTCAATTTATCAATCTTAGCAATCAAACTAGCATTATCACTTTTAAGATTGACAATTGAATCATGACAAACATTTGATTTTTCAACCTTAGCAAGTAAATTACCGTTCTCATTTCTAAGGTTGGAAATGGTGTCATGGCAAATGCTAAGCTCATTAGTCAATTTTTCACATTTTTGTACTTCCTGAGCATAAGCATTCTTTACCTTAACATATTTTTTATTTTCCTTAATAAGGAATTCCTCTTGGCTATCAAGAGTTCATCCTTCTCATGAATGGCACCTATCAATTCATTTAGTTTTTCCTTTTGTTGCATGTTAAGGTTGGCAAAAAGACTAAGCAAATCATCCTCATCTTCACTAGAACTACCGTCAACACTAGATGTTGTATATTTAGTGGAGGCTCTAGATTTTACCTTCCTCTTTTTGCTGTCCTTTGCCATGAGGCACTTGTGGCCGATGTTGGAGAAGAGGAGGCCCTTGTTGACGGTGATGTTGACGGTGTCCTCGTCGGAGGAGGAGTCAATGGTGCTCTCGTCGGAGTCCCATTCCCGACACACGTGGGCATCGTCGCCCTTCTTCTTGTAGTATCTTTTCTTTTCCTTCCTCTTTCCCTTCTTGTCGTCGCCCCTGTCACTATCACTTGATAATGGACATTTAGCAATAAAATGACCGGGCTTACCACATTTGTAGCACACTTTCTTGGAGCGGGGTTTGTAATCCTCCCCCCTCCTTTGCTTGAGGATTTGGCGGAAGCTCTTGATGATGAGCGCCATTTCCTCGTTGTCGAGCTTGGAGGCATCGATAGGGAGCCTACTTGATGTAGACTCTTCTTTCTTTTCTTCTGTCGCTTTGAATGCGATGGGTTGCACCTCGGGTGTGGAGGTGCCGCCTTGCTCGACGATTTGTTTGGAGCCTTTGATCATCAACTCAAAGCTCATAAACTTTCCTATCACTTCCTCGGGAGACATTAGCTTATATCTAGGATCACCACGTATTAATTGAACTTGAGTAGGATTACGAAATACGAGTGATCTAAGAATAACCTTGACCATTTCATGGTCATCCCATTTGGTGCTCCCAAGGTTTCGCACTTGGTTTACCAAGGTCTTGAGCCGATTGTACATGGCTTGTGGCTCCTCTCCTTGGTTGAGGATGAATCGACCGAGCTCCCCCTCGATCGTCTCCCGCTTGGTGATCTTGGTCACCTCATCTCCTTCGTGTGTGGTCTTTAGCACGTCCCAAATCTCTTTAGCACTCTTCAACCCTTGCACCTTATTATACTCCTCTCGACATAGAGAGGCGAGGAGTATAGTAGTGGCATGGGAGTTGAAGTGCCGGATTTGAGCGTCCTCGTCCGAGTCGTAGCCTTCATCCCCCACAGATGGTACCTGCGCTCCAAACTCAATAATGTCCCAAATGCTAGCATGGAGTGAGGTTAGATGATGCCTCATTTTATCACTCCACATACAATAATCTTCACCGTAAAAAACTAGTGGTTTGCCTAATTGAACGGAAAGTAAAGGAGTGTGTTTGGAAATGCAGGGATAGCATAAGGGGATCTTACTAAACTTCTTGCGCTCATGGCGCTTAGAAGTGACGGACGGTGCATCAGAGCCAGAGGTGGAGGACGACGAAGAATCGGTCTCGTAGTAGACCACTTTCTTCATTTTCTTCTTCTTGTCGCCACTCCGGTGTGACTTGACGCGGGGAGGTGAGTCCTCCATTCCTTTGGCGCCGGACTCCTTTGATGGAGCCTTCCCGCAGCTTGTGTCCGTTTCCATCTCCCTCTTGGTGGATCCTCCCGACATCACTTCGGGTGGTTAGACTCTAATGAAGTACCGGGCTCTGATACCAATTGAAAGTCACCTAGAGGGGGGGTGAATAGGCAGAAACTGAAATTTATAAACTTAAAGCACAACTACAAGCCGCAGTTAGCGTTAGAAATAAATTCGAGTCCGAAAGAGAGGGAAAACAAATCAACCAAAGAAATATAGCGGATGACACGATGATTTGTTTTACCGAGGTTCGGTTCCTAAGAACCTAGTCCCCGTTGAGGTGGTCACAAAGACCGGGTCTCTTTCAACCCTTTTCCTCTCTCAAACGGACACCTAGACCGAGTGAGCTTTCTCCTTAATCAAACGGGTCACTTAGACCCCACAAGGACCACCACACAATTGGTGTTTCTTGCTTTGATTACAAGTGTTTGAAGAACAAGAATGAGGAAGAAGAAAGCAATCCAAGAACAAGAGCTCAAAGAACACGAGCAAAACACTCTTTCTAGTCACTATGTGTTTGGAGTGTACTTGGGACTTGGAGAGGCTTTGAATCTTTTGAATTGTGTCTTGTATGGATTTTACTAGCTCTTGTATTGAATGAGATGTCTGAAAAACTTGGATGCCTTGAGTGGTGGTGGTTGGGGGGTATTTATAGCCCCAACCGCCAAACTAACCGTTGGGGAGGCTGTCTATAGATGGGTGCACCGGACAGTCCGATGCGCCACCGGACACTGTCCGGTGCACCAGCCACGTCACCCAACCGTTAGGGTTCTAACGGTTTTGAGCGTTGGAGCTCTAACATCTTGGGGCACCGAACAGTCCAGTGCTGCACCGGACAGGCACTGTTCACTGTCCGGTGCGCCTTCAGGCGCTGCTCTGACTCTGCACGAACTGTCTGTGCACTGTTCACGTTGCAGGCGACCATTGGAGTTGACCGTTGCGCTCGATAGCCGTAGCTCCGCTAGCACACCGAACAGTCCGGTGGCACACCGGACAGTCCGGTGAATTATAGCGGAGCGGCTCTCCAGAAACCCAAAGGTGAAGAGTTTGAGTCGATCGCCCTTGGTGCACCGGACACTGTCCGGTGGCACACCGGACAGTCCGGTGCGCCAGACCAGGGTTCTCTTCGGTTTCTTTTGCTCCTTTCTTTTGAACCCTAACTCGGATCTTTTTATTGGTTTGTGTTGAACCTTTAGCACCTATAGAATATATAATCTAGAGAAAACTAGTTAGTTCAATTATTTGTGTTGAGCATTTCAACCACCAAAATCATTTAGGAAAAGGTTTGACCTTATTTCCCTTTCAGTGATAGTGCAATGTAGTACTGTTTTGGTCAGATCCATTGTACACCGCAGCTGGACATCAACCTGCATTTTCAGAAGAAACAATTTTCTAGTTGTTATAGTCATGGCTTAACTTTTCCAGACAAACAAACTTGAGAAGGACATGCCCAAAAAACAATATCAAACTGCAACCCCATCAATTTGTGGAAGAATAACAACTGATACAGCACCAGCGTTCACTCGTCTAGATTCTCAGTCACTCTCACTCCCTGCCATGAGTAGACCGGTCAAACTATAAATAGTCTAAGTAGGTTAATATGCTCGACACCTTAAGTGGGTCCGCTATTGTACTTGAACTCTATGAATGACACTCTCAAATTAGTAAAAGTACCACTCATAGATGCCAAATTTTTATCACGTAAATAAATGCTTGAAGAAAGAAATCAAGCAAAAAAAGATAATTCAATCATACACAACCACCAAAATACGATCTAGAATCTAACCTGATAATCGTGAAAAACCTCAGTTTTAAGTTATAACATTCAGAAGGTGTTCTAAAAGCATCCAATGTTCGAATAAAAAAATCACAGATGGAGTCCTGCGTGGTGGAGACACACAGGGAGCATCACGTGAAGATGCAGTCGAGAAAGAGGGCCTTGTAGATGAGCAGGACGACGTAGCGGGGGTCGAGGGCGATGGTGCGGTCATGCGGGGATGGACGGGTGCGGCGCGGCGATGCGGGAATCGCGCGGGGATGAGCGGGTGCAGCGGGGGCATGCTTGGTTAGGGCATCTCTAGTAGGCCGTGTAAACGGCCGTGTAAAGTACTATTTTGCACTGTAGATTACACTGTTTATAGAGTGAAGTTTAAAATAGAGAGTGAGATAGTCAATGAAATAGGGAGTCTACTGGAGATAGTCTTAGAGACATACCGATGGGGTCGCGGGGGCAGGGGCACGATATCAATGTGGGGCTATGGACTATGGATGCCCTCGTTAGGTCCTTAATAGAGTAGTATAGATATATTGATTTGTCAATATATATATATGCGATAGATCTATTCATCACCTACCTGATTGACCAGGGGTCCATCACTTGGACCCAACCGCCCAACCAACCTACCCCTCCGACCGAAATGCTTGCGCGCCCGCCCAGCCAACCAACCCCGCACCACTCGCGCACCTCCCAACCGGACGACATGCGCGCATCCACCTCGAAAAGCAGAAGCCCCACCCAGTTTGCCCCAGTCGTCGCTATAAAGGCATGAATCGACATGGACCCTTCCATCGTGGATCTACGCCCTCGACGATGCATCATCGTCTACCCCCCCCCCCCCCCGCACCGTGGATCCACGCCCCCTGATCCTGCATCGAGGTCTTCCCGCTCCCGTCGTGGCAATACGCCATCGATCGTGTATCGTCGTCGGCTCCCCGTCGTGGCACCGCGCCCTAGATTGTGCATCGTCATCTACACCCCGCGCCGCAGTTCTGTGCCCCCCGATCATGCATCGAGGTTGGCTGCTGTCACACCCGGTTTTGGAAGGTAAACCGAATGCGAACCATGTACCTGCTAGGATCAGAAACTCACGTACACAGCGATTACATAATTGGACATCATCACATGTTGCTCAAAGTAATTAGCGGAAAGGTACTTTATTACATCAAGATGTCCAAGACATCCATAGAGTCTTTAACATAACATTGCCGTTAATATCATCAAAGTGCGGAATACGAAACATAGTAGATAAGGCCTTCATAGGCAGCTGACTGGGGGTTTGCCACTAACATAACTAGAACTCGTCGTAGTCCTGGAACTCCTCAAAGTCCTCCATGTTGGATGCATCTCCTCCTGAGCACTGAATACAGTGGGGACAACCTGCGGTGGGGTGGTTTTTAAAGCAAGGGCGAGTACACATCAACATACTCAGCAAATGTCCCGTTTGGCTAAAGTCGACTGGATGTATGTGGAGTTAAGGTTAAGCAGTTGCTTTTAGTTGGTCAAGTATTTATTACTAATATATAGTAGAGCCAAATTTTGGTAATAAACCTAGTTATTACCCAAATGTACTCCCTCTAAGAGGAAATACCAGAGATCATAATTATAATCATCATCATTAACCATAATCATAAAAGTATCCAAAGTTCTTCTAATCAAAGAGGATCCCAAGGCTGCTCGTAACCGTGAGCACGACTGATATACCAGTTTCTAATACTCTGCAGAGGTTGCACACTTTACCCACGAGTCGTGATTCTCGTTCTGCCCGGGGATCATGACTCCCCATTGATCACTACTAAGGTGACCTGGCAGGGTCTCACTATGTAGCCTTTCAAAGATTCTCCAGAGGTCATAGTCGCCCGTTAGGTTTCTCCAGTTTGATAAACACAGTACTTCTCCCCATAGGAAGGGTGACTAACAAAACTAAATCGAAAGAACCTCGGAAACCAGCCTCGACAGAGCAAGTAATGTGCCCGGACCCCATTGACGGCCCTACGGCAAAGCCAACTACACCTCAAGTTTCTCTAATTAATCAGATAAGGGTGTCCCATTCCACCCTCATGGTTGTACTGTTATCCCGGGTGGTCAATCAACGAACATGTCCTTACGAAGAGGTACTCAGGAAATAGCCTGAGTCCCCTAAAGTATCACAAGATCATCATCGGGATAACATCATTATATCATAAATATTTACATCATGTTCGTTGATTTAGTTAAAGCAATAGCATAAAGCTAACCATGATAACCCAAAAGGCAAACAAGGATAAGGTAAATACAGACTAGTCAATCCATAGGTTTTAATAAAGTAATGTTGGACGATGAATTATAAAGTAAGTAGGACATAATAGGTCACAGGACACTTGCCTTCACCAGGATGTTGCTCAGGAAGGTCTTCGGCAACACACTCAGGAACTACAGGTTGCTCGTTGTCTAAACAAAGCGATCATGCATTCACTACATTTGGATAAAGACAAATGAACAATACACCAAACATATATAGACGAGTGAACATAAGTTTGACAGAGCAGAGTAAACACAAAGGTCAACATAGGTGCTTAGGGTGAATTGGTACACTTAGAGATTTGTGATTCCCTAAATATTATCTATCACCATGGATTACATAATTTAGTTTCACTAATTTTAGTGAGGCACGAAATCATACCAGGGATAAATTCATACATGACATATTATTAATCTCACAAGGTTAAACACCTAAGTACCATTAGGGTTTTCCTTTTTATTTTCGTATTTAATAAACAAACTATTACATATACTAACCTATAGTCTAGGTATAAAATTAAAGTGTACAGACATTGAATGATCATAATTTATTTGGATAGAGAATAATCTTATGAATATTTTGCAATTTGAATAACTCAATTTGGAGTTCATATGCCAAAGATATGAAATAAACAAGTTTTGAAGTTTAAAATAAAAAATTAAGCCTAAATTTGTGATTAATTAAAAGGTAGGGGTCTGTTTGCAATAAACTAGGGGTCTGCACGCAAAACTAAAGGACGACGGGTTGATTCCGGCAAAAGCGAGGGTCTCTTTAACAAAATTACACACGAAGGGGTACGAGGCTGTACCGATCGTCCGATCTCTGATCAACGACCCCGATTAGAAATAGCGAGCGAGGGCGCGCGGGAAATGGGCGCCTGACAGGTAGGCTCGGTGGGGTTGAGGCGCTGACAAGCGAGGCCCACGGGTCAGCGGTATGCCGAGGACGCGGGGCGCGCTGGCCACTAGATCGCAGATCGACGGCTCTGGTTCCACAAAGCGCGCGAACCGTTATCCACGAATCCGGACCGTCAAATCAGAATTGGGCGGTTAGGCTGGGCGCTAGGGGGCTTTACCTTCTTCGACCGACCGAGAACGCGCCATATGTGCTCGCGGCGACACAAATGCTAGAGATGAGGTAGACTGGGGCTCCTAGGGCGCTAGGGGTCGGTCTGGGTAGCCAAAAAGGTTGGGGTGGACTCGACGAATCCTATGGCAGGGTCGGGATAGCAGGAATGGGGCTGAGGCGACCAGACGGTGGAGGTGGAGTCCTCGGCGGACTGGGGGATACTCTAGCGAGCAATCGTGCGCGACTAAGGGCATACCAGGAGAAATTAGGGGCGGGGTTAGATCAGTTACCTTGAGAGAAGGCTCGGGGACTCATGAACGACGTCTGGGGCACGGCGAGGACACGGGTCGACGGCGGCGAAGCTGCGGCGGGGTAGAGAGAGATCCGGTGAGCGTGGACCGAGAGAAACAGAGGGGAAGGGAGCAATCCGAGGGATGTCCCGGGTCGCGGGTGATGAGGCGAAGCTCACTGAGGCAACTGACACGGCGAGGGCTCGATGGCGACCGCAGAACGGGTGTGAGACCACGGCGAACGGTAGTGGAGCTTCTTGGGTGTGCGCGCTATGCGAGGCGAGTGCTAAGGGTTGCGAGTGCGAGAGTGAGGGGGAAGGGGAGCGAGGGGGCACTAGGCAGCTAGAAAAGGGCCGGGGTGGGGACGGGTGCGACCTCAGTGTGCGTCGTGGGCGCAGAGTCCACAACGACGCGCAGGTTGTGCGCGAGCGGTTCGGGAGGGAAGGGTCCGACAGAAAGGACCCACGGGTCTGCGAGAGCGGGCGAGCGAACAGGCGACCGGGCTGACGAGCAGGGCCCGCGGGATAGCGAGAGAAGGTGCACGCGTGGAGGAGATCGGCGCCGACAAGTCGGCCCCACTGGGCAGCAAGAGGGAGGGAGAGAGAGAAGAGAGAGCGGATAGGCGGGGGTTGCCTGTCAAGAAAGGGCGGACGCGCGGGCACGCGCGCGAGACTGAGCCGGCTTGGCCTAGTTGGGCTGAAATGGTCTTTTCCTTTTTCCTGGAATTTATAATTGCTTTTATATTTTATTTTCTTTATGGATTCAAATCAAATTCAAACACCAATTAAAATTCAAATAATTTCAAACATGTGCATCAAACAAAAAGAATAATTTAGGTTCAACATAATGCAACAATTCATGACTCACATAGTTTTGACAAAATAAATAATAAATCCCTCAGCTAATTAACTTAATCCTAATCAAAAGAAGGAGAGAAAGTCTAGAGAGAGACAAGAGGTAACACCTGAATTTGGTAGGCATTTAGAGAAGAAATTTTATACCTCAAAATTCAGGATGTTACAGCTGCCCCTGTCGCGGCAACGCGCCCCCGATTGTGCATCGTCGTCGGCTCCCCGTCATGGCACCGTGCCCCAGATCGTGAATCGTCGTTGGCTCCCCGTCGCAGCTCCGCACAAACAGACCGAGCTAGGATGTCAGCTTAGCTTGTGAAAAAATTCAAACAAGCCGATCCGAGCTAACCACAAATAGAGCAAGCTAACGAGCCACAAGCATTTCGTCCAGCCCTATTAGAGACCAGCAATTTCGGAGACACATTGCATGCATGTAAAAGATGCCAGACTTAAATAGCAAATCATGCTCAACAAGATACATAAGAATGGGACCGCAACTTGTCCTGGCTGCTCAAAATTCCTCTTAAGGGCTAGTTTGAGAAATCCATTTTTTTCCAAGAGATGTCTAATTTCTTTTAAAAAATGATAATCACTTGGAAAAATAGAGTTCTCAAGCTAGCTCTAAGTGTTTAGAACTGCTCCAGTCTCTAGGTTATAGCTCCAGTGTGAAGCTATAGTTTATAATATAATTTAAATAGTTTTTAAAATACTTTTAATCTAAATAATAAAAATAACTTACAAAAATGTCTTGTAAAGGTGCTCTAGTTCCATGCCATAATTTCCTAGAGCATCTAATGACTTCCTTTACCAATTCAATAAATTTTCTATAGCTGAAGGAGTTCCCATTGGCTCCGGCTCCTCATCACGTAGCAGCACTATTTGCTATTGTAGCACAAATCTCTTTCTATCTCCAGCTCAAAATGACCTACAAAATGCAAGGACTCGGTTGAGTAAAAACCCTATGACCTATGAAATGCAAAGTCTGGAAAGAAAAGCAACTTCGCTAATTCCGTGTCGATACAGTAGAGCTACCATTATGAAACAGGTGACAACAGATAACTCCAATCCAGTTGTGTACGATAATGTACATATGCCAAATATTGTTCACTTGGTTTTAATCGGTACCGACTTCTGCTATTTCTATAGTTTTTTTTGTCTCTATAGATTACAGTAACATCAGTCAAGTCCAAACAGCCGGCAATAATCCAAAGCGAACAACAGAGAAAAGGCATATGTATCACAACAGTCTAAACAGCCGGCTTTAAGCGAATGACAGAGAAAGAGCATATGTATCCAGGAATGCTTCACGTACGATCTAATTTATGACTGTTATTGCCTATTGGTCCGAACTAATAAATACATGAGTTGGAGACATACATAGAAAGCACCACTGCATGCATAATTCAGAGCAAGTCAGCAAAAATCTCCAGGGTGAAAACAAGTGGTTAAAAACGTAACGGATCAAAAACACACAGGCTAATGTACAATACAACACCCCTCTGGTTGGTATACATGTGCATCCGTATACAGACATCTTTCCAGCTTCTGTTGGAACATGCCGTCTAAATATGTGCCGCAATAATTACTACATCTCATTCAAAAAAAAAACCGAAGGCCTCACCACGCGTACGAATCAAAACTAAAACATGACCCTCCCCCCACCCCCCCCCCCCACCCCAAAAAAAAACTTCACAAAGTAGTTCCTGTATCCGCTCCTCCTCTAGCATGTTGGTGTTCGCAAATCACACCGCTGGTTAGCTAGACAAAACTAACCTGTATATTAATCTGACAATGACCTCTTCACAGCTTGTCTCGGTCCATGAGGATAGTTGTCTTCTCCGGCGAGGTTATACCCTCTGCCGCAGGCTTAGTTCTAGGGTAGCAGCCCTGGGCGCTTGAGAGTCATTGCAAGAGAGAGATTGGTTTGATAATTCCTTCCCCCTCCAACTGCCGAGTACAGGGGCTATATATAGCCATTGGCCGGCATGACTAGAGCCAATCGGCTCCTAGAATTAAGGACTAACAATAGCAACTAATCTTATCTTTCCTCCTAGCCTTGGATAGCAACTAATCCTCTCTTTCCTCCTAGCCTTGTCACCGATTGTTGCTTTCCTTTCCTGCGGGTGTGGACTACATGGTGGTGACCGCTCCCTATGATACCCATGACACAGCCGTGCACCCGGATGCCTGACTGAATGGGTGTCTCATCTACCCCAAGTCATATGTGGATATAGTAATACTCACCCTACGAAGTGATACCTGCAAAAGGAGCCATCATATCATTGTGAGAACTTGAATTTTGATTTGTCCTCAAATTATGTAACAGACAAACTAAATTCATTTCTAAAAAATAAGCAAAAAATCATGCACGCACGCACGCACTGTTCAATATCTGATACCAGAAAAAAAGGGCACCACATAGGAAAAGTTCATGTTCAGGATGGACTACAGCTCGCGTGAAAAAGCAGGCCTTGCATACACCATAATGAAATTGGTACTCTGACCAGATGCTCCTAGCACGAAGATTCTGCTCGTCCAATTTAAAATCTATATCATACATTCCTAGGACACTAGCTGAGCAGATGACTCAAATCCCAGTGAACATACTACTGAGATAAATCTTTCTCAACAACAACAACAACAAAATGATCTGGCAGTATGCTCTCTGGTGTATCAACTCTGCTGGTCAATATTGGCCAAGTATTATAACAACTACAACAAAATTCTCATTTTAAGATGGAGCACTCCCATTTCATCTTACACACCATAATGAATTTGTTCAGATCAAATGATCTATTCATGAAAATAGACTGCCCATCCTAATTAGAATCTATATCTTGCATCTCTAGAACACAATTTGAGAAAGATGACTCTAATCTTTTCAAGAGAAAATAAACACCTTCTAGCATCAAGCTTCCTTGTGTAGCATTTACACTGTTTTCAGTTCAGTTTTAGCCTGGTAAAATAATAGCTAGCCATAGCAAAATTCCAATTTTAAATTGCAACTGATTGATACAACAACAACAACAAAGCCTATACCAAACAAGTTGGGGTAAGCTAGAGTTAAAAATCCAACAGAACCCACAAGCCAGGCTCCATTTTTATTTTTAAAAGATATCTACAAGCTCTATTAAACTTCATGTTATTACTTTATATACAGAATTGACATAATGCCAGAATGTTAAACATAATCAACAACAGAACAGAATCTCCAGAAAATCTAATCAATTAGACGTAGAAAATGTGAATGCTATCAGATATACGTAGTAGCTTTTCGACGTTAATTTTCTGAAATTCTGCTCTAGTTTGAATGTACAGGTGAAATAGCATGTACTGACTTGTCTAAATATTTCTTTCAATATTTCAATTAGTATTGGTACCCTTTCAAACACAACAAAGAGATGCTTTGCTCTCCATTTCTGCATCTTGATAAACAAGTACATAGAACAGACAAACTGCCTCTATTGTACAATATAAGAACAATGCTGGGAATTTACAGTTGTCAAGCAAAAAGAGATATGCTTCAAACCTTAGAATAACGGATTTAATGAACCCACAATTCAGTAGAACTACTTATAATTAACTGATACAAATAAAACGATACACTAAAAAGCTCACAAAAGATGGCAAAATCAATGAAATGACTCTTGTCCGGCAGTTCACCCATGGTCATCCAAAACACTATTTTGCACTGTAGACTACATTGTTCGCAGAGTGGAGTTTAAATATGAGTATGAGGATGGGTAAGCTGCTGGAGATAGCCTAACAAACAACCACTTTATGTCAGTAAGGTACGTGTTTAAACTTGAGAAAAAGAAACATGAAGTACTGAACATCCATCCATTATAAGACATATTCAGTAACTAAGATGTTTCCCATTTTATTGTGTATAAAACAACAGAAAGAAAGAAATGGAATAGATGTCCAGAAAGCAGCAAATGGTTGGCTTTGTGGTGTTTTAGTCCAATTGTGAATAAGGTGCTCCTTAATCTTTTAATCAGCGCTTCCATATTGTTGCTAACTTGCTCTGCATAGATATCTGTAAGTACATAAATTTTCAGCTCGGGTAGGTAACTAGACAAACTAGTAAAACCTATCGTGAATCAGCTATAAATTGGTGCAAAAAATTGGTCGGCTTGTCTACAGTCAGCTCCTACTAGTTTAATAAATTTTCATAGTAACTAGTTTTATAAGTTTTAGCAGTGGCCATCGTTCGAGCCAGATCGACTTCGTTCTCACAAGGAAAGATAAACAAGCATGTTTGGATTGTAAGGTGATACCTAGAAAGAGTGTTGTGCCCCAACATAATCTTGTGGTGGCTGACTTCCATTTTCGGATCAGTACCCATAGGGATAAACAAGCCAAAATTGCAAGGACGAAGTGGTGGAAACTCAAAGGGGAGACATCCAAAGTTTTTAAGGAAAGTTTTTATGGAGGGCGCTTGGTTCGAAGAAGAAGATGCAAACAATATGTGGGTGAAGATGGCGACTTGTATTAGAAAGGTCGCGTCAGAAGTGTTTGGAATGACCAAAGGGAGCAGAGGTGAACCTAAAGATACTTGATAGTGGAACGAGGACGTTCAAAAGGCAATAAAGGAGAAGAAAGAATGTTACAGAAGCTTGTTCCATGACAGGAGCGCGGTCAACATAGAGAGGTATAAGGTGACAAAGAAAACTACAAAGCGAGCTGTGTGTGAGGCAAAGGGTCGAGCCTATGATGATCTTTACCGAATACTAAGTACAAAGAAGAGGAGAACGATGTCTATAAGATGGCTAGGATTCGGGAAAGGAAGACGAGAGACCTCAACCAAGTTAAATGCATTAAGGATGAGATGGATCAACTCTTGGTGAAAGGACAAGACATCAAACAGAGGTGGCAGAGCTATTTTGACAATCTTTTCAATGGTGATAATGAGACTATGGACTCCTTATTGGATGACTCCTTTGATGATTTAAATAGATGCTTTGTATGTAGGATCTAAGAGTCAGAGGTCAAAGAAGCTTTAAAGAGGATGAAAGGGGGCAAGACAATGGGATCGGATGGTATCCCAATAGATGTGTGGAAATGCCTTAGGGATATTGCTATTGTTTGGTGAACCAAGTTGTTCAACCATATTTTCGATCAAACAAGACGCCCGATGAGTGGAGGAGTACATTAGTACCAATTTTCAAAAACAAGGGAGATATTCAAAGTTGTACCAACTATCGAGGGATTAAGCTCATGAGCCATACTATGAAGCTATGAGAAAGAGTTATTGAGCATCGCCTGAGAGGAATGACGTATATCACAATGAACCAATTTGGATTCATGCCTAGAAGGTCAACCATGGAAGAAATTTTCTTAATAAGACAGGTCATGGAGCGGTATAAGGAGCAGAAGAAGGAATTGCACATGGTTTTTATCGGCTTGGAAAAGCCCTATGATAAAATATCTAGGAATCTCATGTGGTGGGCATTGGATAAGCATAAAGTCCCAACAAAGTATGTTACGCTCATCAAGGACATGTATGACAAAGTTGTGACTAGCGTCCGAACAACTGATGGTGATTCAAATGTTTTCCCGGTTAACATAGGACTACATCAAGGTTCAGCTTTGAGCCCTTATTTATTTGCCTTAGTGATAGATGAGGTCACGAGGGATATACAAGGAGATATCCATCGGTGTATGCTTTTCGTTAACAATGTAGTTCTACTAGATGAAAGTCGGGAAGGAGTAAATAGAAAGCTAGAGTTATGGCGTCAGACCCTAGAGTCAAAAGGATTTAGAATTAGCAGGACCAAATCCGAGTATATGAGATGTGACTTTGGTACTACTATTGGAGAATGGAACTCAATCTATTGCATAGAGGGAGGTTACATATATGGAGACTCACTGGAAACTCTAACCCTAATGGGCCGGCAGCCCAACAGTTGTGCCGGCCCACACACACAGAGAGAACACACACAGTCTAACATCCCCCGCAGTCGCAACGGGGACACCATACACGATGAGACTGAAGTAAAAGCCGAAGGTAGGAGCCGATGGGCTGAAATCCCCTCGCAGTCGCAGCGTCGTGAGGGTGCGAATGTTGCGGCTGGAGTAGAGACCGGTGTGGACTCCGAGAAGACGATAGCCCCTGGATGCCGAGGTAGCCGAAGTCGAGGTGGTCGTGGTCAGGAGACACGCAGCAGTAGCATGTTCTTCGGGAGAGGTCGATGTTCGAGCATAACGGTCGGCGAGGCGACAAAACAAAAGAACACCAGTAGGATGAGGACCTTCTTGCTTCTTCGTTCGTCCGGTCGTCGAGGAGCCCCGCCAGGGAGGCCGACGACAGCGCGCGCGTCTGCGCCGGTTAGGGTGGCAGCACACGTACCGAAGTTGTAAGATTAAGACTTAAGTGTATTTGTAATAAAAATATATGGTACACAGTATGCTAAACTACATTAACAAGTAAAATTTGCATGTCTACATGAACTAGTTACAATATGAAAGTTTAAAGCTAAGGAAACCATATTATGCCATGATAGATTCTATAAAAGCAGATTTTGTCAAGTTTCCTGATGACTATTTTACTTCTTCAAACAGCATGAAAACAAATTTTAAAAATGTAATAGCATATGAAACAAGAGCACAAACGTTTTAATTTCTTTTTGGGCCATGGTGCAAACTCCTAATGATTAATTGTTGATGTTGCCCAAGCCCCAAGGTGCAACACATTTGGATAAAGTCGTTAACTCTCGTCTATACAGTATCAACATTCATATATACATACATGATGTTAAGAAAATCTGATGGTATATCCCTCTTTTCCACAATCTTTTAATCTGTTTTACATTAATACACTACCTAACAATTCAGGTACAGCACTACACATTTCCAACAGTGTACTGAACACTCAACTACAGGACAATGCTGCAAAACTGATTGTAGCAAAATTCCACTCTCGGTAGGAACCAGTTGGCCACGAGAAATTCCTGTCCAGTGTGCTTCCTAATGTTCTTGATTTACCCAGCACAATGTTGAATGACTTTGGAAGGCCTTGTGCAGTTATGAGAACTGTCTCACTGAGTCACTAGGTCGCAGATTCGAAGCAGCCTCTCTACATTTGTAGGGAGAAGGTTTGCCTCGGTTTATCCCTTCCCCAAACTTCACTCATGTGAGTCTCTGACAATGGGACTGCCTTTTTTAATTTTGAACAAATTTGGCATGAGAAGTTGAGAACTATATCAATACAAATATTGAGGCAGATGGAAGAGCGTCAAGAGACAATGCCGGTGTCCATACTAGAATTGTTCATCATCATTCAAAGCTGCAGGGGCTCCTTAGGTTGCAGGGACTGGCAGCAGTGGCAGAGGGTGATCCAAAATCAAGAGGGGGCTAATCACACAGACACAAGCCGATGTGCAGTGAGAAACCACCCGCTGTAGAAGGCAAGCTCGGTGGTTCCAGCAACTGTTGTAGATTGCTGGCGGCCAAGGTTCCACGTCAAAATTGAATTACCTAGCAAAGGTAGCTCAATTTTAGGAATTAACAATTTATGATAGTACGGTCCAACTTATTCTATGCCAGCACGATGCACTATACTGCTTTCACACATAAGATGAAAAGTCAAATCATAAAGGGGAACCAATAAAATACTAGCTGCAGTCATATATGTAGGAAGCTTCTACCGTTCGTCCTGGAGCACCCCTCCGTGAGCGTCAACTGGCCATGACTGGCAGGTAGCATTCTGCACGAGCACTCTGATAATCATGTCGCCAAAAGTCCATTTCCAGTCAAATATCCTATCCCAATATCACCAAATAAAGAGCAAGAAGTTTGCACAGTGCTTCTTGTACAGTTGAAGTGCACAATATATCACTAAGTGCAAGGGCAAATAAACCAGTAAATTCAAATACTTCGATTACAATTCAGTACTACAGTCTAGTAGTCTACTCCTATTAATATTATTTGCGTAAGTTGTAACTCAACTGAAGAAACCAATAAAATGCTTAGAAAATACAAATAAAATCAAAAACTCAATTTGAATACATGGAAAACAATAGCTGAATAGCATGACAAATTCACTATGCTGCAAAGTAACAATCTAAATTATCTATCTAACTGTGAAGATGCACATGTCACGTTCATACGCAGTGGCGGAGCTAGTGCTGAAAGCAAGCAGGGGCCAAACAAACAACAAGAACATGCTGCTGTGGGCAAGCATGCATCATGAGCTGCCAGATAGCTAGCAAGCTTGCATGCAGCAGGCAACTAGTCAGTTAAGGTCTAATGGTAAGCAGGAATAGACAAAACAGCTATGCATGCAGCCATGCAAGCAGACTGCATGGAAATATGCATGCACTTGCACATGACGATACTTGGAACTTGACGCCCGGCAGGAGGGGGGGGGGGTGAGGGCCCTCTATGGCCCCAATGTAGCCGTCAGTGTTCAGATAAGAACAAGTCTACAAAGTGTTCTATACATGTACATATTATCTATTGTCAAGTTCTATAAATGTCATAGGACCACAGGACATCAAAACTATATGATTTCTCGTTTTTATTTTGACATGGGAGAACACAGTCAGCCAACATGTAACAAAACTCAAGCTCTAATTAGCACAGACTAACCAAATATGTTACATGTGCAGTACTCAAGTTACTTCAATTATAAATAAAATTTAAAGAAGCCCACAACAAAGGCAGTGCCATGAAACTTGTATACAGATTGAATAGATGCAATGCTTTCCTAAACCAAAAAGTGGAGACATGCTTCACTTTTTTCCCAAGCCATTGAAGTGATTAACACATTTATGCAGCATACTTCCTTTTTACAAAAAGGAAAATCTATGTGTAATTAAGAATTCCAGAGAAAAATGTTGAAATGGAAACTGACCTCTGCTTGGCTGATTGTTGTTAACAGGGTAGTTGCCCATGTGACTTGCTGACATGTCTCATTTGATTGTCGGACCAACATTTCCAATATCATGACCAAAAGAATGCATGTCAACCTCAGATGATGCGAACCTCCAGACTGTGCCACCATAAACAGAGCTGCTCCCATATGTATCTGCATTGTTTACATCATATGTATTGCCTGCTGCAGAAAAAGGCTCACCAATTGTACCAGTTGAGTTGCTTCTTCCATAGCTGCCAGAAGGCAAACCAAAGTTATTATCTCCAGCTCCACGACCAAGGTTCCCTGATCCAAGGCCTGAAATGTTGCCCATCCCATGAGCAGAAGGAAGACCTCCCCAATTGTCACCTGTAAGACTGACTTGGCCCCCATTTCCTGGTGAAGCAAAAGCACTCATGTTTGCAGGATTGCTCGGATAGTTTAGACTCCCATTACCCCAAACATTCCTAGACATGGAACCCAACATTGACCCAGGAACATCATTAAGACCAAGGTACCCAATAGGGCTACCCAATCTGTTCGAACTTGCATTGAAGTACGAACCCATTTGCCTCCCGTTGGAGTTGCTGATGAAACCAGAGGTTGCACCAAATGTTCCGCTCATCCCACCTTCAACATTCATGCCCATCCCATACCCTGGGCCAAAAGAAGAGAACCCATTTCGTGCACCTGAAAGGAAGCCATACCTTCCATCCACCCTCATGCCGTAACCTCCCATGGGGTTTGGATTGTAACCCTGGTTGAAGCCATTGAGGAAGCTATGAACCCTATTCGCAGCATAGTTCTGCCCCACTCCCACGGGTGAGCGTGCAACAGGTCCAGGAGACTGCTCCTTTGGAACAGCCTTCTTGACCTCAACCATTTTACCATTTAGCTCATGAAAGCTCTTGTGCAGGGCTTTGTCCAGAGCATCTTCTGAATCATAGGTGATGAATCCAAAGCCCCTCGGTCTCTGCGTGTTGTGATCATACATCACAACCACATCAGTTATGACACCGAACTGCTCAAAATACCTCCTGAAGTCAGCCTCCGTGATGCTCGAGGGCAGGCCTCCAACAAAGATCTTCCTAGTGCGTCCCGGTCCAGGTGACCCTGTGCTTCTGCCATTGCTCTTGCTCACAATACTGTGGTCGTCTCTGGGAACAGCCTTCTTTGCTTCCACCTAAATCCAAGCGCACAACTCAGCTGTCAGGTTAAACAAAAGGAAGCAGCTTTGCTACAGAATTGGTCAGTAGAAGGCACGGTTACCATTCGTCCGTCGATCATATGTTTCTCCATGGTGACGCGCTCGGCGATCGCTGCGTCGGTGAAGACCACGAACCCGAACCCGCGGGCACGCCCCGTGCTGCGGTCCCGCATGATGGCAGCCTCGGTGACCTCGCCGAAGCGGCCGAAGTACTCGCGGAGGCGGTCCTCGCTCGTCTCCCATGAGATGCCGCCCACGAAGAGCTTCCCGTAGTCGGCGGCATCCATCGCTCCCGCCTCCTCGCCTCGCATCGCCTCCTCTCCCACTGCAACCACCACAGATGCACGTCGCTGCGTCAGCCAGGGTCACCGAACGAGAAACGAAGAGGCGGGCTGTCCACATTCCCGCCGCGCGCGCACCTGGATCCTAGCCGAGCGCGACGTGGCGATCGCAGAACTACGCACGTGGCAGGCGAGATCCGTAGCAGATCCAGCTGGTCCCGGCGTGATCCGGCGGACCGGCGCCGATCGGGGCAGAGCCCCGTACAAAGAGCAGGAGGGGGATCGGGACGCTTACCGGTGGGTCCGCGGCGGCGGCGAAGAGGGATCCGTCAGCAACCGGAGGACGCTGAGTGCAGAAGCGGAGCAGAGGCGGAGGAAGAGTGGTGCGGCGGAGGCATGATTGAATTCGGAGAGGAGATTGTTCTGTTTTGCATGCTGTGAGCGGTAATCTCTTCTTCTCACATGTTCCGTACATCCTAGCTTTCATACACACACAGGCACACGCGCTCGCTCCGCAGTCCGCACAAACACGCCCTCGACCGAATTTTTTTATTTTAATCTTTTATTTCAAAAAAATCACATTTAAACCCTTGAACCACTTATTTCCTATTTTGTATCATTACTCGATGTCATAGGCTATGACGCCAAGGCAACATGTCTCGGCGCCAAGCTCTGACGTGGCAGCGACGACCAGGGCTGCCGTGTCACCGACGTGTCCCCAGCTCGGCGTCATAGATCTTGACGACAGAGGTTGCGAGGCGGAAGTGAAAGGGAAATGTGCCCTTGGGCTATTTCTATATTGTTTTGGTGATTAGATGCACAACACACTATGTATGAACTAACATAATATTGAGCAAAGGAATATCTAGATGGATCAAGTCAAGGTAAGTTCTAGACACTTAGTCAATTATTTTATGTGCTAAACATGCTTGTCTAAGTGCCAGGAACTCAATTAAGTCAAGTTCAAAGGAGCAAAAGGAGTTCAGCTGAAACAGCCAGTAGAGCAGCAGCTGCGGGTGCACCGGACACTGTCCAGTGCCTAGGCTGACTGAGAGATGAACTCTGTGTTCTCGGGAATCGCCGTGGACGACGTGGCTAAAATTCACTAGACTATCCGGTGTGCACCGGACTGTCCGGTGATCCAACAACGCGATCGGCGCGCAATCAACGGGCGACGTGTGGCCAGAGCCAACGGTCACTAGGCCGCACCGGACTGTGCGGTGTGCACCGGACAATGCCCGGTGTGCCAAGGGGTGAGAGCACCTAGAGGGGGTTAATAGGTGATCCTATGAAATCAAATACTAAATAGTCCAAAATTGGTTATGAAATGTTAGTTAGATCAAAACCAAGATGCTATAGTGAGAACTCTTCACTTGATTGTTCCTTTAGAATGAGTATTAAACTTAGAAACAATAGCACAAGTGATTAAGCGAGAACTTGAGAGAAGAAACCAATCACACAAAAGAGCGACACAAGAGACACGGTGACTTTATCCCATGGTTCAGTAAAGTATAACACTTGCCTACTTTCACGTTGTGGCGTCCCAATGGACGAGGGTTGCACTCAACCCCTTTCAAGTGATCCAATGATTCACTTGAATACCACAGTTTCTTCTTTATAGTAGTTTTCCCGTTTGTGAGGAATCTCCACAAGTTAGAGCCTCTCACCCTTACAAAGTTGATCAGAACACAAAACACAAGAGTAAGGGAGGGAAAGAAACACACACAAGACTAGAATCGCAGCAACAATACGCACACAAGTCAAGAAGAGAGCACACAAGAACAATGCCACAAGTTCACAACACACTTAGTGCTCAAATCTCAGTCACGATGATTCAAATGCATATTTGCGGAGTCTAGGCGTATTAAGATGTTTTGTGAATGCTTGGTTTTTGTGCTCCATGCGCCTAGGAGTCCCTTTCATAGTCTCAAGGCAGCTAGGAGCCGTTGGAGTTCCATTTAGAATGTCATTCTTGCCTTCTATCGGGTGGCGCACCGGACAGTCCGGTGCACCACCGGACATGAACAGTGCTTTGTCCGGTGCTCGATCTCCTTCGTTTTCTGGCGAAGCCGACCGTTGCGCCCTCGGTCTTGTTGGCGCACCGGACACTGTCCGGTGCACACCGGACAGTCCAGTGCGACTAACTGACCGTTGGCTCAGGCCACGCGTCGCTCGCTGATTGCGACGCCGACCATTGGCGCGATCAAGTAAAACCAACATGGATTAATTATTGTCCATGTTGATTTCATGATACATTTTAGGCTATTTTATTCCGTTGTGTACTTTGGTACTTTATTTGTTTATATTTTATGCAATTTTTCAGTTAATTATGAAACCAACATGGATTCATTATTGTTTGAATCGCATAGAATTCATAAATTTGTGGTAATTAAATATTTTAACCAACGTTAGATATTATTATCACATTTTGAACAGAAGTGTATATTTTCTAGATCATCCAACGATGGTTTAGAATTTTAGAACCAGATTATTTTTCTATGCATTATTTTTTATTATGAAGCCCACGTGGATTAATTCTCATTAACTGAATAGAAATTCAGAAAGTTTTGTGGTGATTGAATATTTTAACCAACGTTGAATATTGTTGCCACATCTTATAGAAGAGTTAAGTTTTCTAGATCATCCGACGATGGTTTAGAATTTTAGAACTAGAATTTTTTGTAGATCAAGCATGATTATTATTTGACCAATGTCGAATATTTAATTCATGCAAGTTCTATGTTTCAGTATTTACTTCAGATGTCCTAAATATTTTCTGTTTTACTTTGCAAAAGTACACATACTGGTCTACTAGTTGGTCAGATAAGGCAAATTAAACCGCTACATGTATTTATTACCACTTATGGCGGGAACAGATTGAAATGATAACTATAGTGGGTGAGATAGATTACTCACTGTGGTTTGAGAAACCTACTAAGCCTACAGTAGGCTTACCTTAGTATAACCATAAGATGTTGCAATACAACATCGATAAGGTCAAGTGAAAAAGATCCAAATGTAATGTACTTTATCACAATAATAGTCTCATCAAGGATCTTATTGAGGGTGCTATTCCATAATATGAGACATTTCATGTTCAGTATAAAACCAGTGTAAAGTACAAGTGCAATATAGATCAACTCATGGCACCGTGTGTCTAAAAGGAGAAAGGTTGAACAGACAAATAAGTGATTCTATCAATCTTCCCAAACTAAATATCCCCAAACAGAGCAAGAACTCTAAGAAAGATTCAAGAATAAGATCAAATATGATCACCAGGATTCTACAAGCAACGGTCAGGCAGTTTCTCAGTCCCCCCCTGACACATGCATCTATTGCAAGAAGACAAGGCATTACAATAGAAAGTACTTAGAATTCCTGCAGTATCTGCTACAGAATGCAATTCCGTACAAACCTAAGGCTCCTAGTGGGCCAAAAAACAGTTACAGTGGTTAACGGAAAGGAAGCAAACACTTAAATTCAGTTTCAAGATTAGACAATCAGCACATCCACTGTCACTTCGATGACAAACCTTGTGTGTTATTTAGTTTGGTAATAAAGATGTTAGTCTCGTCGTTTGAAAAGACATGCTTTATTTACTTTCACACAATAAATGTATGGTTAATTAGTTATAGAATTCAGGCGTCATTTTTTAATGGTAATCGATGTACCCATCAATAATGATGTGTTATTGATGACTTTTGTTATCCTAAAACACACTTGGCGATGCTTTTGGACCAAAGGCAATAAATTACCGGTTAAGGAGGTAGTGATCGTTTAATGAACAATTGATTTGCAAATGGGCGGCATAAGAAAGCATTTCTTTTTCCCTTCAGTTGTGCAAGATGTCCCTTGCGTACCCCCCGTGGCTAGATCCAGTCTATCATTCACTATGGACGACGGAAAGGTGTCTGTGGGAAACCCCGGCGGTGCACTGCAGAAGATAGTACATAGTAGTGTTAGACTCCAATTGATTCCTCAAGAGCAACAGCAATTCATTCATCTCCTCCACTCCACTCCATGGCCATGGATCAGCCAGGCTCCAACCAAGATGGAGTAGTAAACATGACAAGAGCAATGCAGGCTCTGTCCCCTTGGCTGAACCACCCAAGGGCGACGATCACCACTGTGGAAGTTCTGGTGCTAGCGGCCGCTGTGCTGCTGCTTCTCCAGCTCTTGTTCGGCTTCTACAGGCGGCGGTGGCGTAGCTCCTTCCTCGGCACTGCCCTGCGGGCGTCTTCCAAACTTATGGATGCTCTCGTCTTCTACACCCTTGGTACGATGCAGTCCTCCCCAATCAAGAATTCGTTGTATCCCGTCTGGGCTGCTTTCCTTGTCATGGCCTCAACGGGCACTACCGTCGTACAGCACTACGATTTCTATGACAGCTTCAGAAACAAGTACACGGAGGTTGTAGTCGACGTCTTTAGGTACGGCTTCTACGGGCTCATGTTCAGTCTGCTCATTGATCCGAATACTCTTACGTTGAAGACAGCCCTGGACCTGAACCGGCATCTCAAGAAATCCAGAGCAAGTTCAAGATTTGTCATCGCCCTCTTTTGTGTCGCTTTATTGACAAAGTTCTTGGAATCCTATGGTCTAGCATTTCGGGGATACAGACACCAGAAACCGAGTCTCTTCACCGTCCCAAACAGGATCCGTCGTCGCAGACTGCAGGCCGCAGACGCAGAGACTGACGACGACCCTCAGAGCATGAAGGGCTACAAGGCTGTAGTCTGGACTGGAGTCGTTACCTCTTTGCAGGTGGACTCGTAAACATTACCATTGACCAGATATGGGATCGTCTGGATGGCAACTCAGCTTCTCTGAAAGACCTGTGCCTGTCCTTTGCCTTGTTTCTTCAACTCCTGCGGAGGGGCTTCTTTGGGCGGGTCGGTCCCAAGGCCAGCTCTGTGGAAAAAAGCCATGACTTTGTATTCAAGAAACTGCTGCCCTCTGAAGGGGATTTCAGAAGAGCTTTCAGGATTATCGAGTCAGAGCTGGGCTTCTGCTACGATTTCTTCTTCACAAAGTACTTCCGTACCTTCGTGGCGACGAATACGTCCTTGCTGCCAGTTGCTCAGTGTCTGGTTTTAGCAAAGATCATTCTAATCTTAACCGTTGCGGTGTTTGCCATCACAGATTCACTGGTGCTCGAGACCCCAAATCCGATCATAGAAGTACACGTCTCAAGAGCTGATCACATCCTCACTCTACTGCTTCTCGGCGCATAGCCCTCGTAGTGGAGCTAGTGCAAGCGACACTTTATCTGGCATCGGACTGGGCCCAGGTATCACTAGCCACCATGCATGTCAAGAAACACTGGTACGAGACCAGCGCATCCACCTTTGGAGCAGTCATCGCTTTTCTTAGAAGGGCTACGCTTTCTGGACGACAACAGCTGATGAGAAGAAACAGGATGGAGCAGTATTCGGTGGTTCTCCGGCAAAGAATGCAAGGTCAGTGGAGGTCTCTGATGCGGTGAAGAGAGCTGTTGCTAGATCTCTCATATCAACGTACGGCGGCAACCTAACTACCAACGTCGTCGAAGAAACATCGCTCCAAGACATGTTAATTCATCACATCGCAACTGAGTACTGTGACATTTCAGGTCCTGCTCCCAGTAAACGGACGACGACTCGATGCCGATGCAGCAAGCACCAAGGCTTTTTTGCAGCTAATCTGTCTGGATACAGGAATGTGCTAGGGTCACTGCTTCCAAACAACAGAGTAGATGATGGGATCGCTCTTGCTCATCGAGATAACGACCGAGGCGTCGCAGTTCACTTGTCCAGATACTGTGCGTACTTGATTGGATCTGTCCCAGAACTGCTGCCCTACCATGAAGCCGAAATAGCAGACTTGGCACAGACGGTGACGGTAGAACGCATAGAGCTTTTCGGATCCTCCTACATGGATTCCAAGATTTACGCCAAGATGAAGGATTTACAAGGGACCGGGGAGGAAGACGACCCTCGGAAGATCTTCCAGAAAGGCATCAAGTTCGGTAAGGAGCTGGAGAGGAAGCCCGATGGGGATCGCTGGGAGTTGCTGCAAGAATTCTGGGCCAACGCAACCATCCATGCCGCTAAGTCGCACTACACCACGGAGCAACACATGCAGCACCTTGAAGACGGCGGGGAGTTCCTCACGTACATCTGGGCTCTGCTTAGTCATGCAGGCCTTCTGAATAGCAATACGGGCAATCTGGGCTCTGGACCCTCAGCTGCTGTATGATACTCTCTCTGTTCAAGCCAATGGCGGAACATCCTTCAGTGCTTCTCTTTTTTTTTCCACAAGTTTATTATTATTATTAGTTTGTGGAGTCCAACTCGATCAGTATATATTTTTTTTCTTTTCAAGATGGCATTGTTTGCGTTGGCTTTTCTTATGTTTGTTGTATGAATAATAACAGAGAGAGAATGGATAGGAGCTCAAATAATTTCCTTTTTTAGTTTTGTCGTTGTCCCAATCTCAACCCCCGAAAGGGAATGTATCCTGTGCTCATGTAGCTCTTGTGCTCATATGAGCACTTTAAATCAGGCGCCTTCATTTTTCATCCAAATGTGAATAGATATTTCTTAGTTTCTTCTGTGTGCCACCCTTGTTGCGCCGCGCCGACTGTCTCTTCTGTGTGCCACTGCTGCCCTCACCACTTGGATGAGAAATGAAGGCACCAGATTTAAAGTGCTCATATGAGCACAAGAACTCCATAAGCATAGGATACGTCCCCCCCCCCCCCCCAAACATCAAAACTATGGGTGAAGTGATTAAGTGAAATACACAGGAGCCAACCGACGTCCTCCAAAAATTCTAAAAAAAACACAACAGAGCACACACAAGAGCGGGGTAGCGAAATAAGCGAGAAAACACGATCAATTGCACCGGAGCACCACTATACAACAGAGAACCCGACTTTGTTGTCGGCCATGATTCATTCCCAAAAGTTGGCTTGGTCGACTAGTATCCTACTGGAGAATATGGGGTAAAGTCATTAATTTTTGGTCCCGGTTCCATGACCCTTAAAAAGAGAGGTCTTCAGTACCTGGTATTAAAAGTTCCATTTTAGTATCGGTATTAAAGGTACCCTTTTCACATCGATTCTTTATTAGAACTAATACTAAAATGTCTAGAAAGTTTCAATAACTAGAGTAAGTCCTGACTCAATGGTGGCATCCGGTTCAGCCACACCAGGTTCGGACGTCTATAAAAGGAGGCCTAGGGCGCTAGGGTTTCATTTTTTGGCGTCGGCGGTGACGCCCCCCACCACGATGCACGAGGGAAGGTGCCCCCACCCTGCCGATGCGCATATGGTGGTGGTTCCCTGGGGAGCGCGGCGGTGGTGGCCAACCGAAGCGGAAGCGGCGACGGCGACCTCTCCTAGGCGTGAGCCGCAACGACGATGTCGGCGTTCCGAGACCGGGGGGTCCCCGAGCCGACGAGTGAGTGTGCCGCGTGCCCCAGCCCAGATGGGTCGAGCGCGTGGGCGAGCGCGAAGGGGAGAGAGAGAGAGAGAGCGAGAGCGAGGCGGCCGGAGCCGGGTCGTGAGGGAGTCGGAGAATTCCCGCGGCCTTCGTGTTCGTCCCGCGCCCAGGTCGGGTGCGCTTGTAGTAGGGGGTTACAAGCGTCCGCGCGAGGTGAGGGGAGCGGGCGGCCCCGAGAGAGCGCCTGCCCCTGCCCTTCGTCCCCGCGAGGCCAACCTTCTCTAAGAAGGCCCTGGTCCTTCCTTTTATAGGCGTAAGGAGAGGATCCAGGTGTACAAAATGGGGGTGTAGCAAGGTGCTACGTGTCTAGCGGGGGAGTGCTAGTGCCCTGAGTACATGCCAAGGTGGCAGCCGGAGAGATCTTGGCACCCTGTTGGTGTGGCGTCGTGGCCGTTGGAGGAGTAACGGAGCCGGACGGAGGGACAGCTGTCGGAGTGGCCGGGTCCTTGCTGACGTCCTCCTGCTTTCGTAAGGGAGCTGAGAGCCGCCGTCGTCATGGTCTAGCGGGGCGCCATCATTGCCTATCTGGCGTAGCTGGCCAGATGGGACGCCGGTCTTGTTCTCTGCGACCCAAGTCGGCTCAGGGCAGGGTGATGATGACGCTTCCTGTTGACGTGGCGGTCTTGTGTCCTAGGTTGGGCGTCGTGGAGGCTCCTCCGAAGTCGAGGTCGAGTCCGTCCTGCATGACAGAGGCTGAGCCCGAACCCCTGGGTCGGGCGAGGCGGAGGTCGTTCGGCAGAGGCCGAGGCGGAGTCCGAGCCCTGGGTCGGGCGAGGCGGAGTTCGTCGTCTTCCGGGGCCTTAGCCCGAGTCCGAGCCCTGGGTCGGGCGGAGCGGAGTTCGCCGTCTTCCGGGGCCTTAGCCCGAGTCCGAGCCCTGGGTCGGGCGGAGCGGAGTTCGCCGTCTTCCGGGGCCTTAGCCCGAGTCCGAGCCCTGGGTCGGGCGGAGCGGAGTTCGCCGTCTTCCGGGGCCTTAGCCCGAGTCCGAGCCCTGGGTCGGGCGGAGCGGAGTTCGCCGTCTTCCGAGGCCTTAGCCCGAGTCCGAGCCCTGGGTCGGGCGGAGCGGAGTTCGCCGTCTTCCGAGGCCTTAGCCCGAGTCCGAGCCCTGGGTCGGGCGGAGCGGAGTTCGCCGTCTTCCGGGGCCTTAGCCCGAGTCCGAGCCCTGGGTCGGGCAGAGCCTCCTATGGCACCTCTGGCGAAGTCTGGTCGCCCGTCGGTCTTACCTTTTGCGTTAAACGCCCCGGTGACTTGGTCGGTTGGCGCGGTGATTTAGTCAGGGTTACTTCTTATCGAAGGCGGGGCCTCGGGCGAGCCGGTGATGCGTCTGCCGTGAAAGAGGAGGCCTCAGGCGAGACGGAGTCATCTTAGGGTCGGCTGCCCTCGCCCGAGGCTAGGCTCGGGCGTGGCGTGATCGAGTCACTCGTATGGACTGATCCCTGACTTAATCAAACCCATCAGGCCTCTGCAGCTTTATGCTGATGGGGGTTACCAGCTGAGAATTAGGCGTCTTGAGGGTACCCCTAATTATGGTCCCCGACAGACGACTTCTCCTAGGCGCGAGCAGCGACGACGGATCCTAGAGGAGCGCGCGACAGAGGCGGCTCCCCGAGGTCGCGCCACAGCGGTAGCCACCTTCACCTCGCGCGACGGCGGTGGCTCCCCGAGGCCACGCCGTAGTGGCGGCCACCTGAGGCGCGTGTGGCGGTGACGCGCATCTAAGGCGTGTGCGGCAGCGACGGTCCCCTGAGGGAGCACGGCGTCAGCGGATCTGGGAGGCGCACACGCAGCAACGAATCCCAAAGGCGCGCGTGCGACGTCGGCTCCTCGGAGGCAAGCGCCCCGGTGTGGCGCATGCTGGCGTCCCACCTCCCTCGATGACGCCGGTCTTTCCTGGGCACGAGCGACGACGACGGACTTCCCTAGGCACGAATCGACGTTCAATTGAAACCCACACCTAGTTGGTTCAATTGAAACCGATCGATCGTTCCGCTTCGCCTCGCTCCCGTCTGCTCGCTCTGCTCTCGCACTCTCTCTCAATCAACAGCAATCGGCGTGTCACACCCAGTTTTAGAAGGCAAACCGAATCTGAACCATGTACGTGCCAGAATCAAAACTCGCGTACACAACGATTACATAAATGAATCATTATAGCACAATGATTCAAATAATAATAAAGAGTAAGTAATAGTATTATATACTAGAGTCATTTATATTATTTATATCAAAGTGCACATAATAGAAACATAGCCAACATAAATAAACCCACCACAGGCAACTGACTCGGGGTGGTCGCTAGCATAATCCTCGAACTCGTCGAAGTCCTAGAATTCCTGGAGATCCGCCTCGATGCCTTCTTCTTTACCTGAGCATAGGTTGCATGAAATGCAACCTGGAGTTTTGTGAAAGCAAGGATGAGTACACATCAACGTACTTAGCAAATGTCCCGTTTGGCTGAAGTGGACTAGCTGTACGTGGGGTGAGGCTCAAAGTTGTTGGTTTTAGTTCGTTGGGTGTTTATTATTAGTAGAAGCCAAGTTTTAGCAATAACCAACTCGTGGATCATTTCCTCACCGTAACCAAATCCATAAATAGAACCACGGTATCTAAAACCATTTGTATATCTGTCGGGGACCAAAATTAGGGGTACCCCCAAGACTCCTAATCTCAGCTGGTAACCCCCATCAGCACAAAGCTGCAAAGGCCTAATGGGCGCGATTAAGGTCAAGGCTCGGTTCGCTCAAGGGACACGATCTCGCCTCGCCCGAGCCCAGCCTCGGACAAAGGCGGCCGACCCCGAAGGATTCACGTCTCGCCCGAGGGCCCCCTCAAGCGACGGACACACCTTCAGCTCGCCCAAGGCCTAGTCTTCACGGAGAAGCAACCTTGGCCAGATCGCCACGCCAACCGACCGTATCACAGGAGCATTTAATGCAAGGATCGCCTGACACCTTATCCTAACGCGCGCTCTTCAGTCGACAGAGCCAAAGTGACCGCAGTCACTTCGCCGCTCCACTGACCGACCTGACAGGAAAACAGCGTCGCCTGCCCCGCTCCGACTGCTGTGCCACTCGACAGAGTGAGGCTGACAGCAGCCAAGTCCAACCTCGGGCGCCATGGGAAGCTCCGCCTCGCCCGACCCAGGGCTCGGACTTAGCCTCGTCCCCGGAAGACGGACTCCGCCTCGCCCGACCCCAGGGCTCGGACTCAGCCTCGACCTCGGAAGACGGACTCCGCCTCGCCCGACCCAGGTCTCAGACTCAGCCTCGACCTCGGAAGACGGACTCCGCCTCGCCCGACCCTAGGGCTCGGACTCAGCCTCGACCTCGGAAGACGGACTCCGCCTCGCCCGACCCAGGGCTCGGACTCAGCCTCGACCCCGGAAGACGGACTCCGCCTCGCCCGACCCCAGGGCTCGGACTCAGCCTTAGCCTCGGAAAACGGTCTCCGCCTCGCCCGACCCAGGGCTCGGACTCGACCTCGACCTCGGAGGAGCCTCCGCCTCGCCCGACCTCGGGCTCGGACCCGCCATGTCACAGGGAAGGCCATCATTACCCTACCCCTAGCTAGCTCAGGCTACGGGGAACAAGACCGGCGTCCCATCTGGCTCGCCCCGATAAACAAGTAATGATGGCACCCCGCGTGCTCCATGACGACGGCGGCTCTCAGCCCCTTACGGAAGCAAGGAGACGTCAGCAAGGATCCGACAGCCCCGACAGCTGTACTTCCACAAGGCTCAAGCACTCCTCCGACGGCCACGACATCACATGAACAGTGCGCCAAAACCTCTCCGGCTACCACGACGGCATGTACTTAGGGCTCTAGCTCCTCTCTGCTAGACACGTTAGCACACTGCTACACCCCCCATTATACACCTGGGCCCTCTCCTTACGCCTATAAAAGGAAGGTCCAGGGCTCTCGTACGAGAAGGTTGGCCGCGCGGGAGAACGGGCTGGCGGACAGTCTCTCTCACTCTCCCTCGCGGACGCTTGTAACCCCCCTACTGCAAGCGCACCCGACCTAGGCGCAGGACAACGCGAAGGCCGCGGGTTTCCCCTTCGCCGTTTCTCACCCCCTTTCGTGCTCCGTCTCGCGCCGACCTATCTGGGCTGGGACACGCGGCGACAATTTACTCGTCGGTCCAGGGACCCCCCGGGGTCGAAACGCCGACAGTTGGCGCGCCAGGTAGGGGCCTACTGCGTGTTGACGAACAGCTTTCCGCGGACAGTCTCTCTCACTCTCCCTCGCGGACGCTTGTAACCCCCCTACTGCAAGCGCACCCGACCTAGGCGCAGGACAACACGAAGGCCGCGGGTTTCCCTTCGCCATTTCTCACCCCCTTTCGTGCTCCGTCTCGCGCCGACCTATCTGGGCTGGGACACGCGGCGACAATTTACTCGTCGGTCCAGGGACCCCCCAGGGTCGAAACGCCGACAGTTGGCGCGCCAGGTAGGGGCCTGCTGCGTGTTGACGAACAGCTTTCCGTCAAGCTCCAGATGGGTAGTCTCCAGCAACCTCTTCAACCTGGGACGATGCTTCGTTTCGGGAGTCTGGAGTTCATGTCCCTCGACGGCAGCTACGACATGATACTCCTTCCTCCGCCGTGCGACAACGACAATGGCGGTCGTCGGCCCGCCCGCCGGCGGCGGAATCGACGACGTCTTCCCCTCGTGGCGGAAGAGCAACATCCGGGTCTGTCCCGTCACCTTCCCCGCCGACGGAGGAGGAGGCGGGGCAGGCATGGCCAAGCAGGAGGCGGCACCTCATCGGTTGTCAACCTCGTGTCTGAGACGAAGACAAGCGTCGTTTCCCCGCAACACGCCAACTCCAAGCAGACGGACGACGCCAGCACGCTCGCGAAGGACATGCTAGGCGTTAGCCTCGTACCTGAGACAACGGAGCAGTCCGTCCCTGACGCGACTTCGTCACCACCCGTCGATCAAGAGGTACCGTCCGTTTCCCATTCCATGCCTTTTAGAATCCAGCTGCGACCCACCAAGCGACCCCGCTTCGGTGGATGCTTTCATAAAGGCATGTCCAAACCCTCTGGGGTATCATATGCGGTCACCCTCGGACCGGCTGACGGCCGTCTCGACCTACGGGCCTCTGGGTACCGAGGAAGATGACGAGACCGACTCTGGTTGGGATTTCTTCGGGCTCGATAACCCCAGTGCCATGCGGGACTTCATGACCGCATGTGACTACTGCCTCTCTAATTGCTCCGATAGAAGCCACAGCCTCGGCGACGAGGACTGTGGCCCAAGTCGTGAATGCTTCCACGTCGATCTAGGGGGTCTCGACGAAGGCAACCATCTTGGTATGCCGGAGGACGGTGATCCCCCTAGGCCTGCGCCTCGCGTTGACATCCTTCAGGAGCTAGCTGTGGTCCCAGTCCCTGCGGGGGGTCAGGACGCACAGCTCGAGCAAATCCGCGAGGTACAGGCCAGGCTCGACGGGGAAGCAGGACAACTTGTGCAGCTTCGGCAAAATATCGGGCAGGAGTGGGCAGGCCGAGCACCGGCCGGAGAAGCGTGTCACCTGGCCCAGGACGTCCAGCACCGCATCACCAACGATGCTAGGGCAAGGCTGCCTCTGGCTTCTAGTGGGGTCGGCCAAAACCTGGCCGCAGCAGCGATGCTACTCCGAGCGATGCCGGAACCGTCCACCACCGAGGGGCGGCGTATCCAGGGAGAGCTCAAGAATCTCCTGGAAGACGCCGCTGTCCGACGGGCCGAGAGCTCTGCCTCCCGAAGGCAGGGGTACCCCCCGGAGCGTCGCGCTACAACTTCCCGGTTCATGCGGGAAGCCTTGGTTCACACCGGGCACACGCAGAACACCGCGCCTGCGGCCCTGGGTTGCCTCGGCAACGAGCACCACCGCCGCGACCGTCGAGCCCACCTCGATGAGAAGGTGCGCCGAGGCTACCAACCCAGGCATGGGGGACGCTATGACAGCGGGGAGGATCGGAGCCCCTTGACCGAACCACCCGGTCCGCGGGCTTTCAGCCGGGCCATACGACAGGCGCTGTTCCCGACCCGGTTCCGAACCCCGACTACCATCACCAAGTACTCGGGGGAGTCAAAGCCGGAGCTGTGGCTCGTGGACTACCGGCTAGCCTGCCAGCTGGGTGGCACGGACGATGACAACCTCATCATCCGCAACCTTCCCCTGTTCCTCTCCAATGCTGCCCGAGCCTGGCTAGAGCATCTGCCTCCTGCGCAGATCTCCAACTAGGACGACCTGGTCAAAGCCTTCGCCGGCAACTTCCAGGGCACATACGTGCGCCCTGGGAACTCCTGGGATCTCCGAAGCTGCTCCCAGCAGCCGGGAGAGTCCCTCCGGGACTACATCCGGCGATTTTCGAAGCAGCGCACCGAGCTGCACAACATCACCGACTCAGATGTCATCGGCGCGTTCCTCGCCGGCACCACTTGCCGCGACCTGGTGAGCAAGCTGGGTCGCAAGACTCTCACCAGGGCGAGCGAGCTGATGGACAACACCACCAAGATTGCCTCTAGGCAGGAGGCAGTCGAGGCCATCTTCCGGAAGGACAAGCAGCCCCAGGGGCGCCAGCCGAAAGACGTCCCCGAGGCGTCCGCTCAGCGCGGCACGAGGAAGAAGGACAAGAAGAAGTCGCAAGCGAAACGCGACGCCACCGACGCAGACCTTGTCGCCGCCGCCGAGCACAGGAACCCGCGGAAGCCTCCCGGAGGCGCCAACCTGTTCGACAAAATGCTCAAGGAGCCGTGCCCCTATCATCAGGGTCCCGTTAAGCACACCCTTGAGGAATGCGTCATGCTTCGGCGCCACTTCCACAGGGTCGGGCCACCGGCGGAAGGTGGCCGAGCCCACGACAACGACAAGAAGGAGGATCACAAGGCAGAGGAGTTCCCCGAGGTCCACGACTGCTTCATGATCTACGGTGGGCATGTGGCGAATGCCTCGGCTCGGCACCGCAAGCAAGAGCGCCAGGAGGTCTGCTCGGTAAAGGTGGCGGCGCCAGTCTACCTAGACTGGTCTGACAAGCCCATCACCTTCGACCAGGGCGACCACCCCGACCGCGTGCCGAGCCCAGGGAAGTACCCGCTCGTTGTCGATCCCGTCATCGGCAACATCAAGCTTACCAAGGTCCTCATGGACAGAGGCAGCAGCCTCAACATCATCTACGCCGAGACCCTCAGGCTCCTGCAGATCGATCTGTCCTCGATCTGGGCCGGCGCGACGCCTTTTCACGGGATCATCCCCGGGAAACGCGTCCAACCCCTTGGGCAACTCGATCTGCCCGTCTGCTTCGGGACTCCCTCCAACTTCCGAAAGGAAACCCTCACGTTCGAGGTGGTCGGGTTCCGAGGAACCTACCACGCAGTGCTGGGGAGACCATGCTACGCCAAGTTCATGGTCGTCCCCAACTACACCTACCTCAAGCTCAAGATGTCGGGCCCCAATGGGGTCATCACCGTTGGCTCCACGTACCGACACGCGTACGAATGCGACGTGGAGTGCGTGGAGTACGCCGAGGCCCTCACCGAATCCGAGGCCCTCATCGCCGACCTGGAGAGCCTCTCCAAGAAGGCGCCAGATGCGAAGCGCCACGCCGGCAACTTCGAACCAGCTGAGACGGTCAAATCCGTCCCTCTCGACCCCAACAACGACGCCTCCAAGCAGATACAGATTGGCTCCAAGCTCGACCCCAAATAGGAAGCAGTGCTCGTCGACTTTCTCCGCGTGAACGCCGAAGTTTTTGCGTGGAGTCCCTCGGACATGCCTGGCATACCGAGGGATGTCACCGAGCACTCACTGGATATCCAAGCTGGAGCCCGACCCGTGAAGCAGCCTCTGTGCCGATTCGACGAAGAAAAGCACAGAGCCATAGGCGAGGAGATCCACAAGCTGATGGTCGCAGGGTTCATCAAAGAGGTATTCCATCCTGAATGGCTTGCCAACCCTGTGCTTGTGAGAAAGAAAGGAAGGAAATGGCGGATGTGTGTAGACTACACTGGTCTAAACAAAGCATGTCCAAAGGTTCCCTACCCTCTGCCTCGTATCGATCAAATCGTGGATTCCACTGCTAGGTGCGAAACCCTGTCTTTCCTCGATGCCTACTCAGGGTATCACCAAATCAGGATGAAAGAGTCCGACCAGCTCGCGACCTCTTTCATCACACCTTTTGGCATGTACTGCTACGTTACTATGACATTCGGTTTGAGGAATGCGGGTGCGACATACCAAAGGTGCATGAACCACGTGTTCGGAGAGCACATTGGTCGAACGGTCGAGGCTTACATCGATGACATCGTAGTCAAGACGAGGAAAGCCTCCGACCTCCTCTCCGACCTTGAAACGACATTCCGGTGTCTCAAGGCAAAAGGCGTAAAACTCAATCCCGAGAAGTGTGTCTTTGGAGTCCCCCGAGGCATGCCCTTGGGGTTCATCGTCTCCGAGCGGGGCATCGAGGCCAACCCGGAGAAGATCGCGGCCATCACCAACATGGGCCCCATCAAGGACTTGAAAGGAGTACAGAGGGTCATGGGATGTCTTGCGGCCCTGAGCCATTTCATCTCGTGCCTCGGCGAAAGAGGCCTACCTCTGTACCACCTCTTGAGGAAGACCGAGCGCTTCACTTGGACCCCCGAGGCCGAGGAAGCCCTCGGGAACCTAAAAGCGCTCCTTACCAGCGCACCCATCTTGGTGCCCCCCGCTGTCGAAGAAGCCCTCTTGATCTACGTCGCCGCTACCACTCAAGTGGTCAGCGCCGCGATCGTGGTTGAGAGACGAGAAGAGGGGCATGCATTGCCCGTACAGAGGCCGATCTACTTCATCAGTGAAGTACTATCCGAGACCAAAATCCGCTACCCACAGATCCAGAAGCTACTATACGCGGTAATTCTGACGCGGCGAAAGTTGCGACACTACTTCGAGTCTCATCCGGTGACTGTGGTGTCATCCTTCCCCCTGTGGGAGATCATCCAGTGCCGAGAGGCCTCGGGCAGGATTGCAAAGTGGGCGGTGGAGATCATGGGCGAGACAATCTCGTTCGCTCCTCGGAAGGCCATCAAGTCCCAAGTCTTGGCGGACTTTGTGGCTGAATGGGTCGACACCCAGCTTCCAGTGGCTCCGATCCAGCTGGAACTCTGGACCATGTTTTTCGACGGGTCGCTGATGAAAATAGGAGCGGGCGCGGGCCTGCTCTTCATCTCACCCCTCGGGAAGCACATCTGCTACGTGCTGCACCTCCATTTCCCGGCGTCCAACAATGTGGCCGAGTACGAGGCTTTGGTTAACGGGTTGCGCATCGCCATCGAGCTAGGGGTCCGACGCCTCGACGCTCGTGGTGACTTGCAGCTTGTCATCGACCAAGTCATGAAGAACTCCCATTGTCGTGACCCAAAGATGAAAGCCTACTGCGATGAGGTTCGGCGTCTAGAGGACAAGTTCTACGGGCTCGAGCTCAACCACATCGCCCGACGATACAACGAGACTGCGGACGAGCTGGCTAAGATAGCCTCGGGGCGGACAACGGTTCCCCCGGACGTCTTCTCCCGAGACCTACATCAACCCTCAGTCAAGACCGACGACGCGCCCGAGCCCGAGAAGGTCTCGGCCCTGCCCGAGGCGCCCTCGGCTCAGCCCGAGGCACCCTCGGCCCCCGAGGGTGAGGCACTGCGCGTCGAGGAAGAGCGGAATGGGGTCCTGCCTAATCGAGACTGGCAGACCCCGTACCTGCAATATCTCCACCAAGGAGAGCTGCCCCTCGACCGAGCCGAAGCTCAGCGACTGGCGTGGCGCGCCAAGTCATTCATCTTGCTGGGGGACGGGAAGGAACTCTACCACCGCAGCCCCTCAGGCATCCTCTAGCGATGCATATCCATCGCCGAAGGTCAGGAGTTATTACAAGAAATACACTCGGGGGCTTGCGGTCACCACGCAGCACCTCGAGCCCTCGTTGGGAATGCCTTCCGACAGGGTTTTTATTGGCCAACCGCGGTGGCCGATGCCACTAGGATTGTACGCACCTGCCAAGGGTGTCAATTCTACGACAAGCAGACCCACCTGCCCGCTCAGGCTCTGCAGACAATACCCATCACCTGGTCGTTTGCTGTGTGGGGTCTGGACCTCGTCGGTCCCTTGCAGAAGGCACCCGGGGGCTACACGCACCTGCTGGTCGCCATCGACAAATTCTCCAAGTGGATCGAGGTCCGACCCCTAAACAGCATCAGGTCCGAACAGGCGGTGGTGTTCTTCACCAACATCATCCATCGCTTTGGGGTCCCGAACTCCATCATCACCGACAACGGCACCCAGTTCACCGGCAGAAAGTTCCTGGACTTCTGCGAAGATCACCACATCCAGGTGGACTGGGCCGCCGTAGCTCACCCCATGACGAATGGGCAAGTAGAGCGTGCCAACGACATGATTCTGCAAGGACTCAAGCCGCGGATCTACAACGACCTCAACAAGTTCGACAGACGATGGATGAAGGAACTCCCCTCGGTGGTCTGGAGTCTGAGGACAACACCGAGCTGAGCCACGGGCTTCACACCGTTCTTTCTAGTCTATGGGGCCGAGGCCATCTTGCCCACAGACTTAGAATACGGTTCCCCGAGGACGAGGGCGTACGACGACCAAAGCAATCGAACCAACCGAGAAGACTCACTGGACCAGCTGGAAGAGGCTCGGGACATGGCCTTACTACACTCGGCGCGGTATCAGCAGTCCCTGCGATGCTACCACGCCCGAGGGGTTCGGTCCCGAGACCTCCAGGTGGGCGACTTGGTGCTTCGGCTACAACAAGACGCCCGAGGGCGTCACAAGCTCACGCCTCCCTGGGAAGGGCCATTCATCATCGCCAAGATTTTGAAGCCCGGAACATACAAGCTGGCCAACAGTCAAGGCGAGGTCTACAGCAACGCTTGGAACATCCGACAGCTACGTCGCTTCTACCCTTAAGATGTTTTCAAGTCGTTCATATATCTCGCTTACATACAAAGTCTAACCATCAAGGAAGGGTCAGCCTTGCCTCGGCAAAGCCCGACCCTCCCTCGGGGGCTAGAAGGGGGGCACCCCCTCTGCGTCAAAATTTTTCTCGGAAAAGGTCTTTCTGCCAGAACGTCTTTCGTGTTTTTCGACTACTTCGAAAGTGGGATCCTGAAAACGACGGAGTACACGTAAGCAGCCAAGGCCGACCTGTAACATCCCTGGTGTTTATATTCCGCTCGACAACGAGTATGGATTTAAGCACGTAATATCAGTGGATAAAACAGATGCTAAATTTTAATCATCTTCGTCTATCGCGATTTTAATATCGCATCTGTTTCATTTGTCGCGAGTTCGACAACGCTTTTTATTTTTATCTATTCGGGTTCATCCTAAATTTTCGTGCTATTCGGAATATCGTTGTTCCGAAAATCGGTGTGTCCGGTGATTATTTAAAATTCATCGCTCGCGCGAATGCGAATTTGGAAGCCCGACCTACTCGGATGATTTTTATCCCGGGCAAATTAATTTGAACTCGACGACTAAAATGTTCGGGGTGAAATAATTCGAATCGCGCGAAATCTTGCACGAGGTTATGACCCAATTTATCCTTCAGCACGCTATTTTGGCGACGAAGTCGCGTGTACATTCGCAGATATGGTTGCGGCTAATTTCAGTTAAATCGTAGAGCCAATTATCGATGCCGAAACCAGTTTATTTCGGTCTGTCGTTTCTCGCCTAGATCCAAATCTTCGGATATAAATAACGGGTAGATTCATCTGACTATGGAGTATTCACTAAATCAAATCTTATCCAAATATCGTGGTCAATTTTATTTTGGTTCGACTATTTTATACATCTTTTAAATCATAATTTGGGAACCTGTGTTTATCCATATCTGATGTTAATGAAAAAAAAGAAGAATCAAAATTCTCCTTTTCCTAGCTGATCTTATCTCCACCGCTGATTGGTAATATCCTTGAAGTGCCTCGTACGTCCTGGTGCCCATATTTTCAACATCGTGAGCCTATTCCTTAACCTCTCCGATGAGCTCAACTTCCACGTACTCCTCTCCCTGGAAAAATCCTGCCGCCCTCCCCTTGTCTGATTTTTTTCAGCCGGCGTTATCTCCCTGCTCGGCAGCCCTTCCCTGTGCTTGTTCTTCATGCCGCGTGCTCCTCAAATTCCCAGCTCCTGCTCATCTTCCACCAACGCGCGCTGCTCCAGCCTTTAGCTCCCTGGTCGCCGCGCAGAGGAGCTCCCTCAGCTCGCTCCTCCTGTGCCGCGCCCCAGCCCCTGGTTCGGCTCTGCTCCTCCCTGTGCCCATCTCCCATGGCGGCTCTCTCTGTCCGGCCACCGGCGCCTTTGTTTTCCTCTCTCCTCTACGCTGTCGCTGTTTCCTTGTGCAGCGCCGGTTGTCCTCGCGCTCGGCTCCCAGCTCGCCCAGCTTTGGTGGTCGTCGTCTCCACCTCGACCTGAGCATCGCCGTGGAGTCCCTGCTTCTTCGACTGGCCGCGACGCTCTCTCCCTGGCACGCTCGTCCGCCCCTGCTCCACTGCGCCGAGCAGTTCCCAGCCGAGCTCCTATCCAGCCATGCCGCGCCCTCCCTACTCCCTCCTGCAACTCGGTGCCTCTCCCAGCTCGCTGGTCGTCGAGTCCTTCTCCCTAGCACATGGATCAAGTTGTTGCCCCCAGCCATGTCTTCATCTCCCTCAACTGACACTTTCTGCTCGGCCACATGCCATGGAGCTCGCCCTGCCCCTGTTTCCATGACCGGCGTCCCCAAGCTCCTCCCCTGTGCGTCGCGATTTTCCTTGGCGCAGCTCGCTCACTGTTCGCCGCGCGCTCTGGGATCCTCCCTGCACCGCACCATGGCAACTGTTGGACCGGTCGTTCCCTGCGCGCCAACTTCCCTGTGCGCGCCTCTGTTCCTCGTCGTGGTGGGGTCGTGGTGTGGCAACGTCGTGTGCATTGCGACGGCCGTCCTGACCGCAAAGCAGTCCGCGCAATAAAGTTCGCCCGGTCGTGACCTCGCTTTGCTCTCTGCGTCGTTGTTCGCTGGGTCAAGCCTCATGTTGTCACGTCCTGTTTCCTGCTCACCAGTGCGCCCTCTCGGCTCGCTCGGCTTTAATTCCCAATCGCGTCGTCGACCTTGTCGTTCGTCGTCGTTCGCCGTCAAGCCTCACTGCCATTCCTGCTGTGCCTCGCTTCCGATGTGTTCGATTAAATGACGTACCAAGAATCCAAGATGTCGCTCCTCCTCGCTGTGAAATCCTCACGCTCACCATTCTCTATTCGATCTCGTCGTCAAGCTGAAGGCCGTCGTCGTTCGGGCAACTACCAAATCGAGTTGTGATGTGGTGAGCCGATTCGCTATTTTTACTCTCGGTTTTCTGATCGTAAAACAAGACGCTTTGTATACCGATTCGCTATTTTTACTCTCGGATTTCTGATCGTAAAACAAGACGCTTTGTATACGTATACGATTAAGTTAGAAATACCAGTAATGCGAGGTGTGCGCTTGGTAATTATGGCTCAATCTGTTATTATGTCGTTAGGTTGTGTGATGTTATGGGGTCGATGATAGAAGTGGAATTCTAGCTGTTGAGCGATGACGGGAAGGACATTGTTCATCGCAAGCTTAATGTTTGATGGATAGTCCGAACCGGAATCATCGTCGTTCTCATGAATTTTGTATCGACTAGTAATAGTACACTGGATTCGCTAGTTTTTATTATTAGTTCAAGGCTTGGATTAATTAGTTGTATTAGTTGCGTCAGTTCTCCGGACGGTAGTAACCGTGCATTGTGGTTGTATTAATTGTTTATTAAAATGCTTCATCATATATAGTGTATTGGTTTATACATATATATACATATGAGATGTGTAGGTGATGACTAGGATAGGTTTAGTGTTCTAATTAATTAATTGATAAGTTGTGTTTAGGCTAATTATATTAAATATGTATTGTTTGTTGTTTAGTGATGTTTGCGTTAGATTCGGTTAATCTAGAGAAGCGTAATTATTGCACTCAGTCGTACGTCGATAACTAGTGTTTTTCGGATAAAATAGTACAACGCCTCACCGCTAGGTGTTTAATTCGCTATCGCGTAGCACTATTTAGATTTGTGCTATTCCTGCCTATATGCATTCATGTGCATAATGCATTCCATTCAGGTACGTTAATTAATCGCGTGATGCGGAAGACAAGCCAAGTCGACCCCAAGCGCGGGCTAATCCGCAGGATAATGCGGATGGATGAACCGGAAGATGGATAATCTGATCAAGTGCTAGGCCAAGGATGATCGTCAAGTGGACGTCACCTAACAACACTAACCTAGTGTTACCCAGGCAAGCCCCGGTGCATTTGCCACCTCCCTTGATGTTTTTAAAATCTTTCTCACTTGCTTGCTGCATTAGGTGATAGGAGTTGATTGATTAAACAATTCCTGCATTACCTTCCTTGAACTTGATTACCTTCCTTGAAACCCTGTTTTTACAAAAAGGTTTTATTATGCTTAGTATTGCTCTAGAAAAACAAAAGGATTTGTTTTACAAAGGATGTTTGGCAAAGTGGGAGGGTTGTTTTCAAAAATAAGACTTGATGGTGAATCCATCACGGCCGTGATGGATTCAACATCGGAAAAGATGTACCTCTGCCAGGTACCAAGTTTTTGGGTTAAAATGATTAAGCTGAGACCGGGCGGGTGACTTGCACGAGAAGAGAGTCTCGGTGTAGTGTCTCCGTCTGAGTCGATTAAGGACCGTCTCGATGTAGGCCTGCTGACCGAGGACCCTTTAACTGGTCACATGCCTCGTCATGGGTAAGCCTTGCCTCGAGTGGACTAAGGCCAGAATAAGATAACACGAAATGGGCGTGGAGCGGTGGCGAGAGTAGCGTGTACCCTCCGTGGCAAGAGGCTGGACGGTGGTGTATCTGTGCTCTCGGTTTGCGTGAACCTGATCTGGTGTTAAGAACCCCGGTGGCGGGTTGACATATGCAAGGGTTAAGTGCTACATATGTCATGTGATTGGAGATCCTCAGCTGAGTATAATCGATTCGGATCGCCGTACCTTCGCGGTTATGAAGACTTGGTCACTGACTTACACGTAGCATTCCACTAAAGATGATGGGTTTTTGTTAAGAAATTGGCTAGTGCAGGACCAGTGATTGAACTAGGGTAGAAAGAACTCTAGTTGCAGGTAATTATACTTAACTTGACAAATAAAATTGGATTTTTAAGGATCCACTTTAGTAAGCATTTCTGCAAAACAGAGTCTTTGATTATTGAAAAGCCTTACCTGGACTCCCTTAAGCCAGCATACCCTTGAGAGTCTTTTCTTTAGTCGGGTAAGACTTGCTGAGTAATTCCATACTCAGGGTTTATCCCTTCGTTGTTTTTAGGTGAGGAAGTAGCAGATTTCTGTTGCTTCTGTACTAAGGTGGTTCCTAAGGAGGAGAAACAAGAGTGAAGATGCGGGAGGACTTGGTCCTCCATATAGAACTTTTGCTTAAAACTATCGGGAGGAGTTTGTGCCTCCCTTGGTATGTGTAATATTACTACTATGCACTCGTTTATATTTCTGGTCTGTAATAAACAACCTGATCTTACTTCTTAAATAAATGTAAGTTATGTAATCGCTTCCGCATTTCTTTATCTCCGATGTTCTGTAATGTCTGCAAGACGGGTGAGACGTTCCTGGAAAGGTAAGGAAAGATACCGAACTTGTCAAGTGACTTAGGAACATCTATAGGGTGTCTGATGTCTGTTAGACAAGGACAACTGTAGGTGGGCCTAATTACTTGGGAGGTTCCGTCACACGACCGAGCCGAGGGACTCCTACGCCTCCGGGATACGGATACCTCACTCATCACCTTCTGCGATAAGTAACTCACACTCGGATAAGCGATTCCACTGACCGGACAAGTCTTAATGCTCGAAAACTTTTCTGCCGAAATGATTTTTCGTGCCTTCTCGACTATATCGATAACAGAATCCTACGGACGAGTAAGAGCACACGTAAGCGGCAAGGCCGACCGAGCCGAGGGACTCCTACGCCTCCGGGATACGGATACCTCACTCATCACCTTCCGTGAAAAGTAACTCTCGCTCAGACAAACAATTCTGTTACCAACAAATAAGTCCAGATACTCGAAACAAGGGGAAAGGAAACGCAGCTTTACAACACAACAGCGATATGTTTGGGCCTCGGCGGCCGCAAAAAACATACGCACGCTACAGATAAACTGTTCCTGCAGGGTCAGACATCAGTAGGGCAGCAACAGTTCGCCTTCCCTGGCATGGCTGGAGGGCGCCTCCTCCGCAAAGCTAGAGGATGGTTTCCACCCCCAGAAGCTGGAAGAAGAGGTGGCCCGCTGACCCGTGCGGGAGGTAGAGCTCTGGCTTAGCCCGGCCTTCGCCCCAGCCAGGATGATGAAGATCCTTGAAGCTGAGGGCGGGACAGAGGCCGCAGCCCGGCTCGCTTCTCCCCACCATCAAACTGGTGGTCACCGTCTTGGGTGACCACTGGCGAGGGGATGCAGCCGGGCTGCCTGATGAAAATCCTTGAAGCCGAACGATGGCTGAAAGGTACCAACTTCCACGAAGTTGCGTTCCTCCAACGACGACGAGACGAAAGCAACGCGAGCGCTCCCCATCCGGGGGCTCGGAAGGTGGAAGGACGCGATGCATAAAGGGAGTGCGAAGACATGGTTGCCATCCAAGGGGGTCACCCTCCTTTTAAAGGCGACTCTCCCCACTCGCGTCCTCAGCCATCGCGGGCTGAGTTTTCACCAACCTGCTCCAAGGTCCTCCCCCTACGACATGGGGGCTGGGTCCCACACGTCATGCAAGCTGGCCCAGGGCAGAAGAAGCCAAACCTCCGCGCGCGGTGCGCGTAACTGCCCAGCGGTTACAAGCTCTCCTCCACTTTCGCCCAGACCAGCGGGTGAAAGGGCGGACCGTCATGCAGGCGGCATGCAACCGTACCAAGGGGGCACACCCTTTCGACTCCGACGCGTCCAGCATTGGGGGCCCAGGCCCACACGTCATGTAACCGGCGCGCCGGTTACTACGTGCGAGAAGCTGCACCGCCACCTACGCCAGTACCGCGCCTTCTCGACTGCGGAACCGGTGCCACGACTCGAGGCAACCCCGCGCGTGACCCAACAATGCCGACCGAGCACATTGATCACGGGTCAGTCAGTCGCGGGAGAAGGCGCAACGGTCAATATGGCCAAAAGTGGGCCGGCAGTAATGGCGGCGGTAGGCGGGCGGAAGCAGCGGTCAAGTCGTCTGTAGGCTCACGTCCCCTCCTGGGACAGCGAGAGAGCCCTCTCCCACGGCGTGAAGACGACGCGCCCATGTTCCGTTCCTCGAACGGCTCGTGCACGCACAACGGCTGCCCCGCGAACCACTTGTCCCGTCGCATTAACTCTGTGGCAGGACAGACGACACCTTTGGCACGTGAACCAGGCGACGCTTCACCTCCGCCATAATGACCGCGTCAGAAAAGGTGCGCCATGTCGTTCAAATTCGTATCCTTTTCCTCTTCCTCTTTCTCTCTCTTGCTACAGGGACCGAGAAAGAGGATACTCCGAAAGGGATCCTTATCTGCGAAGGAAGCGGGCCCCGAGCCCTCCTACTGATCAGAGGTTCGAAGGCTGGCCCCTCGGAAGGGTTCGACAGCCGCCTCAGAGCACTCAGGCTCCGCGCCTACTACTGATTAGAGGTTCGAAGGCTGGCCCCTCGGAAGGGTTTGACAGCCGCCCCAGAGCACTCGGGCTCCGCGCCCACAACTGGTCAGAGGTTCGAAGGCTGGCCCCTCGGAGGGGTTCGACAGCCACCTCAAGCCACTCGGGCTCCGCGCCCACTACTGATCAGGGGTTCGTAGGCTGGCCCCCGAAGGGTTCGACAGCCGCCTCAGAGCACGCAGAGCGAGGGATGACTCTAGGTACGTTCGATACACAACCAAGGCTCGGGCTACGCTCCCGAGGTACCCTAGGACATTTCCGAGACCAGCGGGAACGATTTTGTAACGGAATCCCATCAGAGGGAGGCATCGAGCCCTCGGACCTTATCAAACGGGACCGGGTCCGGCAAATCACCTGCAGGTACTTTTGGAGCGCACCTCTGGGCCACTAGCCGACCCCTATCGAACGGGGCACGGGCGTCCACTCGGATCACCCGCTAGCAACTCACCGGAGACACCATGTTCGGCGCCCTCCGAGGGCAACATGGCGCTTTCCCCCCCTCCTCCTTGCGGAAAGGCGACACAGGGGCGTATGAAAAAAGCCGAGTCTGTCCTTGACCGTCCTCTCGCTCTGTGCAGAGGCTCGGGGGCTGCTCTCGCAAACCCGGCTCCGGCCAAACCGTTGACAGCGTCAACATACCAGCTCGAGAACTTGGAACTCAACTATGCACCCGGGCTACGGCCAGTTCGCATGAGGGAACAACCAGACCGACCGAAGCATCACGAAACGCGCTAAGACCTCGAAGGAGTCAAACCACTCCTCCGAGGCCTCGGTGGCTACACCCGGCGGGTGCGCTCGCGCGCACCCACCGGAACGAAACGCAACCGAGAAAGGCCGGTCCCCTTGCAAAAAAGTGCGACAAAAGCCTCCAAGCGAGTATCAACACTCCCTTCGAGGCTCGGGGGCTACTGTCGGGGACCATAATTAGGGGTACCCCCAAGACTCCTAATCTCAGCTGGTAACCCCCATCAGCACAAAGCTGCAAAGGCCTAATGGGCGCGATTAAGGTCAAGGCTCGGTCCGCTCAAGGGACACGATCTCGCCTTGCCCGAGCCTAGCCTCGGACAAAGGCGGCCGACCCCGGAGGATTCACGTCTCGCCTGAGGGCCCCCTCAAGCGACGGACACACCTTCGGCTCGCCCGAGGCCCAGTCTTCGCGGAGAAGCAACCTTGGCCAGATCGCCACGCCAACCGACCGTATCGCAGGAGCATTTAATGCAAGGATCGCCTAACACCTTATCCTGACGCGCGCTCTTCAGTCGACAGAGCCGAAGTGACCGCAGTCACTTCGCCGCTCCACTGACCGACCTGACAAGAAAACAGCGCCGCCTGCCCTGCTCCGACTGCTGTGCCACTCGACAGAGTGAGGCTGACAGGAGCCAAGTCCAACCTCGGGCGCCATGGGAAGCTCCGCCTCGCCCGACCCAGGGCTCGGACTCAGCCTCGACCCTGGAAGACGGACTCCGCCTCGCCCGACCCAGGGCTCGGACTCAGCCTCGACCTCGAAAGACGGACTCCGTCTCGCCCGACCCCAGGGCTCGGACTCAACCTCGACCTCGGAAGACGGACTCCACCTCGCCCGACCTAGGGCTCGGACTCAGCCTCGACCCCGGAATACGGACTCCGCCTCGCCCGACCCCAGGGCTCGGACTCAGCCTCGGCCTCGGAAAACGGTCTCCGCCTCGCCCGACCCCAGGGCTCGGACTCGACCTCGACCTCGGAGGAGCCTCCGCCTCGCCCGACCTCGGGCTCGGACCTGCCACGTCACAGGGAAGGCCATCATTACCCTACCCCTAGCTAGCTCAGGCTACGGGGAACAAGACCGGCGTCCTATCTGGCTCGCCCCGATAAACAAGTAATGATGGCACCCCACGTGCTCCATGACGACGGCGGCTCTCAGCCCCTTACGGAAGCAAGGAGACGTCAGCAAGGATCCGACAGCCCGACAGCTGTACTTCCACAAGGCTCAAGCACTCCTCCGACGGCCACGACATCACATGAACAGGGCGCCAAAACCTCTCCTGCTGCCACGACGACATGTACTTAGGGCTCTAGCTCCTCTCTGCTAGACACGTTAGCACACTGCTACACCCCCCATTATACACCTGGACCCTCTCCTTACGCCTATTAAAAGGAAGGTCCAAGGCTCTCGTACGAGAAGGTTGGCCGCGCGGGAGAACGGGTTGGCGGACAATCTCTCTCACTCTCCCTCACGGACGCTTGTAACCCCCCTACTGCAAGCGCACCCGACCTAGGCGCAGGACAACACGAAGGCCGCGGGTTTCCCCTTCGCCGTTTCTTACCCCTTTCGTGCTCCGTCTCGCGCCGACCCATCTGGGCTGGGACACGCGGCGACAATTTACTCGTCGGTGCAGGAACCCCCGGGGTCGAAACGCCGACAATATCTAATCAAAGAGGATCCCAAGGCCGCTCTTAGCCATGAGCATATGTTTACTAATTCAGACAGAAAACTTTCTTTAAAGTTATCCTGTGCTGAACCATAAACCGCAACTAAAGCTCATTTTAAACTATTATTTTTATTGCACAGATGAAATTTCACATAAAATCTCCCTCATCAATAGCTCCTATGTCATACACATCCAAATCAATACCTAACAAGATACCACCAGGCCGTCCCCTCGGCTCCTTGCAGTGCCAAAGAAAATTTCTTCCAGCACACAAGTTTTTGAGGAAACGATCTGTGAAACTCCTCCTTCCAGTCTCTACAATAGCAATAAAACTGAGAGCATGCTCCTTCGTGAGATCAAAAATAAAACGATGCCTTTTGGGGTCTTTAAACCCATCACTATTCCAAAATATTCCTTTCATTGGGAGAACTATAAATTTTATAGTTTATATTTTTTTTCCTGTTTTTGGTTGGATGGTTCCGATCAGTACAAGCCATCATCAGTGACTCACTTCCGGATTTTCCAACACATCATCGGTAATCTCACTCCCCGAATTATTTAAAATAAAATTATCTAACTCCTCCTCTTCTAAAACTTTCTGCTCTTTATCAACTAATGATTCCCTAAGCTCCTGGACAAAAACTGCATTTATTCTGCCATTTTCTAAAGCCTTAAGGTGACGAATCGACTTACTGATGCTACTATCATTGTTGCCCAACTTTATTCCAATCGACTTAATATAAAATAAGAAGCAATAACATTATTCTGCAAAGGAAGAAATGAATGAGTTATGTGATTTTTACCTTGTCCTGTCGCCATATCTAGGTTCCGTCCCGCTTTGAGACGTTCTGCCCGGCCCAGGGATCCCTCTCCCGTTGATGCCGCGCCGATGCCGCGCGACGTTTACTCCGACGCAGAAACTCCTGGCACAAGAGGTTTTGAAGGAAGCTACTCCTGTTACATCTCAGATTACCCGGTCTAAAATTACAGACCCACACATGTTGAGGTTTGCGCTACATACAAATGAAACGAGGGACATCAGGAGGATGAAGAGAAACCAGGGGGAGTTGCCTGTTTTTTTTCAGTTTTCCAGTTTACATTTTCGGTTTTTTATGGTGAAGTTCATTTATTGTTTATTTTTCAAGAGAGATCTGACGTCATTTGGAGCCAATTTCTGCACTACTTGATGTTCCACCGGTTGAACATGGTGCAGCGTCGGTTCCCAGATTTCATAGAGACATTTGCTCAAAACTAAATGATGTGTCAGTTTTGCAAAACTACCGAATTATCACGTCAAAACTGGTCTGTAATATCAATGTCGACGATGTGTTTGGGATTGTGTGTGTCATGAAGAAACTTATGTGTAATATGAATGTTGACGATGTGTTGGGTGATGGATAAAACCTGTCATATGTACTGTGCTTTGTCGAGACATTCTGCAATTCGGTCCTTAATATGAAATGTGTTTCAGTAATTCACAATTTTAGTAATTCAGTCATTGAGTTATTCAGGCATGACCTAACATGACAAGCTGTTAGGATGGCGAAGGGCGCCGCCGCTTCCCTTGGTCCTCCTTTCCAGTCGCCGGGAGATCCTCCGTCCGCCGCGGGATGGGCTCGCGCCTCCCTTCTCGGCGGGCGCGGATCGGCCCTGCGCGCGACGGACTCCCCACTCAGCGACCCGGTAAGTACGGCGAAGGAGCTCCCTCATTCGCAGGCTCATTTCAGAGATGATTCCTGCAAGCAAGCTCATGATTCCCAAGGCAAGGGCGTCCCATTTCATCAATCAAAGCTTCAATGGTCCGCCGCAGCTGGCGATGGCTCCTATGCGACGACCCGGGTGGATACAAGATCAAAATCCAAAGCAGATCCGCGTCCAGTGCAGGCAGTTCTTGGTGATCCTCTTCGGCAGACTTCAATGCCGCGTATCCTGGCGTCTGGAAAGGCCGAGGTGGGTGCAGATCGCACTCCGGATTTCCAGCTCTCTTGCAAGCCGGAAGGGGATTTGAATTCGGGCAACGTTTGGTCACATCGGCGTGCTGCTGGTCTCGATGCCGCGCCGCGTTTGAATGGACAGAGGCCATACCCTGCTGCGTCGGATGGCATTGAAGGGGGCTGGTCGGTGGTCAGACCGCGGTACTGGTGGCGCAAGAGCTGGACGTCTACTGAGCGAACACGGCAATATCATCAATTCGACGTGAAGGGCACTGGTCTTTTCAAATTGAAGCTAAAGGGCAAATGTTACAATTGTTTCTCACCAGATCATCTAGCTTTTTGCTGCCAGGCTCCTTCGCGCTGCTGGCTTTGCCTTCAATCCGGACATCGAGCGAGGTACTGCAACCGGAAAAGCTCTCAGGGGACATTCACTGCTGCTAGCTATTTTCCTAAGCCAGTCGAGCAACCATCAAGGACCCCTACCTACCATGAGGCACGACTATGGACTGACGATCTACATAAGAACCTTGAGCAACGCTGTAGGAACCATGAGCAACGCAGTAAGGCGCCACTCAGTCAACCGCCCCCCACACACAAGAAATCCTACCTCCAGGTTGTTCAGGGAGACCGAGGAATGGAGGCTCGCTACCCTGGAGACCCCCGGGGAAGACCATTGCGTGCCTTCTGCACGGTCTCGGCGACCGGCTCCTTCCGTCGCCGCAGAGACGAGCTGATTGACAAGGCTGTGGTTTGCTCCTTCGACGGCAATAGCCATGAGGTTGACACTTTAGCTGCAGGAGACATGCTAAGGGAGAAGTTCAACCTTCGCCACGGTCAGTATCAGCTAGTCAAGCACTTTCCTGAGCAGTTTTTTATCATATTCTCGGATCCAAGGTCGAAGCTGTGGGCGCTTGATAGGGGTTCGGTCTCATATCGTGATAGGACTTTCCATTTTGGCGATTGGTCAGAGGACAGCAATGCTAGGAAAATGAACCTGGAGTTTAGAGTTAAAGTCCGGGTTGAAGGTATTCCGGTTCACTGTTGGGGGGAAGAAGTGGCTTCGATGGCCTTAGGCAAGAGCTGTGCAATTCACTATGTGCAAGAGGGCACAAGGCGTAGAGAGCGCACTAGGTCCTTCGATCTATGGGCATGGTGCTCTGACCCTTGTGACATACCCAAAGAGGTCCAGCTTACGGTTTTAGAACCGGACAGGGAGCTTCCACCAGTTAGCACTCCATTGCCGCTTGCTGGTGCTCTTCATGATGAACCTTCCGATCTGAAAACTGGTCATGTATACACTCTTCGCAATCACATCGAGGTGGTGGAAGACCTCTCCTTCCTCCGTGGGAGGGGATCCAGGGGGGGCCCTCCTAATCGCAAGCAGCGAAGAGAATTTGTCTGGAGTTATGGCGCCCCGGACTCGATGGGCGAAAAAAGAGAACATGCAGAAACTTTCAGAGGTAGAGAGACTGGGCGTCGTGACTGGGGCCACGACGACGATGATGATGAGGGGGACTTTCAGCGTGGCAGACACAGTGGAAACCGTAGGCACCGAAGTCTTTCCGGTTGGGCGCGTTCATCGCGATGCCGGGGTGGGATGGATGACTGCTATAGCTCCAACGACAAGCATAGGCATTCAACCCCGTTCCGTCGTCATGGTCTGGGGATGGCATCATCAACTCGCTGCTGGGTGCCCAGGAGAAAGGGCAATACCGTTTCATTTGCAGACCCTGTTGTTTCTGCTGTCTGGCCACAGGTTGGCGTCCGGGAGTTTGCTGCTGGTGTGGGTGCCACGCCAACTCGCTGCTGGGTGCCCAAGAGAAAGGGCAACACTGTTTCTTTTGCAGACCCTGTTGTTTCTGCTGTCTGGCCACAGGTAGGCGACCTGGAGCTTGCTGCTGGTGTGGGAGCCACGCCAGGGTCTATTGGCGGTGCCAACCAGGAAACCTCACAGGAACCTGATGCCTCCAAGTGCAAGGTAACTAATACTGTGGATCTTAATAATGTTTTCGCCTCGATTCTAAATAGCTTAGACAGTGTTTTGGCCCTGAACAATTTTGTTCCAGCCAAGGCCCCTGCTATCCAACCGACTGAGTTTTTAGGCACCCACCTGGCAAACGACAATCAAGCTGTAGATCGCATCTTGCCAGCTTCTGTCCTCGACGGTTTAGACAATGTTCTAAACCTGGATATTTCTAGTCCAGCCAAGTCCATAGCTGCCCAATCGGTTGAGTTGCTTGGCTCCCAACTCGTGAATGCTAATCAAACTGCACACCTCAACCTGCCAGCTGCTGAACGGGTCGGCCAAATGAGTGCCCCAGCTATCCACAATTTATCCTGCCCAGATTTTCAGCCGGGCGTTAGCGATATCCAGCCAATGTGTCAACCTGTTGACAACATTAATCAGGAAGCCTTGAGTACTACTCCTGCTCTGAGGACAGGGAACAGCTTACCCGACAATGCTCAGTTGACCAACTTCATCGCGGCAATAACAACGCCACCAGAACCACCACTGATCCCATCTTTGCCGAAAAGTAACACGACCAATTCATCACATACATTAAAATTTCAGAAGCAACCCATCACTAGAAGATCAAGTGTTAGGCTGGCTGCGAAGAAAAACTTTAATACTGGTACTAACCGAGATGCAATATCCAAAGCTCAGGAAATCATTCGCGCCAAACTTAACAATTTTGCAGTTAAAATTCCAGACTGCTCTAGTTCTTCAGACTGTACTGATTTTGATGATTCATTTGAGCAGATCGCAAGTCTATTCACAAGGCCTCTTACCAAGAGCCAAATGGAGGCAATCATGGAGCTGATAAATCAAGACAACGTGAAGGCAGGGAAGACTAAAAAGAAGGGTCGAAAGGTGATGCCAACCGCCGAAGCCGGGAAGGCTAAGGGGTTCTGAGCTGCTGCGACTGGGTTTGTTGGTGGTTCTTTTGCTGATCAATGGTTCCTCAGATGGATAGGCGCTTTTGGCGCGGTTCCGGGTCCACCCCACCCTTTTTTCTCTTTTTAATTCCTGCTAGTTTTAGCGTGTCTGGGCAGTGCTATAGCGTGCCTCTGTATCCCTGTGCTCCCAGATTGTCCTTTGGTTCTGGGCTTTGTACTAATTCGGCGAATCCTTGTTCGATATTATTATTCACAGTTGGTCTGCTGCAGCAGGGTCCCTGGCTGGGATTCGATTGGCGGCTGCGTTCTGTCTCAACTAGAGTGGTTTCTATTGCTTTATGAATCCGAATTGCACTATTTTCTCCTGGAACGTGCGGGGGTTAAATGACCATGCTAAGAGAGAAAGCGTAAGGCATACAATTCTATCCACTGGCGCATCCATTGTTTGCCTTCAAGAGACAAAGATCTCAAGCTGGTCAAATATATTATTAAAGGAAACTGTTGGTGCCAAGCTTGCAAACCAAACTTTTCATGTACCTTCTCAGGGCGCCTCGGGTGGCATCCTAATCACTGCCGATTCGGACTACTTTGACTTGGCCCTCTTACCAGGCTCTGCAGCCTATTCGCTGTCTGTCCGGATCTTTTCCAGATTGGTGGATGAAGTTTGGGATCTCACGGGTGTTTACGGCCCCCAACCGGATAATGAAAAAATGATATTCCTCTCTGAGCTCAGAAATATTCAAACCATGGTGAGGCCAGAATGGGTAATTTTAGGTGACTTCAACATGATTAGGAGAGCAAAAGAAAAAAACAAAGGGTCAATCAACAGAAGGGTGATGAGGCAGTTCAATAGCACAATTGATGATCTACACCTCTTAGAGCTAGATCTCACCGATAGAGCATTTACCTGGTCAAATGAACAAGCTAACCCTACCATGACTAGGATTGACAGATTCTTCGCGACAACTGAATGGCATGATCTGTACCCCGCAGCTGATCTACTCTCCATGTGCACCATGACGTCGGACCACTGCCCACTGTTAATACAAGGCCACTCTACGGTTAAATTCTACCGGGGGTTCAGATTCGAATCGTTCTGGCCACAGATTGAGGGGTTCAATGAGGTAGTCCATCAAGCATGGAATTCTACAGTTAACTCTGATGATGCAATCCTTCGCCTTCACGTGAAGATGACTCGCACGGCCAAGGCTCTTTTGATCTGGAGACGCAATACAGTTGGCAACTTCAAAGTGCGGATGGCTATCATTCAGATCATTCTCACTTTTCTGGAAAAAGCACAAGAAATTAGACAACTCTCCTCTGAAGAATTGGAATTCAGGAGGATCCTCAAAATCAAGATTCTGGATATTGCCTCTGCTCAGAGGTCACGAGCAAGACAACATTCCAGACTTACTTGGATGCGATTGGGCGATGCTAACACTAAGTTCTTTCACTTGGCGGCCAATAATAGAAGAAGGAAAAATTTAATCAGATCACTAATTAGAGATGACACGATGTTAACGAGCCAGGAAGCCAAGATGTACGAGGTACAACATCACTTCGGTCAGATTCTTGGCATGACAGGAAGGAGGAGCAGTGCTGTTTGCTGGGACCATCTGGGGTATGCTCCTTTTGAGCTAGCTGAGCTGGACAACTTGATTGATGATAGTGAAATTAAGGACGTGATCATGAGGCTTCAATCTGAAAAGGCTCCTGGGCCGGATGGGTTCATTGGACAGTTCTACAAATGCTGCTTTGAGTTGATCAAGAACGACCTCTCCATGGCAATAAATGATTTTTCCATCACAGATCCAAAAGCCTGCATCTGGTCAACGAAGCAAACATCATCCTCATACCTAAGGGGGAAAATGCTGACAGAATTGATAGGTTTAGGCCGATAAGTCTGATCAATAGCTTCATGAAAATTATAACAAAAATCATGGCAAATAGGCTTGCGCCAAGAATGAACGAAATTATATCCAACGCTCAGAACGCCTTCATCCAGAACCGATCAATACATGACAACTTTCTATACGTGCAGAGGGTGATTATGGAGCTGCATAAAAAAGGTGATGCAGCTCTTTTTGTCAAGCTTGACATCTCTAAAGCCTTCGACACCCTGAATTGGGCATATCTCTTAGATGTGTTAAGGGCCTGTGGGTTCTCCCAGAAATGGCGCAATTGGGTAGCTGAAATCCTGGGATCGTCCTCCTCAAGAATAATTTTAAATGGGCAACGTTCAAAGGCAATCAAACACAGACGTGGGGTTCGACAAGGGGACCCTCTATCTCCCTTCCTATTCATTTTAGCGATGGACCCGCTGCATCGGATGATTGAGAAGGCCGCTCAGGTTGGACTGCTTGGACAGGTTTTGCCTAGAGGACTAAGCTTCGGTGCTCTCTCTACGCGGATGATGCGGGTGTTTTTGTCAGAGCGGACAAATCAGACTTGGGGGTGCTGAAAGGGATTCTCAACGCGTTCGAGGGGTGTTCAGGACTAAAGATCAACTATGACAAAACAGAAATTTTCCCAATCCGATATCCAGCACCATTATGGCCAACGCTAATGGACGTGTTCCCTGCAAAGTACTCTAGCCTCCCTGGAAAATATCTAGGGCTACCCCTTCATTACAGGAATGTAAAAAGGTCTGATCTCCAACCACTAATCGAAAAAATTAACAACAGATTGGCTGGTTGGAAAGGTAAACTGCTGTCCAAGGCTGGTAGGGAAACTTTAGTAAAATCGGTGCTATCCGCACAGCCAATCTACCACTTAACGATTTTTCCGCCTCAAAAATGGTTGCTGCATTCAATTGACAAAATGAGACGAAACTTCCTGTGGAAAGGGAATAATCCTGAGGCTTGCTCCGGGGGTCACTGCCTTATCAACTGGCCCACAACTTGCCTCCCAAAGAGCAAGGGGGGTCTTGGAATTCTGGACCTTGATCGTTTTGCGAGGGGGTTAAGACTGAGATGGCTTTGGTTACGATGGAAGAGCAAAGACAGGGCGTGGAATGCCATGAAGCTTCCTTGTGACAGAACTGATGAAGATCTCTTCAATGCATCCACATTGGTGACGGTTGGCAATGGAAAGACAGCTGAGTTCTGGAAATCTAGCTGGATCCAAGGTCAAGCCCCTAAGAGCATTGCGCCTTCACTCTTCAGGAAGACAAAGAGGAAGAACATCACGGTTGACAAAGCTCTCACTAACAACAATTGGATACGATTATGCTTCCCATGCTCGGGGGAGGTTGAGCTTAGAGAGTTCGTCTCTCTTTGGCAAGCCATAGGTAACATGCAAGAGCTCAATGGTTTGGAGGACACCATTACTTGGAGATGGTCGGCAGATGGGCAGTACAGTGCAAGCAGTGCTTACAACATCCAATTCTCATCTAATTACAGTACAATGAATCTCTGCCCTATTTGGAAGGCTAAGACGGAACCGAGGTGCCGTTTTTTTGCCTGGACATTACTACATAACAAAATTCTAACGGCCGATAACCTTCTTAAAAGGGGTTGGCCTTGCAACCCAATATGCTGTCTTTGTAACTCGGCCCCAGAAACTATTCTACACTTATGCAAGGACTGCCCCTTTAGTAGAGAGGTGTGGAACAAGGTGTTGTCCTGGGCCAACCTTCCTCCCTCGTATGGGATTCTCAGCGATACATCTTTGTATGATTGGTGGACGGGTCTACGTAACTTTTGCAACAGTCAGTCAAGAAGACGCTTCGACGGCCTGCTAATTCATTTTTGGTGGAATTTATGGCTGGAAAGAAATAACAGAATTTTCCAAAGTCAGCATAGAAGCGTTAATCAAGTGGCCCTTGCAGTCATCGGATTTTGCTTGTAGCTGTGGTCTTATTGGTCTGATCTAGTGGGACCTTCTTTTGCTCTTTTTATTTTTATTTTTATTTTTCTTTCTTTTCCTCTGCCTCCAGTCGCTTTGGTTTTGTATTATCCATTTCTTTTCTCTCTAATATAATATATTCTGGAGAGGCAAGTCTTTTGCCCCTTCCTTTCAAAAAAAAGTTATTCAGGCATTTTGGTCAGTCATTAATTTCATTTTTTAGACATTCATTCTTTTTTCAGGCATTCAGTCAGTCGGTACTAAGTCAATCAGTTATTCATTCTAAGTCATTCAGTTTTTTTTAAGATAAGTCATTTAGCTATTCATTACAAGTCATTCATGAATTTTTTTTACTAAGCCAGTCATTTTTTCACAATATGACATATATTGCTTCAAATCATTCATCCATTCTAAGTCTAAGTACATTCTATGTGAACTAGTAATTATAAGTTATTATATGATAATCATTTAGTAATTCATAATCTAGTCATTCAATCATGAAATACATAATATAAGTCATTCTATGTGAACCAGTACTCAATCATTCAGTAATTCATAGTCCAGACATTAAATCACGAAATACATTGACGTAAATCATGTATCATTACTTAGAATCAGTCATTCGATAAATCCAGTATCTCTTTGGAAGTGTGGCTGAGGAATGTTCGCAATTGTTGTATTTTTTTCTTCGGTTTCCTTTTGTGGTGGATACAGGTGGAGCGGTTGCTGCAACTGTCTCACATTCTTGTTCATTGACGCCTTGTCTCTAATCACAGATATCTACCAGCATAGGAGGCAGCAACATTTGGACCTGGTACCATCACATCATGTGGTATTGCATCCAAGACAATAATCGCATCTTTTATCAGTGCCTTGGCTTTTTTCCGTTGCTTCAACAGACATTATAGTTGGTCTTTGAAGTTTGAAGAGGTCTGACAGTATTGATCTCGTACGACGAGCTGTTGTGTCACTATTTGGCCCGATAAATGGCTTGTCATGCCTATCAAAATCAGTTTCCCTAGCGGCATCTCTTGTGTAATGTTTGAGTATGTATCTTGACGGTATACGTTCCACAGAAAAATGTGTGAAGGAGCGCACAAGATGTGGACAGAAAAGCCCTGTAATTTTTTTCACAAAGCAGATGTTTAGACATTTTAAACACCTAACATTTATTAAGTCATTGTTAATTAAACCACTGCAAAAATCAAAAGGTAAGTGAGTTTCATTATTTGTATATAGATTGGCATAGTGGTTTTTGTCCTCGGGATCGCCACGACCCGGCTCCGGTCGCCATTGTTGGTCGCCGTGACGAGGACGATGACGACGAAGAGCGTCGCGGTCGCCGCAGCCGTAAAGAGGAATCATGGAGCTCCCGTCTCTTCAGGAGCCTTTCACGCGCTCCCCATAGGGAGCGAGACCGCTCGGAGCCACGCAGGGATCGCCATGGCGATAGAAGATCGACCACCGGCGGCCGCCGGCACCTTACTTCCTCTGTGGATGACAGCTTGCTGCAGCAGAACGGGAGCAAGCATGTCAGCCTGGACGTCTTCCCCGACCGCGTCGCGCCACGCCAGCCTGTGTGCATAGATGGCTCTGCAACATGTGGAGGCGGCCGAGAGCAGCGACATCGCCAAGTCAGAGGCAGGAGACAGAGCATGAGCCCGTCGCCGCGTCCCCGCCAGGACGCCTACCCTAACAGTGAAATGGCCACGACCGCTCGCGGTCGCAGCCGGGAACGGATGCCTCGCCGACGCCCTGGGAGGCGCGCGCGGTCCGTACCTCGACGTCAACACGGGACCGGTCTGGACTCTACCGCTGAGGGTTCACGCTGTACCTCGGATGCCCGCCGCGACGACCTCGACAGCACGCACCCACCTCCCCCAAGCCCGCCGGCGATTGGCACCACCATACCGGCGGGGTCGACCACACCCGTGCGCCGCTTCCGCCCAGGATGCGTCTACCGCAGACGCAGCAGATCGGCGCCGCGCCAGGAGCTGCAAGCGGCGACGTCTTTCATCGACAGCATCTCCGCCCCTGTCGCCCAACCTATATTGCGCCCGCAAGATCAGGGGTATGAGCTCCCCAAGAAGACACAAAAAAGTTTCAAGGGAAGTGCAGGAACTTCTACCCGCAGGAGCGCGAGGCTGGCGACCATCGCTTGGCCGCGTGGAGACATTCAGAGCCGCGCGCGCCAAGTGCTCATGAAGCGGCTTGGAATCCTTCCAGAGTCGGACTCTGATCAGATGCAGAACCGGGCAACTGACGAGGAGCTCAAGCGCTACTTCAGCATGTTCAATGGCCCGCTGACCCTCACAGCCACCAAGGCTTTGGTCGCCCTATGCGGATTGGATGACCCTAATGAGGCTGGGCTGCAGTCATCTTGAGCTGTAGAATGATGTTGTGGGAAGCATCTTTTCCATGTTAGGTCTGTTTATTGTCATCTGCTTGGTCTGTGGAAAGTGTGCACACCTCTGCTTGTTCCAGGGGATGCGATTTGCCACTTGTATCACTACATTAGTTCTTGTTAGCTCGCTGGGGCATGAGGTAGCAGCCAGAGGCCTACAGCTACGGACTACCAAAGCAAGCTTTATCTACATATGCGCCTGCAAGTGTGTTTCGCGTGTCCGGCTGGACGGCCATAGACTCCAGTCGTCCATTGCTATCTGCATGTACCCTACTTCAATATATCCAGCGGGTTGCTCCACTACTTCTATGCCATCAGCGCTCGCTGTGTTTGTGATGTTCACCTTCAGTTCCAGATCCTGCACGCCAGTCCGTATGACGGGCGTTGCAGTTGGGTTTTCTCTGGTACAGGAATGACTCAACGCCACTGCCAAATCCTGAGCTGGAATGTGAGAGGCCTAAATGATGGGGCGAGAAGGGACACTGTGCATGATCTGGTTCGTGATACAGGTAGCACAATCGTATGTCTCCAAGAAACAAAGCTGTCGATGGTAGACCACCATGTCATCGCACGCACTTTAGGGTCAAAATTCCTTACTAGCTATGTTGCTCGGCCAGCAAACCAAACCAGAGGGGGCATTCTGCTTGCTGTGTCCGAAGACTTCTTCACACTCTCTAACGTATCTACTTCCGACAACGCCATCACAGCCATGATCACCATGAAAGCGGACGGCACAGAGTGGTGGATTACAGTGGTCTACGGGCCCCAATCCAATGCAGACAAGCTCCTGTTTCTTCAGGAATTGAGGGCCCTTGCCTCCCAGGGACAAGAGAGGTGGCTGGTCCTTGGGGATTTTAATCTCATTTACCAGGCTTCAGACAAGAACAATCTAAACCTAAACAGGCGCCTCATGGGTTCATTCAAATCCACCATAGATGACATCCACCTTAAGGAACTTCGTCTGAATGGCCGCCAATTCACCTGGAGCAATGGGCAGGCTGAACCAACCATGACAAGAATTGACAGATTCTTCTGCACGCCAGATTGGGAGCTTCTCTTCCCAACCTGCTACATCCACTCCCTACCCTCCCTCATGTCGGACCACACCCCTCTGCTCTTGCAAGGAGAGATAATGAGCAAAACAAACAGTTCCTTCCGCTTCGAGAACTTCTGGACACGCATTGATGGATTCAAAGAAACGGTATATTCGGCCTAGAATAAGCCGTTACCCTCTGTCCAGCAACCACTCTTGCGCCTGCACATCAAACTGGCACGAACGGCCAAGGCCATCAAAGCTTGGAGGAGAGTGAAAGTAGGAGACACGAAACTTCAGCTGGCCATAGTCAAGGAAGTGATTCTTCGCTTAGAAACTGCTCAGGAAGCGCGCACTCTATCTCTTGTCGAACTGAACCTCCTCAGAAGATTGAAAGCTAAATCCTTGGGGCTAGCACTCGTTGAGAAATCACGAATCAGACAAAGGTCCCGCTTGACCGCCGTCCGCCTTGGGGACGCCAACTCAAGATTTTTCCATCTCAGGGCATGCTCTAGGGCAAGGAAGAACTTCATCCAAGCCTTGCAAACTGAGACTGGCTTGGTCGTCACACAGGAAGGAAAGGAGAAGGTCATCACTGACCACTTCATGCAGCATTTGGGCACAACGGCCCCTAGAGCAAGGACGTTCGACTGGAATTCGCTAGGCTACCACCACATTGATCTTTCCTCCCTGGAAGCTCCTTTCTCCCAGGAAGAAATTAAAGAGACTATCCTCTCAATGCCTCGCGACAAGGCGCCAGGCCCGGACGGGTTCACAGGTACCTTCTACAGGGCGTGCTGGGACATCATTAAGGACGATTTAACAGCAGCGTTTAACCAGCTCCACAATTTAAATGGGCAAGGATTCAAACTTCTGAATGCAGGCAACATTGTTCTCATCCCCAAAAAAAAGGATGCTTTGCGGGTGAGCGACTTCCGCCCCATCAGCCTCATACACAGTGTTGCCAAAATTTTCTCAAAATTATTGGCCAACAGGCTTGCGCCCCACCTAGACGTTCTTGTTTCAAAGTGTCAAAGTGCCTTCATTCGGAAGAGATGCATCCAGGATAACTTCTTATACGTGCAAAATATTGTCAGGCAATTCCAAAAGAACAAAACACCAGCACTATTCCTAAAGCTAGACATCCAGAAAGCGTTCGACACGATAAATTGGAGCTACCTCTTAGAATATCTACAAGCTCGCGGATTTGGTCACCGTTGGCGCGAATGGATTACCATCCTTTTTAGCACGGCGAGTTCCAGAGCCCTGATAAATGGTGTTCAAGGAGAAAGCTTCGACCACAGGCGTGGGGTGAGACAAGGGGACCCCCTCTCTCCCATGTTGTTCATCCTTGCCTTTGACCCACTGCAAAGGATTTTAGACCTTGCTTCAGAGCATGGTGTCCTGACACCTCTCCCTCTTGCTACAGCTAAGCTCAGAACCTCCCTCTATGCTGATGACGCGGCTATCTTCATCAATCCAACCCGTAATGACCTGCAAGCGGTCAAACAGATCCTCAATGCGTTCGGAGCTGCAACGGGTCTAACAACAAATTTTGAGAAAAGCTCCATCCACCCCATCCGTTGTGAAAATGTAGATTTGTCCAACATCCTCCAGCCGTTCCCGGGATGCTGCAAAACCTTCCCTTGCCAATACCTCGGCCTTCAACTCCACACCCGCCCACTACAAAAAATTCATGTCCAACCACTAGTGGAGAAGATCAGACAGCGTCTTGCCGGATGGAAAGGTCCACTGCTTAACCGCGCAGGACGCCTCACCCTTGTATCTTCAGTGCTCTCCTCCATGCCGATCTACCACCTAACCATATTCCCCCTTGCGAAATGGGCCACAAAGCAAATTGATAAGATTCGACGCTCTTTCCTATGGAAAGGCGAGGATAACGCGCACGGGGGGCACTGCCTTGTTAATTGGAAAACGGTGGCTAGACCAAAGGACCTAGGAGGTCTAGGGGTGCTAGATCTTGAGAAATTCAGTCGTGCCCTCCGGCTCCGTTGGCTTTGGCAAGAATGGACAGACAGCTCAAAACCTTGGGAGGGGCTCCAGGTCCCTTGCAACAAGCTTGATCGCCTGCTGTTTCAGGCATCCACCACGATGGTGATTGGGAATGGCATCAAAGCGAAGTTCTGGCACCATGGCTGGCTGGATGGGGAGGCTCCACGCAACCTGGCACCTCACCTCTACAAGCTGATCAGAAGGAAGAATAAATCTGTGGCCCAAGAACTGACTAACAGTGCTTGGATTCAGTCTCTGAGAAGGAAAATCACAACCACCACGCAACTTGAGGAATTTGTCTACCTCTGGACTAGGATCCATCAGGTGAGCTTACAGCCGGATGTAGAGGACACTTTAGTCTGGAAATGGACACAGCACGGTCTCTACTCCTCCAACTCAGCCTACAGAGCCCAATTCTTGGGATCCTATATCAACCACAAGATCAGCCTCATTTGGCGGGCTAGAACAGAGAACAAATGTAAATTCTTCGCTTGGGTGCTCATCCAAAATAAACTCCTCACTGCAGACAACCTAGTACGTCATGGATGGCCACACCACCCATCTTGCGCCCTTTGCAATGGACCTATAGAATCAGGACTCCATCTATGCCTAATCTGCCCCTTCGCTCATGAGGTTTGGAACACAGTTCTTGCTTGGGAAAGCTTTTCCCTGCCGCAACATGTGGTTTGGAGCAACATCTCCAGCATTAGCGAGTGGTGGGAGAAGACGGAGACTCTCTTTCCGCAGGATCGCAAACGGGAGTTCAATGGCCTGGTCATCTACACTATGTGGAACCTTTGGAAGGAGCGCAACCGAAGAATCTTTGAGCATTGCTCGCTGCCACCGCTCCAGATCGCAGAGAGAGTAAGAGAGTGTGTCTTGCTCTATAAAAGGGCGTCCAACCGCCTTGGCTTGTACTAGGGTTGTCTGTCGTGTTCCGTCTTAGGTGCCCAATCCTATGGCCTGAGGGTTGCCGCCCCTATGTACTCTAACTTTTTTCCTCCCTCTCTTAATTGAAAGGCAGAGCTCCTGCCACTTAGTTCAAAAAAAATTTATTTTATTATCAAGATCATACTTAGTCATTCAGCATATATATTAATGCATTTGGACAAAACACAAATCAAAAACACATATTTTTTACCTGTGTGTTCCCAAGTCATGCAGTCACAGGAGAAGACAGATTTCTAAACATTTTCATTGTTGTAGGTTGCTTTGACATGGAACGCGTGTTGGAGCCATGGGAAGTCAGTTTGCATTGTTCTGTGCTCGACGAAGTAGTAGTTGCTATGTTTTGTGTCCTCATGGATAGAAAGAGATGTGCTTGGCATCAAAGTTTCTTTGAATCTGTTGTACACAGTACACACGGCGGCTGTACATCTTGCTTAGCTGCAATTCATAGTCATAGAAGGTTGTTGTAATTGTAGTTGACTGCAGACAGAAATCAATTTTTAGCAGTGATCTTTACAAAACATATTATATTTAGGCTTTTTTGTTATATATATATATATATATTGTATATTAGGAGCCTTGGGCTTCCAATAACTAGAGGAAACCCAGGCCAGACAGTGCAATTCGGTCGAGCCGGACCAGGTCCACACGTCTATAAAAGAAAATCCGGAGTGCTAGGGTTCAGTTTTTTACGCTCCATCCCGATTCATTAGCGACGCGTGTGCGACGACGGCGATTGCCCGATAGCTCGCGCGGTGGTGGAGCCCCAGCCAGTGGCTGCGGTGGCCGCGGCTCCCCGACCTCGACGTGCGGTGGCCATGGCTCCCCGACCTCGACGTGCGGTGGCGGCGATTCTTCGATCCGGAGTAGAGGCGGCGGTTCCCAGGTCGGCGGCGGCGGTGGCTCCCCGATCCAGAGGGCGAGCGACGGCAGTGCCCTTGTGCGGGCAAGCGGCGGCGTCCCCGGGGCCCCGAGGCGGCGGCACTTCTAAGGCCGGCGAGCAAGCGACGCCCCTCGATGTGCGAGTAGCAACGGCGACACACGAGGCGCGAGGTTCGAGCGGCGTCACGGAAGGTGCGAGGTGCCACAACGACGATCGCGCATGATATCCTCCGATCCGGCGCAGTTCGGGCGGCCCGAATGACGACATACATCTGTGCTTATGTCGTCGACGACGTCCTCCAGCGAATACCTCCTTCGATTTGTGTGTTTTTTTCGATTATTGTGTTTTATGCCTACCACATGTATTATTTACGCTAAAAATGTACGATTTTATGCTTGAACATGAAGTTCGTATATCAGTTTGATGCATGCGTATTTTTGCATGTACATTTAAAAGGCAATTCCTTAATTTATGCTGTTCGTAATTTGCGCGCATGCAATGGAAAATTCCACGATTTTACCATAATTTTTGGATCTTTATAAAAATAGAAACCGCATGCATGTGGCTGCCATATTTTTCGGATCTGTCATAAAAATAGGATCGTAATAACAACCTACTAGAGCTATCAACTTCTCACATTGACTCGGTATTTACGCTTATAATTGATGGATTTTATACTCAAAACTTAAGGTTTTTACGCTTCACCCAGAGATGCGTCCACCAGTGAACAACATGCCAGTTTTTTTACGCAGTGTAAGGAATTGCATAAATACCTACAACGTGTAGTATAATTTGTATTAATATTTATCATAAACTAGTTCTAATGCGTTTAGCTGCATGGCTGTTAGAGGGATCCTATATTTATGAAGGAAATAAAACATTAAATGCGACTTTTGTTTCTATGCATGCAATTTATTTCCTTTCATTGCATATTCTTTCCATCATAAATTCGTGTGCATACAGCTGGTAGCAGATTTTTACGCAGTATACCGAATTGCATAAATATCTACAGTGTAGCATATTTAGTATCAGTATATATCATAAAATGGTCGTTACGAGTTTAGCTGCATGTCTGTTGCAGCGATCCTAAATTTATGGAAGAAATAAAGCATTTAAAATAGAATCCGTCACACATATCTTTCCTAAATTTATGCGCATGCAAGGGAACGTGTTTGACTCATGCATGCATTTTGCCATAATTTTTGGATCTGTATAAAAATAAAAACCGCATGCATGCGGCTGCCATATTTTTCGAATCTGCCATAAAAATAGGATCGTAATAACAACCTACCAGAGCTATCAACATCTCACATTTGCTAGGTATTTACGCTTATAATTGAGAGATTTTATTATTAAAACTTAAGGTTTTTATGCTCCAACCTGGAGATGCGTCCACCAGTGAACAACATACTAAATTTTTTTACGCAGTATACCGAATTACATAAATACCTACACCATGTAGTATAATTAGTATAAGTATAAATCATAAACTAGTTCTAATGTGTTTACCTGCATGGTTGTTGGGGGATACTATATTTATGAAGCAAATTAAACATTAAATACAATTTTTTGTTTCTATGCATGCAATTCATTTCTTTTCATTGCACATTATTTTCATCATAAATTCGTGCGTATGCAGCTGGTAACAGATTTTTATGCAGTATACCGAATTGCATAATTATCTACACAGTGTAGCATATTTAGTCTCAGTATATATCATAAAATGATCCTTACGTGTCTAGCTGCATGGCTGTTGCAGTGATCCTAAATTTATGGAGGAAATAAAGCATTTAAAAATAGAAACTGCCACACATATTTTTCCTAAATTTACGCGCATGCATTGAATCGTGTTTGACTCATGCATGCATTCCTTTTTTGCGCTAACAGACGTGGGGCAGGTGGCGCACCCGACAAGCTGGTTGGGCGCGCTGGGTTGAACCAGCCATTACATACCTCCGAGTAGTATAGTTCGTTAGCTTCTTTAACTTTTGTGTGACCCAATATTTCTAAGAAACTTTTTGCAAACTCGTGGACTGATGTTGTGTTGTCAACGTGTCCATTTTTGACCAATGAGTTCACACTCTCGCTCCTTTGTGTCGATTGAGTGGTTCCACAAAAATCTTTGAAGTATGCACCTATCTACATCTTCCTCGCATCAAATAACTTTTGCATAATTACCCTTTCATGCGGGTTGAATTCATCAACATTTGTTTACAAGCGGATTCAAACTCAGCTGGGTTTAGAGGATGGTTTGTCACAGAAGTGAGCTTGTCTTGAGGCCTTTATGCTAGTTGTATGTCTGCTTAAATGATCGCGCCTACCTCTAGTGAACTCACTTCCACAACAATAACCACGATGAGCCATCAAGCTTCATCAACAGGGTTGACGAAGCTCGTACTCCCAATCACAGGTGGTTCAAGCTTCGAACCAGTCAACAAGAAGCAAAACAAAGAAGCACAATGAAGGATACAACATGTTGGAGTGCAGGGACCCTATATTAAATCTAAATGGTCTCATGTCCCGATCACCCTCTCCCAAGAAGACCTTAAACTCAAGGACTACCCATGTAATGATGTCATGGTCATATCTTGTGTCATAAAGGGTTTCTTGGTTCATAATGTTCTAGTAGATACAGGTAGAGCAGCAGATATTATTTTTGCTAAAGCCATCAGACAGATGCAAGAGCTAGAAGACAAGATACAAGATGTAATGCATCCCCTATGTGGCTTCGGAGGGAAACAAATAACAACACTCAGCAAAATAACAATTTCAATTACCTTTGGCTACATACACACCACAAGAACTGAGCAAGTTGTATTCGACATATTGGATATGGAATACCCCTACAATGCAATCATTGGGAGAGGAACACTAAATGCCTTGGTGCATGTTTAGAGTTGATGATAGGATGGCTCCCGTCTCTCCCGCTCCCGTCCTCTCGGCTCCCGACGCCCCTCCCCCTCCCCAGCACCAGCATGCGCCGGTACCCATTCCGGGGCCGGCGGCCAACATCCAGGCTGCCATCACTGCAGCTTCCTCTAGCCCTGGTGCGTCGGCTTCCATCCCCTCCTTGTTTCCTCTCGTGTCCCATTTAGCCAAGGGGCGCTCCAAGTATGATAGGTGGGGTGACCTCAGTCCGGCTTCTTCGGCAGGCACGACGTCGCTCGACTCCTGGCCTTCCTTCAAAGACGTGCTGGTGAGAACAGCGAACCCTTCGCCGCCCAACCGTGTGGCAGCCCAAGAGTCAGCCCTAGCAGCTGGAAAGCCCTCGACGGTGGGAAGGTGAATCGTCAGTCGCCTTGCTCTCACCCCCTATCTATAAAACAACGGAGTCCTAGGCAGGCCATCCACCCTACACCGGCAATCCGCCCGGCTCCGGGATTTGCTGATCGAGGATGGACGACGGTGGAATCCAAAAAAGGTAGAAGACATCGGTTGAAGGCTTCGTGGCTCCCGAGCCGTGTCCCTACTGACCTTGTTGGGCAATGCTTCAACTGCTTGGGCTGCGATCACCGGGCTGTGGCAGTGAGCCATGGTGCTTCCACTGCTCTGAGCTTGGCCACAAGTCCTTGTCCTGCCCTAAACCCTAGTGTGGAAGCGGCTCGAGTGTCCTAGACCTGCGAAGTCAGTCTGGGAGCGGCTTTCACTAGTGGTTGAGGGGAGGGTCCAACGATCGGCAGGCCAACATTCGGATTGGCAGCGTATCACTCCACCCGAAGTTGTTCCGATCGTTCCTTCTGCCCCGAGGGACAGCATGCATGGCGTCTCGGCTGCACAGGGTAATGGCGGCCCTACCAGCTCCAGACACAAACGGTGGAGGAAGAAGAAACGTATGGAGCGTGAAGATGAGCCGGCTTTAGAGATTTCGGTTCCACCTCCTCTTGAGCAGATGCTTCCGGCAAGTGATACAACTGCTTGTGTTATCGATTGGTTTGTTCAGATGTCTATTACAGAAGATAATCTCAAGATGGCTGCGGTAATCACAGTGGTTAGCTCTAGAGATGTCAGCGCAGATGAGATCATGATGGTCTTGGATCCACGACTGGAATTGGAGGAGGGAGGATTGGTTCTCCGTCAGTTCTCCCAGTCCAGCTTCTTGGCTGTCTTGCCCAACCGATTGCAACTCGACACGCTAGTGGATCGCTTCCCTATCATCAGAGAAGAAAATTTCATGCTCTCCTCTAGGAGTTGGACGAGGTTCGGGGGTGCTGGTGGTAATTCCTTGAAGCACCTCATGGAACTTGAGCTCAGACGTCTGCCGGTGCATGCGTGGGAGACTTCAGTGGTGCAACATTTGATCAACCCCCATGCGTGCATATCCCAGGTTCTGCCCGACACGCTGGAAATCAGGAGTCTGGAAGTCTTTCGATGCCTTGCCTGGTGCTGTGATCCTGAACGTATTCCATCTAAGAAAGACCTCTAGATCACTGAACCAGACCAAGCTTCAGCTGCTGAAGGGAAGAAGGCCCTGGTGTACCCGGTGCAAATTCATTGGGTTCCTACTGATTTGAGTTTCATGCCTGGCGCACCACAGCCGCCGGATGGAGGTGACGGTCAGGACAAACCCGACACCCCCCTTCACGGAGAAGATGTGGTGACAACCCTCCACCTACTCAACGTGCTGCAATCACTAACGATCCTGGCAACAAGACCCACCCTCAACGGCGGCCGGTACATGACAGATTGGGACCCTTGAGGCACTCAGATTCCCCCAAGGAATTGAGCGAGCCTTGGGTTCTGATTGATACAGAGGCTCACAGCAGCCAACCTTGTGCTCTGATTGATGCAGTGGCATGCAGCAGCGTAGGGAGTCCTCCGACCCCTGTGCCAGACGGGGATCAGTGTCTGGTGGTAGAGGATGTGCTGCTGCGGCGTGAGGAGGGCTGCGAAGAAGCTGAAGTAATTCCCAAGACCCCGATAGCCGTTTCTAGCCTTTGTCCTTCTTCCGGAGGGAGACGCAGACTGATGATGAAGGCCGCTGGAAAACAAGCAAAGTTCACGAATACGCCCATCGCGTTCTTTAGACGGCGATGGCTCGCTCCAAAGACCCTTGAGGGCGCCCCACTTCCCTCTTGCTCATCTGGTGACCAGGGGGCAGGGAACAGCCTGGGCGCCTTGCCTCCTGCCCCAGCTGCTGGGGCGGCCGCGTCGCCCCTACCACATGGGCCGCCCCTACATGACGAGTCCCAAGGGTCGCCAGGATATCAGGATTTTCTTCATCGAGTTTCCAAAGCTGTTGGCACCGTTCTTCCACTTCCGAAGATAGTGAAAGGAGGAGGACGACGAAGGCAACCCACTTCCCCTCCGGACGCGATTCGCCGAAATCGGTGCGTTGCGGGGTTGGGAGTAGAGCAAGTTCAGGATATTCCCAAAGCAAGAAAGACAATAATGAAGTCCATCCTCACGGAGCCGGATAGTGAACATTTCAGCCAACAAAATCTTGATGCATATGCGAAGCTCTTCCAAGCACCCTTGTCTCGTGCCTAGGTGGAGGCTCTCGCTGCTCTCTTTGGATGGGTGATGCCAGATGACAAAGGTGAGGTTGTTCCCCCTGGGACAGCAACTTTGGTCTGCTGATTGTAGCCCACGGTCGCCTTTTATTACAACTGTTTCCCTATGGACCCTTCCCTAATCTTGTTTTGGAATGTCCGCGGTCTCAACTTTGCCGCAAGACAAGATGCTGTAAGGAGTTTGGTTGACTCATTAAGAGTGGATGTTGTCTGTTTACAAGAAACAAAGTTGGTTGATTGTGATCGTCGCACAATTTTGTCAATGTTAGGCATTGATTTTGACAATAATTTCGTTTGCCTCCCCTCGGTTGGGGCCAGTGGTGGGGTGTTGATCACTTGGAGAGCAAAATTGGGGAGAATCGTTGCCTCTCGTGTGGACTCCTTCAGTGTTTTAGTAAAATTCAACCCTGCTGACGGTGAGGCTTGGTGGCTTACCTACATGTATGGACCGCAAGGACATGATAGAAAAATTGCCTTTATCCATGAGCTAAGAGTGATCAGAGTTGCTTGCACCGGGCCTTGGCTCCTAAGGGGTGATTTTAATCTCATTTTCAGAGACGAAGACAAAAACAACCTAAATATCAATCGGGCCATGATGGGGAGGTTCAGAAGGTGCATCAATGATTTAAGCATCAAAGATATTGACCTTTTAGGCTAGAAATATACATGGTCTGGCGCTAATAATGTACAAGTCAGGCTAGACCGGGTCTTCTGTTCTTCGGATTGGGAGGAAAAAATCCCTAATTATCTGCTGCAAAGCTCAGCTTCAGAGGATTCAGACCACTGTCCTCTCATGTTGGGATTGAAGGACAACCACACTAGGAAATGGAGATTTCATTTTAAATCCTTTTGGCCCAGATTTGATGGTTTTCTAGAAGCGGTAACTAATGCCTGGGGTTCTGTTCAGCAGTCTTCTTGTCCCCTCAAGATCCTTTCCCTAAAATTCAAGGCGACAACAAAAGGGCTGCAAAGTTGGAGTGACAAAAAGGTTGGAAACTTCAAACTGCAACTTGAGCTTGCCAGAGAAATATTGTTGCAGCTTGAAGTGGCAAAAGAGAGCAGAATTCTTAATGTTTTGGAGACATGGCTGCTTGGGCGCTTGAAGAAATGCTCTCTGGCTCTTGCCTCCTTAATCCGCTCGGTGGCTAGGACTAGATCAAGAATTGCCTGGCTCAAAGATGGTGATGCTAATACAAAGCTTTCACTCCTGGTCTCGTCATCGGAAAAGAAAAAATTTCATAGCCAAAATTCAAGACGGGGAGCAGCTAGTGACCAGTCATAGCGATAAGGCAGAGGTGCTTCGGTCCTTCTATTCAGGTCTAATTGGTATAGGGCAGCAAAGGTCTAGAACTGTCAACCTTGACACCTTAGGACTTTAGCACATTGACCTTCAGGGGCTCGAGCAGCCAACCTCAGAGGAGGAGGTGTGGAATACCATCAAACAGCTTCCTCTAGACAAAGCCCTAGGGCCTGATGGGTTCACAGGTCGTTTCTATAAGGCCTACTGGTCAATCATCAAAAAAGACATTATGGCGGCTATCCTGGCTGTCTGGAACAAGGACTTCCAGAACTTTAGATACCTCAACACAGCCTTCATCACTCTTTTACCTAAGAAAGAGGATGCCATCCTTGCCAAGGACTTTTGGCCTATTAGCTTGATCCACAGCTTCGCAAAGTTAATCACGAAGATCATGGCAAACAGACTGAGTGGCTATATGGACAAACTGATTTCTAGGAACCAAAGTGCGTTTATCAAGGGCTGATTCATCCAAGACAACTTCATGTTAGTTCAGCAGACTGCAAGATTGCTGCATGCTCAAAAACAGCCTAGAATTCTTCTCAAGCTGGACATATCCAAGGCCTTTGATTCGGTATCTTGGTCCTTACTTGAAGTATTGGAAAAGTTTGGATTTGGCCCCATTTGGAGAGATGTGATCAGTGGGCTGCTTATGACCTCCTCTACCCAAATTATGCTTAATGAGTGCCTGGGGAATACATCCAACACAAGAGGGGCCTGCGGCAGGGGGACTCGCTATCCCCTCTTCTTTTCATTATCGTTATGGATGTTCTCAGTGGCCTAATTGTTAAAGCTGCTGATGAGGATCTGCTCCAACCCCTTTCAACTCGTTCCATTCAGCATCGAATATCACTCTATGCTGATGATGTGGTGATATTCTTGAGACCGGCTGCTAGTGATCTACACTTGGTAACCATGACATTGGAGTTGTCTGGGGACGCCTCGGGGCTAAAAACCAACGTACAGAAAAGCAGTGTGGCTCCCATTCACTGCTCTTCGATGGACATGGAAATGGTAACCCAGATTTTTCCTTGCAAAGTTGAAACGCTTCCTCTCAAATATCTCAGGCTACCTCTCTCTCTCAGGAAGTTAAGCAAGGAGCAGCTGCAGCCATTAATTGATAGGCTTGCGGACCTCTTACCTAATTGGAGGGCCGACTTGATGACTCAAGCTGGCAGAGCTATCCAAGTGCAGCATGTACTCACGGCAATAGTTATATATCATGCCATGGCTTTGGATTTACCTAAGTGGGCTATCAAAGCCATTGACAAGATTAGACGTGGCTTTCTTTGGAAAGGTCGAAAGGATGTGCTCGATGGCCACTGCTTAGTTGCTTGGGGCAAAGTGACACGCTCAAAGGAGCTTGGTGGGCTTGGCATCTCAGATTTACAAAAGCTGAATTGGTCCCTTCGGGTTAGATGGTTGTGGTTGGAAAAACAGACCCCTCGAAGTCTTGGGCTGATTTACCTCTCCAGAGTTCTAGCATTCTGAAATCTATCCTCTCTACAGCTTTGATTATAGAAGTAGGTGATGGTCGTAACACCTTGTTTTGGAGGGACAGATGGTTGATGGGACAGAGGATTGAGGATCTAACTCCTCATATTTTTGCCCTCGTCCCGACTAGGATTGCAAATAGGAGAACGGTGGCAGAAGGTATCATGGAGATGGCTTGGATTCGAGACCTGAGAGGCACTATCACTTGGGCTATCCTCTCTGATTTTTTAACTCTTAGTGAAGTCATTGCAGATTTCTCCCTTAGTGATGGAGTGCTAGACAAGCATATCTGGAAATTTTCCCCGACAGGCCAATATTCTTCAAAGTCGGCTTATGATATGTTATTCCTAGGATCCACTTCTTTTGGAGCCTTTGAGTGCATTTGGGAGTCTTGGGCACCTTCAAAGTGCAGTTTCTTCCTTTGGCTTGCCATGCACAATAGATGCTAGACCACAGACCGTCTTGCTAAAAGAGGACTACCCCACCCTAGTGCATGTCCCCTTTGCGACCAAGAAGAGGAAACAATACAACATCTTCTCATCTCTTGTGTCTTTGCAAGACAGTTCTGGTACCTCTTGTTGCGCAGGTCTGGGTTGCCTAATCTTTCACCAGACAATGCTCTTTGCAGACTTGATGACTGGTGGAGCAGGGCTATGGAGAAGATTCCCCGTGATCTCCAATCAGACTTCAATTCTTTAGTTATTCTTGGCGCTTGGAGCCTTTGGCGTCATCGCAACGACTGTGTGTTCAATGGGAGGTTGCCGAGCCTAGCGAGTACTCTCACCCTCGCTGGCGATGAGCTCAGGATGTGGTGTAGTGCCGGGGCTAAAGGGTTGAACTTGCTTTCAACTCTTGTGTTTATGCTTGACCCAGGGGGTAGTCTTGTGTCTTGTTCAGAATGGTTGTGTGTGGTGGCTATGTTGCGTCTTGTGTGTCTTGTTGTGTCGTGTGTGTGTGTTGTGCTATACCTTCTTCTATCTATTAATGGAATGATACGCAGATCTCCTATGTGTTCGAGAAAAAACACTGAATGCCTTTGAAGTTGTGTTGCACCCAGCATACTTGTGCATGAAAATACCATCAAACTAGAGTCCATTCTTTATACATGGAAGTCAAAAGGTTGCAAGGAGAGTCAAAGGAAACTGGACAGACTCCAAGGCCATTCACGACAAAGATGAAGCCAAAGTTCATCAACAACATAAGCATATAAGGGATAAAAACAGTTTCGCTAGACCAGCCAAAAGCCATACTCCTTTGTGAAGACATAGCTGATCAAAAAGTGCATTTTGGATCTCAGTTGACCAAAGAACAAGAAAGGAATCTAAAAAATTCTTGTTCAACAATAAAGATGTCTTTGTTTGGTCAGCCAATGATATATGTGGAGTCAACAGAAGTATCATTGAACACTCTTTCAATGTAGATCCCACCATCAGACCAAGGAAACAGAAGCTTCGGAAAATGTTAGAAGATAAAGTCGAAGGTACAAGAAATTAAGTCAAAAGACTCCTTAGTGCTGGAGTAATTAGAGAAGTTACTTACCCATAATGGCCTGCTAAAATTGTGATGATGAAGAAGGCAAATGGAAAATGGAGAATGTGCATTTACTTTACAGATCTCACCAAGGCATGTCCGAAGGATGGCTTTCCCTTGCCAAGGATAGATTCCCTCATAGATGTGACTGCTACTTCAGAACTCATGAGTTTAATAGATTATTATTCAGGATATCATCAGATATGGATGAGAAAAGAAGATGAGCCCAAAACAAGCTTCATTACCCCAAATGATACCTATTGTTATATTTGGATGCCTGAGGGGCTCAAAAATGCTGGAGGAAGTTTCAGCAGAATGATATCAAAAGTGTTGAGTACTCAAATTGGTAGGAACTTTCTGAACTATGTTGATGACATCATAGTCAGAAGTACAAAGCAAGAAGACCCTATAGGCGCCATGGAGCAGTACCCAAGCATCACAAGAGCATACTACAACTCTGAAACTCCGCGACCACACTTTTGATTTGTTAGAGAGAGATTTGAGCACGTTCTTGAGCTGTGATTATCGGTTTGATTCGTGCACTTTCTTCTTTGCTTGTGCGTGTGGTGTTGCTGCAATTGTGCTCTTGTGTGCATTTATACTCCCCACCTTACTCCGGATTTGAGTTTGATTAATTGTGTAAGGCGTGAGAGACTCCAATTTATGGTGATTCCTTAGAACTGGGATAATGATATAAGGAAGACCACCGTGGCACTCAAATTTGATCTTTGGATTACTTGAGAGGGTTGAATGCAAGCCTTGACCGAAGGACATCACAACGTGGAGTAGGCATTGGCTGAACCACGGTAAAGATCGCCGTGTCTCTTGACCATTTTACTTATTGTGATTACTGTCTTCTTGAGTTCTCATGTTCACTTGTAATATTGCTCCTAAGTTTAATACTCATCCTAAAGGAGCAATCAAGTGAAGAGTTCTCTTTTCTCCTCTCTCTCTCTCCTCATCCTAACTTGGTTTTCGTTCTCACTAACACATTTTACAAACCAAGTTTGTGTTGTTTAGAGCTAAGATTGCAGGATCACCTATTCACCCCCCCTCTAGGTGCTCTCAGGCCGGAGATGTCATTTTAGAGACCTGGGGCGAACTCAAATATCGGGGCCCCTTCTATATAAATATAATTCTAGCGCTCCTTTGAAACACAGGAATTTCATAGGAATGATATAGAAATTAGTTCAAAAACACAGAAGAAACACAAGATTCAGGAAAGTTTCCTTTATTTCAAAGGAGCCCCTACTTATTTAATACATATACATAATTTTATCAATAAATAATAAAATAATATTTAAAACATATTAAATTAAATCATATAATACAAAACCTTGTCGCATCGTACAAGGCAGAGGCCTAGATCAAGTGAAGGAGATCTTTGAGGCCTACAACATATGAAAGCATGAACAATAAATTAATAATTCACTAATATAACTTTGCTTCTTTGCGTTCAAGTGGAGGGGATAATTGTTCATTGAGGCCTAGTGGCCCTGGCCTACAACGTACAAAAGCAATAAAGATGAATAATAAAATAATAATTCACCAACGGCTTGATGGCCATGACCTACATGAATCAAACAAAACAATGCACTTGTACGGATAGGTGGAGGGCTTGAGGTCAGAGGTCTCGCGTCCTGACGCTAACCATAGTGGATGAAACAAACATGATGAGTGGGCGACAAATTCTTAGACGATTCAGTTTTTTACTAGCTGAATGCTCGTGCGTTGCAACGGGAATATATAATACCAGTATACTACGATAACTTATATACAAAATGTGTGTTATATTGTCATGAGAAAATGTTTCATAATCAATTTGTGATCCTAGCCATATATAAATTTTGTTATTTTAATCTAGTTATTTCACCACTACATTGCAACCATCAGTATCATGCAGACTTTGATATATGCCATGATTTGTATGGTCTCATCATTGGAGAACACGTTCCACACATGCCAGAAAAATTCCCTCGTACATCATTAGTCATCAGACACGCACCACCATATGCTCTTGCTTAAACAAAAAGGTAAGTGTGTATGTGTTTGTGAAAAGAATTAAAGGTAGGCCGACACAAAAGCTATCCTGACGGTGGCGAGGATGACGAACTGGTCACTGTTGTCGATCCTCCTCTGTGTCACCTCCGGCGCCAAGATGACGCCACAATCCTCGATATAGTAGTCATCGAACGCACGCGACATGACGAGTACCGATGACTCTTGGTTGGGCTGCCAAACGAAGTGCACCCCGGGCTCATCAGTGAGGTAGTACCCCTGGCCGTTGCACCACCGGATGCGCTATTCCACTACATACATCATGTTCGAGGACACTCACACAACGTCAGCAACGTCCATCGTCCCAGCGCACAAGAATTCATGTCCGGTCAGTAGCGACTTACGTGGCAGGTTGGGCTTTAGGTGGACGATGAGCTGGACGGCGTGATGGCGTCGTCGTCGGATGCGGTGTCCAGAACAACCCGAGAGTCATCGACGTTGGCGAAAACCATGAGGCCCCCCTGCTTAACGATGGACAACGCGGTGCAGCTGCTCTAGACCGCGTCCAAGCGACAGCTTCGCGGGAGCTTGTCGTACACAGCAGCGCATGCGACCACGTAAGACTGCTTTTAGAGGTCGAACTGACAGTCGCCAAGCTTCTTCTCGTCATCGATGAGCGACGACAACGCGAGTGCCTCCTGCTCATGGAGTTTGTTCGGGGTTTGAAGTAGGAAACATGGATTCATGCTTGGCGTTGGTTTATGAAAATGACTCACAAGTCTGATCCATGGAAAAAAAATATTACGAAGAAAAAATGTCACACATGCAAAAAAGGGAATTTAAGTATAATGCATTATTCAACCAAAAGAAATAGCATGCAAAGCTCTTCTTTAAATAATATTACCTCCATCCAAAAATATAATTCAAGAATCTCGGTGATACTTATCTACTACTACGCATTGTGCAATGGTAGCAAGTGAGCTTGGAGAGAGATGTAGTAGATGTGTTTCCTGTCATAGATGTAGACATAAACACATATAGGTGGGTGCCCGTGCGTTGCAACAGAAACATTTAATATCATGATAACTTATGAACAAATGTGTGTTATACTGTTATGTGAAAATGTTTCATAATTAATTTGTGATCCTAGTCATACATAAATTTTGTTATTTCAATCTAACTATTTCATCACTACATTGCAACCAACAGTACCGTGCAGACTTCTATACATGATAGCTGAATGCCCGTGCGTTGCAACGGGAATATATAATACCAGTATACTACGATAACTTATATACAAAATATGTGTTATACCGTTATGAGAAAATGTTTCATAATCAATTTGTGATTCTGGCCATACATAAATTTTGTTATTTATAATCTATCTGTTTCATCACTACATTGCAACCATCAGTATCATGCAGACTTCAATATATGTCATGATTTGCATGGTCTCATTATTGGAGAGCACGTTTCACACATACCGGAAGAAATTCCCTCGTACATCGTTAGTCATCGGACACGTACCACCATACGCTTTTGCTTAAACAAAAAGGTAAGTGTGTGTTTGCAAGACTAATGGTCAAACATCGTATAACCATAAAGTTAGAATACTATATTAATATATTAAATAAATTAATCCAATAGACATAGATTAACCCAATTAACATAGGATAAATAAATATCTAATTATAAAAGTATGAAACATGATATAATCAATGTTGTTACTGCGTAGTAAATATTTATACGAGACTAACACAACTGGAACGGTTCAATTTGGAATTAAAATGGGGAAGTTACGAATTTCCAAAGTTTCTATGTATTTGATATAGGATTAATTAGGAAATCAATTTTATTGTTGTTTTGATGACAAAACAGAGGTATTATGTGATAAAAATAATATTATAGAATTATAGAAATTGTAATGAACTCATTTGGATTTAATATGAAATTTCCATGAATTAAATGGGTTTCTGCAATTATTTTTAAACTAAAAATCAATTTCTAAACTCCTTTTCCCTATTTTCTTTATTTCCTGGACTGCGTCCCAAATTCCAGAAAGATCAGGGGCTAAGCTATAAATGTTTTTCTAGACTCAGTGAGCATACAGAGTGGACGGTGGGTTAAACACAAAAGACGTCTTAGTTGAAGTTGTACACAATTCAACATGAGTCATGTTGGCTAGAGAGTGGAAGGCTAGGTATTTTGCTCAATAGATCCAAGGTTTGATTCCTGAGCAGCCACGGTTTGATTTTTTTCTGCGCGTGGAACGGGGGCGGGGGAGGAAAAAGGACTGAAGGCCGGTGCACGTGCAACTAGAGTCCAGCAAAAAGTGACAACCATCAAAGAGGACGACAGGTGCTGGCGCGCCGCACACGAGGAGATGGTTGTTTGCCTGTGCGACCCGTGAAACGATGGTTGTTCTGCTATCAGTGCAGGATTGGTCCAAGAAAAGCTAGAAGGCCAAATGAAGAAGCAAGTGCCAGTTTATTTTGTCTCAGAAGGCCTAAGCTCATCCAAACAAAGTTACACTGAGATAGAAAAAGTATTGTATGCAGTGCTCATGGCTTCTATAAAGCTTTGACATTACTTTCAATCATACCCCATAATTGTTCCTTCGTCTCAACCTTTGAAAGACATCATAAGGAACATGGAAGCAACAGGAAGAACTGGAAAGTGGGCTACGGAGCTTAATGGATTCATCATTGACTTCGTATATCGATCATCAATATAATCCCAGACATTAACATATTTCATTGCCGATTGGATGCCAGGGGCTTAAGACGAAGCACGGGCACCAGACGAAGATGCATGGACAATCTTTTGTGATGGATCATCGGGTACCTTTGGTGCAAGTGCCGCTGCAGTGTCACACCCGGATTTAAGGGATAAAGCCGGGTGCATCTCATATGTGCGCCAAGGAAGAACAACACACATAATAACAGAGTGCATAGAGATAAATGTCATACATATCATAAATGTACTTATTACATAGCGGAAGTCTTACAAAATAAATGATAAAATAAAGCGAACTAATTATTATTCTCTGGCGCCACAAAGCTGACTGGGAGACGCCACCTAGATCAAGTGGAAAGCCTCAGTGTTAGGCGGCTCCACTTCAACCACCTGTTCTTCTCCTATGAGGGTGTGAGACAGCAAGAGTGAGCTCACATACGTTCATAGCTCAACAAGTCATGGGAAATAATGTGCATGAACTCACCAAAGGTGGGAGTTCATGTGAAGTGTAAGGCTGATCAACAAAATAAAGGTTGAAGTCGAGCATTGCTTTTATAAGTTGGTCAAAATTTTATTAGCAGTTACTAAGTGTAAGTGAATACCAAACCATAGTAATAATAAATAAAGTAATAAATAAATAATCCCAATGCGATGCAAATGACAAATTGAGTTTTAATTCCATAGATTAATCATGTGAGGGTCCGAGCTGTGCCAATTTTACACTCTGCAGAGGTTGCATATCTTTACCCACAAGTCATGTTACCCATTTGCCATGAGACGGCCAATCCCATACACCTCTACCGAGGAGGCGAGGCAGGGTAACACTATAAGGCCTCTATAAAGTTCCACTAGCTTCAGAAAACCCGCTACAGTTTATAGGAAGCTCCAGTGCAGGGATCCCTTGCCTGACCGCCATTGCAGCAAAATCAACCCAAGGACCTCCCTACACTGACCACTCCCCTACTACCCTAGCCCCTGTTGGGTAAGGTAGTCATCCACTAGCTTTCCTAGTTAATCAGCCAAGGGCATCCCATACTACCCTTGTGGTAGCACTGTTTTCCTGGGTGGCCGCTCCATGTTCCCATTAACATAATGATCTTAACATGAACAATAATAATAAACTGATAATAAAAGTATAATCATGAATAATGTATCTCCATACCCAAAACCACATAAAGCAATAGCAAGTACTACCCAAAAATATTCAGTGGTAAAACAAGGTATAAAGATAGCCAAAACTAGGGTAACCTAAAAGGGTCCCATCAAAATTAACCTATGCAGATCATTATGATTAATAAGAACATGACTGGATAAAAAGAGGTGATCAAGGGCACAACTTGCCTGGCACTTGAGATTCCAGGTACTAGGATGATCCTCAGATAACTCGTGACCTTGCGCTAGTCGTAGCAATACAAACAAACATGGTATAGACAAAATTAACATCACACCAAACATAAGAACAAACTGCATAATAATAATCTACACGTTGCTACGAGATCATGGGTTCGAGAACTAATAAGAACGAAGTTAGGGTCTTCAAGTTATGATGTGATTAAATGATTAAAATTAGGTTATATGTTTATTTTATAATTTTAGAGAAAAGATAACCTAAATTAGTAATTACTTCAACTTTAATCTAAATTATAAATTGACCATAGATCATATTTTAGTAGATCATAATGATAAGCAGATTAACAAGACTAACCAACATAAGTTAAATAAAGATCTAATCATAAAATAATGATACATGGTATAATAAATGTTGTTATTGCATAGTAAATACCCATATGAAGCTAACGCAACTAGAACGGTTCAATTCGGAATTAAAATGAGAAAGCTACAAATTTTCAAAGGTTTTATGTATTTGATACAAGATTAATTAAGAGAATAATTTTAATGGGGCTTTCATGTCAGAACAGTGGCACTAGATGATAAACAATAATTTTACAAAATTATAGAAACTGGAATGGATCAATTTAGACTTCAAATGAATTTTTTATGAATTAATCTAAGTTCTAGCCTTTATTTTTACTCTAAAAAGTATTTATCCAAATGAATTTATTTGATTTTCTGATTATCTGGACTGAGCACATCATTACTAGAGAGTCCAGGGGCTAAACCATAAATATTTCCCAGACTCAGAGCTACAGCCACATGGACGGCGGGTTGGTTTCCCCAAAACTGAGGGGCTTATTTGCCTATTCGCTCGGCCAAAGGGGTATCGGCGTGTCAGGGCCACACGATCAAGATCCGATGCACCGGATTAAACCTTGAATCGGTACACAGCGCCCATCATGAGATCGGATCTGATGGCCATTATTTAATGAAAAAGGGCGCTAATCATATCCATCCATCGCCGATCCAACGGCCCAAACTTCCCCTCGTAGCGATGCCGCCCGATCTGTACAATAGCCCATCGGTGGCATGGATCCAAAGTTTTCTCGCATCTAATCATAACCGCCCACATATGATCTAATGGCCCAAGACTAGAAACTACCTGCCTTTTGATCAGATCTGTCTGTCCCGTCATCAACGGCCCTGACGCCTTCTAATCTAGACCATCCCGCCAAGATCGGAGGGTGGAACACCTTTCTTCCCCTGACAGGGACCACGGCGAGACAACCCCCCACGGCGGCGCAGCCTGCCGGTACGGCAATGGCTGACGCCCCGAGATCCCATTTTGCAATCTAACAAGTGCTATCCTATGAGTAGGCCAAGGCAGAAGATGTGGAGAGGATCGTACCGTGAATTGCGCAGCCGTAAACCCCAGCCACGACGCATGGCGGCTCCGCCGCGAACCATTTTCTCTGGTGAACAATTGAAGTTCTAGGGCTCCCCCATGCCTGCCGATGCCTCGCCTAGGTTGCCCACCATCAAGTGCAACCCCTCGATCTACCCCGGCCACTGGAATACTAGCGCAGATGCGGAACAATAGCCGCGCCATCGAGTTTCCTTCTCTGCGCACCTCTCGCCATTGGCGTTTCGACCCTGGCAGCTTTGTTGGAAGGCTTGGAACAGGGGCATAGAGGGGCTTGGTCTTATGCAAAGCGGCAAGGGCTTATCGGCCACGAGAAACGTCCACGCGAGAAGATAGGTGCAAGACCCGTGAGTACCGAGGCCGCGGTGCGATTTGGTTTGACTTCGTTCGAAGCTCGGGTGGGAGAAGAACAGTGTCGCGGCCCACAGGTCAGTGGCGGAAGGCAGGTGCGAGCGCGGGGTTGGAGTAGGCTGTGCGGTGTGAGGATGACAGGTAGGCCCTGCGTGTTTGTCGGCTTTGGCGGGCGCGGGTGGGCTGGTAAGGTGAGTGGGCCAGAAATGAAGCCCAATTCGGTTCCTTATTCTCTTTTTTCTATTTTTATTTCATATTTTCATTTCTCATTTCAACCCTATGTTTGATTCTGAATCAAACAAAAATCTCAGCATGACAATGCAGGTATAAATTATATAATTATTTATACTGATTCCTTTGTTCATGCCACAAAACATATAATTCAATAAGGTATGGTTTATGTAAAATGTCTTACCACATATATGCTTTAATGAAATAATATGTATTGCGCAAATTTATTAATAGTTATTGTTGGGGGCCTTCGGCTTCCGAAGGTCCTCAAAAACATAATTTAACAAAGTTTCTGGAGTATAATGCATGGACAGGTATCTTCGGGCTTGGGTTAAAACCACAGTGTGAAGAAGCACAAAAGGAATACGAAGGATGGCGCGGAGCCGAAGCTGTGCGCAGAAGAGCTTCGGCATGATAGCAGAAAAGGAAACCGACTTAAAGATGAAAAAGGCTATTCGGACCTCGACGGGTAACTATAAAGTTATTAGTAAATGTAAAGGGCATAATTGTAATTTCTCATGGGCTGCGTCCCGTGCCTATAAATAGGTGAACAGTACTCCCGTACTATTCACGCTGACTTGGCATTTGCTTCTGTGTCATGCTTATAATTTTGCCTTCTCTCGAGCCGAAGGTACATTTGTAATTTATAATCATTTCTATTTTTCCATGATAATAAAATAGAAATGATTTAATGATAATGTTTAAATGTTCATATTACATCTCATACTTTACACAAATTTTGTCATCATTGCTTGTTTGTGCTTATGAAGGTATGTCCTTCATAACCTTCGTCCGAAACCCATTATATCCCAAAAGGAAATAATGTTTCGAAGGACGAAGGACTTTAACATTTAATACCTTTTATGTTGCCTTGTTCTTAACTCTTAGCATTTGAGAACAAGTCTCCAACATTGGCGCCCACCTCCGGTGAACTCACTTCCATTTTTTGAGTTTCGAATACCTTCGGCAAGCATAGACCTTCGTTATGCCGCCGAGGAAAGCTTCAGCAACAGGGGCTGCAGCTCTGCAACCACTGGACCCCAATTAGGAGACTCCATCTATTCGGGAGGCCCAAAGCCAGAAGAAAGGTCACCAGTCCAACGCCTCAGGAGGATGAATTAGATCAAGAAATTAGAGATATGGAGATGCTTCATCAACAGGTGCAAAGGAAGAAGGAAAAGATGGCCAGGCTAGCTGAACTACAAAGGCAAATAGACGAAGCCTCTGAAGAAGTTCGCCATCTTACTCAAGATGAGCAGAACCGAAGGCCCCAGCACAGAGAGCTTCATCAGGAGGGCTTCTTCAACGAAGATGACTGGTATGAGAATTTCCATCATGGAAATTTTGCTTTTGATGATGCTTCTCCTCTGTCAGCTGAGCTGCAGGCTACACCCTGGCCTCCGTCCTACAAGCCACCCCAACTCCCCATGTACGACGGCCACTCAGATCCGAAGCAGTTTCTGATGAGCTACGAAGCAACAATATCTTCGTATGGTGGCAATACTGCAGTCATGGCAAAGTCTTTCGTCATGGCTGTCAGGAGTGTTGCCCAAACCTGGTACTCCTCTCTTCGACCAGGAACAATCACCTCATGGCAAAAGCTGAAGGACATGTTGTTAACCAGCTTCTAAGGGTTTCAAACGAAGCCGGTCACTGCTCAAGCTTTATTCCAGTGCACCCAGGATCATGAAGAATACCTTCAGGCATATGTCCGAAGGTTCCTGTGTCTGAGGGCATAGGCACCAACAGTGCCCAATGAAATTGTCATTGAAACCATGATTAAGGGACTTCGGTCGGGACCTTCAGCTCAATACTTTGCCAGAAAGCCTCCTCAAACTTTGGAGAAGCTGCTCCAGAAGATGGACGAGTATATTCGATCTGACAATGACTTCCGCCAAAGAAGGGAGGAAGCATACAGATTCTCTGAAATGACCAGGGGCTTCGGAGGAAGATTTCATCCGAGGCATGTCAGGTCAATTCACAACTCTACTCAGAGTGATGATAGAGGGAGTCAACAGCAAAGACCATAGTACTCCTCGCAGGCTTCGGGGCAACAGCAGCAGGCTTCGGGGCAACAGCAAAGCTCTTTCTGGCCACCAGCTCCAAGGGGCAGAGGCGCCAGGGGCTTCGGAGGAAGATTCGGGGATCAGCCAAGGAAAATTTATTGTCTATTCTATGGTGAGGACAAGGGCCATACCACTAGGATGTGCCATGTTACCATCCAGAAACAAAAGGAGATAGCAGAAGCTGCAGTACAACAGAGTCAGCCGAAGCAAGTCATGCATACTGCTTCGTACCACTCGCCTTATATCCCAGAGTATGTGGGTAACCACCCTGCAGCTTCTGTTGCTTCGGCAAGTCAACCCCAAACATCTTGGCAACAGCTTCCGCCTCCACTACCAATGCAACGAGGCCAGCAGCCAGAAGGGAGTCAGCATACTCAACATCAAAGGGACTTCAGAGAAGAGTCCGAAGCTCGCACAGTCAATAGTACTGTGCCAGAATCGAAGCACATTTATTGACAAATATCCTACCTCGGCAGCAGTTTTTACATTTAGTATCATTTTCTTTTTAAGGAACAATTATTGAAAGTCTAAGTGTTTTTTGTCGTTTTCAATTTCTTGTAATAGCTTCGACTTTGTTATAGTACAAGTATACCTTCTCCACAGAATAACGGAATTCAAAAATTGCCGAAGCATAAGAACTTATGCTTGCGGGGTGAATCTTCCAAATAACAAAAGTCGTTCCTAAGGGAGTGCAGCGTAAGTTTGCCGAAGCTATAAAAAGTCGTTCCTAAGGGAGCGCAGCGTAAGTTTGCCGAAGCTATAAAAAGTCGTTCCTAAGGGAGCGCAGCGTAAGTTTTCTGCTCAAAAGTCGTTCCGAAGGGAATGCAGAGCTTACAGCGAAAAATAAACAATGATACCGCTGAAAGTAAAAGGCGAAGAAGCTCCTAAGGGAGGCTTGCAGCGAAAAATAAACGCTGATACCGCTGAAAGTAAAAGGCGAAGAAGCTCCTAAGGGAGGCTTGCAGCGAAAAATAGACGCTGATACCGCTGAAAGTAAAAGGCGAAGAAGCTCCTAAGAGAGGCTTGCAGTGAAAAAACGTCAATCTTCGGCAAATATCATTTTGCATACCATCACATCATTACATCATTTGCATAGCATAACATCATACATCATATTGCATCAACAACGCAAGAAGGGGATCTCAGTATTGATAGTCGAAGATTGTTTTGAAGAAATAGTGACAAGGCACAAAATTAGCTATTGGAGGGTTGTACCTTCGTCAACCTCTGAAATACAAAGATTTATTGGTTATTGAGGATTGGTTACTGATTCTATGAAAACATAGATATTATTTACGAAGCATGAAAAGAAGGGAAGGTGTTTTTTCGCCGAAGGCTCAAAAAACGGTATGTATATAATGTTTCATGCATCGTAAATAATAGAACTATAAACAGCTAATATATTACATTTAAAGTTACAAAATATTACACATTTTCTCAACAAGCTTTACATTTTAAATGTCTTTGCCGCAGCATCTAATCTTCCCTTAAAACTACTTCTGCAGCTTCATTTAGCAGTTGTTCAACAACTTTATCCATGATGGCTTCGGCCATTTTCTTAATTTCGTCATCCCCCTTCGTGTGGGGGCCTGCGGATGGTTCAGCAAGTTCTGAGGGAGGAAAAGATACGTCTATGTTACTATTACAAACCATAAACAAGTTCAAAATCAAAAAATTACAACAGAGCCAAAAACCACTAGTCCGTACCTATTTGGCTTTCGAGCTCTGCACTTTTTTCAACGGCCTCTGCTATTTCTCTAGCGTCATGAATGCCTTTTTCGCTTTTTCGAATAATTTCCTGGGCCATTTCCCGGCCACCGTTGTCCCAGATGTCGGTGAAAAATTTTCCACCGACCAGGCTAGCTTCGGCCGAAGGGTCTTTGATATCTTCGGAGGATAAGGCGGTTTCGGATTGTGCCAGAAGCTTCACATGGTCATAGCCCTTCCTCTCCAAAACAGTAGCAATCCCCCTGGCACCCGAAAAGGCACATATGTCTCCACGACTATTTAAAATTTCTTCAAAAGCTTCAGCTTCCTCGCTGATCCATTCGATTGGGCCTTCCGGGTCACCTCTCACGAAGTTCTCCTCACTTGAAAATGTGCCAACGCTGGCGAAGCTGGTTCTTATTTTCTTAACACATTCTATGGAATTTTCATAGCACCTTTTCTTGGATGCACGAAGCTCTTCAACGCTCTCTTCCAAATGATTTGCCCATTGTTCGCTAATTTCTCGTTTTGTTTCTTCAAGTGTGCGTTCTTCTTTAGCTCTGACTAGTTGCTTCCGAAGGTCTTCAATTTCACGCTTCTGAGCCTCAGCTTGAGCTTTAGAAGTCGCTTCGCCTTCTTTTATTCGATTCACCAATGAATGTAATATTTTATCTTTTTCGAGACCTTCATTCCTTAGTTCAATTACTTTGGAACGAAGGTTGCTCAAAGCAATAACACATCCTTTGTCTTCAGCATCTTTTTGGGCCCTGAGGGCATTGCTAAGTATAAGGCCCTGCAAAAAAAAGTGTGTGCGTCAAAAAACTTAAGCAAATGACAAATTTTGGTCTTAAGAAATAATACAAAGATCTCATTTTTCACCTTTAAGCTATTGTACGCCAAACTGTCGGCCAGTTCATTCTTCGATAACACCGAAAGCCCGTCTTCTAGTGTTGGGAAGCCAAAGCTCTTGCTCATCTCTCGACAAACAGAAATTTCCTTGCTGTCAGGCAGACAATACAAGAAGTCTTCTTCTCCGCTGCCATTGAAAATTAACGCCCCCTTTGGGTATTTTAGTTTTTGGGCGTAAAACTGGGCCTCTTGCTTTTCTTTTTCACTCAACTTTTTTCCCGAAGCATGTCGTAAAATATAATCGAAGGCTTTGGAAAATACTTCGGGGGCGGCAGTGCCAGCTTCTTCAGCCAAAATTTGTTCTGTTGTTTCTGTTTCTTCGGCTTCCAAGGATTTCACCTTAGTGGGCTCTGAAGGCCTAGCTTCAGTCTCAGATTGGTGCTTCGGAGCTTCGGCACCAAAGGCTTCAATTTGCACTTCGGAAGTTTCAACAGTTTCCTTCGGAGTGGTGCTGGAAGACTTTATTGTCTCCAAAACATCCAGTACGTTAACCATCCTTTTTCTTTTTGGGGTCACTGCTGGCCCCTTTTGGCTTGTTGTTGCCTCAATTTTTGTTGGAGGACTTAGAATTTCCGATGTTTTTGGTTCCTCAGTCCTTGGTTTTTCTCCTTTTTCTGTCGCCGGCACGTCGGCCGGCCCTTCAATAATCGACAGAGAAGGTGGTTCTTTAGCTTCGGCGGCCGAAGAGGTCTCACCGACAAACTCAGGCACTGCGGCCACTTCAATATAACGTGGCCGGTGTGTGAGAATTTTTACTCTTTTTCTCTTCGGCTCCGGCTCGCTAGGAGCGGCTGAAGCAACTTCCTTCGCAGAAGATGTATTCTTTCTTTTTTGACCCCGTGTTGGATAACGATAGTCGGGGTAGACAAACCCAATTGCATCAAAGACTCGGTTGAGTCTCTTCTTCTTTCGGCCTCCGAAGGCCGCTGATAATGCAGTATCTTCGGCCTTTGAGTATAGTCCAAGTAATTCGTCACTTACAGCCTCAATACTTTTTAGCCAGTCATCATCTGGCTCAACGAATTTATCTCCATATTGGAATGTGTATTTCAGCCTAACTAATCCACCTTCGTCAGTTTCTCTAATGGTTTCCTTTGGCATCTCCCACTCTTCTACAAGTGGCCACACTCTGAAGGCAATGTGTTCTTGGATTAAATCCCTTGTCCCAACAAAAGAGCAAACAACGCCGAAGGCTCTCTGGCATTCTTTGGCTGCTTCATTCATTTCCACCTTCGGCCTCCGGAGGCCGAAGCATTGCCAGATGGGACGCATAATGATACCTTTAATATCTTCCCGTGCTATCAAGTCATTCTTCACATAGAACCATTCTGTCATCCAGTCACCGGGCCACCTCTTTCGGAAGGTTGGCACGGGACAGCTTGACCCAGACCGAGCGCCGAAGCTGTAGTAGCCAAAATTGTTGTGGTACTGCTCTTTCCCCCAGGGTTTTGTCTCATATAGCAGCTCATGTATGTTGCAGAAACTTTTTGCATTTAGTTCTAAACCTTGGCTCCTCACGGCCCAAACGAAGATGCCCATCCTTACGATTGCTTCGGGAGTGAGTTGGTGAAGGTAGATTTCAAAAATCTTCAGTACTTCCACAACAAAACTGCTCAAGGGAAACCGCAGTCCGGCCTTTAAGAAGCTTCGGAATATCACGACTTCATTCTCCTCGGGGGTCGGACAGGTCTTCTCCCCGTCATCTGCCCTCACAGTAGACATGTCTCGAAAATATCTTCCCCTCATGTTATCAACATGACTTTGTTTAATGCTTGATTTTCCGAAGACTGCATGGCTTGGTCGCCACAGTCGATCTTCGGAGTCTTCACCCCCACTTTCTACATCATAGTTGTCACTGTCACCAGTGTCTTCAGATAAACCCTCCAAAATCTCCCTGGTGATCTTCTCTGTGTTGGTCTTCGCTATTGACTAAAGAAAACCGAGATGCATCTCTTAAGAAAGGCTCAGCTTCGAATCAGCAACAACTTTCTTATCTTCAAACATCTTCGTAAACGCTGAGAAAGTGCTCTCGAAACCGAAGCTTAAGAATTTAAAAAGCCAAGCAAGTTTTGTTGCGCACAGGCTAAAAGTCGAGTGAGCAGGAGCAGATGGCAAAAAAGCGTGCCAAATAAACTCGTGGTGTGCTCTTATTTATACGCCTAGTGCGTTAAAAATTGGAAGGCCCCGCTTGTCAGTGACTGTTGCTATTCTAGCAAAGGGAAGGTGTTTTTTCGGACCTTCGGCTTAGGGCCTTCGTCCATATCGCAATCTAAATTTATCATTCTAACAAATTAATATTGCGAGGGGCTACTGTTGGGGGCCTTCGGCTTCCGAAGGTCCTCAAAACATAATTTAACAAAGTTTCTGGAGTATAATGCATGGACAGGTATCTTCGGGCTTGGGTTAAAACCACAGTGTGAAGAAGCACAAAAGGAATACGAAGGATGGCGCGGAGCCGAAGCTGTGCGCAGAAGAGCTTCAGCATGATAGCAGAAAAGGAAACCGACTTAAAGATGAAAAAGGCTATTCGGACCTCGACGGGTTACTATAGAGTTATTAGTAAATGTCAAGGGCATAATTGTAATTTCTCATGGGCTGCGTCCCGTGCCTATAAATAGGTGAACAGTACTCCCGTACTATTCACGCTGACTTGGCATTTGCTTTTGTGTCACGCTTATAATTTTGCCTTCTCTCGAGCCGAAGGTACATTTGTAATTTATAATCATTTCTATTTTTCCATGATATTAAAATAGAAATGATTTAATGATAATGTTTAAATGTTCATATTACATCTCATACTTTACACAAATTTTGTCATCATTGCTTGTTTGTGCTTATGAAGGTATGTCCTTCATAACCTTCGTCTGAAACCCATTATATCCCAAAAGGAAATAATGTTTCGAAGGACGAAGGACTTTAACATTTAACACCTTTTATGTTGCCTTGTTCTTAACTCTTAGCATTTGAGAACAAGTCCCCAACAATTATTTCAGATAACATTGCTAAACATTTTTTAAACAAAGAATAACTTAATTTATATAAGATTATTAAATCTTTTAGTATTTATCTATATTTATTTAAGAAGATGAGACTTAAAAGGTGATATAATTTGCATAAAAGAATATCATGATTTAAATCTTCGTATTATCCTACTAGAAATCCATAATACTATTTTTGGGTGCTACATGCAGTTCTGATCTCACCATCAAAAAAGAAAACTTCTTATGCAGCTAAACTAGAGTTTCAATGTACAAATAACATTGCAGAGTATGAAGCAGTGTTGTTAGGACTTCGAAAACTTAAGGTCATGGGAATAAGAAGGGCAATTTTAACGTTTGATTCCCAGGGGATCACAGGGCATGCTGACAAAATCAGTAGAGCAAGAGATCCGAAGCTAGAAAAATATATCGACACCGTTCGAAGGATGAAACTTACTTTGATGGTTTTTCAGTAAAGAATATCCCAAGAGGAGATAATAAAGAAGCAGATCTGCTGGCCAAATCGACAACATAGGGACTGCCTCTTCCACCAGAGGTGTTTTTTGAAATCCTCAAAGCACCTTCAGTAGACCTCATAGAAAGAGTTGTGCTCATAATATCACCAACACACAGTGAAGATTGCAGAACAAAAATCATATATTTTCTCCAAGGCAACCACCCTTCAGACGACGAAGCTTATATCAAAAGGATGCAAACTAGAATAAGACCATATGTGATGATAAAGGGAGAGCTATTCAAACAAGGAGTCTGTTCACCTCTGCTAAAATGTTTATCTAGAACCGAAGGTCAGGATTTGATGAAGGAAATCCACTCAGCCATATGTGGTGCCCACATTGGGTCTAGACCGTTGTTGGGGAAAGTTTTTAGGCAAGGATTTTATTGGCCAAAACCTGCTTCGGATGCAGTAGAATTGGTGCAAAAATGTGACAATTGCCAGATATGTGCCAAGGATCAAAAGCTACCTTTATCTCTAATCTAGTTAATTCAGCCTACATGGCCACTACAAGGTGTGGAATGGATCTCTTGGGACCTTTACCACCAGCTCATGGGAACCTAAGATATGTTGTAGTACAGTCGAATACTTATCTAAATGGATTGAAGCTAAGGCATTAGCCACAATAACTTCGGCCACAGTCTAGAAATTTTATTGGCAAAACATCATCTATCGCTTCGGAGTGCCAAAAGCCATTATAGTGGACAACGGAGCACAATTTGATTATGAAACCTTCAAAATCTTCTGTGATCAAATCGGTACAAACATACACTTTGCATCAATAAGGCATCCAGAATCCAATGGTCTAGTCGAGCGATCAAATGGTGTTATTCTCATAGGAATAATGAGATCAATTTTCAATCTATCGAAGGGCAAGTGGCCAGATGAATTAGTAAAAGTAGTGTAGAATCACAACACATCAGTATCAAGATCGATAGGTTTCACCCCATTCAAACTTTTGTATGGAGATGAAGTTGTAACTCCAGAAGAAGCAAAGACAGGTTCAATACGAACCATGGCTTCGGTAGATGATGAAGATACTTATAAAACATCGAAAGACGCAATAGAAGGGATTAGGCTTCAGGCGATTGACCATATCAATAAATATCAAGTAGAAACAACCAAGTGGCAAGATAGGAAAGTCAGGCTAAAAATATCAAGCCAGGACCTTTCTTGGTTGTGATCTTCGGCTAGACCAGGGTCCTATAGGCTAAAGGGTATGGAAGGGAATGATATTCCAAGGTCTTGGAATGCAGATGAGCTTTGAAGATACTATGTATAACAATTATGTAATTTTTCGTTATATGGTTCCTTTTTTATTTCAAGCAGGGAGAAAGGTTTTTGATAGGGCCATATTTTGTAATTCTTTCATCTGTTAGCCCATTCAATATAAGGGCGAATTCCCCAGTATGTAAAATGTAAAGTCTGAGCTTACACCATCGAGTGTAAAAGGAAGGAAAACACCTAGTAAAGGTGCAAAAGCTCTAGAGTCGTTTCTAAGGGGATGCAGAGTTCAATAAAAACACTTAGTAAAGGTGCAAAAGCTTCAAAGTCGTTTCTAAGGGGATGCAGAGCTCAAAGATTCAATGGTGCTTCAGAAGAACATGGAAAGACAAGGATAGAAAAAATATCCCACTTAATCAAAACAAAAGTATTGTAGTCCTTACAATTACCCTGCACAATGTAAAACATGATTATTGGAGTACAAACTTGTAGATACATATTAATTGCATACAACAACAACAAAAATAGCTCACCTCAGATGTGGCTGAGATTTCACGACAACCATCCCTTGAAATAACCTGATAGAAAAACAACACAATCAGGAGCTTACATGGTAATGATATTTCCAATACAATATATGATCTAGTCTTATGATTGTACGAGGTTCGAAGTGGCAATGAACATCAGACAACAACACGTAATGTGTATCATGTCCTCCCTCTACTACCAGAAAGATAACATTTTTATTACTGCGGCCCATAGTATAGTTTATATTTTCTTAGACTGACAAGATACCTGAAATGAGATTTAAACAATATTCCGTTCATCTCACATAAATTGGAATGTATTAAGTCTAGTGGTGCCAAGTTCCTCGCCTCCGCAGCAGTATGAGGCTTGCGAGGTTGCTTAGATTGCACACACACCTGGCACTTAGAACCTTTGACTAAATCAAATTTCGGGATTAAATTTAAATTTGCTAACCATGAAACACAACCAAATTTGATGTGACAAAGTCATGAATGCCAAATATACGACTCATTCGAAATCACATTATTCACAAACTTATTACACACATCATGAAAAGATAAGCAGAACAAGCCTCCACTGTCATAACCTTTTCCAACAAATGTCTCATACTTTGATAGTATACATTTATTAGACTCGCACACAAGTTTATAGCCATCTCGACAAAAAAGTGAGCCACTAACAAGATTCTTTGTAATGGAGGGGACATGCTGCACGTTCTTCAATAGCACCGTCTTTTGCTCAGAATGACTGTACCAACACCAAGAACATGCGCATGTGATCCGTTCCTCATCAGCAAGGTTTTAGTCCCTTTGCACTGATAAGAAGAAAACAAAGAAATATCATCACACACATGAATATTAGCACCAGTGTCAGCCCACCACTCAGGGGATTGACACACTAAAAGAACAGTAGGTAAAAGATTATCATACCTCAATGTTCCTTCAGTCTCGCTAACAACCATATTTACTGATTTCTTCTATTGAGTTGGTTTTTCTCTTGCTTAAATTTGTGGTCTAGACAAGCGCTTACCCAGTGATCAATATTCCCGCAAACAAAGCAACTAGCTCCTTTGTTCTTATTTTTAAATGAGGCTGCCTCCTTGAGTTTCATGGCATTCTGTTGCTTGTTCTTCTTCTTATTATTATGTAATGCATTGGAGTTCTTCTTTTGTACCATATTGGCACTAGAAGTCACAGCTCCTTTTCCATGAGTGTCTTTTGCTCTCGCCCTCTCCTCAACACCAAGAGAACCAATAAGGTCAGCCACACTAAACTCTTGTCTCTTATGTTTTAGAGTGGTAGCAAAATCCGTCTAAGAAGGTGACAAATTAGCGATAATACCGCCAGCCACGAACTTGTCAGGCAAGACACATGGGAACTATTCGAGTTCCTTAGCTAGTGCCTATATTTCATGAGATTGTTCGACTATAGGACGATTTTCCACCATCTTATAGTCAAACAGCTGCTCCATGATTTACAACTCGCTACCAGCATCAGAAACACCAAACTTCTCATCTAATGCATCCCATAACTCTTTTGTAGATGTGCACGTTAGATAAGAATCAACATACTTGTTGGCAAGAGCGTCAATCATGGCACCTCGAAACAGGTTATCGACAATGTCGAACATTCTCTCCTCTTCAGGAGTGAACTATTCGGGTTTCCCCTATGCGGCGTGATAGCAGTTCATTTGCAGTAAACCACAATATCATCTTACTACGCCACCTCTTATAAAATATCCCATCAAAAGGTTTACTTGGTTTTAAAGCAATAGCAAAACCACTAATAGAAAATTGACTAATATTAGGTTTTTGGAATGTTAGAGAAATAGACATTCTCAGTTTTAATTTAATCTAGAAAAATAGAGTGATGTATGCGATGACATGTACGTGCATGTGTGTATCACTACTCGCATCAGGGGCGGACCCAACGGGTGGTCCATATGGGCTAAGGTTCGAGTCTTATAGATCCCTCTTTTTTGTTTATTTTTTTGTTTTTTTCCTGGCACACCCTAAGCATAGTGTCACACCCGGTTTTGGAAGGTAAACCGAATGCGAACCATGTACGTGCCAGGATCAGAACTCACGTACATAGCGATTACATAATTGGACATCATCACACAATGCTTAAATTAAATAGCGGAAAGGTACTTAGTTAAATCAAGATGTCTGAGACATCCACAGAGTCTAATACATTTCTATAGTGTTCAACATTAAATCAAAGTGCGGAGTAATGAAACATAGAATGTAAGCCTACACAAGCAGCTGATTGGAGGTTTGCCACTAAAGTAAACTAGAACCTGTAGTAGTCCTGGAACTCCTCAAAGTCCTCCATGTTACCAGCTTCACCTCCTGAGCACTGAGTACAGTGGGGACAACCTGGGGTGGGGTGGTTTGTAAAGCAAGGGTGAGTACACATTAACGTACTCAGCAAATATCCCGTTTGGCTAAGTGTAACATCCCAAAATCCTAACTTTGCAATTTCATAAAAAAAGTTTGTCCAAAATATTTGAGTTAAAGATTGGAACTAGGATTCAACTTGAAACGAGAAAACAAATGAATAAGAACTTTATTAGGTTAGTAAATATTTCTTGGAAATAAGTATGTGGCAATATTATATATATTCTTTTTATTATCAAAGATTGATTGGAGTCTCAAAACTAAAAGACAAAGTTGAAAATCTTTTAATAAACGTAAAGATTTCTAATTTCGGATGAATTAATTATTCTTTTCTCTCTCTTATGAATTATGCATCGATATTATTCAAATAATAAAATAAATAATAAAATAATTATCACATCATACTGGGATTATTTTGTTTGTTAAAACTTAGAACTGAATTAATTTGAAGTTCAAATTCAAAAGAATAAAGAATAGGAAAGAAAATAGGAAATAATAAAGAAAAAGGGAGAACCAACTAACAGCTGGGCCAAATTTTCCACCCACGGCCCATCTCCCTAATCCCGAACCAGCCCAGCTTGACTCCACCGCTCACTGTTTCCTCTGGGCCGGGTTCACTCACGCGCTCGTGCCTGGCGCTGCTGGCAGGTGGACCCCACGGGTCAGACGTACCACGGCGGAGCGTGCGCCATCCATCGCTTCCACGCGGGGCCCGCTCTGTCAGGTGCTCATCTTCTTCACCGGATCCCCCGCATCCACCACGGTCAAACCTGGGGCACCGTTCTACCGGACGCAGCGACGATTCCGCCGAGCCGCTCGGCAACTACCGCGCGCTAGCTTCGCGTCAGCTAGATTCCAGGGCCGTTCCGCCCCGTCCTCGCGACGCTATCCGTGCATATAGGCACCCCTAGGCTCCTTTTTCCATCAGTTTAACGCATAATCCTCAGGCCGTCCATGCCATGGCTGCGGTTCGTCCTTCATGCGCATCAGGGGGAAACTCCGCCGCGGCTGGTGGCAACTGGGACCTCGCCTCCTCTGCTCCGATCCGTGATGGTGCTACGACGGAGCGTTAATCGATGGGCAACGCAGTGGAATGCTCGAATCGACTCACCGAGGACCGACATCACCGCCGGGCGGCCAAGGGGTTGGGGAATCACCAAATCCAGGGCCGATGCACCATCGGTAAGTGCCAAAACTATGTTCCCTGCGTTCGCCGCACGTGTGGGTGGACGAAGTCACTCACCGAGCTTCCACCGCCGCCAGGACCCGCTAATCACCGTGGACCACCTCCTCCGTGGCCTGCGAACCCCGGTAATGGACCTCATCAAGCTCGTTACACTTCCAATCGCGCGTATAACCTGTTCTATTTGGGAATCATCCATTAGAGTACCCGGGCACTCCTCACCGGTGGCCGGCTGCCGCGGGGGTGTAGCGCCGCCGCGTGGCTCAGCTGGGGAGAGAAGGGATAGCCTCAGGCCGTTAATGTTAGGAGGAACGGCCAGGATTAACTCAAGGAAACACCATGCGCTGATTTCTATTCGGACCATTGGATCACAGGGGGGGAGCGGTCGGGATTGGATTACGCGTATTTTACGCGACAACCGTCGATCCCAAATCCAATGACCATATCCGCGTGACGCTACAGTGGTAGTCTAAATCTAATCAGGAGCATTGAAATCTAATCGGACGGTCCTTATAGAACCATACCCCTTCGCCGTAGTGTTTTTGCAAAAGAACCCCCGGAGAATAGGTGAATCAACCCGCCATCCACGCGGGGTAAATTTGAGTCTCGGGAATCTTGCGCCGAGCCCCCTGCGCTTCTGTTTAATTGAGGCGCAGTCCAGTGGATAGGAAAATCATAGAGAATAATTTAGAAAATAGATTTTTATGTGTAAAAATAAACCTAGAACTTGTTTAATCCATAGAAAATCCATTTTTAGTCCAAATTAATCCATTCCACTTTCTAAAATTTTGTAATTTTATTCTCTACCACCTAGAGCCTCTGTTTTATCATGAAAACAATTAGAAATTTAATCTCTCACTTAATCCATTTTAAACACATAAAACCTTTGAAAATTCATAACTTAAAATCTATAACTCCAAAATTAATGATTCCTGTTCCTATGATCCTATTTTAATATGTATATTATTAATGTGTATTTTGTTCTTATGTTTGGTGTAATGTTAATTTTGCCTATACCATGTTTGTTTGAATTGCTACGACTAGCAGTGAGGATACGTATCACCTGAAGATCATCCTGGTACCTGGAATCTCAAGGCCCAGGCAAGTTGTGCCCTTGATCACTTCTTTTTACCCAGCCATGTTCTGATTAATCATAATGATCTGCATAGGTTAATTTTGATGGGACCCAATAGGTTACCCTAGTTTGTCTATCTTTATACCTTGTTTACCACTGAACTTTCTGGGTAGTACTTGCTAGTGCTATATGTGGTTTTGGGTATGAAGATTACACTATTCATGATTATATTTTTGTTATCAGTTGTTATTTATGGTTCATGTTAAGATCATTATGTTAATTGGAACATGGAGCGACCACCCGGGAAAACAGTGCTACCACAAGGGAGGAATGGGACCCCTTGGCTGATTAATTAGGAAAGCTAGTGGAAGACTACCTTACCCGAAAGGGGCAAGGGCAGTAGGGGAGAGGTCAGTGTAGGGAGGCCCTCGGGAGGATTTTGCTGCGATGGCGGTCCTGCAAGGGATTCCTGCACTGGATCTTCCTATAAACTGTAGCGGGTTTTCGGAAGCTAGTGGAACTTTGTAAAGGCCTCATAGTGGATCCCTAGCCATTCACCTCGGAAGTGTCTAAGGGCCTTGCAAACCCTGGCGACATGGGATACACGACTTGTGGGTAAAGATGCGCAACCTCTGCAGAGTGTAAAACTGGTATACTAGCCGTGCTCACGGTCATGAGCAGCTCGGACCCTCACATGATTAATTTATGGAACTAAATTCAATTTGTCATATGCATTGCATTGCAGGTGGTGTTGTTACTTTTGATCTATTACTTAATTGGGTTTGGTATTTACTTATACTTAGTAACTGCTAATAAAATTTTGACCAACTATAAAAGCAATGCTCAGCCCTAACCATCTTCTTTGGTAAGCCTTACACTTCACGTGAGCTCCCACCTTTGGCGAGTTCATGCACATTATTCCCCACAACTTGTTGAGCGATGAACGTATGTGAGCTCACTCTTGCTGTCTCACACACCCCACAGGTCAAGAACAGGTACCGCAGGATGAGGCGCTTGGAGGATGCTGCGATGAGTTCGTGAGAGGTCTAGGTCGTCGTCTCCCAGTCAACTTTGGGTTGCTGGACCGTTGTCTCCTTATAATGTAATTATTTATTTTGTATAGAATTCCTGTTATATATAAAGTTGTGACATTCAATCCTGTGCCACTATACATCATATGTGTGAGACTTGGTCCCAGCATACCTGGTGTTTATGTTAGCGCCCGGGTTTTGGACCCCTAAAATCCGGGTGTTACAGAAGTGGTATCAGAGGAATGTTGACTGTAGGACGAAACCTAGATAGAACTGGACAACCAATACTTACTTACCTTGGCTACTCTGATTCTTTCTAAACTTTTCTTAATCTTTTCTCATCTAATTCCGCTTTACTCTGATTATTCTTACCTTTTTCCTTCTAAAGACAAATGTGGATTTCACACTTTGAAATCCCGTGCCTAAAGTGACCTTTAGGAATAAGAGACCAAATCTTAGGAACAAAAAAACAAAACTATTTTTATGGTTATCTATGCACTTGAATGTTTGTTCTTATGATATTTGTTTGATTTGGATTTTTGATTGAGTGTGATGGGTTGTGGAGTGATGTCCACAATTACATCTGCGTATACGTATAGGCATAAATAGAATTCATAAGAAAACTAAGCCACTTAGATTATCCTCCATTAAAATGTATCTATCCCTCTAATCTTAAAAGACTCACCCATACCTTAATAGATTCATCGTATCTTATAAGATTCTCCCTTGTCTTACTAGATCCACCTCATCTTAAAAGATTCTTCTTACCTTAATAAATTCACCTTATCTTGAAGAGATTCTAACCTACCTACATCATATAATCCATCTTATCCTAAAAAGATACTCATCTTATCTTGAAGAGATTTTATGTCATCCTAATAGATCTAACTGCCTTAAAAGATTCTATCTTATCTTTATGGATACATAATATCCTAATAAGCATACTTATCCACCCTAGTTTAAACAACCATGATCTAATACAAATTAATTAGATCTTATCTAGTTAAACTAGTCATACTAACCTAATCTAGATCTCATCTAACCTAATATGATCTAATCTAGTGTAAGTTACTTAATGCTGGTACAAAAGATAAGACCATACCCCTCATGCACTTAAAACTAAACTAGTGCCTTAAACCAACTCAGCCACATGCATGAGATCTGATCCAACCAATAGAGTCATGAAGAATTGCATAATATGTCTATCCCCATCTAACATCAAACAAACATTTACCTACATCATGTAATCTATTACATCCATATCCATCTTAACCATACTCCCCAACCCTACCGATATACATTAACCACGAATCAATGAGACCAAGACCGGAGAAGAAAAGATCAACATCAACAAGGAAGGGTATAACAGTCAAAGCGAATCTCGAGATGAGTCAAGACTTAAACACTTTGGATAAAGTCTTTTCCTTGCCATAATCTTTCTTACCCCAACCTGTTCAGTTTAGACCCCACATAAATAGTAGCTGGAAACCTATGCTCTCCCAATCTTCCACTACCTCCACCCACCCCACCAACTCCGTCAAGCTACGTAAACATATAAATAAATTATTACTATTTGTAAGACCTAAATGTTACTTTAGTTAGTAGTTGATGTGATACTATGTTAGGAAGAATAAGAAAAGGTCTATTTGACCCCATGTGTTGCTAATAAATTATGCATCATGTTGAGATTTTTGTTTGTGCATATGTGTTGAGACAATATGAGTATGCACCCTCTTACAAATCTCGAGGACGAGATTTCTGTTAAGGGGGGTAGGATTTGTAACATCCCAAAATCCTAACTTTGGAATTTCATAAAAAAAGTTTGTCCAAAATATTTGAGTTAAAGATTGGAACTAGGATTCAACTTGAAACGAGAAAACAAATGAATAAGAACTTTATTAGGTTAGTAAATATTTCTTGGAAATAAGTATGTGGCAATATTATATATATTCTTTTTATTATCAAAGATTGATTGGAGTCTCAAAACTAAAAGACAAAGTTGAAAATCTTTTAATAAACGTAAAGATTTCTAATTTCGGATGAATTAATTATTCTTTTCTCTCTCTTATGAATTATGCATCGATATTATTCAAATAATAAAATAAATAATAAAATAATTATCACATCATACTGGGATTATTTTGTTTGTTAAAACTTAGAACTGAATTAATTTGAAGTTCAAATTCAAAAGAATAAAGAATAGGAAAGAAAATAGGAAATAATAAAGAAAAAGGGAGAACCAACTAACAGCTGGGCCAAATTTTCCACCCACGGCCCATCTCCCTAATCCCGAACCAGCCCAGCTTGACTCCACCGCTCACTGTTTCCTCTAGGCCGGGTTCACTCACGCGCTCGTGCCTGGCGCTGCTGGCAGGTGGACCCCACGGGTCAGACGTACCACGGCGGAGCGTGCGCCATCCATCGCTTCCACGCGGGGCCCGCTCTGTCAGGTGCTCATCTTCTTCACCGGATCCCCCGCATCCACCACGGTCAAACCTGGGGCACCGTTCTACCGAACGCAGCGACGATTCCGCCGAGCCGCTCGGCAACTACCGCGCGCTAGCTTCGCGTCAGCTAGATTCCAGGGCCGTTCCGCCCCGTCCTCGCGACGCTATCCGTGCATATAGGCACCCCTAGGCTCCTTTTTCCATCAGTTTAACGCATAATCCTCAGGCCGTCCATGCCATGGCTGCGGTTCGTCCTTCATGCGCATCGGGGGGAAACTCCGCCGCGGCTGGTGGCAACTGGGACCTCGCCTCCTCTGCTCCGATCCGTGATGGTGCTACGACGGAGCGTTAATCGATGGGCAACGCAGTGGAATGCTCGAATCGACTCACCGAGGACCGACATCACCGCCGGGCGGCCAAGGGGTTGGGGAATCACCAAATCCAGGGCCGATGCACCATCGGTAAGTGCCAAAACTATGTTCCCTGCGTTCGCCGCACGTGTGGGTGGACGAAGTCGCTCACCGAGCTTCCACCGCCGCCAGGACCCGCTAATCACCGTGGACCGCCTCCTCCGTGGCCTGCGAACCCCGGTAATGGACCTCATCAAGCTCGTTACACTTCCAATCGCGCGTATAACCTGTTCTATTTGGGAATCATCCATTAGAGTACTCGGGCACTCCTCACCGGTGGCCGGCCGCCGCGGGGGTGTAGCGCCGCCGCGTGGCTCAGCTGGGGAGAGAAGGGATAGCCTCAGGCCGTTAATGTTAGGAGGAGCGGCCAGGATTAACTCAAGGAAACACCATGCGCTGATTTCTATTCGGACCATTGGATCACAGGGGGGAGCGGTCGGGATTGGATTACGCGTATTTTACGCGACAACCGTCGATCCCAAATCCAATGACCATATCCGCGTGACGCTACAGTGGTAGTCTAAATCTAATCAGGAGCATTGAAATCTAATCGGACGGTCCTTATAGAACCATACCCCTTCGCCGTAGTGTTTTTGCAAAAGAACCCCCGGAGAATAGGTGAATCAACCCGCCATCCACGCGGGGTAAATTTGAGTCTCGGGAATCTTGCGCCGAGCCCCCTGCGCTTCTGTTTAATTGAGGCGCAGTCCAGTGGATAGGAAAATCATAGAGAATAATTTAGAAAATAGATTTTTATGTGTAAAAATAAACCTAGAACTTGTTTAATCCATAGAAAATCCATTTTTAGTCCAAATTAATCCATTCCACTTTCTAAAATTTTGTAATTTTATTCTCTACCACCTAGAGCCTCTGTTTTGTCATGAAAACAATTAGAAATTTAATCTCTCACTTAATCCATTTTAAACACATAAAACCTTTGAAAATTCATAACTTAAAATCTATAACTCCAAAATTAATGATTCCTGTTCCTATGATCCTATTTTAATATGTATATTATTAATGTGTATTTTGTTCTTATGTTTGGTGTAATGTTAATTTTGCCTATACCATGTTTGTTTGAATTGCTACGACTAGCAGTGAGGATACGTATCACCTGAAGATCATCCTGGTACCTGGAATCTCAAGGCCCAGGCAAGTTGTGCCCTTGATCACTTCTTTTTACCCAGCCATGTTCTGATTAATCATAATGATCTGCATAGGTTAATTTTGATGGGACCCAATAGGTTACCCTAGTTTGTCTATCTTTATACCTTGTTTACCACTGAACTTTCTGGGTAGTACTTGCTAGTGCTATATGTGGTTTTGGGTATGAAGATTACACTATTCATGATTATATTTTTGTTATCAGTTGTTATTTATGGTTCATGTTAAGATCATTATGTTAATTGGAACATGGAGCGACCACCCGGGAAAACAGTGCTACCACAAGGGAGGAATGGGACCCCTTGGCTGATTAATTAGGAAAGCTAGTGGAAGACTACCTTACCCGAAAGGGGCAAGGGCAGTAGGGGAGAGGTCAGTGTAGGGAGGCCCTCGGGAGGATTTTGCTGCGATGGCGGTCCTGCAAGGGATTCCTGCACTGGATCTTCCTATAAACTGTAGCGGGTTTTCGGAAGCTAGTGGAACTTTGTAAAGGCCTCGTAGTGGATCCCTAGCCATTCACCTCGGAAGTGTCTAAGGGCCTTGCAAACCCTGGCGACATGGGATACACGACTTGTGGGTAAAGATGCGCAACCTCTGCAGAGTGTAAAACTGGTATACTAGCCGTGCTCACGGTCATGAGCAGCTCGGACCCTCACATGATTAATTTATGGAACTAAATTCAATTTGTCATATGCATTGCATTGCAGGTGGTGTTGTTACTTTTGATCTATTACTTAATTGGGTTTGGTATTTACTTATACTTAGTAACTGCTAATAAAATTTTGACCAACTATAAAAGCAATGCTCAGCCCTAACCATCTTCTTTGGTAAGCCTTACACTTCACGTGAGCTCCCACCTTTGGCGAGTTCATGCACATTATTCCCCACAACTTGTTGAGCGATGAACGTATGTGAGCTCACTCTTGCTGTCTCACACACCCCACAGGTCAAGAACAGGTACCGCAGGATGAGGCGCTTGGAGGATGCTGCGATGAGTTCGTGAGAGGTCTAGGTCGTCGTCTCCCAGTCAACTTTGGGTTGCTGGACCGTTGTCTCCTTATAATGTAATTATTTATTTTGTATAGAATTCCTGTTATATTAAAAGTTGTGACATTCAATCCTGTGCCACTATACATCATATGTGTGAGACTTGGTCCCAGCATACCTGGTGTTTATGTTAGCGCCCGGGTTTTGGACCCCTAAAATCCGGGTGTTACAGAAGTGGTATCAGAGGAATGTTGACTGTAGGACGAAACCTAGATAGAACTGGACAACCAATACTTACTTACCTTGGCTACTCTGATTCTTTCTAAACTTTTCTTAATCTTTTCTCATCTAATTCCGCTTTACTCTGATTATTCTTACCTTTTTCCTTCTAAAGACAAATGTGGATTTCACACTTTGAAATCCCGTGCCTAAAGTGACCTTTAGGAATAAGAGACCAAATCTTAGGAACAAAAAAACAAAACTATTTTTATGGTTATCTATGCACTTGAATGTTTGTTCTTATGATATTTGTTTGATTTGGATTTTTGATTGAGTGTGATGGGTTGTGGAGTGATGTCCACAATTACATCTGCGTATACGTATAGGCATAAATAGAATTCATAAGAAAACTAAGCCACTTAGATTATCCTCCATTAAAATGTATCTATCCCTCTAATCTTAAAAGACTCACCCATACCTTAATAGATTCATCGTATCTTATAAGATTCTCCCTTGTCTTACTAGATCCACCTCATCTTAAAAGATTCTTCTTACCTTAATAAATTCACCTTATCTTGAAGAGATTCTAACCTACCTACATCATATAATCCATCTTATCCTAAAAAGATACTCATCTTATCTTGAAGAGATTTTATGTCATCCTAATAGATCTAACTGGCCTTAAAAGATTCTATCTTATCTTTATGGATACATAATATCCTAATAAGCATACTTATCCACCCTAGTTTAAACAACCATGATCTAATACAAATTAATTAGATCTTATCTAGTTAAACTAGTCATACTAACCTAATCTAGATCTCATCTAACCTAATATGATCTAATCTAGTGTAAGTTACTTAATGCTGGTACAAAAGATAAGACCATACCCCTCATGCACTTAAAACTAAACTAGTGCCTTAAACCAACTCAGCCACATGCATGAGATCTGATCCAACCAATAGAGTCATGAAGAATTGCATAATATGTCTATCCCCATCTAACATCAAACAAACATTTACCTACATCATGTAATCTATTACATCCATATCCATCTTAACCATACTCCCCAACCCTACCGATATACATTAACCACGAATCAATGAGACCAAGACCGGAGAAGAAAAGATCAACATCAACAAGGAAGGGTATAACAGTCAAAGCGAATCTCGAGATGAGTCAAGACTTAAACACTTTGGATAAAGTCTTTTCCTTGCCATAATCTTTCTTACCCCAACCTGTTCAGTTTAGACCCCACATAAATAGTAGCTGGAAACCTATGCTCTCCCAATCTTCCACTACCTCCACCCACCCCACCAACTCCGTCAAGCTACGTAAACATATAAATAAATTATTACTATTTGTAAGACCTAAATGTTACTTTAGTTAGTAGTTGATGTGATACTATGTTAGGAAGAATAAGAAAAGGTCTATTTGACCCCATGTGTTGCTAATAAATTATGCATCATGTTGAGATTTTTGTTTGTGCATATGTGTTGAGACAATATGAGTATGCACCCTCTTACAAATCTCGAGGACGAGATTTCTGTTAAGGGGGGTAGGATTTGTAACATCCCAAAATCCTAACTTTGGAATTTCATAAAAAAAGTTTGTCCAAAATATTTGAGTTAAAGATTGGAACTAGGATTCAACTTGAAACGAGAAAACAAATGAATAAGAACTTTATTAGGTTAGTAAATATTTCTTGGAAATAAGTATGTGGCAATATTATATATATTCTTTTTATTATCAAAGATTGATTGGAGTCTCAAAACTAAAAGACAAAGTTGAAAATCTTTTAATAAACGTAAAGATTTCTAATTTCGGATGAATTAATTATTCTTTTCTCTCTCTTATGAATTATGCATCGATATTATTCAAATAATAAAATAATTATCACATCATACTGGGATTATTTTGTTTGTTAAAACTTAGAACTGAATTAATTTGAAGTTCAAATTCAAAAGAATAAAGAATAGGAAAGAAAATAGGAAATAATAAAGAAAAAGGGAGAACCAACTAACAGCTGGGCCAAATTTTCCACCCACGGCCCATCTCCCTAATCCCGAACCAGCCCAGCTTGACTCCACCGCTCACTGTTTCCTCTGGGCCGGGTTCACTCACTCGCTCGTGCCTGGCGCTGCTGGCAGGTGGGCGCGTAGGCGCGGCTGACAAGCGGGGCCAGGGCGTCAGCAGGTCAGGGCGGGCTGACTAGTCGGGCCTAGAGGCAGAGGCACGGGTGAGGGGGAGAGAGGCGGGCGGTTAGATCCCAATCGAAGGGCTAGGATTAGATCTACTCGAGTTGAGTCGGAACCATCCGATCTCGGACAGATGGCCGAGATCTAACGACTAGGGCTGGATTGGGCACGGTGGCGCTGCTCGGTCCCACGGCGAGAGTTCACCGGAGACGAGCAGACCCGCCACGACAGGGCACTAGAGGCTCGGGGACTAACCTAGGCGCAATCAGGGAGGTCTGGCGAACTCGACCATGGCCTACACGCAAGCGTAGGGGCACCACAGGGCGCAGGCCATCGGAGCAGGCTAACAGCGACACTAGATTGCTCCGGCGAGCAATCGTGTGAGCTATAGAGCGAGGGATGACCAAATTAAGGGCACGGGTAGGTCGCTTACCTCGAGCAGAAGCGCTGGCATCTCGAAACGACAGCGGAGGCGTAGGGGCTCGTCGGGGTGACGGTGGCGGACTCCGACTATGCAAGAAAATGCTCCGGTGAGCGCAGAACGGACGCAGCAGGGATGGAGAGGGCACACCGAAGTGTGTCCCGAGTAGCTGACGATAAGGCGAAGCTCACCGTGGCACTAGACGGGGCACGGGCACAACGGCGACCACAGAACAAGCGGTGGGCATCGGCGGACGGTGGCAGAGCTCTCGATTCGTGTGGGTAGAGCGAGAGAGAGGACGAGGGAGCTAGGCAGAGGGCGCAAATGAGAGAGAGGAGGTGGGCTAGCAGGACGCGGGGCTCAAAAGGGGCGAGGGGGCTCGGACGTGGCCGGAGAACGCGCGGACGTGGGCGCGTCCACGGCGGGGAGATCGTGGGCGAGAGGTTAGAGACGGGCTGACAGGTGGGACAGCGGGGCAGAGAGAGAGAGTGGGTGCGGGGAAAAGAACGGCGCCAACAGCTTGGGCCCGCGGGATAGAGAGAGGGGGGAGTGAGCGTGCAGTCTTGCGCCGACAGGCGGGACCCGCCTGTCAGACACAGGGGGCGCGTGGGCGTGCGCACGGGCTGGGCTAAATGGGCCGACTTAGGCTGAAATGCCCTTTTCTTTTTTCCTGTAATTTCTATTCCCTTTTCTATTTATTTTCTCTGGGGTTTTCAATTCAAATTCAAATCAAGTTTCAAATTCAAACCAAATCAAATATATGCAACAATTCAAAGAATATTTAGGCTCAATATGATGCAACATTCCATGACTCATAAGTTTTGGGCAAAATAAAATAAATAATCCTTCACTAATTCAACTAACCCTAATTAAAAGAGAAAGAGAGAGAAAGAGAAACTAGAGTGAGATAGAGAAGAGTAACACCTGAATTTGGATGATCATAATAAAGAAATTTTATACCCCCAAATTCAGGGTGTTACAGACCTATCCCCTTAAAAGGATCTCACCCTCGAGATTCAGGGCTAGCTAGCAAAGAGTTCAGGGTACTTGGCTCTTAGATCATCTTTTCTTTCCCAGGTTGCTTCTTCCTCTGAGTGATGGCCCCATTTGACTTTGCACATTCTAATGGTGTTCCTCCGAGTGACCTGATCTGCTATTTCCAGAATCTGCGTCGGCTTCTCAATATAAGTCAGATCTTCTTGAACTTCAAGGTCTTCCGTTGGCAACTGCTCTTCTGGCACTCTCAAGCATTTCTTCAACTGAGACATGTGGAACACATCATGCACTGCGGACAGGTTTTCTGGTAAGCTGAGTTGATAAGCCATTTCTCCACGTCTTGCCTGAATCTAATACGGCCCGATATAGTGAGGGGCTAGCTTGCCCTTGACTCCAAACCTCTTGGTTCCTCTGATGGGTGACACTTTCAAATAGACATAGTCTCCCACTTCAAAACTAAGTTCCCTTCTCCTGTGTCAGCATAGCTTCGCTATCTGGACTGTGCTGCCTTCATATTTTCCCAGACCATTCTGATATTCTCTTCAGCTTCAAGCAAAATCTCTGGACCAAACACCTGTCTCTTACCGGGTTGGTCCCAATGCAATGGTGTTATGCAATTCCTCCCATAGAGTGCTTCAAATGGTGACATCTTCAGACTGGCCTGATAACTGTTGTTGTAGGAGAATTCTGCATACGGTAGCCTCTTGTCCCAACCTAACTGGTCTTGCAAAGCACAAGCTCTCAACATATCCTCAAGAATCTGGTTGGTTCTCTCAATCTGACCATCTGTCTGCGGGTGATAAGTTGAACTGAATTTCAAGTGAGTACCCAAAGCTTCATGTAGCTGCTGCCAAAAGTGAGAAGTAAACTGGGTGCCTGTATCCGATATTATCTTCTTTGGAATACCATGCAAGCACACAATCCGAGACATGTATAACTCTGCCAACACTGCACTGCTATAGGTGGTCTTGACTGGTATGAAATGGGCCGTCTTTGTTAAACGGTCCACTACTACCTAGATGGAGTCATAACCAGCTCGAGTGTGGGGCAGACCAACTATAAAGTCCATCCCAATCTCATCCCATTTCCACTGCGGAATCTGCAACGGCTGCAATAATCCTGCGGGTCTCTGATGTTCTGCCTTGATCCTCTGACAACTGTCGCATCTGGCCACATACTCTGCTATCTCTCTTTTCATACTGTACCACCAGAATCTCTTCTTCAAGTCTTGGTACATTTTCTCGCTACCAGGGTGTATAGAATACGCTGTCTCATGAGCTTCCTTGAGAATCAGTTCCTGGATCGAGGTGATGTTGGGAACACACAGTCTATCCTTGAACCATACCACTCCTTCTGCATCTTCACGGAAATCTGGACCTTTCCCATCTGTAATTAGCTATCGGATTTCGTTGATCTTCTCATCATCCTTCTGACCTTTCCTGGTGTCTTATTCCAGAGTGGGCTCTAACTCAATTGTCACTCCTTGAGTGTTGTTCAGAAATCCGAGACTCAGCCTATCGAATTCCTTTGCTAGCTTGAACAGCATCGGGTGAGCGGCCAACATGTTGACTTGACTCTTCCTGCTAAGAGCATCTGCAACCACATTTGCTTTGCCTGGGTGATAATGAATCTCCAGCTCATTGTCCTTGATCAATTCTAGCCATCTTCGCTGCCTCATGTTTAACTCTGACTGAGTGAATATGTACTTGAGGCTCTTGTGGTCCGTGTAAATATCACACTTCTGCCCATAAAGATAATGTCTCCAGGTCTTCAGTGCATGAACCACTGCTGCTAGCTCCAAATCATGAGTGGGGTAATTCTTCTCATGAACTTTCAACTGTTGGGACTGAAAGGGAAATAGGGTTTAACCTTTTCCTAAATATGATTTTGGTGGTCGAATGCCCAACACAAATATTTGGACTAACTAGTTTGCTCTAGATTATATATTCTATAGGTGCCAAAGGTTCAACACAAACCAATAAAAAGATCAAAGTTAGGGTTCAAAAGAAAGGAGCAAAAGAAACAGAAGAGAACCCTGGTCTGGCGCACCGGATTGTCCGGTGTGCCACCGGACAGTGTCCGGTGCACCAGGGGAGATCGACTTCAAACTCTTCACCTTCGGGTTTTTGGGACCGCGCTCCGCTATAATTCACCAGACTGTCCGATGTGCCAGCGGTGCAACGGCTAGGCAGCGCAACGGTCGGCTCCATCGGTCGCCTGCAGAAGCTACAGTGCACGGACGGTTCATGCAGAGTCAGAGCAGCACCAGAAGGCGCACCGGACAGTGAACTGTGGTTGTCCGTTGCAGCACCAGACTGTCTGGTGCACCAAGAAGTCAGAGCTCCAACGGTCGAAACCGTCAGAACCCTAACGGTTGGGTGACGTGGCTAGCGCACCGGACACTGTCCGGTGCGCCCATCGACAGCAGCCTTCCCCAACGGTTGAATTGGTGGTTGGGGCTATAAATACCCCCAACCACCTCCACTCCAAACATCCAAGCATTCACTACTCCTCATTCAATACAAGAGCAAAACACAACACTCCAAGACACAAATCAAAGCCTCCGATCAAATCAAAGTCCACAATTCAACTCTAGTTTTTAGGACTTGTGAGAAGATCAACTTGTGTTCTTTTGTTGCTCTTGTTGCTTGGTTGGCTTTCTTCTTCCTCATTCTTGCTCTCTAAGTGACTTGTAATCAATGCAAGAGACACCAAGTGTGTGGTGGTCCTTGTGGGGTCTAAGTGACCCATTTGATTAAGAAGCCTCACTCGGTCTAGGTGACCGTTTGAGAGAGGGAAAGGGTTGAAAGAGACCTGGTCTTTGTGGCCACCTCAACAGGGAGTCGGTTCTCAAGAACCGAACCTCAGTAAAACAAATCACCGTGTCATCTGCTTCATTTCCTTGTGATTTGTTTTTGCCCTCTCTTTCGGACTCACATTTATTTCTAATGCTAACCACGGCTTGTAGTTGCATTTAAAGTTATAAATTTTAGTTTCCGCCTATTCACCCCCCTCTAGGCGACTTTCAATTGGTATCAAAGCCTGGTACTTCATTAGAGTCTAACCACTCGAAGTGATGTCGAGAGATCACGCCAAGAAAGAGATCGTGACCGGCGGTGACAAGCCTACAAGCCACGGGAAGGCTCCATCGAAGGAGTCCGGTAACAAGCTAAAGGAGGGATCACCTCCTCACAAGTCGCATCGGAGTGGCGACAAGAAAAAGAAGATGAAGAAGGTGGTCTACTATGAGACCGACTCTTCGTCGCCATCCACCTCTGGCTCCAACGCGCTGTCCGTCACTTCTAAGCGCCATGGGCGCAAGAAGTTTAGTAAGATCCCCCTACGCTATCCTCGCATTTTCAAACGCACTCCTTTACTTTCTGTCCCACTAGGCAAACCACCGGTTTTTATGGTGAAGATTATTGTATGTGGAGTGATAAAATGAGGCATCACCTAACCTCACTCCACGCTAGCATATGGGACATTGTTGAGTTTGGAGCGCAGGTACCATCCGTAGGGGATGAGGGCTATGATTTGGACGAGGTCGCCCAAATCAAGCACTTTGATTCCCAAGCAACTACTATACTCCTCGCCTCTCTATGTCGAGAGGAGTATAATAAGGTGCAAGGGTTGAAAAGTGCCAAGGAGATTTGGGACATACTAAAGACCGCGCACGAAGGAGATGAGGTGACCAAGATCACCAAGCGGGAGACGATCGAGGGGGAGCTCAGTCGGTTCGTCCTCAACCAAGGAGAGGAGCCATAAGCCATGTACAACCGGCTCAAGACCTTGGTGAACCAAGTGCGCAATCTCGGGAGCATAAAATGGGATGACCATAAAATGGTCAAGGTTATTCTTAGATCACTTGTTTTTCGTAATCCCACTCAAGTTCAATTAATATGTGGTGATCCTAGATACAAGCTAATGTCTCTCGATGAAGTTATAGGAAAGTTTGTGAGCTTTGAATTGATGATCAAAGGCTCCAAACAAATCAACAACTTGGAGCAAGGCAGCACCTCCACACCCAAGGTGCAACCCGTCGCATTCAAAGCGACGGAGGAAGAAAAGAAGGAATCTACACCAAGTAGGATTCCAATTGACGCCTCCAAGCTTGACAACGAGGAAATGGCGCTTATCATCAAAAGCTTTCGCCAAATCCTCAAGCAAAGGAAGGGGAAGGATTACAAACCCCGTTCCAAAAGGTTGTGCTACAAGTGTGGTAAGCCCGATCATTTTATCGCTAAATGTCCTATGTCTAGTGATAGTTATAGGGGCAACGACAAGAAGGGAAAGAGGAAGGAAAAGAAGAGGTACTACAAGAAGAAGGGTGGCGATGCCCATGTGTGTCAGGAATGGGACTCCGATGAGAGCTCCACCGACTCCTCCTCCAACGAGGACGCCGCCAACATCGCCGTCAATAAGGGTCTTCTCTTCCCCAACGTCGGCCATAAGTGCTTCATGGCAAAGGACGGCAAAAAGAAGAAGGTAAAATCTAGAGCTTCTACAAAATATACAACATCTAGTGATGAGGCTAGCTCTAGTGATGATGAAGAAAACTTGCTTAGTCTTTTTGCCAACCTTAACATGCAACAAAAGGAAAAATTAAATGATTTAATAGGTGATATTCATGAGAAGGATGAACTCTTGGATAGCCAAGAAGAATTCCTTATTAAGGAAAATAAAAAGCATGTTAAGGTGAAGAATGCTTATGCTCAGGAAGTAGAAAAATGTGAAAAATTAACAAATGAGCTTAGCATATGCCATGACACTATTTCCAATCTTAGAAATGAGAATGCTAGTTTAATTGCTAAGGTGGAAAATTCAAATGTTTGCAATGATTCAATTATCAGTCTTAAGAATGAAAATGCTTGTTTAATTGCAAAGATTGATAAATTGAATGAATCTCTTTCTAGCCTTAGAACTGATAATGATAAATTAATTGTTAAGACTAAAGATTTGATTGTTTGCAATAATTCCATTTCTTGTCTTAGAGATGAAAATACCATGCTAAAATCTAAGATAGATGAATTAAAATCTTGCAAACCCTCTACATCCACTGTTGATCATGTTTCTATTTGCATGAGATGTAGAGATATTAATGTTGATGCTATTCATGATCACCTTGCTTTAATTAAACAACAAAATGATCACATAGCTCAACTAACTTCTAAAATAAATGAGCATGAGATAGAAAATGAAAATTTTAAATTTGCTAGGAGCATGCTCTATAATGGGAGACGCCCTGGCATTAAGGATGACATTGGTTTCCAACAGGGAGACAATGTCAAGCTTAATGCCCTAAGAAATTGTATAACTTTGTTAAGGGCAAGTCTCCCATGGTTCAGGATAACGAGGGTTACATTTTATATCCTGCTGGTTATCCTGAGCACAAAATTAGGAGAATTCATGCTAGGAAGTCTCATTTTGTTTTCCATCATGCTTTTATGTATAAGAATGGGGCATCTAGCTCTAGGCATTCTACCCATGTTAAAATGCCTAAAAGGAAATCTCCAACTGCATCAAATGAGCCTATTATTTCATTTAAGACTTTTGATGCCTCTTATGTTTTAACTAACAAATCGGGCAAAGTAGTTGCCAAATATGTTGTGGCCAAACACAAGGGCTCAAAGACTTGTGTTTGGGTACCCAAGGTGCTTGTTTCTAATGTGAAAGGACCCAAGACCATTTGGGTACCTAAAAACAAGGCCTAAACTTGTTTTGCAGGTTTATGCATCCAGGGGCTCAAGTTGGATCATTGATAGCGGGTGCACAAACCACATGACAGGGGAGAAAAGAATGTTCTCCTCCTATGAGAAAAACCAAGATCCCCAAAGAGCTATCACATTCGGGGATGGAAATCAAGGTTTGGTCAAAGGACTTGGTAAAATTGCTATATCTCCTGACCATTCTATTTCTAATGTTTTTCTTGTTGATTCTTTAGATTACAACTTGCTTTCAGTTTCTCAATTGCAAAATGGGTTACAACTGTCTTTTTAGTGATATAGGTGTTACTGTCTTTAGAAGAAGTGATGATTCAATAGCATTTAAGGGAGTGTTAGAGGGTCAGCTATACTTAGTTGATTTTAATAGAGCTGAAGTCAACACTTGCTTAATTGCTAAGACTAATATGGGTTGGCTCTGGCATCGCCGACTAGCCCATGTTGGAATGAAGAATCTTCACAGGCTTCTAAAGGGAGAACACATTTTGGGACTAACAAATGTTCATTTTGAGAAAGACAGGGTTTGTAGCGCATATCAAGCAGGAAAGCAAGTTGATGCCCACCATCCACACAAGAACATCATGACAACGGACAGGCCATTGGAACTACTCCACATGTATCTATTCGGCCCGATAGCTTACATAAGCATCGGCGGCAGTAAATACTGTCTAGTAATTGTGGATGATTATTCTCGCTTCACTTTAGTATTCTTTTTGCAAGATAAATCTCAAACCCAAGAGACATTAATGGGATTCTTGAGACAAGCTCAAAATGAGTTCGGCTTAAGGATCAAAAAGATTAGAAGCGACAATAGGACGGAGTTCAACAACTCATAATTAGAAGTCTTTCTTGAGGAGGAGGGCATCAAGCATGAGTTCTCTTCTCCCTACATGCCATAACAAAATGGTGTAGTGGAGAGGAAAAATAGAACTCTACTGGATATGGTGAGGACCATGCTTGATGAGTATAAGACTTCGGACCGGTTTTGGGCTGAGGCGATTAACACCGCCTGCTACTCCATCAACCGGCTCTATCTTCATCGAATCCTCAAGAAGACATCTTATGAACTCCTCACCGGTAAAAAGCACAATGTTTCATATTTTAGAGTCTTTGGTAGTAAATGTTTTATACTTGTTAAAAGAGGTAGAAAATCTAAATTTGCTCCTAAGGCTGTAGAAGGCTTTTTACTAGGATATGATTCAAACACAAGGGCATATAGAGTCTTTAACAAGTCCACTAGACTAGTTGAAGTTTCTTGTGACATTGTGTTTGATGAGTCTAATGGCTCCCAAGTGGAGCAAGTTGATCTTGATGAGCTAGATGATGAAGAGGCTCCGTGCGTCGCGCTAAGGAACATGTCCATTGGGGATGTGTCTCCTAAGGAATCCGAAGAGCTTTCACAAGCACAAGATCAACCGTCATCTTCCATACAAGCATCTCCACCAACTCAAGATGAGGAACAGGCTCAAGGTGATGAAGAAGAAGATGAGCCACCTCAAGAGAAGGACAATGATCAAGGGGGAGATGAAGTTGATCAAGACAAGGAAGATGAACAAGAAATACAGGGTCAAAGACCGCCACACCCAAGAGTCCACCAAGCGATTCAAAGAGATCACCCCGTGAACTCCATTCTTGGTGATGTCCATAAGGGGGTAACTACTCGATCTCGAGTCGCTCATTTTTGTGAACATTACTCTTTTGTCTCCTCTATTGAGCTATACAGGGTAGAGGATGCACTAAGAGATTCGGATTGGGTGCTGGCAATGCAAGAGGAGCTCAACAACTTCACAAGGAATGAGGTATGGCATTTGGTTCCACGTCCTAATCAAAATGTTGTAGGTACCAAGTGGGTATTCCGCAACAAGCAAGATGAGCATGGTGTGGTGATAAGAAACAAAGCCCGACTTGTGGCCAAGGGTTATTCACAAGTCGAAGGTTTGGATTTTGATGAAACTTATGCACCCGTAGCTAGGCTTGAGTCAATTCGCATATTACTTGCCTATGCTACTTACCATGGCTTCAAGCTTTATCAAATGGATGTGAAAAGTGCCTTCCTCAATGGACCAATCAAGGAAGAGGTCTATGTTGAGCAACCTCCCGGCTTTGAAGATAGTGAGTACCCTAACCATATCTATAAACTCTCAAAGGCGCTTTATGGGCTCAAGCAAGCCCCAAGAGAATGGTATGAATGTCTGCGAGATTTTCTTATCACTAATGGCTTCAAAGTTGGAAAAGCTGATCCTACTCTCTTTACTAAAACTATTTCAAATGATTTGTTTGTATGCCAAATTTATATTTATGATATTATATTTGGGTCTACTAACAAATCTACTTGTGAAGAGTTTAGTAGTATCATGGTACAGAAATTCGAGATGTCTATGATGGGGGAGTTGAGATATTTCTTAGGATTCCAAATCAAGCAACTCCAAGAGGGCACCTTCATCAGCCAAATGAAGTATATTCAAGACATTCTTAAGAAGTTTGGAATGAAGGATGCCAAGCCCATCAAGACACCCATGGGAACCAATGGGCATCTCGACCTCGACACGGGAGGTAAATCAGTAGATCAAAAGGTATACCGGTAGATGATAGGATCATTACTCTATTTATGTGCTTCTCGACCGGATATTATGCTTTCCGTATGCATGTGTGCAAGGTTCCAAGCCGATCCTAAGGAATTTCACCTTAGGGCCGTGAAGCGAATCATGAGATATTTAGTTTACACTCCTATGTTTGGGCTTTGGTACCCCAGGGGATCAACCTTTGATTTGATAGGATATTCTGATGCTGTGGGGGACGGATATCCCCCGGGTCCACCAGAAGGATAAAAGATCTCACGAAAGGCTCGTGGGCCCAATAATTCGCGAGGTCATCCCTTCGTGGGCCTGGGAAAGAATGCCTAGTGAACTGGATCGACACGGGATCAGACCGGTGCAAGCCCAGATGGCCCGACGAACTCGAGCGGTGATCACAACAGCGACCCGTCCTTCCCGCATAGGAGCCCCGTACGTCGGAACTGAGCAAGGATGGGTCGGCTAAATTATAGGAAGATAGACTCAGTCAGTTCACTATTACTTAGGTTCACGTTGTTATCATATCCACATGTAATGCCCCACGGTCGAGTATATAAGGCCTAGGGGGCACCCCTTCAAAGACATCTACCTCATTACTTAGCCATCCACCTGACTCTCTACATTTCCAGCACTAGAGAACCTCCCTGTAACCCATCACAAAAAGTACTCACGCCAGGACGTAGGGTGTTACGCATCTCAAAGCGGCCCGAACCTGTACACAATTGTCCACTATCTCTCGTGCATCTAGCACGAACCATCGAGTTACAGTCGGTAACACCATCCTACTCCAAAAAGCACCTTGAGGGGTAACCCCGGGTGCGCGGTCGGACCCAAAACACCGACAGCTGGCGCGCCAGGTAGGGGGTGTGTCATCGATCCAAGCTAGCTCAATGGCCGTCACCTTCCAGCACAAGATCATCCTCCGTCCCGGGTCCGTGTTCTGCTTCGGAACTATCTCATCTGTAGCGGATGAGGAGGGAACTCTGCATCGCATCACGGATCCACCGGAGAAAAAATCTTCCTCAAAGATCTCCGAGAAAATTGGAGCGAAGCAGGGAAAAGCGCAACCTCCAGCGCTCCGAGAAAAGATCACCTTCAGCAAGCTAGGAGCCGAGGGTCCGTCTACCCGGAGAACTCCGTTGTCCACCTCTCCGACGGAAAAATGGACACGGATCACAAGGAAAAAGGAAGCAAATGAGGCAAAGGATCGTCAAGCTGCTCTTTCTGTGCCTCCGTCCTCAAAGGAGAGTAGAGAGAAGACCGTCGCGACAATTGCTCCATTCTACCCCGACATCCTCTTCATCGAGGGAAGAGCATAATCGAAACCTATCTCCGACGATGAACCAACTACGCCAGGAGAAGAACCTCTTCATCGGGAATCTCGCCGGTGAAGGAACCGACACCGAAATATTCGGCGACATCATGAGGCCGGAGAACGGGATCCAACACAGCCTGTATCACGAGACGAGGTCTCAGAAGTGGGAGAATCTCTAGAAGAACGGGTCCTCATAGAAAGGAGGAACTCTCGACGACGTGACCGCCGGCAAGCTCAAGAACAGGCTGAGCAGGAAACAAGGCAACGTCGAGAGAATCCACTCTTTGGACACAACCTGAACCCCGACTTCGCCCGAGCCATGAACACGCCGAGTGAAGTTGGTGGAGTGTTGGCTCGGATAGTTGATGGCCTCCCCCGGACTCCCAACACCGAGGGCTATCGACGGCTGTTCACTCTGGCAGCCAACCACCTTCTGCCACTCGCTCATCCACCGAGCAATCTACGACACGCCATCAACAGTCAGCAAGATGCATGGAGCTCCATCAACGCTTCGCGCGAACGACGACACGAGAACGAGATCCGTCACCGAGAAGAGTATGACCGGGATCACGACATCCCGGCACGGAGTCAAGCCACCAGGACTGAATCGGCCACGGCTTCGACTGGTGGCACCACCCAGGGACGGTCGAGACGCCACGACAACCACTCCCCTCCCCGGGACAGACATCATCATCGACGACAAGAGGACACGTGTGGAGTATCGGCGCTTACTCCACGCCTCAGGGCCATTCAGTGGCCCCCTACCTTCAAGGTCTCCAACATTGACAAATATGAACCCAAGCAGGATCTGGGAGGCTGGCTGGCTGTCTACACCACCGCCGCCCGAGCCGCTGGAGCAACTGAAGATGTGATGACTGTGTACTTGCCTATTGTCCTTGGGCAAGACGCGCTGCAATGGCTGCAACACCTACCCCGACATTGCATCGACGACTGGAGCGACTTCAGTCGGTGCTTCACCGCCAACTTCCAATCTCTCTCCGACAAACTGGCACAACCATGGGACCTCAAATCCATCAAGCTCCAGGGAGATGAAACTCTTCGGTCATACCTCAAAAGATTTTAGACCATGAGAAATCGTATCCCCGAGGTTGCGGAAGCCGCAGTGATCGAGGACTTCTACCGGGGATCTAATGACTCGGCCTTCGTCCGAGCCATACTACAGAAGGCGCCGACCACTTCTGAGCAACTGTTCCGGGAAGCCGACCTCTACATCACCACCGACGAACGAGCTCAAGACCTCATCAGAGGAGCAAAGCCCGCACCGGCAGCACCACGACATGACGCGAACTAGTAGCCCGACAAACGCTGGGAGAAGAGACCTCGTGAAGAGGTCCACTCCACCGGACTGCCCGCCTCTTGCACCCGAGGAGGACCTCGCGGAGGCGAACGCACGCTGGACGACATCCTCGACGCCCAGTGCCCGTACCACAAAGACATGTGCCACACCCTCCAGAACTGCAGAGACTTCAAGCATTCCGTGGGGAACGGTCGACCCTTCCAATCTCTACCTCCTCCGTCGCCACGAGGAGCACCTGGAGAACCTCGACAACCCCAGCAGCAGCAGGAGGGAGGAGGTGGAGCCTTCCCGCGCATTGACAGAGAAGTCAACGTCATCTTCGGTGGACACGGGTCATAAGAAAGCAAGAGACAACAAAAGCTCAACGATCATCAGATACTGGTGGCGGCTACCAGTCCTCCCGCCCCGTACCGATGGTCTGAGCACCCGATCACCTTCACCCGGGCAGACCAGTGGCTCAACTTTGACCACCCAGGCAAGTATACGCTCCTCGTCGATCCGGTGATCCGAGAGAGCAGGGTAAAGAAGGTATTAGTGGATGGGGGAAGCGGCATCAACGTCACCTTCCCCCAGACGCTCCAAGGCTTGGGAGTTCCCCTCAAAGAGCTCCATGAGTCGGACACATCCTTCTTCGGCATCGTGCCGACTGAAGGAGAATATCCGCTGGGCCACATCTACATGCTGGTCACCTTCGGAACTTCGGAAAACTACAGGACCGAGTTCCTGAGGTTCGAGGTGGCAAATTTCGACTGCGGATACAACGCCATCATCGGGAGGCCTGGATTGGCGAAGTTCATGGCCATTCCACATTATACATACATGATATTGAAGATGCCAGGACCACAAGGGATCATAACTGTGCGCGCTAACTTCCAAGGCGCCGCAGAATGTTTCCGAGTGGCCATTCAGGCGGCCCTCACCACCAAACCATCGGCGACTTCTTCTGCGCAGGCAAACTCAAAGCCTGAGGAAGACCTCGCGGTACCCGCGAATGAAGCTCAAGCCATGACCTCTATACGACCAATTGAAGAAACCAAGAGAATCAATCTTGGGTTCACCGACGAGCGCAAAACTGCTATCATCAATTCTAGCCTGGATGACAAATAGGAAGGCACGCTCGTCCAGTTTTTGCAAGATAACAGAGACGTATTCGCATGGCAACCCGCGGATATGCCGGGAGTCCCGAGAGAACTGGCCGAGCACAAATTGAAGGTCTACCCCCAGGCGCGGCCGATCCGACAAAAAATTACGTCGCTTCACGCCCGACAAGAGAGAAGCCATCCGTGCTGAGCTGGCTCGCTTGGTCACGGCCGGATTCATTAGAGAGGTGTTACATCTTGAGTGGTTAGCCAATCCTGTTCTTGTACTAAAAAAGAATAAAGTGGATTGGCGCATGTGCGTCGACTATACGGACCTCAACAAACACTGTCCGAAAGATCCCTTCGGACTTCCTAGGATAGACTAGGTGGTGGACTCGACCGTCGGGTGTTCTGTGTTGTCTTTCTTGGATTGCTACTCCGGGTATCATCAGATTAGCTTGGCAAAAGAAGACGAGGAAAAACAGCATTCATCACCCCATTCGGAGCTTTCTACTATACCTCCATGCCGTTCAGCCTCAAAAACGCTGGAGCGACTTATCAGAGAGCTATTCAGACATGCTTAGCTGACCACTGGGGCAAGCGTGTGGAAGCTTATGTGGATGATGTGGTGATCAAGACAGAGAATTCAGAAAACTTCATTGAAGATTTGCAGCTGGTCTTCAACAGTCTACGGCGATATCGATGGAAGCTTAATCCCGAAAAATGTGTCTTCGGAGTACCGGCAGGAAAGTTGCTCGGGTTTATTGTCAGCCACCGGGGAATTAAGGCCAATCCAAAAAAGATCGAGGCTATGATGAGAATGGAAGCACCACGATCATAGAAGAAAGTGCAAAGACTTACCGGATGCATGGCAGCTCTAAGCAGATTCATATCAAGGCTGGGAGAAAAAGGCTTACCGTTCTATAAGTTGCTCAAGAAGGTAGACAAATTCCAGTGGACTTCAGAAGCACAGGAAGCTCTAGATGCGTTGAAGAAATTCTTGACAACACCACCAATGCTAAAACCACCTCGTCGAGCCTCGCCGACTCAACTGGCTGAAGACCTTCTATTATACATCTCTTGCACGACTCACGTAGTGAGCACCGCGTTGGTAGTCGAGCGAGCAGAGGAAGGACATGCATACCTAGTACAACATCCTGTCTATTTCATCAGTGAAGTCCTAGGTCCCTTAAAAAAGAAATACCCTCAAGTTCAGAAATTATTATATGCAGTACTTCTAACTGCACGCAAGCTCCGTCACTACTTCGACACCCACAAAGTCATAGTAGTCACTAGATTTCCGATAGGGGATATTCTTCACAATAAAGAAGCCATCGGAAGAATAGCTAAGTGGGCCTGTGAACTGGGATCTCATGACATTGAATTTCGACCTCGCACTGCCATCAAAACTCAAGCACTAGTTGACTTCGTATCAGAGTGGACCGAGCAACAGGTGCCGGATAACCCAGAAACTGCAGAAGTATGGCGAATGTATTTTGATGGCTCGTTGAAGCTGCAGGGAGCAGGCGAAGGGATCCTCTTTATTGCACCTGGAGGTGAACAACTCAAATATGCTCTTCAATTGTTATTTCCAGCATCCAACAATGCAGCAGAATACGAAGCTCTGATTCATGGACTAAACATTGCCATATCACTGGGCATCAAGAGACTGATGGCATATGGAGACTCTCTGGTGGTCATAAGTCAGATAAATAAAGAATGGGATTGCTCGAACGATTCCATGGGAAAATACTGCACTGCTGTTCGAAAACTAGAAGACAAATTTGAGGGTCTAGAATTCCATCATGTGGAGAGAGACCGCAACGCGGCAGCTGATGCATTGTCCAAGCTAGGATCCAGTCGGACTCAGGTCCCACCTGGAGTTTTCATCCAAGAAGTACTGCACCCGAGCATTTCACTGGATCGAGTAGAGGAATGCAATATTCTGAGCCAACCAGAGCCAGATGACTGGAGGGAGCCGATCATCAGGTATATAAAGAATGCGGAGGAGAAGACCCTACGTGAACATCCATGGAAGTATGAGAGGGAGAATCAACTCGAACACCCTCGGGGGCTGGGTCATAGCTCGCGCTACCCATCCAAGCCGGATCATCCCTAGCAACACCCTTGGGGGCTGGGTAAGCGCTAGCGCCATCCTTGAGGGCCGAACCCTCTGTAACAGCCACCTCTAAGGCTGAAGGACCCTCAACCACTTCCATGGTAACAGAGCAATCCAGACCAGTCTCCTGACCCTTAAGACCGCGATCCAAGGTAGATGAGGCACGGGACGCCGCTCGGGATAACTCCAACCCGACATCAGGCACATCAGCACAAATATCCATCATCCCACCATCTGCTGGCTCTGACAACAGATCCTCTAGGACCATATCTTTGAGAGTCTAATCAAAATTTACCAGAAACAATTCTTGTAGACCAACGAGGGCAGACAAAGCCGGAGAAGGAACACCACTACTCTCCCCTCTGGCTATGTAGCGCCGGCTGTTCTTCCGAATTAGAGGGATTTCATCATCCTCTTCCTCACCTTCATAAAAAATGTGGACAGTACACCCATTGGGGTCAGCATCATCAAGGTCACACCCATTGGGGTCAGCATCAGTCGGGTCACACCCATTGGGATCAGCTTCAGCAAAAACCGGCACTGGCACTTCCTCAGCAGCAGGAGCAGAAGGACCGGCATCCTGATCCAAGCATGACACTCGGTGGAGACGTCTCTTTTTCTTTTTATTCCCTTCAGCAGGAGAAGCTGGATGATTGGCTCGGTGAGGACGCTTCGGGCGAACACTATCAGACCTCTGAGTATCTAAAGCTTTGCCAGACTCTGGAATGGGTGCTACAGCCAGTGTTTCAGTAGGGGCTACATCAGAGGAATCTTTAGCCAACATGTCTAGCATGACACTTATCTCTGCGTCACTTGGATTCAAAGGTACCTCGAAATGAACCTGTTTCTCGTCGTCAGGGATTTCGCCAAGTGAGACAACCAAAGCATCAACCTCTTCGGGAGAAGGTCACACTCTAAGGCCCAAACCGCTATCACCAGCAGGAGGATTTGACACAAAACTGATAAAGGCCTTGGAAGGAGGCAGATTCCAGGCTGAGTATGCAACAGGAGCACCGATATTCGACACCTTGCCTCTAAGTGTCATCTCGAGCCGGCTCACCAAATCCACAGCAGGAATCCTTCTGTTGGTAACCCAGGTTTAATCAGCGAGGCCTCGATACAGATAAGTTGGGTATGCTCTGTCCTTTAGTGGCTGAATATTCTTGAAAACAAAATCGGCAACGACACCTCTGCAGTCAGACCCTTATCTTTCAATAATCCAACCTCAGCAGTAGAGCCCCCGCCTCAGCCACCTCCAGGTCTATGGGGGATTCAGTCCAACTCGGAGTGCGAACATCTGGCTGTCTCCCTGACCGTGGGGGAGGGAATTCCCGTGATTCTCCACGATAAACCATTCCAGGCGCCATCCTTTGATGTTGTCCTTGAGTGGGATGTCGAGGTACTCGGTTTTCCTCCTGCGGCGCATCTCCAAACTCGCGCCCCCCACAAGCTGGTGCTGTCCCCCGGCCATCCCAGGCCGACAGTGATACAAGTACTTCCATAGGCCGAAGTGTGGCAGAATACCAAGGAAAGCTTCACACAAATGAACAAAAACGGAAACTTGTAGAATGGAGTTGGGATTCAGATGGGTTAGATTCAAGTGATAGAAATCAAGGAGAGCGCGGAAGAAAGGAGAAATAGGAAGAGCAAGGCCGCAGATGAGAAAAGGAATGTAAATGACGGATTCATGGGTATCTTCTGTCGGAACAATGACCCCACGGTAGATCCGCCAAGAACAGAGTTCCTTCGGGGGAAGAACTCCGATGGATACAAGATGGAGGAGGTCAGATTCAGAAACAACAAACATGTGGTTACCTGCGAAGGGCAACTGACTGTTGGGATCGATAGGAGGAATGATTGCGACGGATGAACTCTAGGTTTTCTGCTTGGACGCCATCTCAACCTTGCTGGCGAGCGGAGCGGAGGCAATATTGCAAGAGAGCAGAGAAGGCCTGGATGCAGAAAAGTGAAACTAGGGCACAGAATGCAGAGGCATGTGATAGTACAGTACATATGGGGTTTTCCCGGGCCAGACGCCATTTCTAAAAAAGCGCCTAGTCATCACCTAGCTGTTATTTCTAAAACACTGGCGTGCCATGTCATCACTCGGCCGTTATTTCCAAAATGGCTGACGCAGCCCAATATAACTCAGCTGCTATTTCTAAAAACGCTGACGTTACCAGACTTCACTCGGTCACTATTTCCAAAGCGACCGACGTGGCCCGTTATCATTCGGCTGTTACCTCTAAAACGTCGACATCACCAGTAATCGCTCGGTCGTTATTTCTAAAACACCGACGTGGCCCGTTATCGCTCGGCTGTTACTTCTAAAAGTGCCGACATCGCCGGTAATCACTCGGCCGCTACCACTAAAGCGCTGACATCATGAAGAAGGCAGTCTGAAATGCAACTCGATGATTCTAAGTTGTTACTCAAGCGTTGCATTCAAAAACAACATCTGCATTAAGCATAAATACGGTCGACGATTGACAGAAAGGCAAAATGGTGCACATAGAATTGGACGAAATCCTTCTTCATTATAAAAGGGAAGCATTACCGAACTTACAAATCAACTCATTATGAGCTGATGTCCTCCCCACTACTACATCATATTTTACTACACTATACTACTAACTACTACTACATTATTTCACTAATACTACTTCTACTACTAATCTATACTAATAATTAAAACCAGTGGCGTCTAGCCACTAGCCTTGTTGCTGCCCCTGCTGCTGCCCTTACTGCCATCGCCGCTGCCACCCTTGCCGCCACCGTCACCGTCGCCTTCGCCGCCATCACCGCTGCCGTCACCGTCGCCTCCGTCGTCGTTGCCGTCACCGCCATCGCCGTCACCGCCGCCCTCCTCGGACGAGTCCGAGGAGTTCTCCTCGTCCGAGGAGTACTCCGACTCATCCGAGCCCTCGAGCCCGGCACGCTCGACGGCCCGGATGTAGGTCCACACCTCTGCGGCGATCCCCTAGGAGTCGTCTGAGTCATCAGACGATACCGGGGGAGAGGCGTGGACCGGAGAGCCCTCTGACTCGGAGGAGAACTCCTCCTCCGAGTACTCCGAGTCGCCGAAGTCCTCTGAGGGAGGAGTCGGCTCACGTTTCCGCTTATCACCGGAGTGGTGCGAAGAACTACCACCCTTCTTGCTCTTGCCCATGGTGGAGTAGAAGGAAAGTGAAAAGAATAAGCAACGAGCAGCAATAAGAGATGTGAAGACACCAGAGAAGCAAGAACACTATTTATAGAAGGAGAAGGCAACCGCTCACCTCCTACCATGGCCACTGAACAGTCGCAAAAATTCAATATGCAATTCAAACCGTCTGGAAACACGTCAGGCGGCTGACGCCGTTCCACGTAACATGACACCCATTGGGACTCCAGTCAACTGCCTGGGCGATATGATTACACCCGCGGTCACGTCAAGTTACTACTCAGAAGCAGCTTGCTAAACGCTCAGCGCACCAAGCCGTCTCTTGCCTACACCCATTGGGGGGGACGTCCAGAAATTTTCAATAGATTTTCCCAAGCAGTCACATCCATATAGTATACACAATGAATACCTCAAGACAGAAGGAAGATATCAACAAGGATCAAAGGAAAGCCAAATATAGCTGATGAGGTACAAGTCTAATCGACAGAAGCATTGAAGCACGAAGTGATATGAAGACTAGCCAAAGGCCATCTATCGAACGTCCAATCAGTCGCAGATCAAATAAATTGCAAGACCTAGCAAGATATGGACAGATCTCGTGCTCGACTTTGAAGACAAATACGAATGTAGATCTCTAAATCATAATGTTGATGATATAATGCTGATCTCTAAAGCATTCGACAAAAGGAAAGGATGATTCCTAAGGAAAAAAGACAGCGTGAGATGAAGACTTTCGAGCGGATTATTTTCAAAAATCCACTCAAAGCTCGGGGGCTACACCCATTGGGTGCACCTTTGGTGCACCCAATGAATCATCTACCCCGAGAGGCAGAATGCTAACCTCTAAAGCATAGGGTGAAACTAAGACAAGGCTGACTTCTGAAAGAGCACAAAGGGAAGATAAAAGCGATTTTTGAGAAGACTTAAAATGAAGACCTTCGAGTGGATTATTTACAAAAATCCACTCGAAGCTCGGGGGCTACACCCAATGAAACTCGGGTCCTAAAAATCAAAATGCTGACCTCCAAAGCATGAACTCAAGGCAGAACACCGAGTCCTGAGGAGTAATAATGAAAGAATACAGTAAAAGATCGCTTTTACTGGGTCACTCAGAGTTTGGGAGTAATGACCCAGCAGATTTATCCTCAAATTATCCCTTACCAAAATTAAGAAACCGCAAGCTGCACCTTAGATCTTTGGGCCGGTTATTTCAAAATCAACCCAAAGATCGGGGCTTGTGGGGGACGGATATCCCTCGGGTCCACCAGAAGGATAAAAGATATCACGAAAGGCCTGTGGGCCCAATAATTCGTGAGGTCATCCCTTCGTGGGCCTAGGAAAGAACGCCTAGTGAAGTGGATCGACACGGGATCAGACCGGCGCAAGCCCAAACGGTCCGACGAACTCGAGCGGTGATCACAATAGCGACCCAACCTTCCTGCACAGGAGCCCCGTACGTCAGAACCAAGCAAGGATGGGTCGGCTGAATTATAGGAAGATAGACTCAGTCAGTTCACTATTACTTAGGTTCACGTTGTTATCATATCCACATGTAATGCCCCACGGTCGAGTATATAAGGCCTAGGGGGCACCCCTTCAAAGACATCTACCTCATTACTTAGCCATCCACCCGACTCTCTATGTTTCCAGCACTAGAGAACCTCCCTGTAACCCATCACAAAAAGTACTCACACCAGGACGTAGGGTGTTACGCATCTCAAAGCAGCCCGAACCTGTACACAAGTGTCCACTATCTCTCGTGCATCTAACACAAACCATCGAGCTACAGTCGGTAACATCGTTCTACTCTAAAAAGCACCTTGAGGGGTAACCCCATGTGCGCGGTCGGACCCAAAACACCGACAGATGCCGATTGGGTAGGGTGTAAAATTGATAGGAAGAGCACATCAGGAACTTATCAGTTTCTAGGGAGATACATGGTGTCTTGGGCTTCAAAGAAACAAAATTCAGTAGCCCTATCAACCGCCGAAGCCGAGTATATTGCCGCAGGTCATTGTTGTGCGCAATTGCTTTGGATGAGGCAAACCCTCAGGGACTATGGCTACAAATTGAGCAAAGTCCCTCTCCTATGTGACAATGAGAGTGCTATCCGCTTGGCGGAGAATCCCGTTGAACACAGCCGCACTAAGCACATAGACATTCGGTATCACTTCTTGAGGGATCACCAACAAAGGGGGGATATCGAGATAGCCTATATCAACAGGGGGAGAAATTTCAAATCTTAAAAATGCTTCTTGCAATCTTACTCATATGCCTTTGATTATTTGCAAAAAGACTTTCAAAAGAATTTCTAAAAGAATTTGCAAAAACAAAAAGCGTGGTGCAAGCGTGGTCCAAAATGTAAAATAAAATAAAGCAATTCATGCATATCTATTGAAATGATAAATTGGTTTAATTTCATGTAACCTTTGCACTCACCTTATGCAAACTAGTTCGATTCTGCACTTATATATTTGCTTTGGTTTGTATTGGCATCAATCACCAAAAGGGGGAGATTGAAAGGGAAATAGGGTTTAACCTTTTCCTAAATATGATTTTGGTGGTTGAATGCCCAACACAAATATTTGGACTAACTAGTTTGCTCTAGATTATATGTTCTACAGGTGCCAATGGTTCAGCACAAACCAATAAAAAGATCAAAGTTAGGGTTCAAAAGAAAGGAGCAAAAGAAACAGAAGAGAACCCTGGTCTGGCGCACCACCGGACAGTGTCCGGTACACCAGGGGAGATCGACTTCAAACTCTTCACCTTCGGGTTTTTGGGACCGCGCTCCACTATAATTCACCGGACTGTCCGGTGTGCCAGCGGTGCAACGGCTGGGCAGCGCAACGGTCGGCTCCAACGGTCGCCTGTAGAAGCTACAGTGTGTGGACAGTTCGCGCAGAGTTAGAGCAGCGCCAGAAGGCGCACCGGACAGTGAACAGTGGCTGTCCGGTGCAGCACCGGACTATCCGGTGCACCAAGAAGTCAGAGCTCTAACGGTCGAAACCGTCAAAACCCTAACGGTTGGGTGACGTGGCTGGCGCACCAGACAGTGTTCGGTGGTGCACCAGACTGTCCGTTGTGCCCATCGACAGCAGCCTTCCCCAACGGTTGAATTAGTGGTTAGGGCTATAAATACCCCCAACCACCTCCACTCCAACTATCCAAGCATTCACTACTCCTCATTCAATACAAGAGCAATACACAACACTCCAAGACACAAATCAAAGCCTCCGATCAAATCAAAGTTCACAATTCAACTCTAGTTTTTAGGACTTGTGAGAAGATCAACTTGTGTTCTTTTGTTGCTCTTGTTGCTTGGTTGGCTTTCTTCTTCCTCATTCTTGCTCTCTAAGTGACTTGTAATCAAAGCAAGAGACACCAAGTGTGTGGTGGTCCTTGTGGGGTCTAAGTGACCCGTTTGATTAAGAAGAAGCCTCACTCGGTTTAGGTGATCGTCTGAGAGAGGGAAAGGGTTGAAAGAGACCCGGTCTTTGTGACCACCTCAATGGGGAGTAGGTTCTCAAGAACCAAACCTCGGTAAAACAAATCACTGTGTCATCCGCTTCATTTCCTTGTGATTTGTTTTCACCCTCTCTTTCGGACTCGCATTTATTTCTAACGCTAACCCCGCCTTGTAATTGTGTTTAAAGTTGTAAATTTCAGTTTCTGCCTATTCACCTGCCCTCTAGGCGACTTTCAGGGACGAGTATGCCACTACTTTCCCTTCTTGCATTAACACACATCCTAGTCCGGTGTACCGTGTACGAAGCATCACAGTATACTGAGAATGGCTTGTGAACATCTGGCAGAACTAACACCGGTGTTGTTGTCAACTTCTGCTTCAACATCTCAAATGATTCTTGGCACACTGGGGTCCACTTGAAATCAACCTTCTTTGCTAGCAGGGCTGTCATTGGTCTGGCAATCTTGGAGAAACCCTCAATGAAACCCCGATAATAACTAGCCATTCTAATGAAACTCTTGATTCCTCGGACATCTTTTGGTGCTTTCTAGTCCAGAATTGCTACTACCTTCTTTGGATCCACAGCTAGTCCATCTCGGTTTATAATATGACCCAAGAATAGAACTTCGCTGATCCAGAACTCACACTTGCTAAGCTTGACATACAACTGGCAATCTCATAGCCTCTGAAGTACTTTCCTCAAATGTTCCTCATGCTCTTGCTCATTCTGGGAATATACAAGAATATCATCAATGAACACCACTACGAACTTGTCGAGGTAGTCCATGAACACACTGTTCATCAGATACATGAAGTAAGCTGGACATGAAGTAAGCTGGCGCATTCGTCAATACGAATGACATAACCATGAACTCATATAGTCCATACTTGGTGATGAATGCGGTCTTCGATATGTCTGAAGGTCGGATTCTGAGCTGATGGTAACATGGCCTCAGATCTATCTTTGAGAACACACTGGCTCCTCTCAAATGATCAAATAGGTCCTCAATTCGAGGCAGGGGGTACTTGTTCTTGATAATGACTTCATTCAAGGCTCTGTAATCAATGCACATCCTCTTCGTGCCATCCTTCTCCATAAATAATACTAGGGCTGCCCAAGGTGAGGTACTTGGTCTGATGTAGCCTTTCTCCATGTAACACCCGGATTTTAGGGGTCCAAAACCCGGGCGCGAACATAATCACCAGGTGTGCTGGGACCAAGTCTCACACATATGATGAATCATGGCACAGGATCGAATGTCACAACTTTATATATAACAGGAGTTCTTATACAAAATAAATAATTACATTATAAGGAGACAACGGTCCAGCAACCCAAAGTTGACTGGGAGACGACGACCTAGACCTCTCTCGAATACACCACGGCATCCACCATGCGCCTCATCCTGCGGTACCTGTTCTTGACCTGTGGGGTGTGTGAGACAGCAAGAGTGAGCTCACATACGTTCATCGCTCAACAAGTTGTGGGGAATAATGTGCATGAACTCGCCAAAGGTGGGAGCTCACGTGAAGTGTAAGGCTTACCAAAGAAGATGGTTAGAGCTGAGCATTGCTTTTAAAGTTGGTCAAAATTTTATTAGCAGTTACTAAGTATAAGTAAATACCAACCCAGTTAAATAGTAGAACAAAAGTAACAACTTCACCTGCGATGCAATGCATATGACAAATTGAGTTTAAGTTCCATAATTTAATCATGTGAGGGTCCGAGCCGCTCATGACCGTGAGCACGGCTAGTATACCAGTTTTACACTCTGCAGAGGTTGCGCATCTTTACCCACAAGTCGTGTATCCCATGTCGCCAGGGTTTGCAAGGCCCTTAGACACTACCGAGGTGAATGGCTAGGGATCCACTACGAGGCCTTTACAAAGTTCCACTAGCTTCCGAAAACCCGCTACAGTTTATAGGAAGTTCCAATGCAGGAATCCCTTGCAGGACCGCCATCGCAGCAAAATCCTCCCGAGGGCCTCCCTACACTGACCACTCCCCTACTGCCCTTGCCCCTTTCGGGTAAGGTAGTCTTCCACTAGCTTTCCTAATTAATCAGCCAAGGGGTCTCATTCCTCCCTTGTGGTAGCACTGTTTTCCCGGGTGGTTCTCCATGTTCCAATTAACATAATGATCTTATCATGAACAATAAATAACAACTGATAACAAAAGTGTAATCATGAATAGTGTATCTCCGTACCCAAAACCACATATAGCACTAACAAGTACTACCCAGAAAGTTCAGTGGTAAACAAGGTATAAAGATAGACAAACTAAGGTAACCTATTGGGTCCCATCAAAATTAACCTATGCAGATCATTATGATTAATTAGAACATGAGTGGGTAAAAAGAAGTGATCAAGGGCACAACTTGCCTAGGCCTTGAGATTCCAGGTACCAGGATGATCTTCAGATTCTCGTGACCTCACTGCTAGTCGTGGCAATACAAACAAACAGTGTATAGGCAAAATTAACATTACACCAAACATGTATGCCAAAATACATATTAATAATCTACATATTAAAATAAGATCACAGGAAAAAGAATTATTAATTTTTGAGTTATAGAATTCAAGTTATGAATTTCCTAAGATTTAAGGTGATTATAATAGGATTAGATGATAAATTAATTTCCTAACAGAGTTCATGTCAAAACAGTGATTCTAAATGATAGAGAATATAATTACAAAATTTTAGGAATTGGAATGACTCAATTTGGAGCTAAAATGAATTAAATATGGATTATACAAGTTTTAAGATTTATTTTTATACTAAAAATCAATTTTTAATATTAATAATCTTATTTCTCTGTTATCTGGACTGCGCGTCAAATAAAAAGAAACTCAGGGGCTACAGCGCAAGAAACCCGAGACTCAGTCAACAGTGCCCGTGGGACGGCGGGTTGATTCACTGAAACCCGAGGGGCTCTTTAACAAAATCGACCCGCGAAGGGGTATGGTTGTATCTGGGCCGTCCGATCCCAAATCTAGGGTCTGGATTAGGTCGGCGTGATCTCGAAGCGGTACGCAATGCTATCCACTGGATCTGGGATCGACCGCTCAAATTTAAAACACCGAGATCCACTCCAAACCGTTCGATCAGAGATCAACGCACCAGATTTGGTTCCGACGAAACGGTACCCTATAATCTAATCCAGCCGTCGCTTGGTCATCCAACGGGCCACGATCTTCGCCCCAACAGGACTTGCAAGCACGGCGGCGCCGCCGGCCCAGACGACGGAGAGTTGGCTGGATTTCGGCCATCCCGTCCAGGAGGGCATTATCTTCAAATACAAAACGAGATTCATGCAATTATAGGTACGTCGAACGCAGGGGAAGTGAAATTACCAAGGATCGGGCGCGCGGGCGAGCTGTCCACGGCGAACGACGGACCCGCGGCGGAGCGCCAACTACGGCGAAGAATCCCCGTGGTCTGGAGCACGATTCCACCCAAGCGAAGCCGCGACGAGCATCCACGTGCACAGGGCTTCCCCCCGGGTCGATCACCGAGGCCCGAACGGCAACCAAGGCGGGGTTCCGCGGCGGCGCCCAATTTTCTCCCACTGTGCTCGGTGTGCCACGGGGGTTCTGGTGACGAGCAAGGTCGGCGACCGGGCTTTATAAAGGGCGAGCTTAGCGGATTCGGCGAACGAACTCCAAGAATCGCGGCGAGCAACAGGCGCGATTCCGCGGCGAGGAGTTCGGTGTTCAGTTGGGGAAGGAGCTTCTGACAGCGCTGGCCCACCGAGACAGCGAGACAACAGGTGAGCGAGGCGCGGGAAAAACGGACCGGCCAGTGGGTCCCGCGGGACAGAGGAAGTGGCGTGCGTGAGTGCTGACAAGTGGGCCCGGTATGTCGGCGCGTGAGCTGAGAGGCTGAAGTGGGGGCCCCGCGACGTCAGCGAGAGAGGGAATACGCAGGCGCGGGGGAGAGACTGACGGAAGTGGCCCACATGTCGGCACCAAAATTCAGCTGGGCCAGCGCGGTATACATTCCTGGTGGGCCGAAATGAGTAGAGGTCGGCCCATGTGGCTTTTATTCTTTTTTTCTTTTTATTTTCTATTTTCTTTTCTCCATTTTCAAATCCAATTTGAGTTCAAGTTTAAATTCAAACTTTGTGAATAGCTTGTCCTCAGTTTGAAAGGCATAATTTAATAATATAAGTGTGAAGGATGTTTATTCTGATTTTTATTTTATTTTATGTAGTATTTTTCTTAGTTCTTCCCTTCTCCTTTATTTTCTATTTTCTATTCCAAATTCAAATTTATACTTCTATTTTAGTTTTCAGATTTTTCAAATGTATCAATTGAAACCCAAAGGTGAATATAAACCATACTATTTTAATTTTACTAATTTAAGCTTTATTCTCCTTGTTATTTATTTCATGGGATGTATAAATGGTTTCCTTTAAAAGAAAAATCCTTTTCTCATCATTTTTTTCTTATTTCTTAATTTTCAAAGCATTGTGATATTTTGTTTATATATTTTTTTTCTACTAATTTTGGGTCTTACAAATCCTACCCCCCTTAACAAAAATCTCGTCCTCGAGATTTGTAAGGAAAGGGATGTATACTCATATTGTTCTCGGAGCATATGCACAAACAAAGAAATCTCAGCATGAGGTATAATTCTTTAACAAAACATAGGGTCAATAGACCTTATTGTTCCTTCTAAAATAATATCATATCATCTACTAACTAAAGTAACATCTAGATCTTACAAATCATCATAATTTATATCTATGTAGCTTGGTGGAGCTGGTGGTGGTAGTGGAGGTTGTTGTTGTTGTTGTCTCTCCAACCGCGCTTGCCTTATTTCTTGGCGGACCTGACGTATTTCCTCGCGTTGTTGTCTTATCTGGTTTTGCATCTCGGTCACCAGGTCTGTTAATTGTTGTATTACCAGTCTTTGGGCAGCAACCACTTGATCGACCTCAACAGGTGGAGGATTTGGAAAATTCATTTCTGTTTGCTGTTGCGTGATAATCTTTCCTTTCCTGGTATTGACCATGAAAGTTAGAAGCATATGGTAATAGTTTTGCAAAGGAAATTATTCAATAAGCGGAATAAACTAGTAGTTGGTTATAATCTGAAGATCTTTTAGTAGGGCTAAATCTTTGTTTTATATCCAGATTGGGGTAACCAGTTGTATAAGGTGAATATCCAAGGGTAAGATGGAATCTGTCAAGATGAGAGATATATATGGGTGAGATAGACTACATGATGTAGGTCAAAATTTGGTTTGATGTCAGGTGGTGGTTGATAGATTATGCAATCCATTAAGACTCTATTGATTGGGTAAGTTATGTAACTTGTTATATAGGTCGAGTTGTTGTGTATGGCCAAGTTGATATAAGTCTCCAAATTAGGTTTAAGTAATTTAGGAGTATGGCCTTATCCTTTGTATCAGCATTAAGTAACTCAATCCATCTTAGATCATATTGGATTAGATAGAATCCAGATTAGGTTGGTATGACTAGATTAAACTAGTTAAGATTAGCTAGATCTACTAGGGTAGGATAAATATTATTAGGATATGTTAGAATCTTTTAAGATAGGATGGATTATATGATATAGGTAGGCCATTGTTCAAGGATGAGTTGGTATAAGACATTAATTTAGGTTAAGATATATTTGTAGAGACAGTGTCTAACCTATATCACCAACTTAACTAACTTGTTAATAACTCACTTTAGATTGGGTCATATTTAGATTGGATAGAATCTGGATTAGGTTGGATATAACTAGATTAGACTAGATAATATCTAATTACTTTGGATTAGATCTTGGTTGTTACTAGGGTGGGATAAATATACTAATTAGGGCAGGATGAATCCATAAGGATAAGGTAGAATCTTTTGAGGTCAGTTAGATCTATTAGGATAAGATAAAACCTTTTCAAGATAAGATGAATCTATTGTGGTGGGAGAGAGCCTTTAAGATAAGATGGATCTATGAGTGTAGGATGGAATCTTTTAGATGAGATGGATACCATCAGGCTAGATACTTTAATGAGGGATAATTTAGTTTGTATAGTTAGTTTTATAAGCATTATGTATATGCAGATGTAATTGTGGGCATCACTCCACAACCCATCACACTCAATCAAAAATCCAAATCAGACAAATATCATAAGAACAAACATTCAAGTGCATAGATAACCATAAAAATAGTTTTGTTTTTGTTCCTAGGATTAGGTCTCCTATTCCTAAAGGTCACTTTAGGCACAGGATTTCAAAGTGTGAAATCCAAGTTTGTCTTTAGAAGGAAAAGGTAAGAATAATCAGAGTAAAGCGGAATTAGATGAGAAAAGATTAAGAAAAGTTTAGAAAAGAATCAGAGTAAGGTAAGTAAATAATGGTTGTCCAGTTCTATCTAGGTTTCGTCCTACAGTCAACATTCCTCTGATACCACTTCTGTAACACCCGGATTTTAGGGGTCCAAAACCCGGGCGCGAACATAATCACCAGGTGTGCTGGGACCAAGTCTCACACATATGATGAATCATGGCACAGGATCGAATGTCACAACTTTATATATAACAGGAGTTCTTATACAAAATAAATAATTACATTATAAGGAGACAACGGTCCAGCAACCCAAAGTTGACTGGGAGACGACGACCTAGACCTCTCTCGAATACACCACGGCATCCACCATGCGCCTCATCCTGCGGTACCTGTTCTTGACCTGTGGGGTGTGTGAGACAGCAAGAGTGAGCTCACATACGTTCATCGCTCAACAAGTTGTGGGAATAATGTGCATGAACTCACCAAAGGTGGGAGCTCACGTGAAGTGTAAGGCTTACCAAAGAAGATGATTAGAGCTGAGCATTGCTTTTAAAGTTGGTCAAAATTTTATTAGCAGTTACTAAGTATAAGTAAATACCAACCCAGTTAAATAGTAGAACAAAAGTAACAACTTCACCTGCGATGCAATGCATATGACAAATTGAGTTTAAGTTCCATAATTTAATCATGTGAGGGTCCGAGCCGCTCATGACCGTGAGCACGGCTAGTATACCAGTTTTACACTCTGCAGAGGTTGCGCATCTTTACCCACAAGTCGTGTATCCCATGTCGCCAGGGTTTGCAAGGCCCTTAGACACTACCGAGGTGAATGGCTAGGGATCCACTACGAGGCCTTTACAAAGTTCCACTAGCTTCCGAAAACCCGCTACAGTTTATAGGAAGTTCCAATGCAGGAATCCCTTGCAGGACCGCCATCGCAGCAAAATCCTCCCGAGGGCCTCCCTACACTGACCACTCCCCTACTGCCCTTGCCCCTTTCGGGTAAGGTAGTCTTCCACTAGCTTTCCTAATTAATCAGCCAAGGGGTCCCATTCCTCCCTTGTGGTAGCACTGTTTTCCCGGGTGGTTCTCCATGTTCCAATTAACATAATGATCTTATCATGAACAATAAATAACAACTGATAACAAAAGTGTAATCATGAATAGTGTATCTCCGTACCCAAAACCACATATAGCACTAACAAGTACTACCCAGAAAGTTCAGTGGTAAACAAGGTATAAAGATAGACAAACTAAGGTAACCTATTGGGTCCCATCAAAATTAACCTATGCAGATCATTATGATTAATTAGAACATGAGTGGGTAAAAAGAAGTGATCAAGGGCACAACTTGCCTGGGCCTTGAGATTCCAGGTACCAGGATGATCTTCAGATTCTCGTGACCTCACTGCTAGTCGTGGCAATACAAACAAACAGTGTATAGGCAAAATTAACATTACACCAAACATGTATGCCAAAATACATATTAATAATCTACATATTAAAATAAGATCACAGGAAAAAGAATTATTAATTTTTGAGTTATAGAATTCAAGTTATGAATTTCCTAAGATTTAAGGTGATTATAATAGGATTAGATGATAAATTAATTTCCTAACAGAGTTCATGTCAAAACAGTGATTCTAAATGATAGAGAATATAATTACAAAATTTTAGGAATTGGAATGACTCAATTTGGAGCTAAAATGAATTAAATATGGATTATACAAGTTTTAAGATTTATTTTTATACTAAAAATCAATTTTTAATATTAATAATCTTATTTCTCTGTTATCTGGACTGCGCGTCAAATAAAAAGAAACTCAGGGGCTACAGCGCAAGAAACCCGAGACTCAGTCAACAGTGCCCGTGGGACGGCGGGTTGATTCACTGAAACCCGAGGGGCTCTTTAACAAAATCGACCCGCGAAGGGGTATGGTTGTATCTGGGCCGTCCGATCCCAAATCTAGGGTCTGGATTAGGTCGGCGTGATCTCGAAGCGGTACGCAATGCTATCCACTGGATCTGGGATCGACCGCTCAGATTTAAAACACCGAGATCCACTCCAAACCGTTCGATCAGAGATCAACGCACCAGATTTGGTTCCCACGAAACGGTACCCTATAATCTAATCCAGCCGTCGCTTGGTCATCCAACGGGCCACGATCTTCGCCCCAACAGGACTTGCAAGCACGGCGGCGCCGCCGGCCCAGACGACGGAGAGTTGGCCGGATTTCGGCCATCCCGTCCAGGAGGGCATTATCTTCAAATACAAAACGAGATTCATGCAATTATAGGTACGTCGAACGCAGGGGAAGTGAAATTACCAAGGATCGGGCGCGCGGGCGAGCTGTCCACGGCGAACGACGGACCCGCGGCGGAGCGCCAACTACGGCGAAGAATCCCCGTGGTCTGGAGCACGATTCCACCCAAGCGAAGCCGCGACGAGCATCCACGTGCACAGGGCTTCCCCCCGGGTCGATCACCGAGGCCCGAACGGCAACCAAGGCGGGGTTCCGCGGCGGCGCCCAATTTTCTCCCACTGTGCTCGGTGTGCCACGGGGGTTCTGGTGACGAGCAAGGTCGGCGACCGGGCTTTATAAAGGGCGAGCTTAGCGGATTCGGCGAACGAACTCCAAGAATCGCGGCGAGCAACAGGCGCGATTCCACGGCGAGGAGTTCGGTGTTCAGTTGGGGAAGGAGCTTCTGACAGCGCTGGCCCACCGAGACAGCGAGACAACAGGTGAGCGAGGCGCGGGAAAAACGGACCGGCCAGTGGGTCCCGCGGGACAGAGGAAGTGGCGTGCGTGAGTGCTGACAAGTGGGCCCGGTATGTCGGCGCGTGAGCTGAGAGGCTGAAGTGGGGGCCCCGCGACGTCAGCGAGAGAGGGAATACGCAGGCGCGGGGGAGAGACTGACGGAAGTGGCCCACATGTCGGCACCAAAATTCAGCTGGGCCAGCGCGGTATACATTCCTGGTGGGCCGAAATGAGTAGAGGTCGGCCCATGTGGCTTTTATTCTTTTTTTCTTTTTATTTTCTATTTTCTTTTCTCCATTTTCAAATCCAATTTGAGTTCAAGTTTAAATTCAAACTTTGTGAATAGCTTGTCCTCAGTTTGAAAGGCATAATTTAATAATATAAGTGTGAAGGATGTTTATTCTGATTTTTATTTTATTTTATGTAGTATTTTTCTTAGTTCTTCCCTTCTCCTTTATTTTCTATTTTCTATTCCAAATTCAAATTTATACTTCTATTTTAGTTTTCAGATTTTTCAAATGTATCAATTGAAACCCAAAGGTGAATATAAACCATACTATTTTAATTTTACTAATTTAAGCTTTATTCTCCTTGTTATTTATTTCATGGGATGTATAAATGGTTTCCTTTAAAAGAAAAATCCTTTTCTCATCATTTTTTTCTTATTTCTTAATTTTCAAAGCATTGTGATACTTTGTTTATATATTTTTTTTCTACTAATTTTGGGTCTTACACTCCAACAACTCATCGATTTGCTTCTTGAGTTCCACCAACTCTGGTCCGGACACTCGATAAGCTCTCTTGGAAATAGGGGCAGTGCCTGGGATAAGCTCTATGGCAAATTCAACTTTCCTTTCAGGTGGCATGCTTGGTAACTCCTCAGGAAATACATCGGGGAATTCTGACACAATCCTAATTGCCTCAATCGGATTGGACTCCTTGTCATCTACTGATAAATGGTGACATGCTCCTTCTTCTAGTTCAGGTAAGTACAGTTTAGTTACTACTTCCTTTCCAGATGGGGACACCAACTTGACTGTCCTCTTGTCACAACTGATAGTGGCTTGATTTCTGTGTAGCTAATTCATCCCTAGGATGACATCTAACCCTTAAGTTCCCATGACTACTAGGCTAGCGGGGAAGTCTATCCCCCTTATTTCAATCCTTAGATTTGGACAAATCCTATCGGACTGAACTTTTCCCCCAGCTGAATTAACTCTTAGAGGTGGGATCATTGGTTCTATGGGGATGTTATGTGATTCTACCCAAGATGCAGAAACAAAAGAATGTGTGGCACCAGTATCAAATAATACTTTTGCTGTGTAGGATTCGACTGGAAACATACCTACTGCCATGTCCTAAGCATCCTGGATTGCTTCGGCCTCCAGGTGGTTCACCTTTCCATGGTTGTAGGCCTGACCACGGACTCTTGATGCTTGCTGTGGCGCTCCTTGTCTTGCTAGGGCATTGACTGCTGGCGGTTGCTGGGCTGCTTTCTTGGGACAGTTCTTCACCCAGTGATTTTGTTCTCCACAACATGCATGACCTCCTACTTGTGCTATGGCTGCTTGGCCATTCTGGTTGGTTGCTGGGGCAGGAAGACGAGCTGCCTGGTTGTTATGACGCTAGTACTGATTTCCTCCCGGCTGAGTGTTCTGACGATACTGCTACTGCTAAGGAAACTGCCTCTGGTACTGGTGCTAGTGCTGACGCTGGTGTTGGTGACCTTGCTTGAATTGTTGTGGTGAGTTGCCTGAGTAGCGGGGACGGCTGCTACTCCCGACTTGAGGTCCACCAATCTTGCGCTTCCTATTCTCCATCTCTCGACGCTTCCTTTCTGTCATGATTGCTCTGTCTATCAAATGCTGGAAGGTGGGGAAATTGTGGTTCATAAGCTGGTAGTGGAGGGGATCAACCAATCCTCATAGAAAGTGGTACTGCCTCTTAACATCCGTGTTGACGTCTTCTGGGGCATAACGTGACAACTGCAGAAACTTATCCCTGTACTCACTGACAGACAGGGGACCTTGCTTCAGGGCGAGAAACTCCTCCTTCCTCACTATCATCAGTCCTTCGGGCGCATGGTAGCGACGGAAGTTGTCCCTGAACTCCTCCCAAGTAATGGCTTCAGGGTTGGCATGGGTGGCGAGGTAAGACTCCCACCAAGACTGGGTTGCTCCCCTCAGGTGTCGAGGACCATACAACACCTTCTCACGATCGTTGCACAGGACAGTGTGCAACTCACGCTCCATGGTACGCAGCCAATCTTCTGCGTCCATGGGATCAGCAGAGTGGGCAAAAACAGGGGGATGGCCCCTCATGAACTCTGCCCGCTTGTCCCTGGGCACTTGAGGCATCTAAACTTGCACAAGAGGCTGAGGTGGTGGTGGCTGCTGCTGCACCTGTTGCATCGCTGCTAAAGTCTGACCAATTGCCTGAACTGCCTGAGTCTGTATCAAGAACATTTGCTCAATGGTCATCGGGGGTGGCGGTGGCAAATGCTGCTGCGGAGCTGCCTCTTCCTGGGGTGCCTGCTACTCTGGCTAAGCACATCTGTAGAAACTGTTGGGGGCCTTCGTCCTCCGAAGGTCCTCAAAAACATGATTTGACAATGTTTTCCAAGCGGATTATGTGAACAGGTATTCTCGGATTCAGAATTATGAATACGAAGCACGGCCAGGACGAAGCCTGAACCAGACGAAGCACGAGCGCAGCCGAAGCTGTGTGCGGGGAAGCTTCGTCACGATAGCAGAAAAGGGAACCGACTTAAAGATGAAAAGACTGCATGGGCCTCGACTGATTTCCGTAGGCCATTGACAAATGTAATGGACATGGATGTAATTTTATGTGGGCTGCGTCCCGCGTCTATAAATAGATGAACAGTACTCCCGTACTGTTCACGCTGACTGTGCATTCGCTTTTGCGTCACGCTTGTACTTTCTACCTTTTCTCAGGACCGAAGGTACATTTGTAATTTGAAATCATTTCTATTTTCTCATGTTAATAAAATAGAAATGATTCTATGGTGATGTCTAAATTATATTTCGTGCTTTATATGAACCCTTCGTCATTACTTGTTATACTTACGAAGGTATGTTTCTTATGACCTTCGTCCGAAATTCATTATCCCCGAAGGGGCATAATGTCTCGAAGGATGAAGGACTTTAATATTTAACACTTTTTATGTTGCCTTGTTCTTAACTCTTAGCATTTGAGAACAAGTCCCCAACATTGGCGCCCACCTCCGGTGAACTCACTTCCACTTCGAGCTTTTTTGAACACCTTCGGAAGCTATGGCGCCGAAGAAAGCTTCAGCGACTGGGGCTTCAGCACTGCAACCGCTGGACCACAACCAGGAGACCGTCTCTCTTCGGGAGGCCCGAAGCCAGAAGAGAAAGGCTGTCAGCCCGACGCTTCAGGAGGAAGAGCTAGACCAAGAAATCAGGGATATGGAGATCCTACATCAACAGGTACAAAGGAAGAAGGAGAAGATGGCCCGGCTAGCTGAGTTGCAACGGCAGATAGATGAAGCCTCTGAGGAAGTCCGCCACCTCACCCATGATGAGCAAAACAGAAGGCCTCAGCAGAAAGACCTTCATCACGAGGGCTTCGTCAATGAAGATGACTGGTATGACAATTTCCATCAGGGAAATTTTGTTTTCGATGATGCTTCTCCTTTGTCCGCTGAGCTGCAGGCTACACCTTGGCCTCCATCCTATAAGCCACCCCAGCTTCCCATGTTCGACGGTCACTCAGACCCGAAGCAGTTCCTGATGAGTTACGAAGCAACAGTGTCTTCGTATGGGGGCAATGCTGCAGTCATGGCGAAGTCTTTCGTCATGGCCGTCAGGAATGTTGCTCAGACCTGGTATTCCTCCCTTCGACCAGGGACAATTACCTCATGGCAGAAGCTGAAGGATATGTTGTTAACCAGCTTTCAAGGATTTCAGACGAAGCCGGTCACTGCACAAGCTTTATTTCAGTGCACTCAGGATCATGAAGAATACCTTCAGGCATATGTCAGAAGGTTCTTGCGATTGAGGGCACAGGCACCAACAGTGCCCAATGAAATTGTTATCGAAGCTATGATCAAGGGGCTTCGTCCTGGACCTGCAGCCCAATACTTTGCTAGGAAGCCTCCTCAGACTCTGGAGAAGCTACTCCAGAAGATGGACGAGTACATTCGGGCTGATAACGACTTTCGCCAAAGAAGGGAGGAGGCCTTCAGATTTTCTGAGATGACCAGGGGCTTCGGGGGACGTTTCCATCCGAGGCATGTCAGGTCCATCCATAACACTCAAAATGATGATAAGGGGAGTCAGCAGAACAGGCCGCAGTGCTCCTCACAGGCTTCGGGGCAGCAGCAAACTTTCTTTCGGCCACCAGCTCCAAGAGGAAGAGGCGCCAGGGGCTTCGGCGGGAGATTCGGAGAACAACCAAGGAGGACATTTTGCTTATTCTGCGGTGAGAACAAGGGCCATACCACCAGGATGTGCCATGTTACCATCCAGAAACAAAAAGAGCTAGCAGAAGCTGCAGCACAACAGGGACAGCCGAAGCAGGTCATGCATACTGCTTCGTACCATCAGCCTTACATCCCGGAGTATGTGGGCAACCATCCTGCAGTTTCCGTAGCTTCGGCAAGTCAACCTCAAGCTTCATGGCAATAGCCCCCGCCTCCACCTCCGCTGCAACAAGGCCAGCAGCCAGAAGGGAGTCAATATGCTCCACATCAAAGAGACTTCAGAGAACAATCCGAAGCTCGCACAGTCAACAGCACTGTGCCAGAGTCGAAGCACATTTATTGACACATATCCTACCTTTGATAGTCATCTTTTCCATTCAGTTCTATTCTCTGTAGCAAAAAACATTGATAGTTTCCATGTAATAATTTCGTTGTTTCCCACGAGGAAAATCTATTTTCTCTACAGGCTTAAGTTGCTGAAATTTTTTGTATTGACACGGAGGACCTTCGAAGTATTAAAAATCCTTCGGAGTAACAGAAAGTCGTTCTAAGGAACGCAGAGTAAGTTCATGAAGTCACAAAAAGCCGTTCCAAAGGGAGCGCAGTGTAAGTTTTCTGCTCAGAAGTCGTTCCTAAAGGAATGCAGAGCATACAGCGAAAAGTCAACGCTGATACCGTCTAAGTAAAAGACGAAGAAGCTCCAAAGACGTTCCTAAGGGAATGCAGAGCTTATACCGTCTAAGTAAAAGACGAAGAAGCTCCAAAGACGTTCCTAAGGGAATGCAGAGCTTATACCGTCTAAGTAAAAGACGAAGAAGCTCCAAAGACGTTCCTAAGGGAATGCAGAGCTTGCGAATGTATTTTGTGTGTATCTTCGGAACAGACGTCATTTGCATAACATAACATCATCACATCATTTCGCATAGCATAAGCATCATACATCATGTTGCATGCGGCAAAAGAAGGGTACACAGTATTAACCTTCGGAAGAATGATTTGAGAAAGTGCAAATTGTGCACAGTCACGATGGAATGCAATGATAATCTTCGGAAAATAGCTTCAGAGGCTGTTTTTACGAAGCATGGACAAGCTTCATCAGAGCAGTATCGAAATCGTATAGCTTCGGAGAATGTTATCATGAAGCATGAACATGTCTCATCAGAATAATTTTAACGGAGAATGTCTTCTTCACGAAGCATGAAAAGAAGGGAAGGTGTTTTTTTCGCCGAAGGCTCAAAAAGGTATGTAGGTAGAGTTTCATGCATCGTAAAGAATTGAATAATGAAAAGAAACTTGTATATTACATCCAAATGTACAAAATATTACATAGATCACAGTTTAAATGTTTTTTTCTAAATAGCATTTAGTCTTCTTTTAGTACTGCTTCGGCGGCTTCATTTAGAAGTTGATCAACAACTTTGTCCATAATAGCTTCGGCCATTTCTTTAATTTCATCGTCCACTTTTGTGTGGGGGTCGGCAGTCGACCCAGCAACTTCTGAGGGAAGAAAACATTTCTTCATTACTATTACAAACTGTGAGCAGAGTTTGAAACAAAAATTACAACACAATAAGAACGACTATTTAATACCTAATTGCCTTTCGGGCTCCGTACTTTTTTCGGCAGCTTCTGCCACTTTCCTAGCATCGTGGATGCCTCTTTCGCTCCTTTGGATAATTTCTTGTGCCATTCCTCGGCCGCCGTCGTTCCAGATATCAGTAAAAAATTTGCCACCAACCACGCTTGCTTCGGCCGAGGGGTCCTTGATGTCTTCGCAAGATAAGGTAGCTTCGGACTGAGCTAGAAATTTTACATGCTCGCAACCTTTTTTCTCTAAGACAGAAGCAATTCCTCTGGCGCCCAAAAAAGCGCAGATATCACCGCGACTGCTCAGGATTTCCTCGAAGGCTTCTGCTTCGTGACTAATCCATTCTAATGGACCTTCGGGATTGCCTCGAGAGAAATTCTCTTCGCTGGAAAAGGCGCCCACGCTGGCGAAGCTGGTTTTAATTTTATTCACGCACTCTATAGATTTAACATAACATTTTCCCTGAGATGCACGAAGCTCTTTAACTCTTAACTCCAATTTGTTGACCATATGATCACTGAGTTCTCGTTTTGTTTCCTCAAGCACGCGCTCCTCTTTAGCTCTAGCCAGCTGTTTCTGAAGATCTTTAATCTCGCGTTTTTGAGCTTCGGCCTGGGCCTTTGAAGCAACTTCGTCTTTCTTCACTTTATCTACCAGTGTAAGCAGAATTTTATCTTTTTCCAAAGCTTCGTTTCTCAGTTTGATAACTTCGGAGCGTAAATTATTAAACGCAATTTCGTAACTCTCATCTTCGGCGCTCTTTTGGGCTCTTAGTGCGTTGCTTAGGATCAGGCCCTATACGAAAAAAGAATCCGTATAAGAAAAAAGGAATGAGTTAAAAGAAAAGAAAAAAAAGAGGGGGTTTTTTCAAAGCGTTTAACTCTCATACCTTTAGGCTGTTGTACGCAAGACTGTCTGCGAGATCTTCTTTCGTCATGGCGCACAATCCAGATTCAAGCTTCGGGAAACCAATACTTCTGGCCATTTCTCGGCAGACAGATAGCTCTTTGTTGTCAGGCAGGCAGTATAAGAAGTCATCTTCATTCGTCCCATTGAATATTACTGCCCCCTTCGGATATTTTAGCTCCTTCGCATAATGGTTGGCTTCATGAGTTTCTTCTTCAGATAGTTTTTTCCCCGAAGCATGTCGTATGATGTAGTCGCACATGCTGGCAGGCGCTTCGGGGATGGCAGTGTCAGTTTCTTCAACTAAAACTGGATCTGGTATTTTTATTGCTTCGGCTTCCAAAGTTTGCTCCTTGAAGGGCTCTGAAGGCCCAGCTTCAGCTTCAGCCTGTCGCGTCGAAGCTTCAGTAGAAGCTTCAGCAATTTCAACACTCTTTTTCGGAGTTGTGCTTGAAGACTTAATTGTCTCCAAGACATCTAGTACGTTTACCATTCTTTTCCTTTTTGGGGTCACCGTTGACCCCTTTTGGTTTTTTGCTGTTTCGACATTTGCTACAGGACTCAAAACTTCTGATGATTTTTCCTTAGTCGGTTTTTTCGCTTCTTTCATTTTTTCTGTGGATGGCGCTTCGGCCATCTCTGCAATTTCCGGCAGCACGGTTGGCTGTTCAGCTTCGGCGGCCGAAGAAGTTTCTCCGGTGAACTCAGGCACCGAAGCTGGTTCAATATGGCGTGGCCGGTGTGCGAGGACCTTTATCCTCTTTCCTTTCGGTTCTGGCTCGCTAGGAGCAGTTGCAGCTTCTTCTTTTGCTGAGGTTGTGTTTTTCCTTTTTTGCCCTCGAATGGGATAACGATAATCAGGGTAGAAGAACCCAACTGCATCAAACACCCGGTTGAGTCTCTTCTTTTTTCGGCCTCTGAAGGCTGCTGATAACGCAGTGTTCTCAGCCTTCGAATATGCCCCAAGCAGTTCGTCACTTAATGTTTCAATGCTTTTCAACCAGTCGTCATCAGGTTCAATAAATTTATCTGCATATTTGAATGTGTACTTCAGTCTGACCAGTCCGCCTTCGTCGGACTCTTTGATAGTATCCTTCGGCATTTCCCATTTTTCTGCAAGTGGCCATACCCTGAAGGCAATGTGCTCTTGGACTAAGTCCCTTGTCCCAATAAAGGAGCAAACTACACCGAAGGCTCTTTGGCACTCTTCGGCTGCCTCATCTATTTCAACCTTCGGCCTTCGAAGTCCGAAGCGTTGCCAGATTGGGTGCATAATGATACTTTTGACATTATCTTGCGCTGTTAGATCATTTTTCACATAAAACCATTCAGTCATCCAGGCTCCGGGCCATCTCTTCCGAAAGGTCGGCACAGGGCAGCTTGACCCGGAGCGGGCACCGAAGCTGTAGCACCCAAAATTGTTGTGATATTGCTCTTTTCCCCAGGGTTTCGTCTCGTACAATAACTCGTGTATGTTGCAGAAGCTTTTAGCGTTTGGTTCTAAACCTTGGCTTCTCACAGCCCAGACAAAAATCCCCATTCTTATAATAGCTTCGGGAGTGAGTTGATGAAGGTAGACTTGGAATGTTTTCAGTACCTCAACAACAAAGTTGCTCAGAGGGAATCGAAGCCCAGCCTTGAGAAAGCTTCGGAAAACCACAACTTCATCTTCTTCGGGGGTGGGAGAAGTCTTTTCTCCAGCGTCAGCCCTCACAATAGATAAATCTCGAAAGTACCGCCCCCTCATATTATCAATATGGCTCTGCTTGATAGTGGTTTTCCCGAAAACCGTGTGGCTTGGCCGCCATGGACGATCTTCGGCCTCTTCACCACCACTCTCCACATCATAGCTGTCGCTGTCACCAGTATCTTCAGACAAACCTTCGAGAATCTCTTTGGTGATTTTCTCTGTATTCGTCTCTGCCATCGCTATCAGGAACCCCAGATTCTTCTCCTCCTCAAGGCTCAGCTTCGTCTCAGCAGGGATCTTCTTGCCTTCAGACATCTTCGGAAACGCTAAAAAATTGTTCCCGATGCCGAAGCTTCAAAATCAAAAAGACCAACAAATCTTAGTGCAAGAGCTAAAAATTTTAGTGGGCCGAAGCAGATGGCAAGTGTGCGTACCAAATGAGTTTGCGGTGCGATATTATTTATACGCCCAGGGCGTTGACAATTGAAAGGTCCCGCTTGTCAGTGAAGGTTGCTATTCTAGCAAAGGGAAGGTGTTTTTTCGGACCTTCGGCTCAAGGCCTTCGTCCATATCGCAATCTGAATTTATTATTAACAAATTAATATTGCGAGGGGCTACTGTTGGGGGCCTTCGTCCTCCGAAGGTCCTCAAAAACATGATTTGACAATGTTTTCCAAGCGGATTATGTGAACAGGTATTCTCGGATTCAGAATTATGAATACGAAGCACGGCCAGGACGAAGCCTGAACCAGACGAAGCACGAGCGCAGCCGAAGCTGTGTGCGGGGAAGCTTCGTCACGATAGCAGAAAAGGGAACCGACTTAAAGATGAAAAGACTGCATGGGCCTCGACTGATTTCCGTAGGCCATTGACAAATGTAATGGACATGGATGTAATTTTATGTGGGCTGCGTCCCGCGTCTATAAATAGATGAACAGTACTCCCGTACTGTTCACGCTGACTGTGCATTCGCTTTTGCGTCACGCTTGTACTTTCTACCTTTTCTCAGGACCGAAGGTACATTTGTAATTTGAAATCATTTCTATTTTCTCATGTTAATAAAATAGAAATGATTCTATGGTGATGTCTAAATTATATTTCGTGCTTTATATGAACCCTTCGTCATTACTTGTTATACTTACGAAGGTATGTTTCTTATGACCTTCGTCCGAAATTCATTATCCCCGAAGGGGCATAATGTCTCGAAGGACGAAGGACTTTAATATTTAACACTTTTTATGTTGCCTTGTTCTTAACTCTTAGCATTTGAGAACAAGTCCCCAACAGAAACCATACACATATCAGATCTGACTCTACAGTCTTTCAGCATAAGAAAAGATATACGGAAATCTTCATCGCATTGAACAATTGATCATCTTCACTGACAACTTCTCAAATAAAGAGGAAAGTGGAAATAAATGGATTACCCAACTAAATAACTGACTTTATTAATAACTACACCAAGTTGCAGGGGATACCCACACCTTGGTGATAATCATTACAAAGATCCAACTTCATTACATGTTCATCATGACAAGCATCCAACAAAAGATAAACAAACTAACTTTAACTAAGACTGGCTAGACTAAGACACTGAATTAAGCATTATTACAGACTCCGACTCCATCGATCTATGGATCAAAATCTATGCGGGTCCTGCAGTCTGGGGTACCATAGTCGAAGCAACCACGGAGCGGTGAACGGTAAGGGTGTTGAATCCCTATAGGGGCGGGAGAACCACCATCAAGATAGTGGCATGCCGCACATTCAGCACGCAATTCTGCAACCTCCGCCCGAACCTTGCCCAACTCGTCAAGGGCGTGGTCCAACTCTGTGTTGAGTACAACGGCTAGGTTGACCATGCTGCTCAGCCTGAGATTGCCCTCACCAACTGGCGAGACAATCACACCTCCAGCACTGTTGGTCGAACGACGAGGGTAGTACTTTAGGTCAAGGCCATCAGCTACCCCGCTGAACAACGAGCAATATTGAGTAAGTGCCCGTCGTGCTGCATCCTACATGGCTGTCTTGGCAGTGTCCCTCATAGTGATAGAATAGTGCTCTAAGAAGGCCTCTGCACCCCGGAGATCATCGTCTGGATGGCGCACCAAGCAAGTAGCCTCCCATTGGTCCGGGTATAACCCGCAACGATGCTGGTAGACTACACAATGGTACTCGATAGACCAAGTGTGTCGGCCAAAGGCCCAACGCAACAGGGTATCGAGAGCGTCATGGAAGTGACACCCGCAAGCAGCGTCACGAGTGATGGGTCTAGCGATCCATCCCTCTGCCTCCGGCTCCTCCAAGCACACCGTGCCGTGGCTTGAACTGCCACCGGCGTCGTCGTCGTCTCCGTCTCCGTCAGGGTCTCCTCCAGCAGCTGGGATGCCCTAAGGTGGTGCAGGGGTCATCTCTGGCTGAGGTGCAGGGGAAGGAGGCCTCTCAGACTCCACCTCCCGCTGAGGCGAGGGGGAAGAGTCCTGCTACTCTTGCTCTTGCTCCTGCTCCTTGCGTCGGCGCTCCTGCTCCTCGTGTAGGCGATGATGCAGTCTCTTCAGGTGACTGGACTGACCTGACACCGTGTGACGTAGGGGATGCTCTGCTAGTCGAGAAGGCAAAAAGGGGATCACAGACTTACGTGCAGTGCACCTGATACGGGCCATCTACAAAAGACATTGTAAGCACAAGAGTAAGAGTGGAACTATGAGACCAGAAAGTAAACATAAAGAAAAGTGAGACAAAACTTTTGAGATAAGTACATAACATAGAGTTGGTCAAGATAACCAACTTTTGAAAAGACACTAAGGTCAAGGTAAGAGTAGGGGTCTGTAGTCCTTAGGGCGACCATTCTAGTCTAGTTAGCGGTCCTACATTCAGCAAGGCTTTGATACCACTTATGTCACAACCGGTTTTGGAAGGTAAACCAAATATGAACCATGTACGTGCCAGGATCAGAACTCACGTACACAACGATTACATAATTGGATATCATCACACAATGCTTGAATTAAATAGCGGAAAGGTACTTAGTTACATCAAGATGTCTGAGACATCCATAGAGTCTAATACATATCTATAGTGTTCAACATTAAATCAAAGTGCGGAGTAAAGAAACGTAGAATGTAAGCCTACACAGGCAGTTTACTAGGGGTTTGCCACTAAAGTAAACTAGAACCCGCCGTAGTCCTGGAACTCCTCAAAGTCCTCCATGTTACCAGCTTCACCTCCTAAGCACTGAGTACAGTGGGGACAACCTGGGGTGGGGTGGTTTGTAAAGCAAGGGTGAGTACACATCAACGTACTCAGCAAATGTCTCGTTTGGCTAAGGTGGACTAGTTGTATGTGGAGTTAAGGTTAAGTAGTTGCTTTTAGTTGGTCAAGTTTTATTACTATAAGTAGAGCCAAATTTTAGTAATAACCCAGTTATTACCTAGAGACACTCCCTCCAAGAGGAAATACCAGAGATCAGAATTATAATCATCATTGCTAGTCATCATCATAAAAGTAATCAAAGTTCTTCTAATCGAAGAGGATCCCAAGGCTGCTCTTAACCGTGAGCACGGCTGATATACTAGTTTCTAACACTCTGCAGAGGTTGCACACTTTACCCACAAGCCGTGATTCCCATTCTTCCCAGGGTTCTAGCCTCCCCATTGATCACTACCAATGTGACCCAGCAGGGTCTCACTACGTAGCCTTTACAAAGATTTCCCAGAGGTCATAGCCGCCCGTTAGGTTTCTCTAGTTTGATAAACATAGTACATCTCCCCAGAGGAAGGGTGACTAACAAAACCAAATCAAAGAACCTCTGCAACCAGCCTCGACAGAGCAAGTACTGTGCCCGGACCCTATTGACGGCCCTACGGCGAAGCCAACTACTTCTCTGGTTCCTCTAATTAATCAGCTAAGGGCATCCCATTCCAACCTCATGGTTGCACTGTTATCCTGGGCTGTCACTCCCCAAACAGGTCCTTATGGAGATGCACTCAAGAAATAGCCTGAGCCCCCTAAAGTAATCACAAGAACCTCATCGGGATAACATCATCGTATCATAAAAGATCACATCATGTTCATTGATTAAGTTAAAGCAATAGCATAAGCTAACCATGATTAACCCAAAAAGGTAAACAAGGGTAAGGGAAATACAGACTAGTCAATCCTTAGGTTTCAATAAAGTAATGCAGGACAGTGAATTATAAAGTAAAGTAGGACATGATAGGTCTGAGGACACTTGCCTTTACTAGGTTGTTGCTCAGAGGGATCTTCGGCAACACACTCAGGAATCACGAGCTGCTCGTTGTCTAAGTAAAGCGAGCATACATTCAATATATTTGGAAAGTAAAAATGAACATCACATCACACATGTATAAACATTGGCATACAACTCAAAAAGGTATAGTATTAAGTACAGAGGAATGAGGTCAAGTTATAAAATGGACTAATCCTAAGTGGGGAATTGATTATTCTCTAAGTGTGTTTGGAACATAGTTCAAAAAGGTTAAGTAGTAATTAAACAAGAAAATATTAAATTATAAGGTGAACTACTATTATTGAGGAATTTGATTATCTCTTAAGTGTTATCCATAATTACATTCCTAATTCTATTTATATCATTAAGACCCAAGGGTTAAGCCAAAAAATGAATCCATAAAATGCATAACACTAATCTCACAAGAATAAATATACTTTACTCCTAGGATTCTCCTTTTATTTATTTCATTAAATAAATAAATCAACATATACTTTAATTCCAAATTCTAAGTGTAAAACTTAAAGTATACAGATTACAGTTGGTCATATTTTATTTGAGCAGAGAATAATTTTGTGAACATTTTGCAATTTGAACCACTAAATTTGGAGGTCATACGAAAAAGATATGAAATAAACAAGTTTTGAAGTTTGAAATATGAAATTAAGGCTAAATCTGTGATTAAATAAAAGTCCAGGGGTCTAACTAAAACAATCCAGGGACCTATGCGCTAAAACAGAGGACGGCGGGTTGATTTCCTAAAACCAGGGGGTTCATAAGCAAAACAACCACGCGAAGGGGTATCGGGCTCCCTCAACCATTGGATCAGGAACCAACGTCTGAGATTAGATCGCGCAGACGCGCAGGCGCGGCTGACAAGCGGGGCCAGGGCATCAGCAGGTTAGGGCGGGCTGACCGGCCGGGCCTAGAGGTAGAGGCGCAGGTGAGGGGGAGAGAGGGGGCGGTTAGATCTTGATCGAAGGGCTAGGATTAGATCTACTCGAGTTGAGTCTGAACCATCCGATCTCGGACAGACGTCCGAGATCTAACGGCCAGGGCTAGTTTGGGCGCGGTGGCGCCACTCGGTCCCGCGGCGAGAGTTCACCGGAGACGAGCAGACCAGCCACGGTGGGGCACTAGAGGCTCGGGGACTAACCTAGGCGTAATCAGGGAGGTCTGGCGAACTCGGCCATGGCCTACACGCTGGCGCAGGGGCACCAGAGGGCGTAGGCCACGGCGGAGCAGGCTAACGGCGACGCTGGATTGCTCCGGCGAGCAATCGCGCGAGCTATAGAGCGGGGATGACCAAATTAAGGGCACGGGCAGGTCGCTTACCTCGAGTAGAAGCGCTGGCGTCGCGAAACGACGGCGAAGGCACAGGGGCTCGACGGGGCGACGGTGGAGAACTCCGGCTACACAAGGAAACGCTCCAGTGAGCGTGGACCAGACGCAGCAGGGAGGGAGAGGGCACACCGAAGGGTGTCCCGAGTAGCTGACAGTAAGGCGAAGCTCACCGTGGCACTAGACGGGGCACGAGCACAACAGCGACCACGGAACATGCGGTGGGCGTCGGCGGACGGTGGTGGAGCTCTCGGTTCGTGCGAGCAGAGCGAGAGAGACGGCGAGGGAGCTGGGCAGAGGGCGCAAATGAGAGAAAGGAGGTGGGCGAGCAGGGCGCAGGGCTCAAAAGGGGTGTGGGGGCTCGGACGTGGCCGGAGAACGCGCGGACATGGGCGCGTCCACGGCGGGGAGATCGTGGGCGAGAGGTTAGAGACGGGCTGATAGGTGGGGACGGCGGGGCAGAGAGAGAGAGAGTGGGCGCGGGGAAAAGAACGGTGCCGACAGCTCAGGCCCACGGGACAGAGAGAGAGAGAGGGGGAGTGAGCGTGTAGTCTTGCACCGACAGGCAGGACCCGCCTGTCAGACGCATGGGGCGCGCGGGCGCGTGCGCGCGAGCTGGGCTAAATGGACCGACTTGGGCTGAAATGCCCTTTTCCTTTTTCCTGGAATTTCTATTCCCTTTTCTATTTATTTTCTCTAGGGTTTTCAATTCAAATTCAAATCAAGTTTCAAATTCAAACCAAATCAAATATATGCAACAATTCAAAGAATATTTAGGCTCAATATGATGCAACATTCTATGACTCATAAGTTTTGGGCAAAATAAAATAAATAATCCTTCACTAATTCAACTAACCCTAATTAAAAGAGAAAGAGAGAGAGAAAACTAGAGAGAAAGAGAAACTAGAGTGAGATAGAGAAGAGTAACACCTGGATTTGGATGATCATAAGAAAGAAATTTTATACCCCCAAATTCAGGGTGTTACACATAGCAGCTGGGTCAGCCACTGACTCGCATAACTAGTAAACAACAGTAAAATATGCACAAATACGAAGAATAGAGTGTACCCTGCGGAGGGACCGATGCTCAAGGCATCAGTGGCTCCATTCACACGAGACAATGTACTGTAGTCCTTACAATTACCCCGCACAATGTAAAACATGATTATTGGAGTACAAACTTGTAGATACATATTAATGGCATACAACAACAACAAAAATAGCTCACCTCAGATGCGGCTGAGATTTCACGACAACCATCCCTTGAAACAACCTGATAGAATAACAACACAATCAAGAGCTTACATGGTAATGATATTTCCAATACCGTATGATCTAGTCTTATGATTGTACGAGGTTCGAAGTGGCAAAGGACATCAGACAACAACACATAATGTGTATCATGTCCTCCCTCTACTACGAGAAAGATAATATTTTTATTACTGCAATCCATAGTAAAGTTTATATTTTCTTAGACTGGCAAGATACCTGATATAAGATTTAAACAACTATTTTTTAAAATGATACATCATTAAAAAAATAATCATATGAAAGTAATTCTGATAAAAAATCTAGCATTATTTTTAAGAAATAATCAAAAAAGGAATACATCAGATCACCACTCCAAAACTAAACCTGGTGCTTTTCGTGTTGCAGTATCTCCACATTGCTTCTTCACCCTTCCTGTTAGTTTTTGCAGCTCATTGTCAAGTTTTTGTGCTAGCCTTTGCACCTCTTGTGCAAGGTTTCCATTTGTCTCTCGTTCTATAGTTGTAGAATAGAGCTAGAACTTGTAGAGTCAGTCTGGAGCAGTAGTAACCATGAGGAAGAAGTGATGGTGACAGTGAGCCATGGCCATCGACCTTCGAGGCTTGGTCGGACGCGCGTGCGAAGAACCCTAAACCAGCAGCATTGCTCGAGACCACACAACGAATCAGGCGAAATGGGCCGAATCGAGGAGCATGCGACCTCCAGGAGCAGGGAGGGGAACCACTTACCCGGAGTGGTGGAGGAGGGAGCACCGGGAGCTTGAGGCCTCCTGCACGATCAGCGACGGCGAGTTTTAGATTCAACCCCAAAGCCTAACAAATCCGGTATTGACGCAGAGGTGTGGGTGATGGGGCGGACGATCTGCGCTACACGACGTCGGAGGCGCGTAGCGAGCGCTCGGCCCAGACCCTCCATTGTCGTCGCTGTTGTGGCTTGTTGTGGAGATTCTAGGAGGGGAGTTAGGAGGAGGGGGAGCAGCGGGCGCGGAGCGTGGGGATGGAAGGTCGTGTGAAATTGGGCGACGACGACGAGGGGGGGCGAGGATGGAAGAGCACAACATGATGCGCGGATTTTGGCGATGACGATGATGGAGCGTTGCGAGAGGGGGCAATGACGTGCGCACACAGGTGGGAGTGAGAAGGGGCTGACTGTGATATCCTGGCCCCGTTGGATGGTGATATTCTTGCCTAAGGCTTAATATAATTAACAGTTTACTCATACCAACAAGCTGCATCTTCTTTTTTGGAAGCCTATCTCGAAAGAACCTCCAAGTTAAGCGCGCTTGGCTTGGAGCAATTTAGGATGGGTGACCGACCGGGAAGTTTTCTCGGGTGCGCATGAGTGAGGACAAAGTGCACACAAAATACACGTGTTGATCAGTAGGGACAATATACAATCCTAGAGAGCTGCCAGGAGTAAGTACCACTGGTCCAGGAGTAGACGTGGTGTTACAAGTGGTATCAGAGCCAAACCTCACGGTTTCACGGGCTTGTGTGGGTTAGGGTTCGGATATATGGCGCATGACACATGTGGAGCCGGAGTGGTCATGACATGACATATGACGATACTAGACACACATACGTGGCTAAGAGGGGATGTTCCTGGATTGGGTTGACCGACGAGGGCGTCAGTCTTCTAAGGGGTGAATTGTGATATCCTGGCCCCGGTGGATGGTGATATTCTAGACCAAGGCTTAATACAATTAATAGTGTACTCATACCAACAAGGTGCATCTTCTTTTTCAGAAGCCTATTTCGAATGAACACCCAAGGTAAGCGTGCTTGACTTAAAGCAATTTGGGATGAGTGACCGGCCGGGAAGTTTTCTCGGGTGCGCATGAGTGAGGACAAAGTGCACATAAAAGACACGTGTTGGTCCGTGTGGACAATATATGATCCTAGAAAGCTGACATGAGTAAGTATCACCGGTCTGGGAGTAGACGAGGTGTTACACCGGCGAGGGTGGGGGGCATGTGGCCTTTAGGTCCTTAATAGGAATATATAGTGTAGATTTTTTCCCGCAAAAGTGATTAAGATACAATAGCAATTATTTATTTAGAATAATTAACTGCTAATAGCTCATGAGATGTTTTGTTGCTGCTCGTCTTGAGAAGGCTTAAAACCTATAGATATAATTAATTATTGTTTATATTTAATTATTTATATTTGAATTATTGTTTAAAAGTGTATGATGAGTAAAAAACTATAAGTAACTTAAAAACAGTTCGAAACACGACATATTTAGACGTGGTTTAGAATTATACATGGGGCTATGATTATGGACACATCTAGGTCTGTTTAGTTTCATACCTAATTTGTTATATTTTACCAAATTTTGTGACTAAGATTAATTTTCCAATTCAAACTATTAACATTAGGCAAAGTATAACATACTTAGCACAAACCAGTATGTGCGGACAGGTTTTCGCTCTACCCCGACACAAACCCGACCCGTTACGCCGCACCACTCTTCTTCCTCTGCTCCGCCTCTTCACCCAGCGTCTTCCGATTGCTGACGGATCCCTCTTCGCCGCGGCCGCCGCCGCGGACCGACCGGTAAGCGTCCCGATCCCCCTCCTTCTCTTCGTACGGGGCTCCGCGCCGATCGGCGTCGGTCCGCCGGATCGCGCCGGGGCCGGCCGGATCTGGTACGGATCTCGCCCGCCCCGTGCGTAACTCCGCGATCGCCGCGTCGCGCTCGGCTAGGATCCAGGCGAGCGCGATAGGAATGTGGATAACCCGCCGCTTCGTTTCTCGTTCGGCGCCCCTGGCTGACGCAGCGACGTGCATCTGTGGCGGTTGCAGTGGGAGAGAAGGCGAGGCGGGAGCGATGGAGGCCGCCGACTACGGCAAGCTCTTCGTCGGCGGCATCTCATGGGAGACGAGCGAGGACCGCCTCCGCGAGTACTTCGGCCGCTTTGGCGAGGTCACCGAGGCCGTCATCATGCGGGATCGCAGCACGGGGCGTGCCCGCGGGTTTGGGTTCGTGGTCTTCGCCGACGCCGGGGTCGCCGAGCGCGTCACTATGGACAAACACACTATCGACGGACGAATGGTAATTCTGCCTTTTACTGGCCAATTATGCTGTAAAGGTGCTTCCTTATGTTTACCCTGACAGCTGACTTGTGCGCTTGGATTTAGGTGGAAGCAAAGAAGGCTGTTCCCAGGGACGACCACAGTATTGTGAGCAAGAGCAACGGCAGCAGCACAGGGTCACCTGGACCAGGACGCACCAGGAAGATTTTTGTTGGAGGCCTGCCCTCGAGCGTCACAGAGGCTGACTTCAGAAGGTATTTCGAGCAGTTTGGCATCATCAACGATGTGGTCGTGATGTACGACCACAACACGCAGAGGCCGAGGGGCTTTGGGTTCATCACTTACGATTCAGAAGGCGCCGTGGACAAAGCCCTGCACAAGAGCTTCCATGAGCTCAATGGTAAAATGGTTGAGGTCAAGAGGGCAGTTCCAAAGGAGCAGTCTCCTGGACCCGTCGTACGTTCACCTGTGGGAGTGGGGCAGAACTATGCTACGAACAGGGTTCATAGCTTCCTCAATGGCTTCAACCAGGGTTACAATCCAAACCCCGTAGGAGGTTACGGCATGAGGGTGGACGGAAGGTATGGCTTGCTTTCAGGTGCACGGAATGGGTTCTCTTCTTTTGGCCCAGGGTATGGGATGGGCATGAATGTTGAAGGTGGGATGAGCGGAACATTTGGTGCAAGCTCTGGTTTCATCAGCAACTCCAATGGTAGGCAAATGGGTTCGTACTTCAATGCAAGCTCGAACAGACTGGGTAGCCCTATTGGGTACCTTGGTCTTAATGATGTTCCGGGATCAATGTTGAGTTCCATGTCTAGGAATGTTTGGGGTAATGGAAGTCTAAACTACCCGAGTAATCCTACAAACATGAGTGCTTTTGCTTCACCTGGAAATGGGAGCCAAGTCAGTCTTACTGGTGACAATTGGGGAGGTCTTCCTTCTGCTCATGGGATGGGCAACATTTCAAGCCTTGGGTCAGGGAACCTTGCTCGTGGAGCTGGAGATAATAACTTCGGTTTGCCTTCTGGCAGCTATGGAAGGAGCAACTCAACTGGTACAATTGGCGAGCCTTTTTCTGCAGCAGGCAATACATATGATGTAAACAATCCAGATACATATGGGAGCAGCTCTATTTATGGTGGCACAGCCTGGAGGTTCACATCTGAGGTTGACATGCCTTTTGGTCATGATATTGGAAATTTTGATCCGACAATCAAATGAGACATGTCAGCAAGTCACATGTGCAACTATCCTGTTAACAACAATCAGCCAAGCAGAGGTCAGTTTCCATTTGAACACTTTTCTCTGAAAATTTTAATTACACAGATTTTCCTCTGTAAAAAAGGAAGTATGCTGCATAAATGGGTTAAATACTTCAATGGTTGGGGAAAAAAGTGAAGCAAGTCTCCTCTTTTTGGTTTAGGAAAAGCATTGCATCTATTCAATCTGTATACAAGTTTCATGGCACTGCCTTTGTTACGGGCTCCTCTAAATTCCAATTATAATTGATGTAACTTGAGTACTGGACCTGTGACATATTTGGTTAGGTCTGTGCTAATAGAGCTTGAGTATTGTTATGTGTTGGCTGACTGATGTAGTGATGTTCTCCCATGACAAAACCGAAACATGAAACCATAGAGTTTTGATGTCCTGTACTCCTATGACATTTATAGAATTTGGCAATGGATAATTTGTACATTTGTAGAACACTCTTGTTCTCGTATGAACACTGGTGGAGTTATGTTGGGGCCATAGAGGCCCTGCCCCCCCTCTGCCGTGTGTCAAGTCTCAAACATCGTCATGTGCAAGTGCCCCTGTTCTTAAGGCGTCGCCTAGGCGTCCAGGCAGAGGTCCAACGCCTAGGCGCCTTGCCCGCCTACCTCGCCTAGGCGCCGCCTAGGCGTCCAGGCGGTGGTCCAACGCCTTGGCTCGCCTTACCGCTTTAAAAACCATGGCAAGTGCATGCATTTTTCCATGCAGTCTTCTTGCATGGCTGCATGCATAGCTGTTTTGTCTGTTCCTGCTTACCCTTAACTGACTAGATGCCTGCTGCATGCATGCTTGCTTGCTATCTGGCTGCTCATGAGTCATGATACCATGCTTGCCCGTAGCAGTATGTTCTTCTTGTCTGTTTTGGGCCCTGCTTGCTTTCAGCACTAGCTCCGCCACTGCGTATGAACATGACATGTGCATCTTCACAGTTAGATTGTTACTTTGCAGCATAGTAAATTTTTTCATGCTATAGTTTCCATGTATTCAAATCGAGTATTTGATTTTATTTGCATTTTGTAAGCATTTTCTTGCTTTCTTCAGTTCAGTTACAACTTACGCAAAGAAGATTAATAGGAGTAGATTACTAGACCGTAGAAATGATTTGTGAAAGTGCCTCTAGCGTAATGGTTAAGGCTTCCGAGTAGCACCTACAGGTCTCGGGTTTGATCCCCCTCGGAGGCGAATTTTTGGCTTGGTTAAAAAAATCCCCTCGTTGTGCCCCGCCCGCTCCCGAGTTACGTCTTGCGCGCCACCCTCCGGTTGGGCCATTGCAGAGTGGGCGGTGACGGCCCGCTAGTGATGGGGGCCAGGGTTCGGGGATTTTCTCGGCCGGAACCATGTTTTGGTCTCTTCTTAATATAATACAATATAATACCGGGAGGACGGTATTTTCCTCACCGGCCGAGTTTAGACCGTAGAAATGAATTGTAATCAAAGCATTTGAGTTCACTGGTTTATTTGCCCTTGCACTTAGTGATGCATTGTGCACTTTAACCGTACAAGAAGCACTGTGCAAACTTCTTGCCCTTTATTTGGTGATATTGGGATAGGATATTTGACTGAAAATGAACTCCTGGCAACATGATCATCAGAGTGCTCGGAACTGAATAATTTGGCTCCATTCCCGAGCAGGATGCTACCTCTTCCAGTCATGGCCAGTTGACCCTCATGGAGGGTGCTCCAGGACTAACGATAGAAGCTTCCTACATATATATGACTGCAGCTAGTATTCTGTCGATTCTCCTTTACGATTTGACTTTTCATCTTAGGTGTGAAAGCAGTATAGTGCATCACGCTGGTATGGAATAAGATGGTCATACTTGTACTATCATAATTTGTTATTCCTAAAACTGAGCTAGCTTTGCTAGATAATTTAGTTTTGACATGAGACCTTGGCTGCCATCAATCTACAACAGTTGTCGGAACCACTGAGCTTGCCTTGTACCACGAGTGGTTTCTCACCGCTCATTGGCTCCTTGTTAGCTCGTGTCTTAGTGATTGGCCCCCTCTTGATTTTGGATGACCCTCCGCCACTGCTGCCAGTCCCTGCAACCTAAGGAGCCCCTGCAGCTTGAATGATGATGAACAATTCTAGTATGGACACTGGCATTATCTTTTGACTCTCTTCCATCTGCCTCAATATTTGCCTTCATATAGTTATCATGCCAAACTTGTTCAACATTAAAAAAAGGGCAGACCCAGTGTCGGGGACTCCCACATGAGTGAGGTCTGGGGAAGAGATAAACCGAGACAATCCTTCTCCCTGCAAATGCGGAGAGATTGCTTTGAATCCGTGGCCTGGGGACTCAGTTATAGTGACTCAGTGAGACAGCTCTCGTCAATGCACAAGACCTGCCAAATTCATTCAACATTGTGCTGGGTAAGTCAAGGAGATCAGGAAGCACACTGGCCGGGAATTTCTCGTGGCCAACTGGTTCCTACCAAGAGCTGAATTTTGCTATAATCAGTTTTGCAGCATTGCCCTGTAGTTGAGTGTTCAGTACACTGTTGGAAATGTGTAGTGCTGTGCCTGAATGGTTAGGTAGTGTATTAATGTAAAACAGATTAAAAGATTATGGGAAAGAGTGATATACCATCAGATTTTCTTAACAACATATCTGTATATATGAAGGCTGATACTGTATAGACGAGAGTGAATGATTTTATCCAAAATGTTGCACCTTGGGCAACATCATCAATTAATTATTAGGAGTTTTCACCGTGGTCCAAAAAGAAATAGAAACTTTTGTGCTCTTGTTTCCTATGCTATTACATTTTTTACATTTGCTTTCATGCCCTTTGAAGAAGTAAAATAGTCATCAGGAAACTCGTCGAAATCTGCTTTTGTAGAATCTATCATGGCATAATATGGTTTCCTTAGCTTTAAACTTTCATACTGTATTTAGCTTATGTAGACAAGCAAATTTGACTTGTTAATGTAGTTTACTAAGTTTAACATAGTGCATACATATATTTTTTTATTACAAATATCTTAATCTTACAATTTTGGTACGCCTAATCTATAACTTTGTAAGATGTGTTCTTGATTATTGTTTCCTTCTAACCCAGTAGAGCTCTGCATCAATCAAAACCACAACACTCATCATGCTAATAGTTTTCTTACGTTTCTAAATGTTAGAATAAAATGAATTACTTGGGTTGATTTGATTGGTACATGCAACAATATATGGTATCAGAGCCAGAAGTCTCGATTCTAATCCTGGTTAGCACAATTAAATAAAATAATTGTTGCTTGCTCCTATTCCATGTCTGTGGCCTGAGAAGGCCTCGACATGAGGGAGAGTGAATATGAATTGCCCACCTCTCCATTTGCTTAAGCTTTTGTGACATGTACGGTCATAGGTGCGGAAGGTCCCGTGACAGACGACGTGCAGCAGAACGGCCAGGCAGCACAAGCGCAGCGCATGCGCCAGGGCCGCATGGTTCAGCTTAGATAGATGCTAGAATCAAGGAAATGATCCTATAATTTAGGAGAGATTTGTTAGGCTCAGTTTAGATAGAATCTAAAATATAGATAAGGATAAGAACAAATGAGAGTTAGTTAGATGGATAGCTCCCTTATCTTATCTAAAGTTTGTTAAGATCTTGATAGATTAGATGGATAGCTCCCTTATCTTATCAGAAGTTTGTTAGGATGTACTAGGCAGCCTTAGCTATATAATGCCAGGGGAGGAAGGAATAAAGTAAGCAACAACAATTATCCTATCTCTCTCTTCCTCTAACAGTGGGGCGCTGAGGGGTAAAACCTCGCCCCAACACGGACCTTGAGTACGATCTACGTACTCGAGGGTCGGCCACTCTATCCCCCGACGCCCTTGACAACATGGTATCACTATCCAGGCGATCTAGTTCATCTCGTGCCTTGCCAACCCCGCCAGCCGCGACATCATCCGCTGCGCTGCCGTTCCCAAACCCCTCCGACACCATGGGGGACAACAACACTGCCCTGCAAGCAACCTTGGACACCCTGTTCGCGTCCATCGAGTCCCTGCTGACGTCCGTGGAGGCCAATGCCCAAGCTATCAAGCGCCTGGAAACCACACGCATGCCGTCAGGGTTCTTGTCGACCTCCCACAATGGGACTAGCCGACTAGGGAACATCATCAGGCTCGACCGCCGCATTTTAAGAAACTCGACTTTCCACGCTACAATGGCAAGTCAGATCCTTTGATCTTTATCAATCGCTGTGAATCATACTTTCAGCAACAACGAATCATGGAGGAGAAGGTCTGGATGGCATCATACAACCTCGAGGATGGCGCACAACTATGGTATTACCGAGTCCAGCAGGACAATGGTACTTCTTCATGGCACCATTTCAAGGTGCTCCTACACGTGCGCTATGGGCCTTGCTACCACACGCGGGCCGCCTCGGTGAAGCACAACTCGTCTAGTTGTTCACAGCCGGCCTCCTCCCTTCGCTCATCCATGATGTGGAGATCCACAACCCCCATTCGCTGGCGGCAGCCATGAGCCTCGCCCACAAGATCGAGCTTTGGAACAACTACACCACGCTAGCATCACGTGTTGCCCTGCTCGATCGGCCACTCCTACCGACGCTTGCGCCGCATCTCGCCCAATTGGTGCCATTGGCGGACAAGGCAGGTAGGGCCGGCCCGGCCCTAATCACAGTGGAGGGCCGGTCGATCCGTCACTTGACCCAAGCGGAGCAGGAGGAATGTCGACGCCTCGGCCTCTGCTACAACGACGATGAAAAGTTTGGTCGCGGTCACAATCGTGTCTGCTAGCGACTGTTCCTCCTCGACGACGTCCTAGAGGACGACACCACCACGAGCGTGGAGGTTGACGAAGAAGTCATCGAAGAAGAAACGCCACATTTCTCCCTCAACGCAATCGTAGGGGTTTTCGTCAGCGACACCATGCATGTCAGGGTGGCCATGGGCATCACTGTTTTTATGACGCTCCTGGACTCAGGATCCACACACAATTTCATCGTAGAGGACGCCGCTCTTCGCACCGGGTTGCCTCTGCAGCATCGTCCATGCCTCACGACAACAGTGGAGAATGGCGATTGCGTCACCTGCCCAAGCGTCATCCGGTAGTCGCCGCTCACCATCGATAATGACATGTTCTACGTCGACTTCTTTGTAATGTCACTCACCAGGTACGACCTAGTCCTGGGGACGCAGTGGCTGGCGACCTTAGTGTTGGTGCTCTGGGACTTTAGCGCTCGGCAGATGTCGTTCCAGCGCCTAGGACGCGTCGTGTGCTGGTCGGGCACGGCGACGCCAATCATGCCCAGTATCCGGACGATGACAGCCAACGAATCTCTTTTGGACGAGCTGCTGGACCACTTCGAGGACGTCTTCGCCAAGCGCCCGAGCCCAAGGGGCTACCACCGCCGTGCGCCCACGACCACAACATCGTCCTCAAGTCGGGCGCGTAGCCAGTGGCAGTTCGGCCATACCAGTACCCAGTAGCCCATAAGGGCGAGTTAGAGCGGCAATGCGCCGCCATGATGGAGCAAGGCATCGTCCGCAGTAGCGCGTCAGCATTCTCTTCACCGGTCCTTGTCAAGAAGGCAGACGGATCCTGGCGTTTTTGCGTTGACTACCGCGCCCTGAACACCCTCTCTGTTAAGGATGCGTTCCCCATTTCGGTGTTGGATGAACTTCTGGACGAACTCCACGGTGCTCGATTCTTCTCCAAGTTGGACCTTCGATTCGGGTACCACCAAGTTCGCATGCGACTCTGCGATGTCCACAAGACGGCGTTCCGCACACACGAGGGCCTCTACAAATTCCTGGTGATGCCGTTCGGGCTATGCAATGCCCTGGCGACATTTCAAGCACTCATGAATGATGTCTTATGACCCTTCCTCCGTCGGTTTGTCCTTGTTTTCTTTGACGACATTCGATATACAATCTTGGGCCGACCTCCATCGCTACCTCTGTGCTGTCTTCTCCATGCTGCGACAGCACCAGCTCTTCATCAAGCGGATGAAGTGCACCTTCGACGTCGCCTCGATCTTGTACCTCAGCCATGTCATCATTGAGAAGGGCATCGCCATGGACCCAGCCAAGGTGCATGCCATCCATAACTGGCCGGTGCCTTGGTCGGCAAGGGCGGTGCGAGGTTAACTCGGCCTAGCCGGGTACTACTGCAAATTCGTCCACAACTTCGGCTCCGTCGTAGCACTACTGACAACACTTCTCAAAAAGGAAGGCTTCTCCTGGACCGACGTGGCAGCTGCAGCCTTTGACGCGCTTAAGAAGGCAGTTACCTCTGTTGCGGTCTTGGCGATGTCGGATTTCGACAAGGACTTCTTGTCAAGTGCGACGCTTATCCGCACGGGTTCGACGCGGTGCTCATCTAAGATGCACATCCGATTGCGTTCTTCAGTCGTCCTATCGCACCATGCCATCGCTCCCTCGCCGCTTATGAGCGGGAGCTCATCGGCCTCGTCCATGTCGTGGGACACTGGAGGCCATACCTATGGGGCCGCCACGTCCTCGTCAAAACATATCATTACATCCTCAAGTATCTGTTGGATCAGCGCCTCGCCACGATTCCTCAGTACTACTGGGTGTGGAAACTGTTGGGCTTTGACTTCTCAGTCGAATACCAGCCTGGCACGACCAATGTCATGGCGGACACCTTGTCCCGACACGACACGGATGCGGGGTCATCTTCGCCATCTCCGCTCCACGCTTTGACTTTATCACACGCCTCCGTCAAGCACAGGTCATCGACCCTGCCCTCGTCGCCATACGAGATGAACTTTGTGTCGGCTCTCGACGCACTCTGGACGCCCGTCGACAGCAATATTCAGTTCAGAGGACGCCTGTACATCCCACCAACATCTTCACTCATCTAGGAGATTATGGTCACCGTGCACGAAGGCAGAAATGAAGGGGTCCAGCGCACACTACATTGTCTTCGCTGCGACTTTCATTTTCCTAAGATGCTGCAGCTAGTGCAAGACTTGATGTGCTCTGGCAGGACGTGGCAAAGGTACAAATCAGAGCACCTTCACCCGGTGGGTCTTCTCCCTCTGCCTGTACCCTATGGTGTCTAGACGGACATCGCGCTCGACTTCGTGGAAGCACTACCACGCATTTGGGGAAAGTCCATCTTGACGGTGGCAGATAGGTTCAGCAACTACGGTCACTTCATCCCCCTGGCGCATCCGTACTTCGCTGAATCCGTTACACAAGCTTTCTTCACCGACATCGTGTGACTCCACGACGTGCCCCAGTCCATCATGTCCGACCACGACCCGATCTTCACCTCGTCGTTTTGGCGCGAGCTCATGCGACTGATGGGTACCAAGCTTCACATGACCTCGACATTCCACCCTCAGTCCGACGACCAGTCGGAGGCGGCCAGCCGTGTCATCATCATGTACCGGCTCTTCCTCACCGCGGTCGTCGTCAACAGTGGCTGCGTTGGTTGCCATAGGCCGAGTACATCTACAACACCGCCTTCCAGTCCTCGTTGCGTGACATGCCATTCCGCGTCGTCTACGAGCGCGACCCTCCGACCATCAAGTCCTATGAACCAGGCGACACTTGCATGGCGGCAGTCACGAGGAGCATGGAGGAGCATGACGAGTTCTTGGTAGACGTTCGCTGTCGCTTGGAGCAGGCGCAGAAAGTCCATAAGAAGCACTACGAGAAGCTCCACCGACATGTCATGTACCAGGTGGGCGATTGGGCCCTCCTTTGGAGAGGGCGGCTTCATCCATCCCCCATGCCGTCACTAGGAAGCTCAAGCCGCGTTACTTTGGCCCATACCGTGCCGTCGAGCTCATAAACAACGTCGCTGTCCTACCGGCTCTACCATCTCATGCCCGACTGCATGATGTGTTTCACATCGGACTCCTTAAGAAGTTTCGTGGGCCACCACCAGATGCTCCTCCACCGCTGCCCACCATCCACCATGGTACATCAGTTCGACAACCAGATTGGGTCGTGTGGTCCCGGTTGGCGCGCGCGGTATGCCAGATCCTCGTCCAGTGGAAGGGTGACAGCTGCCTCGGCTACATGGGAAGATGTAGAGTTCTTCACCGCCAAGTACCCAGACTTCCAGCTCCACGACGAGCTGCTACTCGATAGGGGGAGAGATGTCATGTATGATCGCACGTACAGAAGGTCCTGTGACGGACGGCGCGCAACAGAACGGTCAGGTAGCGCAAGCACAACGCACGCGCCAGGGCCACAGGGTGTGGTTTAGATAGAGGCTAGAATCAAGGAAAGGATCCTAGAATTTAGGAGAGATATGTTAGGCTCAGTTTATATAGAATCTAGAATATAGATAAGGATAAGAACAGATTAGAGATAGTTAGATGGATAGCCCCCTTATCTTATAAAAAATTTGTTAAGATCTTGCTAGATTAGATGGATAGCTCCGTTATCTTCTCAGGAGTTTGTTAGGATGTACTAGGCAGGATTGGCTATATAATGCCAGGGAAGGAAGGATTAAGTAAGCAACAAAAATTATCTTATCTCTCTCTTCCTCTAACAACAGGGTGTCGAGGGGTAAAACCTCACCCCCAAACACGGACCGAGGCTACGATCTATGTAGCTGAGGGCAGTCCACTCTATCCACCGACGCCCTTGAAAAAAACTCGAACGGGAGGGAAATACCGCCCTCCCAGTATTTTATTAAGAAGAGACTGAAACATGGTCCTGACCGAAAAAACCCCTGAACCCTGGCCTCTCATCACTAACGGGCCGATCAACTGCCCACTCTGCAATGGCCCAGCCAGAGGGTGGCGCGCAGGATATCGATCGCCGAGAGCGGGCAGGGCACAACGAGGGGATGTTTTTTAACCAAGCCTGAAATTCGTCCCTGAGGGGGATTGAACCCGGGGCCTAGAGGTGCTACTCGGAAGCCTTAACCATTACGCTAGAGGCCCTTTCGCCGACGCCCTTGACATTTTGGGTTCAATTGGTTGGTGCATGCAACTCAATGCTAAATACATGTAATTAGTTACTATGAAAATTTATAAAACTAGTAGGAGCCAAGTGGAGACAAGCCCAGTCAACTTTTTGCACCAATTTATATCTGATTTACAATAGGTTTTACTAGTTTGTCTAGTTACCCAAGCTGCAAGTTTATATATAGAGCAAGTTAGCAACAATATGGAAGCACTGATTAAAAGATTAAGGGGCATCTTATTCACAATTGGACTAAAACACCACAAAGCCAACCATTATGCTGCTTTCTGTACATTTGTCCCATTCTTTCTGTTGTCTTATACACATTGAAATGGGAAACATCTTAGTTACTGAATATGACCTATAATGGATGTTTAGTACTTCAAATTTCTTCTTCTCAAATTTAAACATGTACCTTAATGACATAAAGTGGACGTTGGTTAGCCATGACTAGGATTCCTGGAACAAGAGCCACTTCATTGATTTTGCCATCTTTTGTGAGTTTTTTAATGTATCATTTTTATTGTATTAGTCAATCATAAGTAGTTCCTCCGAATCGTGGGTTCATTAAATCCGTTATTCTAAGCTCTGAAGCATATCTCTTTTTGCTTGACAACTGCAAAATTCCCAGCATTGTTCTTATATTGTGCAATAGATGCAGTTGTTTGTCTATTCTATGTACTTGTTTATCAAGATGCAGAAATTGAGGGCAAAGCATCTATTTGTCGTGCTCGAAATGGTACCAATACTAATTGCAATGTTGAAAGAAATGTTTAGACAACTCAGTACATGCTATTTCACCTGTACATTCAAACTAGAGCAGAATTTCAGAAAATTAACGTCGAAAAGCTCAAAATCTACTATGATACCTGATAGCATTCACATTTTCTACTTCTAATCGATTATATTTGTGGAGATTCTGTTCTGTTGTTGATTATGTTTAACATTCTGGCATTATGTCAATTCTGTCTATAAAGTAATAACATGAAGTTTAATCAACTTGTAGATATCTTTTAAAAATAAAAATCAATCAGTTGCAATTTAGCCTTGAATACAAGTACATGGGAAACAACTATCCATGTGTCCGAACCATGACTTGTGAGTTCTACTGTGTTTTTAACTCTAGCCCCCAACTTGCCTCGGATAAAATGTTTTGTTGCTGTTGTGGTTGTTGTATCAATCAGTTGCAATTTAAAATGGGAGTTTTGCTATGGCTATCTTTTTTCCCTTGAATACGCAGAAGAGCTGCGTATCATTGTATTAAGAAGGAAACAAGATGGGGGGGGGGGGTGTCCATACAAAGCTTCACCACATCTCCTTGGACCCAGGAGATGGGCCGATACACGTACACGAAAGACCAGGGGTGGGGTGAGACCAGACCACTGAAACCTAACTCAGACCACTATATGACCCAAGGCCCTCAGAGTTTTAGCCCCAGCCCTACACCACAGCTGGTGCTCCGTTTGAAGATCAGAAAGCAGGCTTCTGATGCTAGGATGAGCCCTTTCAAACACACAAGTCCGATGTTTCCATAACATCCAAGCACAAAAAATAATCAGAGAGTTAAGCCCTTTTCGCTGGTTCTTGGGTAGACCCTTCTTGGCACTGTACCACCAATCAGCGAAAGAAGTCTCAGCCTGGGTAGGTGCACAGGAAGCAAAACCCAGTTGATTAAGAAGCCTGAACCAGAACTCTCTGGCAAATACACATGTAGTGTGGAGGTGCTGCACATCTTTAACTTCTTGATCACAAAGCACACAGCTTTCGGGGTGGTCAAGACCCCTCATGGCAAGGCGATCAGCAGTCCAGCATCTGTTACGAATCGCCAGCCACAAAAATACCTTACACTTTGCCGGTCATAAACTCCAAGTCAGGAATTCCCAGACCACCTAGATCCAAAGGTCTTTGCACTTTGTCCCAGGCAACCAAGCAAGAACCCCCATTAATTTTTTTCTTCCTTTCCAAAGAAACGCGTCTGATTTTATCCACAGCTCTGATAAACCATTTAGGCACCTTGACAGCAATTAACACATGAATAGGGATAGCAGATAGCACAAACCTCACCCAAGTCGCTCTACCAGCAAGATTCATAAGGGATGCTTTCCAACCTGGAAGTTATCACTTATTTTATCAATCCAGGCCAATATGTCAGCTTTTAGCAACTTTTTGTTGGAGTGGCTATCTTTTATTTTACCAGGCTAAAACTGAACTGAAAACAGAGCGAATGCTATACAAGGAAATTTGATGCTAGAAGGTGTTATTTTTCTTGAAAATATTATCTTAGTAGTTGGTTCACTGAGACTTGAGTCATCTTTCTCAACTTGTGTTCTAGAGATGTAAGATATAGATTCTAATTAGGATTGGCAGTCTATTTTCATGAATAAATCATCTGGTCAGTACAAATTCATTATGGTGCGTAACATGAAATGTGAGTGCTCCATCTTAAAATGCGAATTTTGTTGTAGTTGTTATAATACTTGGTCAATATTGGCTAGCAGAGTCGATACGCCAGAGAGCATACTGCGAGAACATTTTTTTGAGTAAAATACACTACCGGTCCCTAAATTTGTAGAGGTATGTCATCTTGACCCCTAAACTCCCAAAGTGTACATCTTGGTAAACTTATGAAGTTGTATCGCCCTAGTTTTTAAATTTTTAACATACACATTCTAGTCCCTATACTTGTATGATTGTATCATCTAGGTCCATAAGGTCTAAACTAATTGGACCTGTGATGACACTAAAAACAAGTTTAGAAACCTAGATGACACAACCATACAAGTATGAGGACCGAAATATGCATGTTGAAAGTTTAGAGTCTATGATGATATAATTTTACAAGTTTAGGAACCTGGATGTGCATTTTGGAAGTTTAAGGACCGGAACAATACAATGAACGCTATAAGTTTATGGACGACAGTGTATTTTACTCTTTTTTTGTCGAGAAAGATTATGACAGTAGTATGTTCACTGAGATTTGAGTCATCTGCTGAGTTAGTGTTCTAGAAATGTATGATTTATATTTTAAATTGGACGAGCAGAATCTTCATGCAAGGAGCATCTGGCTGGAGTGCCAATTTAATTACGGTGTATGCAAGGCCTGCTTACACGAGCTGTAGTCCATCCTGAACATCAACTTTTCAGTACCATTTTTTGGTATCAGATATCGAACTGTGTGTATGGTTTTTTGTGTCTTTATTTTTTAGAAATGAACTTAGTTTGTTTGTTACATAATTTGAGACAAATCAAACTTCAAGTTCTAACAATGATACGATGGCTCCTTTTGCAGGTATCACTTCCTAGGGTGAGTATTACTATATCCACATATGACTTGGTGTAGATGAAACACCCATTCAGTCAGGCATCCGGGTGCGCGGCCGTGAATCGGTGATTGTCAGATTAATATACAGGTTAGTTTTGTCTAGCTAACCAGCGGGTGTGGTTTGCGAACACCAACATGCTAGTGGTGGAGCTGCTAGAAGAGAAGCGGATACAGAAACACTTTGTGGAGGGTTTTTTTTTTGGGGGTCATGTTTTAGTTTTGATTCTTACGCGTGCGTGGTGAGGCCTTTTGGTTTTTGAATGAGATGTAATTATTGCGGCACATATTTAGAAGCCATGTTTCAACCGGGGATTACATTTTCGTTTTGTAATTCCCAAAAACTGTTTTGTTGACCAAAGTTTGACTTTATATTTTTAAATTCTAAACTGAAATACACAAAAAAAAATCCGGACCAGACCGAAAACGGTAAATTTTACCGCCACTTGAAGTTTAACCCTGGTTCCAACATGAGCTGGAAATATCTCTGTATACGGATGCACATGTATACCAACCAAAGTGGTGTTGTATTATACATATACATTAGCTTGTGTGTTTTTTATCCCTTTTTAACCTATTGTTTTCACTCTGGAGATTTTGCTGACTTGCTCTGAATTATGCATGCAGTGGTGTTTTCTCCTTTTTAGGCTTCGATCGGTTATTTCTATTATACATGAATTTCGATCGGTTATTTCTATTATACATGAATTGGATGGGATTAGAAAAAATTAATAAGTTTAATTTTCTTGGGATTTAAACTCATCTAATCCCACTCAATCTATATGTGAGAGCGAACTGAACAAGCTCTTAGTAGTATGATAACACGCATACCCCTTTTTTTAGGTATCATAACTGGATCCGATTATTTAGCGTATGTACATTATTGTACATAACTGGATTGGAGTTCTCTGCTGTTACCAGTTTTGGTTCCCTAGCAGATCATGTATATGACATTACAAAACACTATTTTACAATGTAGAAGAGTAGAGTTTAAAATGAGTGATACGGATGATTAAGCTGCCGAAGATGACCCATAACTCTACTGTAGTGATATGGAATAAGTGAGGCGTTTTTATTTCACAGACTCCTTGCATTTTACATTTTACAGTTCATTTTGAGTAAAAAGAGATTTGTGTTACAGTAGCAAATAGTTGCGTTACGTGATGAGGAGCTAGAACAGGCTAGAGCCCGTGGTCGCGCATACTTCGTGTTAACGGTAGCAAACATGGCAAGATTTATGACTTTAAAATATGGTAATATTCTCTTAGTCATGCTAAGATGTGACGATAAATTTGAGCGACTAATCTTAAATAATTAAATAATTGTGACATAAAATATATGACAATTTATGACACTTTAGACATACAACCAAACATGCTAAGTCTGTTGTCTTTTACATGCATGCAATGTCTCAGAAATTGTTGGTCTCCAAGCATACTTGTCTAGTCCCAAATTCTAGTGACTTTTGCCAAGTAGTTTTTTTTTACATACAATGTGACTTTTGTCAAGTAGTAATGGTATTTTTGTTTGATGTTTGGGCCCTAAAGGACGTACAAAGACGATATTTTTAATTTTAACCCTTTCTAAAATATCTGTAAAAAATAGCATTAGAGATCAGGCAAACCAAATTATAGTATTGATTTTTTTTGGCGTGGCTGGCTAGCTGCATGTTGATTCTTGTCACGCTGCCGACTCGACGCGGTAATTGCGCCATCCCATTTTTGTGTGAGCGACTTGAGAATCCTCAGTGTCATTATAGAGATCTAGATGTCTTTGCATCAACGGATCAATTTGAGTTTGAGTGTAGTAACAAAAACTATAGGAACACCTATCCATTACCTTATAACTAAGCTAAAAAGATAAAACAATCTATTTTTCACTAAACTAAGGCACTTTATTTCAAATAATAAAAATACTATACAACATATAAACTATCTTATGCACAACTACGATTTTTACTAAATGTTGCTACCTCTACTATAAAGAGTTATGCAACATAGGTCCTAAACCTATCCATTACCTTATAACTAAGCTAAAAAGATAAAACACACAACCAAATTAACATGATCTAAATATGGAAAGTTAAGTGCAATAGTGATACAAACTTTCATCAATGACTTCGGTATTTTTTATCGAAGTATCGAGAAGCACATAAGCTTCCTTCTAGTTTTTATTGGATCTCCTTGCAAGGATGCCCACACGGGGGACTAAGCTTTCAGTCGGGTAACTTCGTGGATATCCTCATGTCTTCAGCACGTGGAAGTGATGCTTTGGTGTGGGTGTGGCATCTTTCGGATGCTCTGTGCCTTCTTCACTATGAAGTTTCTTACTAAAACCCCACATACCTCGTTCCCTCTCGTACACAATATTTGCCACACTATAAACATGGTTGGTGTGACATAGTAAGGCCTAAACCAAGGGGTAAGAAGTGTCTAGCCTCACTTCTAATGTCAGGCCTAAACCTAGAGCAAACACTATAAAAAGTGGTCTAACTAACCTAAGCATTTCACAAAGCACCTACGCTAATCACCGAGTGATCTTTAGGTACTTAGGTGTCTAGAGCTACTGGAAATGAGTGTCAACTGTCAACTCACTTGCAATGTTCCTCGGATCCCACATTCCTCAAATGGTTGACTTGAGTCTTATTTATAGCCCAAGGTGTAGACTAGCTATTAAAAACACAACATGCCTCCCTATGTATCATTAGACCAATATGTCAGGGTCCAACACATCTCAACGACTATTGTGTCAGTAATATTTCATCACTAGACATTACTGACCATTGGGTATGCCTGTATTGTGCAACATCTACCGTTGGACTAGTCTGTTGCCCTGTTTCCCACCTTAGAACCTTTTCTATGTGATCGTCAGACTCTATATCAAGGGTTCGACTCCTTGTGAATAGTGTGGTCCGATGGCTTCTATGAGTGTGAATAGTGGGACCATTCGATCCGATGCCCATGCCTTAGTGGGTTTGATGCCTACGTTCGATGTACCATGTTCTTCTACCGGTTAGGGTTGACTTCAATCCTATGGTTCAATGATTCCCTTGGGATGGTCTAATGCCTTTCAAACCCTTGTTTCTCAGTGATCTTCATGTATGGTTAGGTTTCATCTTGTGTCTTAGACTTTTGCATGTTCTTGAAGGTTTTCAATCATGTCTTCTAATGTCTTGTTTGAGGTGTTGATTATTCGGATCATCACCTTGCCCCTGTCCAAGTCCACTCTACATTCTTGAACTACAAAAAACACTAGCAAATATTGTTACCCTAAATGGTTATGTTAATCATCAAACAACACATCTTAACTATTAATGGGCATCGACCCATTTCCTTTCCAATCTCCCACTTTTTAGTGATTCATGAGAACAAAAACAAAGACTCAACCAGTTCGATGAAGGAACTCGTTGGAAATAAGACATCATATGGTGTCATGTGGCTAGGTGGAGAAGATCAAGAGACATGGCTTGGTTGTGATGGATCAAGTTGCGAGTGTGAAGGATAAGTTAGAGGCTTTAGAACAATGGACTGTGTGGTTGTGAAGCTTGAGCAATGACTTGGCGCCAATGGACTGAGGCAACAATGAAGAGCAAGTGAAGTTGTGATTGAAAGGGAAATGTGCCCCTGGGCCATTTCTATAAGTATTTTGGTGATTAGATGTCCAACACATATTGATTAAGTTCTTATGAGCTAAAGGAGTGAGAAGTATGAATCAAAGAACAAGGTATGTTTCTAGACATAGTGAATTTTTTTTGAGTACTAACATGTTTATCTAAGTGCTAGAAACAGCGCCAAGTAAAGAAGAAAGTCATTGGAAAAGAGTTGGTTGTGTACAGTCAACACCTGTTCGGGCCTGGCACACCGGACTGTCCGATGGCGCACTGGACAGTGTCTGGTGCCCCAGGTTAGTCGACAGTGAACTGGCTGCTCTCGAGAAACGACGGAGTGACGCGGCTATAAATCACCGGACTGTCCAGTGGTGCACCGAACTGTCCGGTGAGTCGTCAGCGATGAACTCGTCGCTCTTGGGAAAAGAAAAATGCGACGTGGCTATAATTCACCGGACTGTCCGGTGAGTCAATGGTGCCTCTGACCAACGGTCGTCCGCACAATCAACGCGCGACACGTGGCCCGCTCCAACGGTCGGTTGGGCACACCGGACTGTCCGGTGTGCACCGGGCAGTGTCCGGTGCGCCAATTGGCTCGGAGGACCAATGGTTGGCTGCGCCCGATATGGAAGGAGATCGCGCACTGGACTGCTACAGTGGCTGTCCGCTGGCACACCGGACTGTCCGGTGTGCCACTCGACAGAAGGCAGGAATTGCCTTCCAAGTTGATCTCCAACGGCTCCTAGCTGCCTTGGGGCTATAAAAGGGACCCCTAGGCACATGGAGCAAGACACCAAGCTTACAAGAAATATTCTAAGACACCTAGACTCTGCATTCACGCAATCGGATCATCGTTCTTGAGATTTGAGCACTGTTCGAGTTGTAAAGTCCTTGCGCTGTGTTTTTGTTCACAAGAACTCGCTTCATAGCTACTTAGTCGCACTAACACTTTAATAATCAAGTTTGTGGCTATTTAGTGTTTGGTTTTACAGGATCACCTATTCACCCCCCTCTAGGTGCTCTCAATTGGTATCGAAGCCATACTCTTCATCTAAGGGACTAACCACCCGAAGAGATGGATCCTAAGGGTAAGGGGATGGTGGTCAATGACAAGAAAAAGGAGTCCCTCTTCAATGAGCCAAGAGATGACAAACCCACTGACTCAGGCTTGAGTCACAAGAAGAGGGTGAAAGTCGCCTAGGGGGGGGGGGTGTATAGGCAAAACCTGAAAATTAAAACTTTATCCCCCAACTAGATCCCTTGATTAGTGATTAGAACAAGATATACAATTATCGGAGTATAAAAACTAAGTCCTTGCTTGAAAAGAGTATTGCTTTCAAATAATGCGGAATTGATAAAACAATACAACTAATAAGTCTATGAGAATAAAGCAAGAGGGCTTAGATAAGAAGAGCAATAACACAAGTTCTTTCTTGCAAGGTGTTGCTTCACTAAATGAGAATTTAACTTAAAGCAACACCAAATAGTATTAGCAAAGAATAGTGCAAGAAAAACTTAGAAAGGGAAAGAACAAACAAATCACAAGCAATAAGAACACGAGACACGGGTGATTTGTTTTACCGAGGTTCGGCCCTCGAAGGCCTAGTCCCCGTTGAGGAGTCCACTAAGGACGGGTCTCTTTCAACGCTTTCCCTCTTTCTCCACCGATCACCAAAGACCGGAGAGCTCTTCTTCTTCTCAAGGATCACTTAAGACCCAACAAGGATCACCACACTCTTTGGTGTCTCTTGCTAGCTTTACAAGCCTCCAAAACTTTGGAGGAAGTTCAATGGGAGTCAAAACTCCACGCGCAAATGAACACAAAGAAGTAGCACACACTATCTCTCAATGAATCTCACAAGGCACTAGTGCTAAACTCAAATGAGTAGCTCTCTCTTGCTTGCTCTATCTTTTGTGGCACTTGTGTTGGTTGTAGTGGTCTAGATCTTGTGTATAGGATGGATCAATGAATAGAAGTGGTTGGGAGGGCTTGAGTATGTCAACTAGATGACTTGGAATGTTGCTTGGGCTCCCACACTTTGAAGTGGCCGGTTGCGGTGGTATTTATAGCCACCATCCAAAATGTAGCCGTTGGAGAAGTCTGCTGGCGATGGGCGCACCGGACAGTCCGGTGCGCCGCCACGTCATCCTCTTCGTTAGGGTTGGAGCTGGTCGACCGTTGGAGGCTTGGTCCTCATGTGGCACCGGACAGTTCTATGCGACACCGGACAGTCCGGTGCCCCTCTGACCGCCTGCTCTGACATCTGATTTGCACTGTTTGCTTTGCAGAGTTGACCGTTGCGTGCAGATGACCGTTGCTCCGGTGGCACACCGGACAGTCCGGTGGCACACCGGACAGTCTGGTGAATTATAGCGGAGGTGCGCCTGGGAAACCCGAAGGTGAAGAGTTTGAAGTCGATCTTCCCTAGTACACCAGACACTGTCCGGTGCACCAGACCAGGGAGCACTTCGGTTTACTTTGCTCCTTTCTTCTTGAACCCTTTTTAATCTTTGTATTGGCTTTGAGTTGAACCTTTGGCACCTGTAGAACATGTACTCTAGAGCAAACTAGTTAGTCCAATTATTTGTGTTGGGCATTTCAACCACCAAAATCATTTAGGAAAAGGTTTAAAGCCTATTTCCCTTTCAATCTCCCCCTTTTTGGTGATTGATGCCAACACAAACCAAAGCAAATATATAAGTGAATAATTGAACTAGTTTGCATAAGGTAAGTGCAAAGGTTGCTTGGAATGAAACCAATATATTATTTTTACTAGATATGCATGGATGTTTTTCTTCTTGTTATTTAAAAATTTGGACCACATTTGCACCACGGGTTTTGTTTTGTAAAATCTTTGTAGAAGTCTTTTCAAAAACCTTTTGCAAATAGTCAAAGGTACATGAATAAGATTGAAAGAAGCATTTTCAAGATTTGAAATTTTCTCCCCCTGTCTCAAATGCTTTTCCTTTGACTTAAACAAAACTCCCCTTAAAGGAAATTCTCCTCTTAGTGTTCAAGAGGGTTTTACAAATTTTTGAAGATACTCCCCCTTTTTGAACACAATAAGACATCAATTTGAAAAACTTCATTTTTAAAATTCGGTGGTGGTGCGGTCTTTTTGCTTTGGGCTCATACTTTCTCCCCCTTTGGCATGAATCGCCAAAAACGGATACTTGTGAGTGAGATATAAGCCCTTTATACTTTCTCTCCAATGGCAAACAAATAAATATGAGTGAAGATTATACCAAAGTGGAGAACTATGCGGAATATCGACAAAGAGTGGATAATACCGAAGGAGTTGAGTGGAAGCGTCGTCTTTGCCGAATTCTCCATTTCCCTTTCAATTCTATGACTAAGCATGAGAATACACTTGAAAACACATTAGTCATAGACATAAAAGAGATATGATCAAAGGATATATCAAATTAAGCATGATCATAGTTCTATATAACATAGATTGCTCCCCCTAAATGTGTGCATGGAGAGGAACACATATTTTCGCCTTAAATGCCAATTGCACATAATTAGGTTAATGAGAACATATCTATATCATACAGAATGTGAAGTGCATTGTGTCGTAGTATAAGTGTGATGCTCATGACAGTTTATGCACTTATGAAAGCATGTTATAAACATCTTAAGCATTTACCCTTAAGGATTTCAAAGAGGCTTAAGGACCATCCACCTTTGAAACAAAGGCAGCTTATCCTCGTTACAAGGTTAAGCTTTAAGCTCTTTGACAATAAAATCACTTCACCTAGTTTTAACAAAGATGCATAAATTCAGGAATGAACTATTTGAGAAGTTAAACTAGATATGAAGCAGGGCTAATGCATGGACATGCTTTCTCTTCCTTTTATACAAGATATGCAAAGAATGTATATACAAAGGGAGATTTAGGTATATGTATGAAGTAGTTTTACCCTTTTGTACCTTCACATAGAGACGCTCTCTTCATTGTGCTTTGCCCTTAGTCTTAGTTGCTTAAGACCTAAATTCAAGACAATGTATGGAAATATTTTGCACAATAGAGAGTTCTACAACTAGTGATCCTTCTCCAAGTTATTGTTAGCTCATATCAAATGGATCACAAATTGCATAAATGTATCATGAATTCTCCTTTTAACTTAGTGCATATTAAGAGATATCGATTGATAGTATATGCGGCACTAAGAAAACATAAGTATTTATTCAATGATCAAACAAATAACAGATGTGATCAAAAGAACAACATATGCATTAGATAATCAATTAAGCTTAGAGTAGGAGAATCTAACAAATATGCTACTTTAGAGTGTAAAAATAAGAATTGAAAAAATAGTAGCATACTTCATGAGAAACTCATTCTCATGCAAGAGACTATATGAAATTACTTAAGATAAATTGTTAGTCTCAAAATAATCAAGATATAAAAAGAGGCTCCCCCTAAAGACATGCATCAAGTATTTGAATGAATTGAATGGATGCTTTTACTTTAAAGACAAATAGGGAGAAGCATTATACATCTTGATCAAGGCTTATAAAATTTTCAATAAACAACTTAAGCCTAGAATTCTCATTATGAAAGGATTTAGAATACTCACAACCACACCATTGATTGTTTTGTAGATCTTATTATCCAAGTAGGTGTTGTTGTTCTTGATGTCCTCCACTTTCATTTGAGAGTCCTCCCTTTGTAGTTGTTTCTTTTTCCTTTCAAACTTATTGAAAATACTCAAGAAAGATGTTAATGGCACAAGGGAGCATATGATGAAAGATGATTCTTTTAGATAGGAGGTAAAACAATTCATCATCCATAAGTCACATAGACATGAAGTAAAATCCTTAACGTTAGTGCACATTATTAGAAAAGAGGAATGAACACCCTTTTTAAATATTTTTGATCAATCATAGGAATTTTACTTCTTCATATTGAATTTATTATCATAACTTAGAAGCGCATCAATATGAGAATGGATATAGCAAAGGCATGAATTAGGTTCTAATGGATAAGTGCATTTATGAGAATGATATTGAATGCACATCTAGCTGACTCAAGTCCAATAAAGAATCTCTTCCTCACATGGGTAGAATATGATAATTTTAGATTAAATAGCCATTGAGATGGGAACTATTTTTGATTAAGAAGATGAGTTCTCATACCTTTGCTTTTACCTTTCTTCATTTGGGTGAAGAGCAACCCTAAGACTTGTGGCTTTGAACATGCACTTACTTTCTTACAGATTTTCATAAGTAAGCTCAAGAGATATGTCATTAGTAGCACAAGCACTAGTTTCCCTTTTCGTAATCATTTTGATAAGGAATGAAAAGATAGATTACTAAAACATGGAAACTTCATAGCATGAACTAGATTGTCCTATAGTTGATGTTATGCTCAATCTTAACTCATAAAACAAGCATAAATAATCCCTTAAGATTATAGGAATAAATCTAATTCATGATATGGAAAGCGATAAATGTGGAAGAATCAAATCCAAATTACGCAAGTAGAAACACATCATAAGTCATTGGATTGATTTTTCTTTTCATGTTAGATCACACATTTCCAAAGAGAAACTTATTCTCTACAAGTGAGACTACTTGAGTTACTTAGATAAAATCATTAGTCTCACTAATCTAGTTATAGAGAGAGTTTTCCTTTTATAAGTGTCCTAAGGATTTGAATTCCTTTCATGACACCTTATTCTTTTAAGAACATGAAATATCTCTCTATATCTAGAATCATGGCAATAATGGAATGACTAGTGAGAAACATGCCATGAGATACTTGCAACAATTTAAAGCATGTAGATTGCCATAGTATGGAAATGATGAGTATGCAATCTACCATATGAGAGGAAACTCTTCAAAGAACGGTAATATAAATTTAGAGACATTTGAAGTGCTTTCTATGTGACTACACAAGACACATGAGAAATCATAATTTAAGATACTTGCACTCAAAAACATAAGTGTTACCATCCTTCGGCTTTCCTCCATGTTGTAGGCCTTGATTTTTTCGTACAAGATAATTCTTTATTTCCTACAACATCAATATCTTCCCCGAGATGATATGAGTTTTAGACAATCAATTTGAAATAACCTTGGGTCAATTTTGGATATGTAGATCATTGAAGATTGATAGCTTGAGTTAATAGGAATTGAATTGACTCTCTCAAGCACCCCAAAGCTTCATATCATCTCCTTCTCCTGCAGAGCTTGTCAAGCATATTTTGGTACCCATCACTTGATGGGTCCATCACGGTTAGTCAACAAGGATCTAAGAACCCAAACGTCCTTTGTGTTAGCACTACGTAAACTCATTACCTTTCTAGCACAAGTTGCAATTTTGGGTTGCCTAGTTACATGAGAATTAATTGACAAGCTAGGAGTGGGGTTGTTACCAATGGGACAATCTTTGCATTGATGTCCCTTCTTTCGGCATATGTAGCATAGGCGATCTTCAAGCCTTAAAGATTTCTTCCTTACTTGTTTCTTGCTTGCTACATGATTAGTGAGTATTTTCTTTTCTAACATTATGCCCTTTTGTTTTAAATGGGGACAAGATCTAAATAAGTGTCCCTTCTTGGAGCATTTAAAACAAACTTTATCATCCTTGTCAATAATCAAATCATTTTTAATATAGGGACATGACCTAATCGAGTACCCCTTTTCAAAGCATTCACTACACTTCTTACTTTTCTTAGTGTGAAGTGAGACTTGATTATTACCTTGGATGTTATCTTTTATGGAGGCGTGGTTGAGGCTTTTGGAAGAGGTATTGGTTTTCTTCTTTTGTTCCTTCCTCTTGGCAATCCTCAAGTCCTTGACATTTTCTTCAAGGGATTTAGTGCATGCCACGGTTGTTTCCGTCTCAAGCTTCTTCACCATGTGATCACGGTTATCTTGAGAAGGTTGAGCAATGCGCTTCCCTTTTAGTTGTGTCAAGCTCATTTTTAGCCTCTAATTTTCTTCTTTGAGCTTTTGATATGTAACATCATTTGTTCCTGCAAATTCTAGCTCAAAGGAAGATTTTCTTGTCGACGGACAACAAGCATTAGCACATGGTAATGTAGTTTCAATTTGAATACATGTGCATGAGTGAGGTTGTTGAGATTTTAAGTTTTCTATCACAACCTCATGAGCAATATCTAATATGATATGATCATCCATAAGATTTTCATGAGAACATAGAAGCATATCATATTTTTCTTGAAAAGCTAGATTTTCATCTTTTAGCTTTTCTACTTGGTCCTTAAGCAAGGCATTCCTATTTACTAATTGAGCGATACAATGTAAAGCGTTATCTTGCTCAATTGAAATAGTTTCATACCTTTGGACCAAATCAACATGAGAGCACTTTAGCTCCTCATGTTCTTTAGTCAACTCGTCAAAGTGTAGCATTTTCACGGAGAGAACATTTTCTAGCCTTTGACGAGCTTCGCTTTGCTCTCTTGCTCTTTCTAGAAGTTTGAGCATGACCGCCTTATCTTCTTGGCTTAGGCGAGCGTAGAGTTGCATGAAGCTTCTTTCTTCCTCCTCATCCTCGTTTGTGCTTCCGCTATCATTTTCATTAGCCACACAACATATGTGGGAATCGAAATGGGAAGACAAACCTTTTGGAGAGGTGGATTCATCGTTTGGTCTCCATCGTTCATTTTCTTCTTCTTCCTTCAAAGGGTTAGTTTCACAAGGACAAAAGGAAGTAGAAGCACAAAATGAACTATCATGTTTGGACTCATTAAATTTGATTTTAATTCTAGTCCAAATATCATGCGCATCATGAATGGGTTCATTATAATTTGATATGAAAGCATGATAATCTTCATTGCTAAGAGAATTACTTAAGATGTCATAAGCTAGGTAGTTTAAGTGAAAACATCTTTGATCTTCCTCGGAAATAATTTTTCTATTATAATTAGAGGGGAATATACTCTTGTCTATAATTTGTTCTAATTGAGGATCTACGGTCCTAAAAGCATTTATTACCCTAGTGGACCATGAATCATAATTAGAACAATCGGGAAGTAATATCTCAAGAGTTACCACCTTGTTCTCCTTGGAAGATGTCTTCTTGTTCTTTTGGGATCTTTTACGAGCCATCACTTCGAGTTGTAAGACTCAATATGAAGTGCCTAGCTTTGATACCAATTGAAAGTCGCCTAGAGGGGGGGGGTGAATAGGCAAAACCTAAAAAATAAAACTTTATCCCCCAACTAGATCTCTTGATTAGTGGTTAGAACAAGATATACAATTATCGGAGTATAAAAACTAAGTCCTTGCTTGAAAAGAGTATTGCTTTCAAATAATGCGGAATTGATAAAACAATACAACTAATAAGTCTATGAGAATAAAGCAAGAGGGCTTAGATAAGAAGAGCAATAACACACGTTCTTTCTTGCAAGGTGTTGCTTCACTAAATGAGAATTTAACTTAAAGCAACACCAAATAGTATTAGCAAAGAATAGTGCAAGAAAAACTTAGAAAGGGAAAGAACAAACAAATCACAAGCAATAAGCACACGAGACACGGGTGATTTGTTTTACCGAGGTTCGGCCCTCGAAGGCCTAGTCCCCGTTGAGGAGTCCACTAAGGACGGGTCTCTTTCAACCCTTTCCCTCTTTCTCCACCGATCACCAAAGACCGGAGAGCTCTTCTTCTTCTCAAGGATCACTTAAGACCCCACAAGGATCACCACACTCTTTGGTGTCTCTTGCTAGCTTTACAAGCCTCCAAAACTTTGGAGGAAGTTCAATGGGAGTCAAAACTCCACGCGCAAATGAACACAAAGAAATAGCACACACTATCTCTAAATGAATCTCACAAGGCACTAGTGCTAAACTCAAATGAGTAGCTCTCTCTTGCTTGCTCTATCTTTTGTGGCACTTGTGTGGGTTGTAGTGGTCTAGATCTTGTGTATAGGATGGATCAATGAATAGAAGTGGTTGGGAGGGCTTGAGTATGTCAACTAGATGACTTGGAATGTTGCTTGGGCTCCCACACTTTGAAGTGGCCGGTTGGGGTGGTATTTATAGCCACCATCCAAAATGTAGTCGTTGGAGAAGTCTGCTGGCAATGGGCGCACCGGACAGTCCGGTGCGCCGCCACGTCATCCTCTTCGTTAGGGTTGGAGCTGGTCGACCGTTGGAGGCTTGGTCCTCATGTGGCACCGGACAGTCCGGTGCGACACCGGACAGTCCGGTGCCCCTCTGACCGCCTTCTCTGACATCTGATTTGCACTGTTTGCTTTGCAGAGTCGACCGTTGCGCGTAGATGATCGTTGCTCCGCTGGCGCACTGGACAGTCCGGTGGCACACCGGACAGTCCGGTGAATTATAGTGGAGGTGCGCCTGGGAAACCTGAAGGTGAAGAGTTTGAAGTCGATCTTCCCTGGTGCACCGGACACTGTCCGGTGGCACACCAGACAGTCCAGTGCGCCAGACCAGGGAGCACTTCGGTTTCCTTTGCTCCTTTCTTCTTGAACCCTTTTTAATCTTTGTATTGGCTTTGAGTTGAACCTTTGGCACCTGTAGAACATATACTCTAGAGCAAACTAGTTAGTCCAATTATTTGTGTTGGGCATTTCAACCACCAAAATCATTTAGGAAAAGGTTTAAAGCCTATTTCCCTTTCAGAGGGACGGGAAGAAGAAGAGGCACATCAAGAAGATTATCTACTATGACAGCGATGCCTCATCCTCTTCACCAAGGGACGACGACGACGACTTCTCGTCCAAGAAAAAGATGGTTAATCAAAATTATTCTTTTGATTATTCTCGCATTCGCTATAATTCAAATGCTCATTTACTATCAATTCCCCTTGGAAAACCTCCACACTTTGATGGAGAGGACTATTCGTTTTAGAGTCATGAAATGAGTAGTCATTTATTCTCTCTCCATCCTAGCATATGAGAAATTGTAGAAAATGGGATGCATTTTGATAGCACTGTTAATCCTGTCTTTATAAATGAACAAATTCATAAAAATGCCCAAGCTACTACTGTTTTGCTAGCTCTCTTTGCAGGGATGAGTACAATAAAGTGAGTGGCTTGGACAACGCCAAACAAATCTGGGACGCCCTTAAGATATCCCATGAGGGAAATGATGCCACCATGATCACCTAGATGGAACTTGTTGGGGGCCTTCGTCTTCCGAAGATCCTCAAAAACATGATTTGGCAATATTTTCCAAGCGTAATATATGAACAGGTACCTTCGGACTTGGATCAAAACTATATACAATATGAGAAGCACGAACAATACGAAGGATGACGAAGCTCCGAAGCCACGCGCAGGGAAGCTTTGGCATAGCGGCAGAAAGAGGAACCGACTTAAAGGGGAAAAGGCTATATGGACCTCAATGGATTATCCTAAAGTCAATAGTAAATGTAAATGGCATGAGTGTAATTTTACATAGGCTGCTTCCTGTGCCTATAAATAGATGAACAGTGCCCCCCGTGCAGTTCACCCTGTCTTGTACTTGCTCGTGCTTCACGTTTGCTGTCAAGCCGAAGGTACAAATGTAATTCAATATTGGTCTTACTCACTCATGATTATATAATAAAGATATATACATGATATCATATGATTATTCATGCTATTTCTCATGTTTCATATGCTTCATCTTTCATTGATATATGCTATGATGATGAAGGTACTTCCTTCATGACCTTCGTCCGAAGATCGTTATATCCTTAGGGAAATAATGCTTCGAAGGACGAAGGGCATTAATCGTTATTTGTTCTTAATTCATATCATTTGAGAACAAGTCCCCAACATTGGCGCCCACCTCCGGTGAACTCTTTCGACCACCTTCGGCAAGCACTGACCTTCGTCATGCCGCTGAAGAAAGCTTCAGCACCAGGGACTGCTGCACTATAGCCGCTGGACCCAAACCAGGAAACTCTTTCTCTCCGAGAGGCTCGAAGCCAGAAGAGGAAAGCCACCAGTCCAACACTCTAGGAGGAGGAGTTGGACCAAGAGATCAGGGACATGGAAATAATCCATCAGCAAGTACAAAGGAAGAAGGAGAAGATGGCACGGCTGGCTGATCTTCAAAGGAAGATCGATGAAGCTACTGAAGAAGTGCGTCATCTTGCTCAAGATGAACAAGATCGAACGCCCCAACACAGGGAGCTTCGTCAAAAAGGCTTGTTCAACAAAGATGGATGGTATGATGATTTTAATCATGATACCTTTACTTTTGATGATGCTTCTCCCTTGGCAGCAGAACTGCAGGCTACCCTATGGCTCCCGTCATACAAGCCACCTCAGCTTCCCATGTATGATGGGCACTCAGATCCAAAGCAGTTTCTAATGAGCTACGAAGCAACTATATCTTCGTATGGGGGCAATACTGCAGTTATGGCGAAGTCCTTCATCATGGCAGTCCGGAATGTAGCCCAAACATGGTATTCTTCTCTTTGGCTAGGGACTATCACATCATGGCAGAAGCTAAAGAACATGCTGGTGACCAGTTTCCAAGGTTTTTAGACGAAGCCAGTCACAGCTCAGGCCCTGTTCCAATGCACGCAAGATCATGTGGAATACCTCCAGGCGTATGTCCGAAGGTTCTTGCGATTGAGGGCACAAGCGCCCACAGTGCCTAATGAAATTGTCATTGAGGCCATGATTAAGGGCCCTCGACCAGGACCTATGGCTCAATACTTCGCCAAGAAGCCCCCACAAACTCTGGAGAAGCTGCTCCAGAAAATGGATGAGTACATCTGGGCTGACAACGACTTCCGCCAAAGAAGGGAGGAAGCTTACAGATTCTCGGAAATGACCAGGGGCTTCGGAGGAAGAATTCACCCAAGGCATGACAGGTCAATCCAAAATTCCACTCAGAGTGATGACAAAGGGAGTCAGCCTCCGAGGTCGCAATACACCTCACAATCTTCAGGGCAACAACAAAGCTCTTTTAGGCCACCAGCTCCAAGGGGCAGAGGCGCCAGGGGCTTCGGGGGAAGATTTGGGGATCAGCCTAGAAAGATCTACTGCTTATTCTGTGGTGAGGACAAGGGCCATACTACAAGAATGTGCCAAATCACCATTCAGAAGCAAAAGGAGATAGCAGAAGCCGAAGCTCAGCAGAATTAGCCGAAGCAGGTCTTGCACACTACTTTGTGCCATTCTCCCTACATACCAGAGTATGTGGGCAATCATCCTGCAGCTTCTATTGCTTCGGCTAGCCATTCACAGGCTTCTTGGCCACAACTCCCACCCCCACCACCACTACAACTGACCTATTCCCGAAGCCAGCAGCCAGAAGGGCACCAGCACTCTCAACAGCAACGGGAAATCAGGGAGGAATCCGAAGCTTGCACAGTCAACAATACTGTGCCAGAATCAAAGCACATTTATTGAGAGATATCCTACCTCTGAAAAATTTCTTACATTCTATGTCATTTTTGTTTTTCAATAAAGAACAAGTAATGTAAATCTAGTTTTAATTCCTTGTAATAGTTTCGTTTCTATTAAAATGAAATATATCTTCTTCACATATTTACGAAGCTCAAAAATTACCGAAGCTCAAAAGACGTTCCTAAGGGAGCGCAGTGTAAGTTTTGACGAAGCTACAAAAAAAGTCATTCCTAAGGGAGCGCAGTGTAAGTTTTCTGCTCAAAAGTCTTTCCAAAGGGAATGCAGAGCCAAATACCGCCGAAATATAAGGCAAAGAAGTTCAAAAGACGTTCCTAAGGGAATGCAGAACTTACACCGAAAAGTCAACAGTGATACCGCTGAAATAGAAGGTGAAGAAGTTCAAAAGACGTTCTTAAGGGGATGCAGAACTTACACCGAAAAATAAGCGGTGAAGCCGAAAAATAAACGGCAAAGAGATTCCGATCGTTCCTAAGGGGGACGTAGAGATGGTGTGTTCCAGTGTGGGCGTGTGGGTGCGTATCTTCGGCATTAGCATCATCCTTCGCATCATATCATCACATCATCCCACATAGCATCACATCATACATCATATTGCACCGATGACATGAATTGAATACGAAGTCGACCTTCGGAGACTGCTTTATAAAAAATGAAAATGTGCTAAGGCACAAAGTAAGCTGAGAAATACAGCTTCGTTAGCTCTATTGCAAAAGAAGGGATCCTTTGTTTACAAAGTTGGGATGTTTTTATGAAGCATGGATATTTTCACGAAGCACGGGGTTTCTTCTTTATGAAGCATGAAAAGAAGGAAAGGTGTTTTTTCACCAAAGGCTCAAAAACGGTATGTATATAAAGTTTCATGCATCGCAAAGAACTGAATTACAAATAATTTACATATTAGATTCAAAAATATGCACATAGAATATTACAGTCTTGATACCGCAAAGCTACATTGATCATCTAAAAATGTTTTTACAATAAGTACTAGTCCTCTTTTAGGACCTTCTCCGCAATTTCATTTAACAACTTGTTAACAACTTCGTCAACAATAGATTCCGCCATATTGATGATCTCTATTGCTTTCTTCGTTTCTGGGTCGACCAGGGGTCGAACGGTTTCAGTGGAGGAGATAGTTCAGCTATAGTAGAAAAATTAATCATTTCGAAGTCACGAAAACAAATGCCGAAGCTAGATGCCGCGAAACAATACCTATGCGCCTCTCGCGCTCTGCAGCTTCTTCAGCTTGCTTAGCTTGTACTCGGGCGTCATGGATGTCTTTTTCACTCTTCTTCATGATTTCGTGAGCTATTTCTCGGCCACCATTTGCCCAGATGTCAGTGTAAAATTTTCCGCCCATTAAGCTTGCTTTAGCTGAAGGATCCTTTGTGTCATCCACAGAGAAGGCAGCTTCGGCTTGGGCTAGGGTCTTGACATGATCGCAACCTGCCTTCTCCAGGATGGCTGAAATTCCTCTTGCACCGGAGAATGCGCAGACATACCCGCGATCACTTAAAATTTCTTCAAAAGCTTCGGCCTCTCCGCTTATCCATTCAATAACACCTTCAGGGTCGCCTCGTATAAAGTTATCCTCGTTGGAATAGGCGCCCATGTTGGCGAAGCTAGCCTTTATCTTCTCCACGCAGCCCAGGGATTTTTCAAAGCATCTTTCTTTGGATGCGCGTAGTTCTTCAACTGTTTTTTCTAAATAGTTTTTCCAATATTTACTAATATCTCGGTTGGCCTTTGCGAGCCCACATTTTTCTTTGGCTTCGGCCAGCTGTTTCCGAAGGTCTTCGATCTCATTATTTTGAATTTCAGCTTGAGCCTTGAAACTTGCTTCATCTTATTTTACTTTATCCACCATTGAAAGTAGAATTTTCTCTTTTCTGTGGGTTCGTTTCTCAGTCTGATAACCTCTATTCGAAGGTTGTTGAGAGCTATAGTGCAGCTCTCGTCTTCAGCATTCTTTTGCGCCCTTAGGGCGTTGCTAAGTATTAAGCCCTACAAGAAAGAATAAAAGGATTAACATGAAAGTAAAAGACTTCATTCTAGAGTTCATAAGCTACAAAATTCACAATTTCTATACCTTCAGACTGTTGTATGCAAGACTATCTATGAGATCGGCCTTTGTCATGGCGCAAAGGCCAGCTTCGAGCTTCGGGAAGCCCATACTTCTGGCCATCTCCCGGCAGACGGATAATTCTTTATTGTCCGGGAGACAGTACAAGAAATCATCTTCGTCCGTACTGTTGAACACTAAGGCCCCCTTTGGGTACTTCAGTTCCCGGGCATAGTGTTTGGCTTCGAAAATTTCTTCTTCGGACAATCTTTTTCCCGTAGCATGTCGAATGACATAATCAAAATCTTTGGAGAGTGCTTTGGGGGTAAGGGATTCGCCTTCTTTGGCTACACTTTTCTCAAAAGCTATATTAGTATCTGAAGTTATTCTTTCGGCCCCCTGTTCGGTTGTGGCAAGCTTCGTTTCAGCAGGCACTGTGGGCCCTGCCTCGGTTTCAGCCTGGGTTTTTGTAGCTTCAACTTCTATTTGCTTAGTATCAGCTTTGGGTTGCGTTTTGTCAGCTTCGGCAACCTTCCCTGTGGGAGCAAGACTTATGGAGTTGGTCGTTTCCAATACATCTAATACATTTACCATTCTCCTTCTCTTAGGAGTTGCGGCAGAACTCCATTGTGCCTTCAGCGTTGTTGTTTCTGTTGAAGGACTTAAAATCCCTGGAATCCTTGTTACTTCTTCAGTTTTTGACCTTTCAGCCTTATCTTTGTCAACCTTCGTTTCAACTAGCTCAACCGAAGGTACTTTTGGCATTATAGCTGGCTTTTTAGTATTCTGTGTAGTTGAAGCAGTTTCTTTTCTCTCGGCAGCAGAAGATGCCCTGCGCCAAATTCAGGAACCACGACCGGTTCAATGTAACGCGGCCGATGGATAAGAACCTTCAATTTTTTGCCTTTCGGCACAGGCTTATCTGGGCTGTCCGAAGCAGAAGTTTTCCTCTTTTCCCTTGTTCCTGCAGCGGGTAGCGGTAGTGAAAGGGAAATGTGCCCTTGGGCCATTTCTAAGTATTTTGGTGATCAAAGCCAACACAAATGGTTTAAGTGTGAAACTATGCTAAATGGTGGAAGAAGTGCAAAGTCAACACAAAGGTATGATTCTAGACTTAGTACATTAGTTTTTGTGTAATAACATATTTGTCTAAGTGCTAGAATCAGAGAAAATTCAATTGGAAAAGACTTGGCTCGAGCAGCCAAGACTCTACTCAGTCTAGGTGCACCGGACTGTCCGGTGGTGCACCGGACAGTGTCCGGTGCGCCAGGCTGGCGTCTGGTCAACTGGCTGCTCTCGGGTGTCACACCCGGGTTTTAGGGGTCTAAAGCCCGGACGTGAACATAATCACTAGGTGTGCTGGGACCAAGTCTCACACATATGATGAATCATGGCACAGGATCGAATGTCACATCTTTAATACATAACAGGAATTCTATATGTTGGGGACTTGTTCTCAAATGCTAAGAATTAAGAACAAGGCAACATAAAAAGTGTTAAGTGTTAAAGTCCTTCGTCCTGCGAAACATTATGTCCCTTTGGGAAATAATGAGCTTCGGACGAAGGTTACGAAAGACATACCTTCGTAAACATGGCAATAAATGACGAAGGATTCATATAAAGCATGAGATATAGATATTTAAACATCATCATTGAATCATTTCTATTCTATTTTATTATCATGGAAAAATAGAAATGATTTCAAATTACAAATGTACCTTCGGTCTTGAGGAAGGCAAAAGTACAAGCGTGACGCAAAAGCCAATGTCAAATCAGCGTGAACAGTACGGGAGTACTGTTCATCTATTTATAGGCAAGGGACGCAGCCCATGCAGAATTACATTCATGCCCTGTATAAAAGTTTACAATGATGACTCAGGCCCTTATGGACTAAAGGGTCATTCTATCTTTAAGTCGGTTCAATCCTTCGCCTTCGAGCACGTTATAACTCCGAAGCTTCACAAATGGTAGCTTCGGCATTTCGTATAAACAGCTTTCACCGAAGCTGTTTCTTCTTAAAGGACCTTCGGCGACGAAGCATGGTCCCAACAGTAGCCCCTTCGCGGTGCTAGATCGTTTTTCGTAACGAGCTTGATCCGTGAAAAAAGTCTCCTAGGCTTCGGGAAGCCGAAGGTCCGAAAAAACACCTTCCCTGAGCTCGTTTTCGAGAAACGATAAGGCCTCCGAGTGCGGAGCGGTCCCACCATTCAGCGAGTGCGGACGACTATTTGCCTGGTGTAAAAATCTTGACGGTCCATCTCCTTACCTGCAGCAGTATAAAAACAGACAGGTAGGTGTGAAGTTACCACAACATTCATTGCTATTGCACTGTTTTGCTGCCGAAAATTTTAACCAAAGCCGAAGCTTGACATCTGCATTCAAACGAAGCTGCAGTTTAGAACCTGCTTCGTGACAAGAGGAGCTTCGGAAGAAAAAAGGTTGTTAATTTGCAGAATAATTTTCAAGAATATTCAAAATCAAATGGCCAGGTTACGCTCCACTGCTAAAGTTGAACGTGAGGGAGACGAAGCCGAAGCTGCTGATACTGTTCCAATCTCCGAAGCAATGAGGCGCTCTGGGCTAGCGAGGCTGGAAGACACGCAAGTTGCCGAAGGCACTGCTGCCGTCACAACAGAACACGCTGCTGCTGAAGAGACTGATTCCGAAGATGACTACAGCAGCGCAGTGCCGAGCAAACCCAGCCACCTGGATTTCGGCAAATCTACAATTTCCAAAGCTGATTTTGCAAAAATGTTAAAGTTGAGCTACCTTCGTGAAGCCGATAAGAAATCAATTCGCTTCGGCGGAGAAGAAACCACCCCGAAGCCAGAAGCAGATGAAATAGTGGTTTTTAAGAGTTTCTTCAAAGCTGGATTAAGACTTCCCTTTCATGGAATGATTGCAGATGTATTGAAAAAGTTTGGGATCTTCTTCCATCAATTGACTCCTAACGCCATCGTTAGGCTCAGTGTCTACATTTGGGCCCTCCGAAGCCAGGGGGTGGAACCATTTCCCGATGGATTCTGCCGGGTACATGAACTGCACTACCAGACGAAGGCCAGAAAAGATGGATTGCATGAAAATTTTGGATGCTACAATTTTGCTTACCGAAAGACTTCAAAATTCCCTGTAATCAGCTACTGAGGCAAGTGGCCGGCAGGCTAGAAATCTGAATGGTTTTATGTCAAGGTTGAAGACGATAAGGAAAAGCTAGTACAGAGTCCACTTGAATTGACCTTCGGAGAGACCAGACCCCCTGCAATATGACACCAAAAAGTCCAGCCCAAACTGCTTTGGCTGAATTTAAAATTATTTCAGAGCATATCGGCACTAGGGACCTGGTGCAAGAGTTCTTAGCCTTCAGGGTTTTTCCTACTTTTAAAGAATGGGAAATGCCGAAGCTAGAGGGGGAGAAGAAAGAAGGGGAACTTGTCCGATTACCTTACTATTTCAAGTTCAAGAAATACTTTAAAACACCTTGCCAAGAGTGGCTGGATACAGTTTGAAGTAATGTGCAATGAAATAATCGGTAATTACTCCAAAAAAGAAGATCAGCTAATGACTGCGGCCTTCGGCACCCGTCCAAAGCGAAGACTGAACCGAGTGTTGGATGCCCTGGGTTTTGAATACCCTGACTATGAACGGCTGAATAAGGGTGCTGAGGGCCAGAAAAGGAAAAGGGTGGCCGAAGCTTTGAATAAAGATGACGAAGAGCAACAAAAAGGAAAAAATCCAAGGACAAGCCCAAAAACAAGCATTCCGAAGAAGAGAAGAATTCCGCCTCCGAAGCAAAAAGTATCCGACGACGAAGAGACTCCTGCATCACCCTCTACCGCTGACGTGGAAGAGATTTTAAAGGTAATGACTGAATCCCTGCCCGTGAAACTAAGTCCATTAAGGCCTCAACTGACGAAGCTTTTTCAGAAGGAAGAGGAGCCCGAAAAAATGAAGAAAACAACTAAAACAAAGAGACAAAGAATTATTGCAGTGACAGAAGTCATTGACAAAACGCCACCAAGGGCTTCAGCTCGGAAGACGCCAGCAGCTGAGGGTATAGCAAATGTCGAAGTCGCACCTTCGGACGTCGCGGCTACCGAAGCCATCTCGGCCGAAGATTTGAACTTAGAAACTACAATTGAAGACATCGACAAAATACTGCTAGACATGGCCGCAGAAGAAGCTACTACTGCTGTCGAAGAGACCATGGCCACAGTGCCTGGGAAAGGAAAGGAAATAGCCGAGGATACTTCGGAGAACGAAGCCTTCATATTTCAAAATTTAGTTGGACAAGAACTGTCAAAAGCCGAAATAGAAGAACTTAAAGAATATGCCAAATCTTGCGGATATAAGCCATGAGCTCTTCTCTTCGGAGGCATTGACGATGAGAAATTGAGCTGTATCCGGGATCAAACCGGAGCTAAGGTTATCGGTACTCTATCGAAGAGTATCGGTTTTCCGAAGCTAGAAACGGATATCAGCCGCTACCGACGACAACATATCGTTGGTAGTTTATTCTATTCCAATTTCAAGGTAAACAACTTCTCTCTGACTTTTATTGTTTTTAAAAACGTTTCTAACGAAGATCGTTTATATGCAGAGCATGCTGCTGAGCAAAGCTTTGAAGATGCAGCAGGATTTGGAAGATAAAAAACATGAGGTTATAATTGAAAATTTAGAGAGCAAAATAAAGGAACAAACAGCTGCTATTGAAAAGAAAGACTTCGAGCTTCAGACAACTGAAGGCTTTTTGGCAGAAGCCGAAGCTAAAGTAGCAGAATTAAATACGAAGCTTCTCTGCCAGTCAGAACAGTTTGAACAAGAAAAGCAAGAACTTAATGCAAAATTTGAGGCCGAAGTCCAACAAAATTCAAATTTGAAAAATTATTGGCTAGCCTTCAAGACAAATGTTTGGAATTTAGTAACAACTGTATTCAACGATTAAAAAAGATCTTTTATTCAGTTGGAGCCAGCAGTGGAAAGTTCACCCCTTCAGCTGAAAATTTACCAAGAACCTTCGAACATATTGAAGGTGAAATTGATGAACTTGACGAAGTTATAGCCGGGCACGGTGACTTTTGTGCCTGGGTAGCTTCTCGGGGCACTGCTGCAGCATTTCTGAAGGCTGGCTGTGATCATGGAAGAATTGTCAACAGGCCCAATTTCACTCTATCACCATCAATTTTAGATGACATTCCTGACCTCGCCCGAAGTATTTCAAACAGATTTATAAAGATGATATGGACAAAAGGCGGGCGAGAAAAGGCTGGAGACGAAGCTCGTAGTCATCTTGAACCAGTAAGGAATCATACCTTGCGCTTACCTTCTCCTTCAAACTTGATTTTTACTCACAATACCTTGATTCATGTAGGATGACGAAGCTGAAACTGATGCTTGAAGAAAATGCAGCCGAAGCTGAAGCCCGGGAAGACCAGTAGGAGTAGACTGTAGAAAAAACTCAAAAAGACTTTTGTAATGACTTTTGTAAATACAACTAAACTGTTCTTAATGAACTTTGTTCATACCTTGTAATATATTCTTACCCTTCCACCAATGTATGAGGCGCTTTGATGTGGACGAAATTAGTATTTTGAGCCGAAGGCGAAAAAACACCTTCCCTTCTTTTCGTACAAAATGAAGCATAAAACACTGCCTCTTCTTTTTACCGAAGCCTTTCTTTTTTGTACACAACGAAGCATAAAACACTGCCTCTTCTTTTTGCTGAAGCCTTTCTTTTTTGTACACAACGAAGCATAAAAGACTGCTTCTTCTTTTTTCCGAAGCAACCACTTATGCTATGATGATAATTATCCTACTTATGCCTAGATGAATGTTTATGAATGCAAATGTTATGATGTAATGTGGTATGCAAATGAATGACCAAACACATATCCGAAGCCATAATCACAATTGTTATCACATATCAGCGCTGACTTTTTGCTGTAAGCCTCCCTTAGGAGCTTCTTCGCCTTTTACTTTCAGCGGAATCATCGTTTATTTTTCGCTGTAAGCCTCCCTTAGGAGCTTCTTCGCCTTTTACTTTCAGCGGAATCAACGTTTATTTTTCGCTGTAAGCCTCCCTTAGGAGCTTCTTTGCCTTTTACTTTCGGCGGAATCAGCGTTTATTTTTCGCTGTAAGCTCTGCATTCCCTTTGGAACGACTTTTGAGCAGAAAACTTACGCTGCGCCCCCTTTGGAGCGACTTCTTTAGTAGCTTCGTCATGCTCCGCATCCCCTTAGGGACGGCTTTCGAGCTTCTCCCCTGTGTTTTTTCTTTTTGGCACTCGATGGTGCGCTCTCAGTTTTTACATTTACATCTTTGGGGGATTTTGCTCTTATAGAGCTGAAATAAAAGAGAAATTACATGCTATGGCCCCATTAAAAACCTTTCTCCCCCTTCAGAAAGGAAAAGGGTGCCATAAAAGAAAAATAAAATGAAATATAAAAAATTACATCAAGCTATACATAATATCGCCGAAACTCATCCGCATTCCAAGATCTAGGAATGTCGTTGCCGTCCATATCCTTCAATCTGTAGGAACCGGGTCTTGACGAAGACACTACCAAAAAGGGGCCTTCCTATTTCAGCTGCAATTTGCCCACTGTATCTGGGTTAGCCACTCTCCGAAGCACCAAATGTCCTGGCTCAATATTCTTTAGCCGGACCTTTCTATCACGCCATTTTATTGTTTCGGCTTGATATTTATTGATGTTTTCCACAGCTTGAAGCCTGATCCCTTCTATGGCATCTTTTTCCACAGAGTAATCAGCTTGGGATTCTGATTCTGCCGAAGCTACTACTCTTATTGATCCAGTTTTGGCTTCTTCCGGAGTTATTGCTTCGTCACCAAACAATAATTTGAATGGGGTAAAGCCTGTTGACCTTGATGTTGTTGTATTGTGGCTCCACACCACTTTGATTAATTGATCTGGCCACTTTCCCCTAGGTTGATTGAAGATTAACTTCATTATTCCTGTCATTATGATACCATTGGCTCTTTCAACAAGTCCATTTGACTCCGGATGCCTAACTGGTGCAAAATGGATCTTCGTGCCAATTTGATCACAAAATTCTCTAAAAGCTTCAGAGTCGAACTGCGTCCCATTATCTACAGTGATAGCCTTTGGTACTCCGAAACGACAAACAATATTCTGCCAGAAAAATTGAATGGTGGCCGAAGTTATTGTGGCTAAAGGCTTTGCCTCAATCCACTTAGAAAAATATTCCATTGCCACTACAACATATCTTAAGTTTCCTTGGGCTGGTGGCAACGGACCTAACAAATCAAGTCCCCACCTTTGCAATGGCCAAGTGGGTTGTATTAGCTGAGTCAGAGATGAAGGTTGTTTTTGATCTCTTGCACATTTCTGACAACCTTCGCACTTTTGGACTAACTCCGCTGCATCCGAAGCTGCCTTCGGCCAATAAAACCCTTGTCGAAAAACTTTTCCAAGCAACGGTCTGGATCCAATGTGAGATCCACACAGGCCTGCATGTATTTCCTTCATCAATTCTATGCCTTCGGCTCTGGATAAGCACTTGAGTAATGGAACACAAACTCCATGCTTGTACAGTTCCCCTTCTATTATGACATATGGTCAAGCTCTTGCCTCTATCCTCCTGTTATGAGTTTCTTCATCTGAAAGAAATTTACCCTGAAGGTAAGAGATGATCTCAGTTCTCCAGTCTTCACTATAAATAGGAGATATATTGAGGACTGCTCTTTCAAGAAGTTCCACCGAAGGTGCTTTTATTGTTTCAAAAAATACGTCCGAAGGTAGAGGCAGCCCCTGTGCTGCAGACTTGGCTAGTAAATCAGCATGCTCATTTTCTCCTCGAGAAATATTTTTGACAGAAAATCCTTCGAAGGAAGCTTCAATCCTTCGGACTGTGTCTAGATATTTCTCAAGCTTCGGGTCTCTAGCCTTACAACTCTTGTCAATATGACCCGAAACAACCTGGGAATCAGTTTTAAGAATGGCCCTTCTGATTCCCATTGCCTTTAACTTCCGAAGACCCAAAAGCAGAGCTTCGTATTCAGCCATATTATTTGTGCAGCTAAAATCAAGCCTTGCCGCATAACAAGTTTTAACTTTGGAAGGTGAAACCAACACAGCAGCCGCTCCTGCTCCGAAGGTTCCCCAAGATCCATCGCAAAACACTGTCCATGCTTCGGCATCTTTATTTGTTTCTTCATCCTGAGCCCCTGGCATCCAGTCAGCAATGAAATCTGCCAACGCTTGGGACTGGATCGAAGATCTATGCACATAATCAATGCAAAATTCATTGAGCTCCGCAGCCCATTTTCCAATCCGTCCAGTAGCTTCTCTATTTCTCATAATATCCTTCAACGGTTGCGAAGAAGGAACAACAATATTGTATGCTTGAAAATAATGCCGAAGCTTCCTGGAGGCCATCAGAACAACATATAACACCTTCTCCAATTCTGTATAGTTTTTCTTTGATGAGCTGAGGACTTCGGAGACAAAGTATACTGGGGCTTGCTTTTTGGTTTGTCCTTCAAGCTTTTCCTGCACAAGTGCTGCACTTACTGCGGAATGCGAAGCTACCACATATAATAACAGAGGAGCCCCTGGCGTGGGTGGAGTCAATGTTGTTAAGTCTATCAGGTACTGCTTCAGCTGTTCGAAGGCTTTCTGTTGAACTGGTCCCCATTGAAAGACTTCAGCCGACTTCAGCACTTCAAAGAATGGTAAATTTCTCTCCGCTGATCTAGATATAAATCGATTCAGAGATGCCAGCCTCCCTGTCAGTCTTTGGGCCCCCTTTTTTGTACTTGGTGGCTCCATTCGGAGTATAGCTTCAATTTTACTTGGATTGGCCTCAATTCCTTTTGTTGAAACCAGGCAACCAAGAAATTTCCCCTTCTTTACTCCGAAGACACATTTTTCTGGATTCAGCTTTAAGCCAGCTTGTCTGAAATTGGCGAAGGTCTCCTGCAGATCAGCAATGTGATTTTCTTGCTTCGTGCTCTTTACAATGATATCATCAACATAAGTTAGCACATTTCTGCCTATCTGAGACTGAAGAACCTTCGCTGTCATTCTGCTGAAGCTTCCCCCGGCATTCTTGAGCCCCTCAGGCATTCGAAGGTAGCAATATGTTCCACTAGGGGTTATGAAGCTGGTCTTCGGCTCATCCTCTTTCTTCATCCAAATTTGGTGATAGCCTGAATAACAATCTAACAGACTCATAAGCTCTGACGAAGCTGCTGCATCAACTAAGGAATCTATCCTTGGCAACGGGAATTCGTCCTTCGGACAGGCCTTGTTGAGATCAGTAAAATCGATACACATTCTCCATTTGCCATTGGCCTTTTTTACCATAACTGTATTAGCTAGCCATTCTGGGTACTTTACTTCTCTGATAACTCCTGCACTGAGGAGTCTTTTGACTTCATTCCGAGCCCCTTCAGCCTTGTCATCAGACATCTTCCGAAGCCTCTGCTTTCTGGGTCTGAAGGATGGGTCAACATTGAGCGAGTGTTCAATAACATCCCTGTTGACCCCGCAAAGATCATTAGCTGACCATGCGAAAACATCTTTGTTGTTGAACAAAAACCTTATCAAGGTTTTCTCCTGTTCTTCGGATAGCTGAGATCCCAACAGCACCTTCTGCTCTGCTATGTCTTCGCATAAGAGCATGGGCTTCGGTTGATCTGCCGAAGCTGCTTTCTCCCTTCTAAACTTGTACTGCTCACAAGCTTCAGCTCCATCTATGTTAAGGGTCGCTTTTGAGTCCGTCTAGCTTCCTTCGGCCCTTCTGGCGGCTTCCTGACTTCCATGAATAGCAATGGGTCCTTGATCCGAAGGTATCTTCATGCAAAGATAAGCAGGATGAAGAATTGCTTCGAAGGCATTGAGAGTACCACGACCAATGATTGCATTGTAAGGGTACTCCATGTCAACAATATCAAACACAATTTGCTCAGTTCTGGTGTTGTTAATAAATCCGAAGGTCACTGGCATGGTGATCTTGCCAAGTGCTACAATCTGTCTTCCTCCGAAGCCACAGAGAGGGTGTGTAGCATCATGAATCTTGTCTTCTGGCTCTTGCATTTGTCTGAAGGCCTTAGCAAATATGATATCAGCTGCACTGCCTGTATCAACCAAAACATTGTGGACCAGAAACCCTTTGATAACACAAGAAATAACCATAGCATCATTGTGAGGGAAATCCTTCAGCTGAAGATCCTCTTGGGAGAAGGTGATTGGAATGTGAGACCATATTGACTTGATGAAGGGTCCCTGCACCCGGACATGCTGTACCCTTCTCTGTGCCTCCTTCTTCTGTTTCTTGTTGGCTGGCTCTGAGCATGAACCGCCTGTGATCGGGAGCACCAGCTTCTAAGCCGAAGCAGTTGCAGCCTGGTTCTTGAACGAAGCCATCAGCTCAAAAAAGTGGAAGTGAGTTGACCGGAGGTGGGCGCCAATGTTAGGGACTTGTTCTCAAATGCTAAGAATTAAGAACAAGGCAACATAAAAAGTGTTAAGTGTTAAAGTCCTTCGTCCTATGAAACATTATGTCCCTTTGGGAAATAATGAGCTTCGGACGAAGGTTACGAAAGACATACCTTCGTAAACATGGCAATAAATGACGAAGGATTCATATAAAGCATGAGATATAGATATTTAAACATCATCATTGAATCATTTCTATTCTATTTTATTATCATGGAAAAATAGAAATGATTTCAAATTACAAATGTACCTTCGGTCTTGAGGAAGGCAAAAGTACAAGCGTGACGCAAAAGCCAATGTCAAATCAGCGTGAACAGTACGGGAGTACTGTTCATCTATTTATAGGCAAGGGACGCAGCCCATGCAGAATTACATTCATGCCCTTTATAAAAGTTTACAATGATGACTCAGGCCCTTATGGACTAAAGGGTCATTCTATCTTTAAATCGGTTCAATCCTTCGCCTTCGGGCACATTATAACTCCGAAGCTTCACAAATGGTAGCTTCGGCATTTCGTATAAACAGCTTTCACCGAAGCTGTTTCTTCTTAAAGGACCTTCGGCGACGAAGCATGGTCCCAACACTATACAAAATAAATAATTACATTATAAGGAGACAACGGTCCAGCAACCCAAAGTTGACTGGGAGACGACGGCCTAGACCTCTCACGAACACATCGCAGCATCCTTCATGCGCATCATCCTGCGGTACCTGCTCTTGACCTGTGGTGGGGGGTGTGAGACAGCAAGAGTGAGCTCACATATGTTCATAGCTCAACAAGTTGTGGGGAATAATGTTCATGAACTCGCCAAGGGTGAGAGCTCAAGTGAAGTGTAAGGCTTACCAAAGAGGATGGTTAGAGCTGAGCATTGCTTTTAAAGTTGGTCAAAATTTTATTAGCAGTTACTAAGTACAAGTAAATACCAACCCAATTAAATAGAACAAAAGTAGAAACATCACCTGCGATGCAATGAATACGACAATTTGAATTTAGTTCCATAAATTAATCATGTGAGGGTCCGAGCTGCTCATGACCGTGAGCACGGCTAGTATACCAGTTTTACACTCTACAGAGGTTGCACATCTTTACCCATAAGTCATGTTACCCATCTCCCAAGGGATCACGACTTCCCATACACCTCTACCGAGGAGGCAAGGCAGGGTAACACTACGAGGCTTTTACAAAGTTCCACTAGCTTCAGAAAACCCGCTACAGTTTATAGGAAGCTCCAATGCAGGGACCCCTCGCATGACCGCCATCGCAGCAAAATCATCCCAAGGGCCTCCCTACACTGACCACTTCCCTACTGCCCTTGCCCCTTTCGGGTAAGGTAGTCTTCCACTAGCTTTCCTAATTAATCAGCCAAGGGCGTCCCATTAAACCCTTGTGGTAGCACTGTTTTCCCGGGTGGTCGCTCCATGTTCCAATTAACATAATGATCATATCATGAACAGTAATAATAAACGGATAATAAAAATGTGATCATGAATAATGTATCTTCATACCCAAAACCACATAAAGCACTAGCAAGTACTACCCAAAAAGTTCAGTGGTAAACAAGGTATAAAGATAGACAAACTAGGGTAACCTATTGAGTCCCATCAAAATTAACCTATGCAGATCATTATGATTAATTAGAACATAAGTGAGTAAAAAGAAGTGATCAAGGGCACAACTTGCCTGGGACTTGAGATTCCAGGTACCAACTTGCTCTTCAGATGACACGTGTCCTCACCGCTAAATGTAGCAATACAAACATACATGGTATAGGCAAAATTAACATTACACCAAACATATATGCAAAATACATATTAATAATCTACATATTGAAATAAGATCACCGGAACAGGGATTATTAATTTTGGAGTTATAGATTTTAAGTTATGAATTTTTGAAGGTTTTATGTGTTTTGTACAAGATTAATTAGGATACCAGTTTTAATATGGCTTTCATGTCAAAACAGTGACACAAACTGATAAACAATAATATTACAAAATTATAGGAACTAGAATGGGTCAATTCGGACTTAGAATGAATTAAATATGAATTAAACAAGTTTATAGATTTATTTTTATACTAAAAACCTATTTTCCACATTAATATAGTTATTTTATTCCACTTCTGGACCGGGGCCACAATTCCAGAGAAGCCCAGGGGGGGGGGGAATCTGCAAATTCCAGGACCTGAATTATATTCTTTTTGACTGAACATGGACGACGAGTTCAATATTATAAAACCAAGGGGCTCTTTAGAAACTCTGCCACGGTGAAGGGGTATTGTGAGCCCGGGGCCATTTGATCAAAAATCAAGGGCCCAGATTAGATCACCCATAACCCGAATCGGTACGACACATGGGTCGTTGGATCCGAGATCCACGATCGGGATTGGAAGCGCGCAGGGGTATACACGGCGCGATCCCAAGCATTCAACTAGCATCGCACGGTCGAGGCTTAATGTTTTCACGATTTAAACTTGACCGCCCACTGCTCGATCTACGGTCAGGATCTAACCTGCGAAGGGCTATGGGATGGTTTAATCGGGAACGCTGGCCCCAGATCCAATGGTCCAGAGCAATCGTCCCCCTCCCTGCCCACAAGACGGCGGCGCCAGACATCCCCACGGCGGAGCGCCATTGGCACAACCCGCACATCGCTCACTGAGGTTTGATTACCAAAATTGACAGGCGTAATTCGATGTGCATAACCTTGCGAATGTTGATGAGGTATTATTACCGGCAATTAAGTCGCGTAGTATCCTGACGACGGAGTACGGCGGAACAGCGGAACGGCGGTCTTCTTCCGCTTGAGCACACAGCACCAAGCTCGGGTCCTTCCTGCCCTCTCTATCTCTCGGCGATGAGTCTCCTTTTCCCTCCTTGGCGTCTGGCTTGCGACGGCTGCGCGGTGGTTCGGTTTCCTCTCTGGTTAAATGGCGCACGGCGGCGGATCCACACTCCCTCGTGGTTCTCTCTTTCCCGGTGATGAGGGTCCCCTGGTGGCGGTCGGCTTATATGCGCGCGGGGCGAGCATCCGATGAAAGGAGGATCTAGCGAACGAACTCCAGGAATCGCGGGAGCTACAGGCGGAGTCGTTGCAACAGACGCGCGCGACGCGGAAGCAACGAGTCCGACACCGGAGCCCCACTTAGCAGTGTCTCCATACCAGTGCGCGAGGTAGACGGCCCAGGACGCCCGCGCTTGAGTCTGCTGTGAAGTTCCCGGCCATGGAATCCCTGTTGCGAACGCGAGCGTGGTGAGGAGAGCGTGCTGAGCAACTGGCGAGAGGGCCCGGTCTGCCAGCGAGTCCGTGCGTTAAAAGCTTCAAGGCCGCGCGGAGGTAGGCGCACGAGGTGGAGCTAGCTGAAGAGTGGGCCCCATGTGTCTGTGTCTCGGTAAGGGAAAACATGAAGTGGGCCGAGGCGCAGGGAAAACAGGTACTGGGCCACAGGTGTGGATTTGGCCCAAGCTAGTTCTGGCATTTTCCTTTTCTATTTTCTTATTCTATTTACTTCTCAACTTCAAATTCAAATTCAAGTTTTGAACTTCAAATCAAGTGTCTAAAATAACACTAATGTGAATATAACTCCACAGTTTACCATACTATTATTATTATATTTTTTATTATTATTTATTTATACAAGGATGAATGACTTCATTAAAATTTCATTTCTCATTTCCTATTTTATGTTTTCATTTAACATTTTGGTGGTCAACTTTATGTTTTTGATAAAATACATCACAACAAAGTCATTGGTAAGAGATGTACCTTCTTTTATTTATTTATTGGTTACTTAACTAATTTAATACCATTAATTGATTATGAAAAGAAAAATGTCTTATTAAATTCCAAAGTTTCAAAAAATCTAGAGACACTATTATAGATACCTTTATTTCTTTATTTTACTATTTTATTTATATTTTTTCAACCAACTTTGGGCTTTACAAATCCTACCCCCCCTTAACAGAAATCTCATCCTCGGGATTTGTAAGAAAAGGGATATATTTACTCATATTGTTGTCGGAACATATGCACAAACAAAGAAATCTCGGCATGATGCATAACTTATTAGCAAAACAAAGGGTCAAATCGACCTTATTATTATTCCTAAAATAGTAAAAATACGAACTACTGGCTAAACTAATATTTAGGTCTTACAAATAGTAATATATATATATATATGTATCTATATTTATGTTTATCTCTATTCTTGTTGTTCGTTGGCTTCCTCACCGACTACTTCATCTTCAACTAGCTCTTCTTCTTGAATTTCATGTTCACCTGGTTCAGCTTCTACTTCTGCATGATGGGCTTGTCCCCGGTTGACAGATAGGGGCTGACTCTTTCCTGCCGAAGCCTGACCTTGTTTCATTGGAGCTGGTGTAGTGTAGGCTGCCCTGTTGGGACAGTAGTTGGCATAGTGTCCCGGTTGTCCACACTTGAAGCATGCCCTGTTGGTGGTTGTGTTAGGAGCAACGGGTCTTGATGGGGTGCTTGCTTTTGGAGGAGTAGTTGGTGCTTGTTGAGTTTGTTGTCTAGAACTGCCACTAGCTGGTGTACTTGGAGTGGTAGTATAGCGAGGACGGGAACTACTTCCAGCCTGCCCTTGGTTAGCAGCCCATCTTTTCTCTCCAAATATACTCCTCTTGTTTTCTACAGCAATAGCTTTGTCAAGTAGCCTTTGGAAGGATGGGAATGTGTGCGATACCAGTTGATATTGCAAGGGTCCAATTAAACCGTCCAGAAAAAGCTCCTGCTTTTGCTCATCATCCTCAACATCTCTAGGAGCATATCGAGATAACTGGATGAATTTGTCCCTATATTCACTCACGGACATACTTCCTTGCTTGAGGGAGAGAAACTCCTTTCTCTTAATCTTCATGAGCCCGACAGGAATATGGTAATTCCTGAATTGAGTGGAGAATTCTGCCCAGGTAATTGTATCGACAGCAGCATGAGCAGCGCAGTACGCATCCCACCAATCCGCAGCAGGACCAGCAAGACGACCTGATGTGTAGAGTACTTTCTCTCTGTCCGAGAACTGAGCTATGTTGAGCATCTTCTCTACAGACTTTAGCCAGTCATCTGCTTGTAGCGGATCCACGGAGTTGGAGAAGGTTGGTGGTTTGTGGCTCATGAATTCCCGGTGCTTGTCCCTGGGTGGAACTGGTGGTGGAGGTGGAGGCAGTGGCGCTTGTTGTTGTTGCTGTTGCGCCCTTCTCTCTTGACGTATCTCCTCCCGCTCTTGGCGCATCTCCCGACGTACATCCTCTCTTTCCTGGCGCATCTCCTGGCGTTCTTGCTGCATCTGAGCGCGCATATCTGCCATAGTGTCCGCCATTTGCTGCATCATCCTCATTTGAGCTGCAATCAGTGGGTCAACTATGCCTAGTGGAGGATTAGGAGGATTCATCTCTGCTGGCTGTGGCTGGGGTTGTCTATATATCCACCGAGTGTGTCGATTATGAGGTAAATCAATTCCACCACCCCGCCTGGTATTGACCATCTGAGTTAGATACATATGGTAAGAGAATGGTAGACAAGGCAGGTATTTACAAATCAGTTTACTTTTGGGGGATTTTATTAGCTAAGCAGATTAATATCTTACCTACCATAGCTAATTCAATGCCTTATGGTGGTACATGCTAAGATGTCCATATATAATATCTTAATCAACCAAAGAAGCAAATCAGACATTTATCATTAGAACAATCAGCCAACATTTTTTTAGAGAAAATAGTTTTAAATTTTGTCTTAGGTCCTCTAACTCAAAAAAATCATATTGGTAGGATTCCAAGGTGTGAAATTCACATTTATCTTTAGAAGGAGAAGGTAAGAATAATCAGAGTAAAGCGGAAATAGATGAGAAAAGATTAAGAAAAGTTTAGAAAGAATCAGAGTAGCAAAGGTAAGTATGTAATGGTTGTCCAGTTCTATCTAGGTTTCGTCCTACAGTCAACATTCCTCTGATACCACTTCTGTCACACCCTGGTTTTAGGTGTCTAAAGCCCGGACGTGAACATAATCACCAGGTGTGCTGGGACCAAGTCTCACACATATGATGAATCATGGCATAGGATCGAATGTCACATCTTTAATACATAACATGAATTCTATACAAAATAAATAATTACATTATAAGGAGACAACGGTCCAGCAACCTAAAGTTGACTGGGAGACGACGGCCTAGACCTCTCACGAACACATCGCAGCATCCTCCATGCGCATCATCCTGCGGTACCTGCTCTTGACCTGTGGTGGGGGGTGTGAGACAGCAAGAGTGAGCTCACACACGTTCATAGCACAACAAGTTGTGGGGAATAATGTGCATGAACTCGCCAAGGGTGAGAGCTCAAGTGAAGTGTAAGGCTTACCAAAGAGGATGGTTAGAGCTGAGCATTGCTTTTAAAGTTGGTCAAAATTTTATTAGCAGTTACTAAGTACAAGTAAATACCAACCCAATTAAATAGAACAAAAGTAGCAACATCACCTGTGATGCAATGCATACGACAATTTGAATTTAGTTCCATAAATTAATCATGTGAGGGTCCGAGCTGCTCATGACCGTGAGCACGGCTAGTATACCAGTTTTACACTCTACAGAGGTTGCACATCTTTACCCACAAGTCATATTACCCATCTACCAAGGGATCGCGACTTCCCATACACCTCTACCGAGGAGGTGAGGCAGGGTAACACTACGAGGCTTTTACAAAGTTCCACTAGCTTCAGAAAACCCGCTACAGTTTATAGGAAGCTCCAATGCAGGGACCCCTCGCATGACCGCCATCGCAGCAAAATCATCCCAAGGGCATCCCTACACTGACCACTCCCCTACTGCCCTTGCCCCTTTCGGGTAAGGTAGTCTTCCACTAGCTTTCCTAATTAATCAGCCAAGGGCGTCCCATTAAACCCTTGTGGTAGCACTGTTTTCCCGGGTGGTCGCTCCATGTTCCAATTAACATAATGATCATATCATGAACAGTAATAATAAACGGATAATAAAAATGTGATCATGAATAATGTATCTTCATACCCAAAACCACATAAAGCACTAGCAAGTACTACCCAAAAGTTCAGTGGTAAACAAGGTATAAAGATACACAAACTAGGGTAACCTATTGGGTCCCATCAAAATTAACCTATGCAGATCATTATGATTAATTAGAACATAAGTGAGTAAAAAGAAGTGATCAAGGGCACAACTTGCCTGGGACTTGAGATTCTAGGTACCAACTTGCTCTTCAGATGACACGTGTCCTCACCGCTAAACGTAGCAATACAAACATACATGGTATAGGCAAAATTAACATTACACCAAACATATATGCAAAATACATATTAATAATCTACATATTGAAATAAGATCATAGGAACAGGGATTATTAATTTTGGAGTTATAGATTTTAAGTTATGAATTTTTGAAGGTTTTATGTGTTTTGTACAAGATTAATTAGGATACCAGTTTTAATATGGCTTTCATGTCAAAATAGTGACACAAACTGATAAACAATAATATTACAAAATTATAGGAACTAGAATGGGTCAATTCGGACTTAGAATGAATTAAATATGAATTAAATAAGTTTATAGATTTATTTTTATACTAAAAACCTATTTTCCACATTAATATAGTTATTTTATTCCACTTCTGGACCGGGGCCACAATTCCAGAGAAGCCCAGGGGGGAAATCAGCAAATTCTAGGACCTGAATTATATTCTTTTTGACTGAACATGGACGGCAGGTTCAATATTATAAAACCGAGGGGCTCTTTAGAAACTCTGCCACGGTGAAGGGGTATTGTGCGCCCGGGGCCATTTGATCAAAAATCAAGGGCCCAGATTAGATCACCCATAACCCGAATCGGTACGACACATGGGTCGTTGGATCAGAGATTCACGGTCGGGATTGGAAGCGCGCAGGGGTATACACGGCGCGATCCCAAGCATTCAACTAGCATCGCACGGTCGAGGCTTAATGTTTTCACGATCTAAACTTGACCGCCCACTGCTCGATCTACGGTCAGGATCTAACCTGTGAAGGGCTATGGGATGGTTTAATCGGGAACGCTGGCCCCAGATCCAATGGTCCAGAGCAATCGTCCCCCTCCCTGCCCACAAGACGGCGGCGCCAGGCATCCCCACGGCGGAGCGCCATCGGTACAACCCGCACATCGCTCACTGAGGTTTGATTACCAAAATTGACAGGCGTAATTCGATGTGCATAACCTTGCGAATGTTGATGAGGTATTATTACCGGCAATTAAGTCGCGTAGTATGCTGACGACGGAGTACGGCGGAACAGCGGAACGGCGGTCTTCTTCCGCTTGAGCACACGACGCCGAGCTCGGGTCCTTCCTGCCCTCTCTATCTCTCGGCGATGAGTCTCCTTTTTCCCTCCTTGGCGTCTGGCTTGCGACGGCTGCGCGGTGGTTCGGTTTCCTCTCTGGTTAAATGGCGCACGGCGGCGGATCCACACTCCCTCGTGGTTCTCTCTTTCCCGGTGATGAGGGTCCCCTGGTGGCGGTCGGCTTATATGCACGCGGGGCAAGCATCCGATGAAAGGGGGATCTGGCGAACGAACTCCAAGAATCGCGGGAGCTACAGGCGGAGTCGTTGCAACAGGCGCGCACGACGCGGAAGCGACAAGTCCGACACCGGAGCCCCACTTAGCGGTGTCTCCATACCAGTGTGCGAGGTAGACGGCCCAGGACGCCCGCGCTTGAGTCTGCTGCGAAGTTCCCGGCCATGGAATCCCTGTTGCGAACGCGAGCGTGGTGAGGAGAGCGTGCTGAGCAACTGGCGAGAGGGCCCGGTCTGCCAGCGAGTCCGTGCGTTAAAAGCTTCAAGGCCACGCGGAGGTAGGCGCACGAGGTGGAGCTAGCTGAAGAGTGGGCCCCATGTGTCTGTGTCTCGGTAAGGGAAAACGCGAAGTGGGCCGAGGCGCAGGGAAAATAGGTACTGGGCCACAGGTGTGGATTCGGCCCAAGCTAGTTCTGGCATTTTCCTTTTCTATTTTCTTATTCTATTTACTTCTCAACTTCAAATTCAAATTCAAGTTTTGAACTTCAAATTTTCAAGTGTCTAAAATAACACTAATGTGAATATAACTCCACAGTTTACCATACTATTATTATTATATTTTTTTATTATTATTTATACAAGGATGAATGACTTCATTAAAATTTCATTTTTCATTTCCTATTTTATGTTTTCATTTAACATTTTGGTGGTCAACTTTATGTTTTCGATAAAATACATCACAACAAAGTCATCGTTAAGAGATGTACCTTCTTTTATTTATTTATTGGTTACTTAACTAATTTAATACCATTAATTGATTATGAAAAGAAAAATGTCTTATTAAATTCCAAAGTTTCAAGAATTCTAGAGACACTATTATAGATTCCTTTATTTCTTTATTTTACTATTTTATTTATTTTTTTTTCAACCAACTTTGGGCTTTACATCGGGTCTCGATGACGGCGTACGACTATAAATCACCGGACTGTCCGGTGGAGCACTGGACAGTGTCCGGTGAGTCGGCTGCGGCGAAGTCGTCGCTCTCGGGAACCAAGTCAACAGCGTACGACTATAATTCACCGAACTGTCCTGTGAGGCACCGACTGTCCGGTGAGCCAACGGTCGGGCGCGCCAACGGTCGGCCGTGCAATCCGCGCGTGACGCGTGGCCGAGCCAACGGTCGGATGGGAGCACCGGACTGTCTGGTGTGCAACGGACAGTGTTTGGTGCGCCAATGGCTCCAAGTCTCCAACGGTCGGCTATGCCAGAATAGGAAAGAAATCCGCACCGGACAGTGTCCGGTGGTGCACCGGACTGTCCGGTGCGCCAGTCGACAGAAGACAAGAATTGCCTCCTGAATTGCTCTCAATGGCTCCTAGCTGCCTTGGGGCTATAAAAGGGTCCCCTAGGCGCATAGAGGAGCACAACAAGCACACTTTGAGCATCCTTGATCATTCCAACTCCGTCTTTGCGCACTTGTTTGACATTCTTAGTGATTCGAGCTCCATTCTAGTGAGAACTTTGTGATATTCATTTGAGCTCGAGTCTTGGCCGTGTGTGTGCGTATTTGCTATGGATTTGTGTGTGTTACTTCCCTCCCTTACTCTAGTGCTTTCAATTTGATCCTTATTGTAAGGGCGAGAGACTCCAAGTTGTGGAGATTCCTCGCAAACGGGAAAAGAGTAAAGAAAAGAAGAACACCGTGGTATTCAAGTCGATCATTGGATCACTTGAGAGGAGTTGAGTGCAACTCTCGTCCGTTGGGATGCCACAACGTGGAGTAGGCAAGTGTTGTACTTGGCCGAACCACGGGATAAATCCTTGTGTCTCTTGTGCTTGTTCTCACTGTGTCTATTGTGCTTCACAAGAGCTCTCCTTAGCCACTTGATTTTATTGTGCTAACTCCTAACCAAGTTTTGTGGCTTTAAGTTTCAAGTTTTTACAGGATCACCTATTCACCCCCCTCTAGGTGCTCTCAATTGGTATCAGAGCCGTTCTCTTCAAGAAAGGGACTAATCGCTCGAAGGGATGGATCCCAAGGGAAATGGGATTGTGATCAACGCCAAGGAGAAGGAGTCCTTCATCAATGAGCCAAAAGGCGACAAGCCCACTGACTCGGGCTCAAGTCACAAGAAGAAGGATGGGAAGAAGAAGAGGCGTATCAAGAAGATCATCTACTACGACGACAGCGACGAGTCATCTTCTTCCCAAAAGGACGACGATGACAACGACTACGAGAAAAAGAAGACGGTTAATTCGAACTTTTCCTTTGATTATTCTCATATTCTGCAAAGTTCCAATGCTCATTTGCTTTCCATTCCCCTCGGTAAACCTCCTCACTTTGATGGAGAGGACTACGGATTTTGGAGTCACAAAATGCGTAGCCACTTGTTCTCTCTCCATCCAAGTATATGGGAGATAGTAGAAAATGGAATGCACTTTGATAGTACGGATAGTCCCATGTTCATCAATGAACAAATTCATAAAAATGCACAAGCTACTACTGTTCTTTTAGCGTCATTGTGCAGGGATGAATATCATAAGGTGAGCGGCTTGGATAACGCCAAGCAGATTTGGGACACCCTCAGGATCTCTCATGAGGGAAATAACGTCACCATGCTCACCAAGATGGAGTTGGTGGAGGGCGAACTTGGGAGGTTCACAATGATCAGGGGGGAGGAGCCAACCCAAACATACAACAGGCTCAAGACCCTCGTCAACAAAATAAGGAGCTATGGAAGCACGCGATGGACGGACCACGACGTCGTCCGCCTAATGCTAAGGTCTTTCACTGTCCTTGATCCACATCTTGTAAACAATATTCGTGAAAATCCTAGGTACACCAAGATGTTGCCCGAAGAAATACTTGGAAAGTTCGTAAGCGGGCGAATGATGATCAAGGAGGCAAGATACGTCGATGAGGCGTTGAATGGCCCAATCCACGAGCCTCAAACCGTTGCTCTCAAAGCAACAAGTAGCAAGGAGGTGCTACCTAGCAAGGTAGCGCAAGTTGAGGCGGCGGGGCTCAACGAGGAAGAAATGGCCCTCATCATCAAGCGCTTCAAGACGGCGCTAAAGGGCCGCAAGGAGCATCCCAAAAAGAACAAGACGAAGGGAAAGCGCTCCTACTTCAAGTGCGGTAAGGTTGGTCACTTTATTGCTAATTGTCCCGATAATGATAGTGACCAGGATCAAGAAAAGAAGAGGGAAAAGAAAAAGACTTACAAGAAGGCTAAAGGCGAGGCACACCTTAGGAAAGAGTGGGACTCAGATTGTTCCTCATCCGACTCCGACGACGAAGGACTCGCCGCCACCACCTTCAACAAATCATCCCTCTTCCCCAACGAACATCACACCTTCCTCATGACAAGGGAAAAGAAGGTAAGCACTCATAATACTAGTACTTACGCTTCTTCAAGTGAAGATGAATCTAGTGATGATGAAATAGACTATGCATGTTTATTCAAAGGTTTAGATAGAACCAAAATTGATAAAAATCAATGAATTAATTGATGCTTTGAATGAGAAGAATAGATTGTTAGAAAAGCAAGAGGACCTTTTATATGAAGAGCATGATAAATTTGTTAGTGCGCAAAATTCTCTTGCTCTAGAAGTCAAAAGAAATGAAGTGCTTTCATGTGAATTGTCTACATGCCATGAATCAATCTCTAGCTTAAAAAGTATAAATGATGACTTGAGTGCTAAGTTAGAAATAGCTAATAAATCAACCTCTTGTGTAGAACATGTTGTGATTTGCAATAGGTGTAAAGATTTTAATGTTGATGCTTGTAGTGAACACCTAGTCTCTATTTCTAAATTAAATGATGAAGTGGCTAGTCTTAATGCTCAACTTAAGACTAGCAAAAATGAATTTGATAAATTAAAAATTGCAAGGGATGCCTATACTATTGGAAGACATCCCTCAGTTAAGGATGGGCTTGGCTTTAAGAGTAAAGCCAAGAACTTAACAAATCATAAGGCTCCCATTCCCGCTAAGGAAAAAGGGAAGGCTCCTATGACTAGTAGCAATCAAAAGAATCATGCCTTCATTTATAGTGATAGGAAATTCTCTAGAAATGCTTGTAAGAATTATTCTTATGATTCACATGCTATGACTGCTTCTAGTTCTTGTATGCATGGTAGAAATATGGCTATGAAAAATTCTAGAAATGTTCATTATGATAGGAGTTGTAATGTGTTCGACTCTCATGCCATGATTGCTTCGAGTTCAAACTTTAATGGTAGATCAAGGAAGAATGTTATGTCTCATGCTCCTAGAAAAGTATATAATGGATCTACCACTGTCTTTCATGCTTGCAATGCTAAGTTTATTCTTTCATGTAAAAATAAAAAGGTGATTGCTAAAAAGGTGGGAGCCAAATGTAAGGGAGATAAAACTTGCATTTGGGTTCCTAAGACTATTGTCACTAACATTGTAGGACCCAACAAGAGTTGGGTACCTAAGACCCAAGCCAAATTTGCCTTGCAGGTTTATGCATCCGGGGGATCAAGCTGGATTATCGACAGCGGATGCACAAACCACATACGTGGGAGAAGAAGATGTTCACCTCCTACGTCAAGAACAAAGATTCCCAAGATTTAATCATATTCGGTGACGAGAATCAAGGCAAGGTTAAAGGCTTAGGCAAGATAGCCATCTCAAATGAGCACTCTATCTCCAATGTATTTTTGGTAGAGTCGCTAGGTTATAATCTTTTATCGGTTAGTCAATTATGTAATATGGGATACAATTGCTTATTCACAAATGTAGATGTGTCTGTCTTTAGAAGGAGTGACGGTTCATTAGCTTTTAAGGGTGTACTAGACGACAAACTCTATTTAGTTGATTTTGCAAAGGAGGAGGCCGGTCTAGATGCATGCTTAATTGCTAATACTAGCATGGGCTGGCTGTGGCATCGCCGTCTAGAACATGTGGGGATGAAGAACCTTAACAAACTTT